>CAKAJE020001202.1:1595271-2297997 GCA_916610135.2 Macropis europaea | reverse complement strand
CGGATAGGGCAATTAGAGACCCGATTAGGTCATCTTATATTATGGTTAATATAAGAATTCTGCGTAACTCTATCACGTTTGTTCAATTTACGTAGCTCCAATTTCAGATAGCGTATTGAACTAGGCGGCACCTTAAAGCGCATGAAATACCGAGTAAAATGCACTACAAAACTTCCAGGATAGGGCAATCAGAGTCCCGATTAGATCATCTTATATTATTGCTAATTCAAAAGTTCATCGTAACTCTATCACATTTGTCCAATCAATGTCGCTCCTACACTAGATATCGTATTGAGCTAGGCGTCATCTTGAAGCGCATGAAATTGCGAATAAAATGCTCTACTAACCTTCTCGGATACGGCCATCAGAGACCCAATTAGGTCATTTTATATTATGGTTAATATAAGAATTCAATGAGATTCTATCACATTTGTTCAATTTACGTCGCTCCAATTTCAGATAGCGCATTGGGCTAGGCGGCATCTTAAAGCGCCTGGAATGACGAGTAAAATGCACTACTAAACTTCTCGGTTAGGGCGAACAGAGACCCGATTAGATCATTTTACATTATGGTTAATAAAAGAATTCAGCGAAATTCTATCACATTTGTTCGATTTACATCGCTCCTATTTCAGATAGCGTATTGGGCTAAGCGGCATCTCAAAGCGCATGAAATGGCGAGTAAAATGCACTATTAAACTTCTATGATAGGGCAATCAGAGACCCGATTAGATCATTTTATATTTTGGTTAATATAAGAATTCAGCGAAATTCTATCACATTTGTTCAATTTACGTCGCTCCTATTTCAGATAGCGTACTGGGCTATGCGACATCTTGAAGCGCGTGGAATGGCGAGTAAAATGCACTATTAAACTTCTATGATAGGGCAATCAGAGACCCGATTAGATCATTTTATATTTTGGTTAATATAAGAATTCAGCGAAATTCTATCACATTTGTTCAATTTACGTCGCTCGTATTTCAGATAGCGTATTGGGCTAAGCGGCATCTCAAAGCGCATGAAATGACGAGTGAAATGCACTATTAAACTTCTAGGGTAGGGCGAACAGAGACCCGATTAGAACATTTTACATTAAGGTTAATATATGAAATCAGGGAAATTCTATCACATTTGTTCAATTTACGTCGCTCCCATTTCAGAAAGCGTGTTGGGCTAAGCGGCATCTCAAAGCGCATGAAATGGCGAGTAAAATGCACTATTAAACTTCTATGATAGGGCAATCAGAGACCCGATTAGATCATTTTATATTTTGTTTAATATAAGAATTCAGGGACATTCTATCACATTTGTTCAATTTACGTCGCTCCTATTTCAGATAGCGTATTGGGCTAAGCGGCATCTCAAAGCGCAAGAAATGGCGAGTACAATGAACTATTAAACTTCTAGGGTAGGTCAAACAGAGACCCGATTAGATCATTCTATATTATGGTTAATTTAAGAATTCAGCAAAATTTTATGACATTCGTTCAATTTACGTCGCTCCTATTTCAGATAGCGTACTGGGCTAAGCGGCATCTCAAAGCGCATGAAATGGCGAGTAAAATGCACGATTATACTTCTAGGGTAGGGCAAACAGAGACCCGATTAGATCATTTTATATTTTGGTTAATATAAGAATTCAGCGAAATTCTATCACATTTGTTCAATTTACGTCGCTCCTATTTCAGATAGCGTGTTGGGCTAAGCGGCATCTCAAAGCGCATGAAATGGCGAGTAAAATGCCATATTAAACTTCTTGGGTAAGGCAAACAGAGACCCGATTAGATCATTTTATATTACGGTGAATATAATATTTCAGCGTAATTCTATCACATTTGTTCAATTAACGTCGCTCCTATTGCAAATAGCGTACTGGGCTATGCGGCATCTTGAAGCGCATGAAATGGCGAGTAAAATGCACTGTTAAACTTCTAGGATAAGGGAAACAGAGACCCGAATAGATCATTTTATATTACGGTTAATATAAGAATTTAGCGTAATTCTATCACATTTGTTCAATTTACGTCGCTCCTATTTCAGATAGCGTATTGGACTAGGCGGCACCTTAAAGCGCATGAAATGACGAGTAAAACGCACTGTTAAGCTTCTATCATAGGGCAATCAGAGACCCGGATAGATCGTATTATATTATGTTTAATATAAGAATTCTGCGTAATTCTATCACATTTGTTCAATTTACGTCGCCCCTATTTCAGATAGCGTATTGGGCTAGGTTTCATCTTAAAGCGCATGAAATGTCGAGTAAAGTGCACTATTAAACATCTAGGGTAGGGCAAACAGAGACCCGATTAGATCATTTTATATTATGGTTAATTTATGGATTCAGCGAAATTCTATCACATTTGTTAAATTTACGTCGCTCCTATTTCAGATAGCGTATTGGCCTGAGCGGTACCTTAAAGCACGTGGAATGACGAGTAAAATGCACTCCTAACCTTGTATGATAGGGCAATCACAGACCCGATTAGATCATTTTATATTATGGTTAATATAAGAATGCAGCGAAATTCTATCATATTTGTTCAATTTACGTCGCTGCTATTTCAGATAGTGTATTGAGCTGAGCGGCATCTCAAAGCGCATGAAATGGCGAATAAAATGCTCTATTAAACTTCTAGGATAGGGCGAACAGAGACCCGATTAGATCATTTTACATTATGGTTAATAAAAGAATTCAGGGAAATTCTATCACATTTGTTCAATTTACGTCGCTCCTATTTCAGATACCGTATTGGGATAAGCGGCATCGCAATGCGCATGAAATGGGGAGTAAAATGCACTGTTAAACTTCTAGGATAAGGCAAACAGAGACCCGATTAGATCATTTTATATTACGGTTAATATAAGAACTCAGCGAAATTCTATCACATTTCTTCAATTTACGTCGTTCCTATTTCAGATAGCGTACTGTGCTAGGCGGCATCTTAAAGCGCGCGGAATGGCGAGTAAAATGCACTATTAAACTTCTATGATAGGGCAATCAGAGACCCGATTAGATCATTTTATATTTTGGTTAATATAAGAATTCCGCAAAATTCTATCACATTTCTTCAATTTACGTCGTTCCTATTTCAGATAGCGTACTGTGCTAGGCGGCATCTTAAAGCGCGCAGAATGGCGAGTAAAATGCACTATTAAACTTCTATGATAGGGCAATCAGAGACCCGATTAGATCATTTTATATTTTGGTTAATATAAGAACTCAGCGAAATTCTATCACATTTGTTCAATTTACGTCGTTCCTATCTCAAATAGTGTTCTGGGCTAGGCGGCATCTTAAAGCGCGCGGAATGTCGAGTAAAATGCACTATTAAACTTCTATGATAGGGCAATCAGAGTCCCGATTAGATCATTTTATAGTATGGTTAATTTAAGAATTCAGCGAAATTCTATCACATTTGTTCAACTTAGGTCGCTCCTATTTCAGATAGCGTATTGTGCTAAGCGGCATCTCAAAGCGCATGAAATGGCGAATAAAATGCACTATTAAACTTCTAGGCTAGGGCGAACAGAGACCCGATTAGATCATTTCACATTATGGTTAATAAAAGAATTCAGCGAATTTCTATCACATTTGTTCAACTTAGGTCGCTCCTATTTCAGATAGCGTATTGGGCTAAGCGGCATCTCAAAGCGCATGAAATGGCGAGTAAAATGCACTATTAAACTTCTAGGGTAGGGCAAACAGAGTGCCGATTAGATCATTTTATATTATGGTTAATATAAGAATTCAGCAAAATTCTATCACATTTCTTCAATTTACGTCGTTCCTATTTCAGATAGCGTACTGTGCTAGGCGGCATCTTAAAGCGCGCGGAATGGCGAGTAAAATGCACTATTAAACTTCTAGGGTAGGGCAAACAGAGACCCGATTAGATCATTTTATATTATGGTTAATTTAAGAATTCAGCGAAATTCTATCACATTTGTTCAACTTAGGTCGCTCTTATTTCAGATAGCGTATTGGGCTAAGCGGCATCTCAAAGCGCATGAAATGGCGAGTAAAATGCACTATTAAACTTTTAGGGTAGGGCAAACAGAGTCCCGATTAGATCATTTTATATTATAGTTAATTTAAGAATTCAGCAAAATTCTATCACATTTGTTCAATTTACGTCGTTCCTATTTCAGACAGCGTACTGTGCTAGGCGGCATCTTAAAGCGCGCAGAATGGCGAGTAAAATGCACTATTAAACTTCTATGATAGGGCAATCAGAGACCCGATTAGATCATTTTATATTTTGGTTAATATAAGAATTCAGCGAAATCCTATCACACTTGTTCAACTTAGGTCGCTCCTATTTCAGATAGCGTATTGGGCTAAGCGGCATCTCAAAGCGCATGAAATGGCGAGTAAAATGCACTATTAAACTTCTAGGGTAGGGAGAACAGAGATCCGATTACATCATTTTATATTATGGTTAATTTAAGAATTCAGCGAAATTCTATCACATTTGTTCAACTTACGTCGCTCCTATTTCAGATAGCGTATTGGGCTAAGCGGCATCTCAAAGCGCATGAAATGGCGAATAAAATGCACTATTAAACTTCTAGGCTAGGGCGAACAGAGACCCGATTAGATCATTTCACATTATGGTTAATAAAAGAATTCAGCGAATTTCTATCACATTTGTTCAACTTAGGTCGCTCCTATTTCAGATAGCGTATTGGGCTAAGCGGCATCTCAAAGCGCATGAAATGGCGAGTAAAATGCACTATTAAACTTCTAGGGTAGGGCAAACAGAGTGCCGATTAGATCATTTTATATTATGGTTAATATAAGAATTCAGCAAAATT
Source organism: Macropis europaea (assembly GCA_916610135.2). Lineage (NCBI taxonomy): Eukaryota > Metazoa > Arthropoda > Insecta > Hymenoptera > Melittidae > Macropis > Macropis europaea. The sequence goes on along the minus strand of CAKAJE020001202.1, from coordinate 2,293,176 downwards.
CTATCACATTTGTTCAACTTAGGTCGCTCCTATTTCAGATAGCGTATTGGGCTAAGCGGCATCTCAAAGCGCATGAAATGGCGAGCAAAATGCACTATTGAACTTCTAGGGTAAGGCAATCAGAGTCCCGATTAGATCATTTTATATTTTGTTTAATATAAGATTTCAGGGAAATTCTATCACATTTGTTCAACTTAGGTCGCTCCTATTTCAGATAGCGTACTGTGCTAGGCGGCATCTTAAAGCGCGCAGAATGGCGAGTAAAATGCACTATTAAACTTCTATGATAGGGCAATCAGAGACCCGATTAGATCATTTTATATTTTGGTTAATATAAGAATTCAGCGAAATTCTATCACATTTGTTCAATTTACGTCGTTCCTATCTCAAATAGTGTTCTGGGCTAGGCGGTATCTCAAATCGCGCGGAATGTCGAGTACAATGCACTATTAAACTTCTATGATAGGGCAATCAGAGACCCGATTAGATCATTTTATATTTTGGTTAATATAAGAATTCAGCGAAATTCTATCACATTTGTTCAATTTACGTCGCTCCTATTTCAGATAGCTTATTGGGCTGAGCGGCATCTCAAAGCGCATGAAATGGCGAGTAAAATGCACTATTAAACTTCTAGGGTAAGGCAATCAGAGTCCCGATTAGATCATTTTATATTTTGTTTAATATAAGATTTCAGGGAAATTCTATCACATTTGTTCAATTTACGTCGCTCCTATTTCAGATAGCGTATTGGGCTAAGCGACATCTCAAAGCGCATGAAATGACGAGTGAAATGCACTATTAAACTTCATGGGTAGGACGAACAGAGATCCGATTACATCATTTTATATTATGGTTAATTTAAGAATTCAGCGAAATTCTATCACATTTGTTCAACTTACGTCGCTCCTATTTCAGATAGCGTATTGGGCTAAGCGGCATCTCAAAGGGCATGAAATGGCGAATAAAATGCACTATTAAACTTCTAGGCTAGGGCGAACAGAGACCCGATTAGATCATTTCACATTATGGTTAATAAAAGAATTCAGCGAATTTCTATCACATTTGTTCAACTTAGGTCGCTCCTATTTCAGATAGCGTATTGGGCTAAGCGGCATCTCAAAGCGCATGAAATGGCGAGTAAAATGCACTATTAAACTTCTAGGGTAGGGCAAACAGAGTCCCGATTAGATCATTTTATATTATGGTTAATATAAGAATTCAGCAAAATTCTATCACATTTGTTCAATTTACGTCGTTCCTATTTCAGATAGCGTACTGTGCTAGGCGGCATCTTAAAGCGCGCGGAATGGCGAGTAAAATGCACTATTAAACTTCTAGGGTAGGGCAAACAGAGACCCGATTAGATCATTTTATATTATGGTTAATTTAAGAATTCAGCGAAATTCTATCACATTTGTTCAACTTAGGTCGCTCCTATTTCAGATAGCGTATTGGGCTAAGCGGCATCTCAAAACGCATGAAATGGCGAGTAAAATGCACTATTAAACTTCTAGGGTAGGGCAAACAGAGTCCCGATTAGATCATTTTATATTATGGTTAATTTAAGAATTCAGCAAAATTCTATCACATTTGTTCAATTTACGTCGTTCCTATTTCAGACAGCCTACTGTGCTAGGCGGCATCTTAAAGCGCGCAGAATGGCGAGTAAAATGCACTATTAAACTTCTATGATAGGGCAATCAAAGACCCGATTAGATCATTTTATATTTTGTTTAATATAAGAATTCAGCGAAATACTATCACATGTGTTCAATTTACGTCACTCCTATTTCAGATAGCGTATTGAGCTAAGCGGCATCTCAAAGCGCAAGAAATGGCGAGTAAAATGCACTATTAAACTTCTAGGGTAGGGCAAACAGAGACCCGATTAGATCATTTAATATTATGGTTAAATTAAGAATTCAGCGAAATTCTATCACATTTGTTCAATTTACGTCGCTCCTATTTCAGATAGCGTATTGTGCTAAGCGGTATCTCAAAGCGCATGAAATGACGAGTGAAATGCACTATTAAACTTCTTGGGTCGGGCGAACAGAGACCCGATTACATCATTTTATATTATGGTTAATTTAAGAATTTAGCAAAACTCTATCACATTTGTTCAACTTACGTCGCTCCTATTTCAAATAGTGTTCTGGGCTAGGCGGCATCTTAAAGCGCGCGGAATGTCGAGTAAAATGCACTATTAAACTTCTATGATAGGGCAATCAGAGACCCGATTAGATCATTTTATATTTTGGTTAATATAAGAATTCAGATAAATTCTATCACATTTGTTCAATTTACGTCGCTCCTATTTCAGATAGCGTATTGGGCTAAGCGGCATCTCAAAGCGCATGCAATGTCGAGTACAATGCACTATTAAGCTTCTAGGGTAAGGCAAACAGAGACCCGATTAGATCATTTTATATTACGGTTAATATAAGAATTCAGCGTAATTCTATCACATTCGTTCAACTTACGTCGCTCCTATTTCAGATAGCGTATTGGGCTAAGCGGCATCTCAAAGCGCACGAAATGGCGAGAAAATGCACTATTCAACTTCTATGGTAGGGCAAACAGAGACCCGATTAGATCATTTTATATTACGGTTAATTTAAGAATTCACCAAAATTGTATCACATTTGTTCAATTTACGTCGTTGATATTTCAGATAGCGTACTGGGCTAGGCGGCGCCTTAAAGCGCGTGGAATGGCGAGTAAAATGCACTATTAAACTTCTATGATAGGGCAATCAGAGACCCGATTAGATCATTTTATATTATGGTCAATATAAGAATTCTGCGTAACTCTATCACATTTGTTCAGTTTACGCAGCTCCAATTTCAGAGAGCGGACAGGGCTAGACGGCGCATTAAAGCGCACGAAGTGACGAGAAAAGTGCACTACTGAACTTCGTCGATAGGGCAATCAGAGACCCGATTACATCATTTTATATTATGGTTAATATAAGAATTCAGCGACATTCTATCACATTAGTTCAATTTACGTTGCTTCAACTTCGGATAGCGTGTTGGGCTAGGCAGCACATCAAAGCGCATGCAATGACGAGTAAAATGTACTATTAAACTTCTTTGATAGGGCAATCAGAGACCCGATTAGATTGTTTTATATTATGATTAATATAAGAATTCTGCGTAATTCTATCACATTTGTTCAATTCACGTCGCTCCTATTTCAGATAGCGTATTGGGCAAGGCGGCACCTTAAAGCGCATGAAATGCGGAGTAAAATGCGCTTCTAAGCTTCTAGGATAGGGCAATCAGAGGCCCGATTAAATCATCTTATGTTATGATTAATATAAGAATTCCGCGTAATTCTATCACATTTGTTCAATTCACGTCGCTCCTATTTCAGATATCGTATTGGGCTAAGCGGCATCTTAACGCGAATGAAATGTCGAGTAAAATGCACTATTAAACATCTAGGGTCGGGCAAACAGAGAGCCGATTAGATCATTTTATATTATTGCTTATATAAGAATTCTGCGTAACTCTATCACATTTGTTCAATTTACGTCGCTGCTATTTCAGATAGCGTGTGGGGCTAGGCGGTACCTTAAAGCGCATGAAATGACGAGTAAAGTGCACTATTAAACTTCTATGATAGGGCAATCAGAGACCCCGAAATAGATCATTTTATATTTTGGTTAATATAAGTGTTCAGCGAAATTCTATCACATTTATTCAATTTACGTCGCTCCTATTTCAGATAGCGAATTCGGCTAAGCGGCATCTCAAAGCGCATGAAATGGCGAGTAAAATACACTATTAAACTTCTAGGGTACGGTAAACAGAGACCCGTCTAGATCATTTTATATTATGGTTAATTTAAGAATTCAGCGAAATTCTATCACATTTGTGCAATTAACGTCGCTCCTATTTCAGATAGCCTACTGGGCTAGGCGGCATCTTAAAGCGCGTGGAATGGCGAGTATAACGCACTATTAACCTTCTATGATATGGCAATCAGAGACCAGATTGGATCATTTTATATTTTAGTTAATATAAGTGTTCAGCGAAATTCTATCACATTTATTCAATTTACGTCGCTCCTATTTCAGTTAGCGAATTGGGCCAAGCGGCATCTCAAAGCATATGAAATGACGCGAGAAATGCACTATTAAACTTCTAGGGTATTGAGAACAGAGACCCGATTAGATCATTTTACATTAAGGTTAATATAAGAATTCAGCGAAATCCTATCACATTTGCTAAATTTACGTCGCTCCTATTTCAGATAGCGTATTGGTCTAAGCGGCATCTCAAAGCGCATGAAATGTTGAGTAAAATGCACTATTAAACTTCTAGGGTAGGGTAAACACAGACCCGATTAGATCATTTTATATTTTGCTTAATATAAGATTCCCGTGAAATCCTATCACAATTGTTCCATTTACGTCGCTCCTATGTCAGATAGCGTATTGGGCTAAGTGGCATCTCAAAGCGCATGAAATGACGAGTAAAATGCACTATTAATCTTCTAGAGTAGGGCAAACAGAGACCCGATTAGATCATTTTATATTATGGTTAATTTAAGAATTCAGCGAAACTCTATCACACTTGTTCAATTTCCGTAGCTCCAGTTTCAGATAGGGCATTGGGCTAGGCGGCACCTTAAAGCAGATGAAATGACGAGTAAAACGCACTACTAACCTTCTATGGTAGGGCAATCAGAGACCCGATTAGATCATTTTATATTATGGTTAATATAAGAATTCAGCGAAATTTTATCGCATTTGTTCAATTTACGTCGCTCCTGTTTCATATAGCGTATTGGGCTCAGCGGCATCTTAACGCGCATGAAATGTCGAGTAAAATGCACTACTAAACTTCTAGGATAGGGCAATCAGAGACCCGATTAGGTCATCTTATGTTATGATTAATATAAGAATGCAGCGTAATTCTGTCACATTTGTTCAATCTATGTCGCTCCAACTTCAGATAGCGCATCGGGATAAGCGGCACCTTAAAGCGCATGAAATGCCGAGCAAAATGCACAATTAAACTTCTATGATAGGGCAATCAGAGACCCGATTAGTTCATTTTATATTGTGGATAATATGAGAATTCAGTGAAATTCTATGACGTTTGTTCAATTTACGTCGCTTCTATTTCAGATAGCATATTGGGCTGGGCGGCATCTTAAAGCGCGTGGAATGACGTGTAAAATGCACTATTAAACTTCTATGATAGGGCAATCAGAGACCCCATTAGATCATTTTATATTATGGATATTATATGAATTCAGCGTAATTCTATCACATTTGTCCAATTTACGTCGCTCCTATTTCAGATAGAGTATTGTGGTAAGCGGCATCCTAAAGCGCATGAAATGGCGAATAAAATGCACTACTATCCTCCTCGGATACGGCCATCAGAGACCCAATTAGATCATTTTATATTATTGTTAATCTAAGAACTCAGCGAAATTCTATCACATTTCTTCAATTTACGGCGCTCCTATTTCAGATAGCGTATTGTGCTAAGCGGCATCTCAAAGCGCATGAAGTGGCGAGTAAAATGCACTATTAAACTTCTAGGAGAGGGCAATCGGAGACCCGATTAGATCATCTTATATTATGATTAATATAAGAATTCAGCGTAATTCTATCACATTTGTTCAATTTACGTCGCTCCTATTTCAGATAGCGTACTGGGCGAGGCGGCATCTTAAAGCGCGTGGAATGGCGAGCAAAATGCACTATTAACCTTCTATGCTAGGGCAATCAGAGACCCGATTAGATCATTTTATATTTTGGATAATATAAGAATTCAGCGAAATTCTATCACATTTGTTCAATTTACGTCGCTCCTATTTCAGATAGCGTTTTGGGCTAATCGGCATCTCAAAGCGCATGAAATAAAGAGTAAAATGCACTATTAAGCCCCTAGGATAGGGCGAACAGAGACTCGATTAGATCATCTTATATTATGATTAATATAAGAATTCTGCGTAATTCCATCACATTTGTTCAATTTACGTCGCTCCTACTTCAGATAGCGTATACGGATATGCGGCACTTTGAAGCGCATGAAATGGCGAGTAAAATGCACTATTAACCTTCTATGATAGGGTTATCAGAGACCCGATTAGATCATTTTACATTATTATTAATATAAGAATGCAGCGTAATTTTATCACATTTGTTCAATTTATGTCGCCCCTATTTCAGGTAGCGTATTGGGCTAGGTGGCATCTTAAAGCGCATGAAATGTTGAGTAAAATGCACTATTAAACTTCTATGATAGGGTAATCAGAGACCCGATTAGATCATTTTATATTTTGGTTAATATAAGTATTCAACGAAAGTCTATCACATTTGTTCTATTTACGTGGCTCCTATTTCAGATAGCGTATTGGGCTAAGCGGCATCTTAAAGCGCCTTAAATGTCGAGTAAAATGCACTATTAAACTTCTATGATAGGGCAATTAGAGATCCGATCAGATCATTTTATATTTTGGTTAATATAAGTATTCAACGAAATTCTATCACATTTGTTCAATTTACGTCGCTCCTATTTCAGAGAGCGTACTGGGCTAGGCGGCATCTTAAAGCGCGTGGAATGGCGAGCAAAATGCACTATTAACCTTCTATGCTAGGGCAATCAGAGACCCGATTAGAGCATGTTATATTTTAGTTAATATAAGAATACAGCGAAATTCTGTCACATTTGTTCAATTTACGTCGCTCCTATTTAAGATAGAGTATTGGCGTAAGTGGCATCGTAAAGCGCATGAAATGTCTAGTAAAATGCACTACTAAACTTCTAGGAGAGGGCAATCGGAGACCCGATTAGATCATCTTATATTATGATTAATATAAGAATTCAGCGTAATTCTATCACATTTGTTCAATTTACGTCGCTCCTATTTCAGATAGCGTACTGGGCTAGGCGGCATCTTAAAGCGCGTGGAATGGCGAGCAAAATGCACTATTAACCTTCTATGCTAGGGCAATCAGAGACCCGATTAGATCATTTTATATTTTGGTTAATATAAGAATTAGCGTAATTCTATCACATTTGTTCAATTTACGTCGTTCCTATTTCAGATAGCGTATTGGGCTAGGCGGCCCCTTAAAGCGCATGAAATGTCGAGTAAAGTGCACTATTAAACTTCGAGGGTAGGACACACAGAGACCCGATTAGATCATTTTATATTATGGGTAATATAAGAATTCTGCGTAATTCTATCACATTTGTTCAATTTACGTCGCTCCTATTTCAGATAGCGTATTGGGATAAGCGGCCTCTTAAAGCGCAAGAAATGGCGAGCAAAATGCACTATTAACCTTCTATGATAGGACAATCAGAGACCCGATTAGAACATTTTATATTATGGTTAATATAAGAATGAAGCGTAATTCTATCACATTTGTTCAATTTACGTCGTTCCTATTTCAGATACCGTATTGGGCTATGCGGCGCCTTAAAGCGCATGAAATGAAGAGTAAAATGCACTACTAAACTTCTTTGATAGGGCAATCAGAGACCCGATTAGGTCATCTCATATTATGATTAATATAAGAATTCAGCGTAATTCTATCACATTTGTTCAATTTACGTCGCTCCTATTTCAGATAGCGTATTGGGCTAGGCGGCACCTTAAAGCGCACGAAATGACGAGTAAAATGCACTATTAAACTTCTATGATAGGGCAATCATAGACCCGATTAGACCATTTTACATTATGGTTAATATAAGTATTCTGCGTGAATCTATCACAGTTGTTCAATTTACGTCGCTCCTATTTCAGATAGTATATTGGGCTAGGCGGCATCTTAATGCGCGTGGAATGACGTGTAAAATGCACTACTAACCTTCTATGATAGGGAACTCAGAGACCCGGTTAGATCATCTTATATTATGTTTAATATAAGAATTCAGTGTAATTCTATCACATTTGTCCAATTTACGACGCTCCTATTTCAGATAGCGTATTGGGCTAAACGGCACCTTGAAGCGCATGAAATGGAAAGTAAAATGCACTATTAAACTGCTATGATAGGGCAATAAGAGTCCCGATTAGATCATTTTATATTATGGTTAGTATAAGAATTATGCGTAATTCTATCACATTTGTTCAATTTACGTTGCCCCTATTTCAGATAGCGTATTGGGCTAGGCGCATCTTAAAGCGCATGAAATGTCGAGTACAATGCACTACTAAACTTCTCGGATGGGGCAATCAGAGACCCGACTAGGTCATCTTATGTTAAGGTTAATATAACAATTCAGCGAAATTCTATCACATTTGTTCAATTTACGTCGCTCCTATTCAGATAGCGTATTGGGCTAGGCGGCATCTTAAAGCGCCTGGAATGACGAGTAAAATGCACTACTAAACTTCTCGGTTAGGGCAATCAGAGACCCGATTAGGTCGTCTTATATTATGGTTAATATAAGAATTCAGTGTAATTGAACCACATTTATTCAATTTACGTCGTTCCTATTTCAGATAGCGTATTGGGCTAAGCAGAATCTTAAAGGGCATGAAATGTCGATTAAAATGCACTACTAAACTTCCATGATAGGGTAATAGGAGACCCCATTAGATCATTTTATATTATGGTTAATTTAAGAATTCGTCGTAACACTATCACATTTGGTCAATTTACGTAGCTCCAATTTCAGATAGTGGATTGGGCAGGGCGGCACCTTAATGCGCATGAAATGCCGAGCAAAATGCACTATTAAGCTTCTGTGATAGGGCAATCAGAGACCCGATTAGATCATCTTATATTTTGGTTAATTTAAGAATTCGTCGTAACACTATCACATTTGTTCAAATTACGTTGCTCCTATTTCAGATAAAGTAGTGGGCTAGGCGGCATCTTAAAGCGCATGAAAGGACGAGTAACATGCACTATTAAACTTCTATGATAGGGCGATCAGAGACCGGATTAGATCATTTTACATTATTGTTAATATAAGAATGCAGCGTAATTTTATCACATTTGTTCAATTTACGTCGCCCCTACTTGAGATAGCGTATTGGGCTATGTGGCATCTTAAAGTGCATGAAATGTCGAGTAAAATGCATTATTAAACTTCTAGGGTAGGCCAAACAGAGACCCGACTAGATCATTTTATGTTATGGTTAATTTAAGAATTCAGCGAATCTCTATCTCACTTGTTCAATGTACGTGCCTCCAATTTCAGATAGCGTATTGGGCTAGGAGGCACCTTAATGCGCATGAAATGACGAGTAAAATGCACTACTAACCTTCTACGATAGGGCAATCAGAGTCCCGATTAGACCATCTTATATTATTGCTAATTTAAGGATTCATCGTAACTCTATCACATTTGTCCAATTCACGTCGCTCCTACACACAGATATCGTACTGAGCGAGGCGGCATCCTAAAGCGCATGAAATGGCGAATAAAATGCACTACTAACCTTCTCGGATACGGCCATCAGAGACCCAATTACATCATTTTATATTATGTTTAATATAAGAATTCAGCGAAATTCTATCACATTTGTTCAATTTACGTCGCTCCTATTTCAGATACAGTATGGCTCTAAGCGGCATCTTAAAGCGCATGAAATTTCGAGTAAAATGCGCTATTAAACTTCGATGATAGGGCAATCAGAGACGCGATTAGATCATTCTATATTATGGTTAATATAAGTATTCTGCGTAATTCTATCACATTTGTTCAATTTATGTCGCTCCTATTTCAGGTAGCGTGTTGGCCTTGGCGGCATCTTAAAGCGCATGAAATGGCGAGTAAAATGCACTATTAATCTTCTAGAGTAGGGCAAACAGAGATCCGATTAGATCATTTTATATTATGGTTAATTTAAGAATTCAGCGAAACTCTATCACACTTGTTCAATTTACGTAGCTCCAGTTTCAGATATGGCATTGGGCTAGGCGGCACCTTAAAGCAGATGAAATGACGAGTAAAATGCACTACTAACCTTCTATGATAGGGCAATCAGAGACCCGATTAGATCATTTTATATTATGGTTAATATAAGAATGCAGCGAAATTTTATCGCATTTGTTCAATTTACGTCGCTCCTGTTTCATATAGCGTATTGGGCTTAGCGGCATCTTAACGCGCATGAAATGTCGGGTAAAATGCACTACTAACCTTCTAGGATAGGGCAATCAGAGACCCGATTAGGTCATCTTATATTATGATTAATATAAGAATTCAGCGTCATTCTGTCACATTTGTTCAATCTATGTCGCTCCAACTTCAGATAGCGTATCGGGATAAGCGGCACCTTAAAGCGCATGAAATGCCGAGCAAAATGCACAATTAAACTTCTATGATAGGGCAATCAGAGACCCGATTAGATCATTTTATATTGTGGATAATATGAAAATTCAGTGAAATTCTATGACGTTTGTTCAATTTACGTCGCTTCTATTTCAGATAGCATATTGGCCTTGGCGGCATCTTAAAGCGCATGAAATGGCGAGTAAAATGCACTATTAATCTTCTAGAGTAGGGCAAACAGAGACCCGATTAGATCGTATTATATTATGGTTAATATAAGAATTCTGCGTAATTCTATCACATTTGTTCAATTTATGTCGCTCCAACTTCAGATAGCGTATCGGGATAAGCGGCATCTTAAAGCGCATCAAATGTCAAGTAAAATGCACTACTTAGCTTCTAGGATAGGGCAATCAGAGACCCGATTAGATCATTTTATATTCTGGTTAATATAAGAATTCAGCGAAATTCTATCACATTTATTCAATTTACGTCGCTCCTATTTCAGAGGGCGTACTGGGCTAGGCGGCATCTTAAAGCGCGTGGAATGGCGAGCAAAATGCACTATTAACCTTCTATGCTAGGGCAATCACAGACCCGATTAGATCATTTTATATTTTGGTTAATGTAAGAATACAGCGGAATTCTGTCACATTTGTTCAATTTACGTCGCTCCTATTTCAGATAGAGTATTGTGGTAAGCGGCATCCTAAAGCGCATGAAATGTCTAGTAAAATGCACTACTAAACTTCTAGGAGAGGGCAATCGGAGACCCGATTAGATCATCTTATATTATGATTAATATAAGAATTCAGCGTAATTCTATGACATTTGTTCAATTTACGTCGCTCCTATTTCAGATAGCATATTGGGCTACGCGGCATCTTAAAGCGCATGAAATGTCGAGTAAAATGCACTACTAAGCTTCTAGGATAGGGCAATCAGAGGCCCGATTAGATCATTTTATATTATTGTTAATATAAGAATGCAACGTAATTTTATCACATTAGTTCAATTTACGTCGCCCCTATTTCAGATAGCGTATTGGGCTAGTCGGCACCTTAAAGCGCGTGGAATGACGAGAAAATGCACTCCTAACCTTCTATGATAGGGCAATCAGAGACCCGATTAGATCTTTTTAAATTATGGTTAAGATAAGAATTCTGCGTAATTCTATCACATTTGTTCAATTTACGACGCTCCTATTTCAGATAGCGTATGGTCGAGGCGGCATTTTAAAGCGCATGAAATGTCGAGTAAAATGCACAACTAAACTTCTCGGATAGGGCAATCAGAGACCCGATTAGATCATTTTATATTTTGGTTAATATAAGAATTCTGCGTAACTCTATCACATTTATTCAATTTACGTAGCTGCAATATCCGATAGCGTATTGGGCTAGTCGGCACCTTAAAGCGCATGAAATGACGAGTAAAATGCACTATTAAACGTCCATGATAGGACAATCAGAGACCGGATTAGATCATTTTAAATTATGGTTAATATAAGAATTCTGCGTAATTCTATCACATTTGTTCAATTTACGACGCTTCTATTTCAGATAGCGTATTGGGCTAGGCGGCATCTTAAAACGCATGAAATGTCGAGAAAAATGCACTACTAAACTTCTCGGGTAGGGCAATCAGAGACCCGATTAGATCATTTTATATTTTGGTTAATATAAGAATTCAGCGAAATTCTATCACATTTGTCCAATTCACGTCGCTCCTGCACCCGATATCGTATTGAGATAGGCGGCATATTAAAGCGCATGAAATGGCGAGTAAAATGCACTATTAAACTTCTAGGATAGGGCAATCAGAGACCCGATTAGATCATCTTATATTATGACTAATATAAGAATTCAGTGTAATTCTATCACATTTGTTCAATTTACGACGCTCCTATTTCAGATAGCGTATTGGACTAAACGGCACCTTAATGCGCATGAAATGGCGAGTAAAATGCACTATCAAACTTCTATGATAGGGCAATCAGAGACCCGATTTGATCATTTTATATTATGGTTAATATAAGAATTCAGCGTGATTCTATCACATTTGTTCAATTTACGTCGCTCCAACTTCAGATAGCGTATCGGGATAAGCGGCACCTTAAAGCGCATGAAATGCCGACCAAAATGCACTATTAAACTTCTAGGATAGGGCAATCAGAGCCCCGATTATATCATTTTAGATTATGGTTAATATAAGAATTCTGCGTAATTCTATCACATTTGTTGAATTTACGACGCTCCTATTTCAGATAGTATATTGGGCTAGGCGGCACCTTAAAGCGCGTGGAATAACGAGTAAAATGAACTACTAACCTTCCATGATAGGGCAATCAGAGACCCAAATAGATCATATTATATTCTGGTTAATATAAGAATTCTGCGTAATTCTATCACATTTGTTCAATTTACGTCGCTCCTATTTCAGATAGCGTATTGGGCTAAGCGGCATCTCAAAGCGCGTGAAATGGCGAGTAAAATGCACTACTTAGCTTCTAGGATAGGGCAATCAGAGACCCGATTAGATCATTTTATATTCTGGTTAATATAAGAATTCAGCGAAATTCTATCACATTTATTCAATTTACGTCGCTCCTATTTCAGAGGGCGTACTGGGCTAGGCGGCATCTTAAAGCGCGTGGAATGGCGAGCAAAATGCACTATTAACCTTCTATGCTAGGGCAATCACAGACCCGATTAGATCATTTTATATTTTGGTTAATGTAAGAATACAGCGGAATTCTGTCACATTTGTTCAATTTACGTCGCTCCTATTTCAGATAGAGTATTGTGGTAAGCGGCATCCTAAAGCGCATGAAATGTCTAGTAAAATGCACTACTAAACTTCTAGGAGAGGGCAATCGGAGACCCGATTAGATCATCTTATATTATGATTAATATAAGAATTCAGCGTAATTCTATGACATTTGTTCAATTTACGTCGCTCCTATTGCAGATAGCGTATTGGGCTATGCGGCATCTTAATGCGCATGAAATGACGGGTAAAATGCACTATTAAACTTCTATGATAGAACAATCAGAGACCAGATTAGATCATTTTATATTATGGTTAATATAAGAATTCTGCGTAACTCTATCACATTTGGTCAATTTACGTAGCTCCAATTTCAGATAGCGTATTGGCCTTGGCGGCATCTTAAAGCGCATGAAATGACGAGTAAAATGCACTATTAATCTTCTAGAGTAGGGCAAACAGAGACCCGATTAGATCATTTTATATTATGGTTAATTTAAGAATTCAGCGACACTCTATCACACTTGTTCAATTTACGTAGCTCCAGTTTCAGATAGGGCATTGGGCTAGGCGGCACCTTAAAGCAGATGAAATGACGAGTGAAATGCACTACTAACCTTCTATGATAGGGCAATCAGAGACCCGATTAGATCATTGTATATTATGGTTAATTTAAGAATTCAGCGAAAGTCTATCACATTTGTTCAATTTACGTCGCTCCTACCTCAGTTAGCGTTTTGGGCTAAGCAGAATCTGGAAGGGCATGAAATGCCGATTGAAATGCACGGCTAAACTTCTGTGATAGGGTAATCAGAGACCCCATTAGATCATTTTAAATTATGGATATTATATGAATTCTGCGTAATTCTATCACGTTTGTTCAATTTACGTCGCTCCTATTTCAGATGGCGTATTGGTATAAGCGGCATCTTAAAGCGCATGAAATGTCGAGTAAAATGCACTGCCAAACTTCTAGGATAGGGCAATCAGAGACCCGATTAGATCATCTTATATTATGATTAGTATAAGAATTCAGTGTAATTCTATCACATTTGTTCAATTAACGTCGCTCCAATTTCGGATAGCGTATTGGGATAGGCGGCATCTTAAAGTGCGTGGAATGACAAGTAAAATACACTACTAACCTTCTATGGTAGGGCAATCAGAGACCCGAATAGGTCGTATTATATTATGGTTACTTTAAGAATTCATCGAAATTCTATCACATTTGTTCAATTTACGTCGCCCCTATTTCAGATAGCGTATTGGGCTAGGTGGCATCTTAAAGCGCATGAAATGACGAGTAAAATGCACTATTAAACTTCTAGGGTAGGGTAAACAGAGACGCGATTAGATCATTTTATATTATTGTTTATATAAGAATTCAACGTAATTTTATCACATTTGTTCAATTTATATCGCTCCTATTACAGATAGCGTATTGGGCTAGGAGGCACCTTAAAGCGCATGAAATGACGAGTAAAATGCACTATTAAACTTCTATGATAGGGCAATCAGAGTACCGAAAAGATCGTATTATATTATGGATAATATAAGAATTCAGCGAAATTCTATCACATGTGCTCAATTTACGACGCTCCTATTTCAGGTAGCGTGTTGGGCCAAGCGGCTCCTTAAAGCGCACGAAATGTCGAGTAAAATGCACTATTAAACTTCTATGATAGGGCAATCAGAGACCCGATTAGATCATTTTATATTATTGTTAATATAAGAATGCAGCGTAATTTTATCACATTTGTTCAATTTACGTCGCCCCTATTTCAGATAGCGTATTGGGCTAGGTGGCACCGTAAAGCGCATGAAATGTCGAGTAAAATGCACAATTAAACTCCTAGGGTAGGGCAAACAGAGACCCGAGTAGATCATTTTATATTATGGTTAATATAAAAATTCTGCGTAATTCTATCACAATTGTTCAATTTACGACGCTCCTATTTCAGATAGTATATTGGGCAAGGCGGCACCTTAAAGCGCGTGGAATGACGAGTAAAGTGCAATACTAACCTTCTATGATAGGGCAATCAGAGACCCAAATAGATCATATTATATTATGGTTAATATAAGAACTCTGTGTAATTCTATCACGTTTGTTCAATTTACGTCGCTCCTACTTCAGATAGCGTATTGGGCTATGCGGCATCTTAAAGCGCGTGGAATGAGGAGTAAAATGCACTACTAAACTTCTATGATAGGGCAATCAAAGACTCGATTAGGTCATCTTATATTATGATTAATATAAGAATTTAGCGTAATTCTATCACATTTGTTCAATTTACGTCGCTCCTATTTCAGATGGCGTATTGGTATAAGCGGCATCTTAAAGCGCATGAAATGTCGAGTAAAATGCACTGCCAAACTTCTAGGATAGGGCAATCAGAGACCCGATTAGATCATCTTATATTATGATTAATATAAGAATTCAGTGTAATTCTATCACATTTGTTCAATTTACGTCGCTCCTATTTCGGATAGCGTATTGGGCTAGGCGGCATCTTAAAGTGCGTGGAATGACAAGTAAAATACACTACTAACCTTCTATGGTAGGGCAATCAGAGACCCGAATAGGTCGTATTATATTATGGTTACTTTAAGAATTCATCGAAATTCTATCACATTTGTTCAATTTACGTCGCCCCTATTTCAGATAGCGTATTGGGCTAGGTGGCATCTTAAAGCGCATGAAATGTCGAGTAAAATGCACTACTAAGCTTCTAGGATAGGGCAATCAGAGGCCCGATTAGATCATTTTATATTATGGTTAATATAAGAATTCAGCGTTATTTTATCACATTTGTTCAATTTACGTTGCCCCTATTTCAGATAGCGTATTGGGCTAGCTGGCATCTTAAAGCGCATGGAATGTCGAGGAAAATGCACAATTAAACTTCTATGATAGGGCAATCAGAGACCCGATTAGATCATTTTATATTATTGTTAATATAAGAATGCAACGTAATTTTATCACATTAGTTCAATTTACGTCGCCCCTATTTCAGATAGCGTATTGGGCTAGTCGGCACCTTAAAGCGCGTGGAATGACGAGAAAATGCACTCCTAACCTTCTATGATAGGGCAATCAGAGACCCGATTAGATCTTTTTAAATTATGGTTAAGATAAGAATTCTGCGTAATTCTATCACATTTGTTCAATTTACGACGCTCCTATTTCAGATAGCGTATGGTCGAGGCGGCATTTTAAAGCGCATGAAATGTCAAGTAAAATGCACAACTAAACTTCTCGGATAGGGCAATCAGAGACCCGATTAGATCATTTTATATTTTGGTTAATATAAGAATTCTGCGTAACTCTATCACATTTATTCAATTTACGTAGCTGCAATATCCGATAGCGTATTGGGCTAGTCGGCACCTTAAAGCGCATGAAATGACGAGTAAAATGCACTATTAAACGTCCATGATAGGACAATCAGAGACCGGATTAGATCATTTTAAATTATGGTTAATATAAGAATTCTGCGTAATTCTATCACATTTGTTCAATTTACGACGCTTCTATCTCAGATAGCGTATTGGGCTAGGCGGCATCTTAAAACGCATGAAATGTCGAGAAAAATGCACTACTAAACTTCTCGGGTAGGGCAATCAGAGACCCGATTAGATCATTTTATATTTTGGTTAATATAAGAATTCAGCGAAATTCTATCACATTTGTCCAATTCACGTCGCTCCTGCACCCGATATCGTATTGAGATAGGCGGCATATTAAAGCGCATGAAATGGCGAGTAAAATGCACTATTAAACTTCTAGGATAGGGCAATCAGAGACCCGATTAGATCATCTTATATTATGACTAATATAAGAATTCAGTGTAATTCTATCACATTTGTTCAATTTACGACGCTCCTATTTCAGATAGCGTATTGGACTAAACGGCACCTTAATGCGCATGAAATGGCGAGTAAAATGCACTATCAAACTTCTATGATAGGGCAATCAGAGACCCGATTAGATCATTTTATATTATGGTTAATATAAGAATTCAGCGTGATTCTATCACATTTGTTCAATTTACGTCGCTCCAACTTCAGATAGCGTATCGGGATAAGCGGCACCTTAAAGCGCATGAAATGCCGACCAAAATGCACTATTAAACTTCTAGGACAGGGCAATCAGAGCCCCGATTATATCATTTTAGATTATGGTTAATATAAGAATTCTGCGTAATTCTATCACATTTGTTGAATTTACGACGCTCCTATTTCAGATAGTATATTGGGCTAGGCGGCACCTTAAAGCGCGCGGAATAACGAGTAAAATGAACTACTAACCTTCCATGATAGGGCAATCAGAGACCCAAATAGATCATATTATATTATGGTTAATGTAAGAATTCTGCGTAATTCTATCACATTTGTTCAATTTACATCGCTCCTATTTCAGATAGCGCATTGGGCTAAGCGGCTCCTTAAAGCGCATGAAATGCCGAGCACAATGCACGTAAACTTCTATGATAGGGCAATCAGAGACCCGATTAGATCATCTTATATTATGGTTAATTTAAGAATGCGTCGTAACTCTATCACATTTGGTCAATTTACGTAGCTCCCATTTCAGATAGTGGACTGGGCTAGGAGTCACCTTAAAGCGCATGAAATGACTAGTAAACTGCACTATTAAACTTCGAGGTTAAGGCAAACAGAGACGCTATTAGAACATTTTATATTACTGTTAATATAAGAATTCAGCTTAATTCTATCACATTTGATCAATTTACGTCGCTCCTATTTCAGATAGCGTATTGGGATAAGCGGCATCTCAAAGCGCGTGAAATGGCGAGTAAAATGCACTATTAAACTTCTATGATAGGGCAATCAGAGACCCGAATAGATCGTATTATATTATGGTTATTATAGGAATTCTGCGTACTTCTATCACGCTTGTTCAACTTACGTAGCTCGAATTTCAGATAGCCCATTGGGCTAGGCGGCACCTTAAAACGCATGAAATGGCGAGTAAAATGCACTATTAAACTTCTATGATTGGGCAATCAGAGACCCGATTAGATCATTTTATATTATTGTTAATATAAGAATTCTGCGTACTTCTATCACATTTGTCAATTTATGTCGCTCCTATTTCAGATAGCGTGTTGGGTTAGGCGGCACCTTAAAGCGCATGAAATGACGAGTAAAATGCACTATTAAACTTCTATGATAGGGCAATCAGAGACCCGAATAGATCGTATTATATTACGGCTAATATAAGAATTCTGCGTAATTCTATCACATTTGTTCAATTTACATCGCTCCTATTTCAGATAGCGCATTGGGCTAAGCGGCTCCTTAAAGCGCATGAAATGCCGAGCACAATGCACGTAAACTTCTATGATAGGGCAATCAGAGACCCGATTAGATCATCTTATATTATGGTTAATTTAAGAATTCGTCGTAACTCTATCACATTTGGTCAATTTACGTAGCTCCCATTTCAGATAGTGGATTGGGCTAGGAGTCACCTTAAAGCGCATGAAATGACGAGTAAACTGCACTATTAAACTTCGAGGTTAAGGCAAACAGAGACGCTATTAGATCATTTTATATTACTGTTAATATAAGAATTCAGCTTAATTCTATCACATTTGTTCAATTGACGTCGCTCCTATTTCAGGTCGCCTATTGGGCTAAGCGGCATCCTAAAGCGTGTTGAATGTCGAGTGAAATGCACTATTAAACTTCTAGGGTGGGGCGAACAGAGACCCGACTATATCATTTTACATTATGGTTAATATAAGAATTCAGCGAAATTCTATCACATTTGTTCAATTTACGTCGCTCCTATTTCAGATAGCGTTTTGGGCTGAGCGGCATCTGAAAGCGCATGACATGACGAGTAAAATGCACTACTAAACTTCTAGGATAGGGCAATCAGAGACCCGATTAGATCATCTTATATTATGATTAATATAAGAATTCAGTGTAATTGTATCACATTTGTTCAATTTGCGACGCTCCTGTTTCAGATAGCGTATTGGACTAAACGGCACCTTAAAGCGCATGAAATGGCGAGTAAAGTGCACTATTAAACTTCTGTGATAGGGCAACCAGAGACACGATTAGATCATTTTATATTATGGTTAATATAAGAATTCAGCGTTATTTTATCACATTTGTTCAATTTACGTTGCCCCTATTTCAGATAGCGTATTGGGCTAGCTGGCATCTTAAAGGGCATGAAATGTCGAGGAATATGCACAATTAAACTTCTATGATAGGGCAATCAGAGACCCGATTAGATCATTTTATATTATTGTTAATATAAGAATGCAACGTAATTTTATCACATTAGTTCCATTTACGTCGCCCCTATTTCAGATAGCGTATTGGGCTAGTCGGCACCTTAAAGCGCGTGGAATGACGAGAAAATGCACTCCTAACCTTCTATGATAGGGCAATCAGAGACCCGATTAGATCTTTTTAAATTATGGTTAAGATAAGAATTCTGCGTAATTCTATCACATTTGTTCAATTTACGACGCTCCTATTTCAGATAGCGTATGGTCGAGGCGGCATTTTAAAGCGCATGAGATGACGAGTAAAATGCAGTACTAAACTTCTTTGATAGGGCAATCAGAGATCCGATGAGATCATTTTATATTATGGTTAATATAAGAATTCTGCGTAACTCTATCACATTTATTCAATTTACGTAGCTGCAATATCCGATAGCGTATTGGGCTAGTCGGCACCTTAAAGCGCATGAAATGACGAGTAAAATGCACTATTAAACATCCATGATAGGACAATCAGAGACCGGATTAGATCATTTTAAATTATGGTTAATATAAGAATTCTGCGTAATTCTATCACATTTGTTCAATTTACGACGCTCCTATTTCAGATAGTATATTGGGCTAGGCGGC
This sequence comes from Macropis europaea, assembly GCA_916610135.2. NCBI lineage: Eukaryota > Metazoa > Arthropoda > Insecta > Hymenoptera > Melittidae > Macropis > Macropis europaea. Next base: position 2,273,240 of record CAKAJE020001202.1, on the reverse strand, counting down.
ACCTTAAAGCGCGTGGAATAACGAGTAAAATGAACTACTAACCTTCCATGATAGGGCAATCAGAGACCCAAATAGATCATATTATATTATGGTTAATATAAGAATTCTGCGTAATTCTATCACATTTGTTCAATTTACGTCGCTCCTATTTCAGATAGCGTATTGGGCTAGGCGGCACCTTAAAGCGCGTGGAATGACGAATAAAATGCACTACTAACCTTCCACGATAGGGCAATCAGAGACCCAAATAGATCATATTATATTATGGTTAATATAAGAATTCAGCGAAATTCTATCACATTTTTTCAATTTACGTCGCTCCTATTTCAGATAGCGCATTGGGTTAGGCGGCATCTTAAAGCGCGTGGAATGGCGAGTAAAATGCACTACGAACCTTCTATGATGGGGCAATCAGAGACCCGATTAGATCATTTTATATTATTGTTAATATAAGAATTCTGCGTACTTCTATCACATTTGTCAATTTATGTCGCTCCTATTGCAGATAGCGTATTGGGTTAGGCGGCACCTTAAAGCGCATGAAATGACGAGTAAAATGCACTATTAAACTTCTATGATAGGGCAATCAGAGACCCGAATAGATCGTATTATATTATGGTTATTATAGGAATTCTGCGTACTTCTATCACGCTTGTTCAACTTACGTAGCTCGAATTTCAGATAGCCCATTGGGCTAGGCGGCACCTTAAAACGCATGAAATGGCGAGTAAAATGCACTATTAAACTTCTATGATAGGGCAATCAGAGACCCGATTAGATCATTTTATATTATTGTTAATATAAGAATTCTGCGTACTTCTATCACATTTGTCAATTTATGTCGCTCCTATTTCAGATAGCGTATTGGGTTAGGCGGCACCTTAAAGCGCATGAAATGACGAGTAAAATGCACTATTAAACTTCTATGATAGGGCAATCAGAGACCCGATTAGATCATCTTATATTATGATGGATATAAGAATTCGGCGTAACACTATCACATTTGTTCAATTTACATCGCTCCTATTTCAGATAGCGCATTGGGCTAAGCGGCTCCTTAAAGCGCATGAAATGCCGAGCACAATGCACGTAAACTTCTATGATAGGGCAATCAGAGACCCGATTAGATCATCTTATATTATGGTTAATTTAAGAATGCGTCGTAACTCTATCACATTTGGTCAATTTACGTAGCTCCCATTTCAGATAGTGGATTGGGCTAGGAGTCACCTTAAAGCGCATGAAATGACGAGTAAACTGCACTATTAAACTTCGAGGTTAAGGCAAACAGAGACGCTATTAGAACATTTTATATTACTGTTAATATAAGAATTCAGCTTAATTCTATCACATTTGATCAATTTACGTCGCTCCTATTTCAGATAGCGTATTGGGATAAGCGGCATCTCAAAGCGCGTGAAATGGCGAGTAAAATGCACTATTAAACTTCCAGGGTGAGGAAAACAGAGACCAGATTAGATCATTTTATATTACGGTTAACATAAGAATTCAGCGTAATTCTATCACATTTGTTCAATTGACGTCGCTCCTATTTCAGGTCGCCTATTGGGCTAAGCGGCATCCTAAAGCGTGTGGAATGTCGAGTGAAATGCACTATTAAACTTCTAGGGTGGGGCGAACAGAGACCCGATTATATCATTTTACATTATGGTTAATATAAGAATTCAGCGTAATTTTATCACATTTGTTCAACTTACGTCGCTATTATTTCAGATAGCGTAGTCGGCTAAGCAGCATCTCAAAACGGATGAAATGGCGAGTAAAATGCACTATTAAACTTCTAGTGTAAGGCAAACAGAGACCCGATAAGATCATTTTATATTACGGTTAATTTAAGAATTCAGAGAAATTCTATCACGTTTGTTTAATTTACGTCGCTCCTATTTCAGATAGCGTATTGGGCTAAGCGGCATCTCAACGCGCATGAAATGGCGAGTAAATTGCACTATTAAACTTCTAGGGTACGGCAAACAGAGACCCGATTAGATCATTTTATATTACGGTTAATTTAAGAATTCAGCGAAATTCTATCACATTTGATCAATTTACGTCGCTCCTATTTCAGATAGCGTATTGGGCTAAGCGGCATCTCAACGCGCATGAAATGGCGAGTAAATTGCACTATTAAACTTCTAGGGTACGGCAAACAGAGACCCGATTAGATCATTTTACGTTACGGTTAATATAAGAATTCTGCGTAATTTTATCACATTTGTTCAATTTACGTCGCTCCTGTTTCAGATAGCGTATTGGGCTAAGCAGCATCTCAAAACGCATGAAATGGTGAGTAAAATGCACTATTAAACTTCTAGTGTAAGGTAAACAGAGACCCGATAAGATCATTTTATATTACGGTTAATTTAAGAATTCAGAGAAATTCTATCACGTTTGTTTAATTTACGTCGCTCCTATTTCAGATAGCGTATTGGGCTAAGCCGCATCTCAAAGCGCATGAAATTGTGAGTAAAACGCACTGCCAAACATCTAGGGTAGGGCGAACAGAGACCCGATTAGATCATTTTACATTATGGTTAATATAAGAATTCAGCGAAATTCTATCACGTTTGTTCAATTTACGTCGCTCCTATTTCAGGTAGCGTATTGGGCTAAGCTGCATCTTAAAGCGCATGAAATGGCAAGTAAAATGCACTATTAAACTTCGAGGTTAAGGCAAGCAGAGATCCTATTAGATCACTTTCTATTACGGTTAATAGAAGAATTCAGCTTAATTCTATCACATTTGTTCAATTTACGCCGCTCCTATTTCAGATAGCGTATTGGGCTACGCGGCATCTCAAAGCGCATGAAATGGCGAGTAAAATGCACTATTAAACTTGTAGGGTAAGGCAAACAGAGACCAGATTAGATCATTTTATATTACGGTTAACATAAGAATTCTGCGTAATTCTATCACATTTGTTCAATTGACGTCGCTCCTATTTCAGGTCGCCTACTGGGCTAGGCGGCATCCTAAAGCGTGTGGAATGTCGAGTGAAATGCACTATTAAACTTCTAGGGTGGGGCGAACAGAGACCCGATTATATCATTTTACATTATTGTTAATATAAGAATTCAGCGAAATTCTATCACATTTTCTCAATTTACGTCGCTCCTATTTCAGATAGTGTGTTGGGCTAAGCGGCATCTCAAAGCGCATGAAATCGTGAGTGAAATGCTCTATCAAACTTCTATAGTAGGGCGAACGGAGAGCCGATTAGATCATTTTACATCATGGTTAATATAAGAATTCAGCGAAATTCTATCACATTTGTTCAATTTACGCCGCTCCTATTTCAGATAGCGTACTGGGCTAGGCGGCGTCTTAAAGCGCGTGGAATGGCGAGTAAAATGCACTATTAAACTTCTATGATAGGGCAATCAGAGACCCGATCAGATCATTTTATATTTTGTTTAATATAAGAATTCTGCGAAATTCTATCACATTTGATCAATTTACGTCGCTCCTATTTCAGATAGCGTATTGGGCTAAGCGGCATCTCAAAGCGCATGAAATGGCGAGTGAAATGCACTGTTATACTTCTAGGGTAGTGCGAACAGAGACCCGATTAGATCATTTTAAATTACGGTTAATATAAGAATTCAGCGTAATTCTATCACATTTGTTCAATTGACGTCGCTCCTATTTCAGATAGCGTATTGGGCTAGTCGGCACCTTAAAGCGCGTGGAATGACGAGAAAATGCACTCCTAACCTTCTATGATAGGGCAATCAGAGACCCGATTAGATCTTTTTAAATTATGGTTAAGATAAGAATTCTGCGTAATTCTATCACATTTGTTCAATTTACGACGCTCCTATTTCAGATAGCGTATGGTCGAGGCGGCATTTTAAAGCGCATGAAATGTCGAGTAAAATGCACAACTAAACTTCTCGGATAGGGCAATCAGAGACTCGATTAGATCATTTTATATTTTGGTTAATATAAGAATTCAGTGTAATTCTATCAGATTTGTTCAATTTACGACGCTCCTATTTCAGATAGCGTTTTGGACTAGGCGGCACCTTAAAGCGCATAGAATGACGAGTAAAATGCAGTACTAAACTTCTTTGATAGGGCAATCAGAGACCCGATTAGATCATCTTATATTATGACTAATATAAGAATTCAGTGTAATTCTATCACATTTGTTCAATTTACGACGCTCCTATTTCAGATAGCGTATTGGACTAAACGGCACCTTAATGCGCATGAAATGGCGAGTAAAATGCACTATCAAACTTCTATGATAGGGCAATCAGAGACCCGATTAGATCATTTTATATTATGGTTAATATAAGAATTCAGCGTGATTCTATCACATTTGTTCAATTTACGTCGCTCCAACTTCAGATAGCGTATCGGGATAAGCGGCACCTTAAAGCGCATGAAATGCCGACCAAAATGCACTATTAAACTTCTAGGATAGGGCAATCAGAGCCCCGATTATATCATTTTAGATTATGGTTAATATAAGAATTCTGCGTAATTCTATCACATTTGTTGAATTTACGACGCTCCTATTTCAGATAGTATATTGGGCTAGGCGGCACCTTAAAGCGCGTGGAATAACGAGTAAAATGAACTACTAACCTTCCATGATAGGGCAATCAGAGACCCAAATAGATCATATTATATTCTGGTTAATATAAGAATTCTGCGTAATTCTATCACATTTGTTCAATTGACGTCGCTCCTATTTCAGGTCGCCTATTGGGCTAAGCGGCATCCTAAAGCGTGTGGAATGTCGAGTGAAATGCACTATTAAACTTCTAGGGTGGGGCGAACAGAGACCCGATTATATCATTTTACATTATGGTTAATATAAGAATTCAGCGAAATTCTATCACATTTGTTCAATTTACGTCGCTCCTATTTCAGATAGCGTTTTGGGCTGAGCGGCATCTGAAAGCGCATGAAATGGCGAGTAAATTGCACTATTAAACTTCTAGGGTAGGGCAAACAGAGACCCGATTAGATCATTTTATATTTTGTTTAATATAAGAATTCAGCGAAATTCTATCACATTTGTTCAATTTACGCCGCTCCTATTTCAGATAGCGTATTGGGCTAAGCGGCATCTCAAAGCGCATGAAATGGCGAGTAAATTGCACTATTAAACTTCTAGGGTAGGGCAAACATACACCCGATTAGATCATTTTACGTTACGGTTAATATAAGAATTCTGCGTAATTTTATCACATTTGTTCAATTTACGTCGCTCCTATTTCAGATAGCGTATTGGGCTAAGCAGCATCTCAAAACGCATGAAATGGCGAGTAAAATGCACTATTAAACTTCTAGTGTACGGTAAACAGAGACCCGATAAGATCATTTTATATTACGGTTAATTTAAGAATTCAGAGAAATTCTATCACGTTTGTTTAATTTACGTCGCTCCTATTTCAGATAGCGTATTGGGCTAAGCGGCATCTCAAAGCGCATGAAATTGTGAGTAAAACGCACTGCCAAACATCTAGCGTAGGGCGAACAGAGACCCGATTAGATCATTTTACATTATGGTTAATATAAGAATTCAGCGAAATTCTATCACGTTTGTCCAATTTACGTCGCTCCTATTTCAGGTAGCGTATTGGGCTAAGCTGCATCTTAAAGCGCATGAAATGGCGAGTAAAATGCACTATTAAACTTCGAGGTTAAGGCAAGCAGAGACCCTAATAGATCATTTTCTATTACGGTTAATAGAAGAATTCAGCTTAATTCTATCACATTTGTTCAATTTACGCCGCTCCTATTTCAGATAGCGTATTGGGCTAAGCGGCATATCAAAGCACATGAAATGACGAGTGAAGTGCACTATTAAACTTCTAGGGTAGGGCGAACAGATACCCGATTAGATCATTTTTCGTTATGGTTAATATAAGAATTCAGCGGAACTCTATCACATTTGTTCAATTTACGTCGCTCCTATTTCAGATAAAGTATTGGGCTATGCGGCATCTCAAAGCGTATGAAATGGCGAGTAAAATGCACTATCAAACTTCTAAGGTAAAGCAAACAGAGACCAGATTAGATCATTTTATATTACGGTGAACATAAGAATTCAGCGTAACTCTATCACATTTGTTCAATTGACGTCGCTCCTATTTCAGATAGCCTACTGGGCTAGGCGGCATCCTAAAGCGCGTGGAATGTCGAGTGAAATGCACTATTAAACTTCTATGATAGGGCAATCAGAGACCCGATCAGATCATTTTATATTACGGTTAATATAAGAATGCAGCGTAATTCTATCATATTTGTTCAATTTACGTCGCTCCCATTTCAGATAGCGTATTGGGCTAAGCGGCATCCCAAAGCGCATGAAATGACGAGTAAAATGCACTATTAAACTTCTAGGGTAGGGCGAACAGAGAGCCGATTAGATCATTTTACATTATGGATAATATGAGATGTCAACGAAATTCTATCACATTTGATCAATTTACGTCGCTCCTATTTCAGATCGCGTATTGGGCTAAGCGGCATCTCAAAGCGCATGAAATAGCGAGTAAAATGCACTATTAAACTTCTAGGGTAAGGCAAATAGAGACCAGATTAGATCATTTTATATTACGGTTAACATAAGAATTCAGCGTAATTCTATCACATTTGTTCAATTTACGTCGCTCCTATTTCAGATAGCGTTTTGGGCTAAGCGGCATCTGAAAGCGCATGAAATGGCGAGTAAATTGCACTATTAAACATCTGGGGTAGGGCAAACATAGACCCGATTAGATCATTTTATATTTTGTTTAATATAAGAATTCAGCGAAATTCTATCACATTTGTCCAATTTACGCCGCTCCTATTTCAGATAGCGTATTGGGCTAAGCGGCATCTCAAAGCGCATGAAATGGCGAGTAAATTGCACTATTAAACTTCTAGGGTAGGGCAAACAGAGACCCGATTACATCATTTTATACTACGGTTAATATAAGAATTCAGCGTAATTCTATCACATTTGTTCAATTTTCGTCGCTCCTATTTCAGATAGCGTACTGTGCTAGGCGGCGTCTTAAAGCGCGTGGAATGGCGAGTAAAATGCACTATTAAACTTCTATGATAGGGCAATCAGAGACCCGATCAGATCATTTTATATTTTGTTTAATATAAGAATTCTGCGAAATTCTATCACATTTGTTCAATTTACGTCGCTCCTATTTCAGATAGCGTATTGGGCTAAGCGGCATCTCAAAACGCATGAAATGGCGAGTAAAATGCACTATTAAACTTCTAGGGTAAGGCAAACAGAGACACGATAAGATCATTTTATATTACGGTTAATATCAGAATGCAGCGTAATTCTATCACATTTGTTCAATTTACGTGCCTCCAATTTCAGATAGCGTATTGGGCTAGGCGGCACCTTAATGCGCATGAAATGACGAGTAAAATGCACTACTAACCTTCTACGATAGGGCAATCAGAGTCCCGATTAGACCATCTTATATTATTGCTAATTTAAGGATTCATCGTAACTCTATCACATTTGTCCAATTCACGTCGCTCCTACACACAGATATCGTACTGAGCGAGGCGGCATCTTAAAGCGCATGAAATGGCGAATAAAATGCACTTCTAACCTTCTCGGATACGGCCATCAGAGACCCAATTACATCATTTTATATTATGTTTAATATAAGAATTCAGCGAAATTCTATCACATTTGTTCAATTTACGTCGCTCCTATTTCAGATACAGTATGGCACTAAGCGGCATCTTAAAGCGCATGAAATGTCGAGTAAAATGCGCTATTACACTTCTATGATAGGGCAATCAGAGACGCGATTAGATCATTCTATATTATGGTTAATATAAGTATTCTGCGTAATTCTATCACATTTGTTCAATTTATGTCGCTCCTATTTCAGGTAGCGTATTGGCCTTGGCGGCATCTTAAAGCGCATGAAATGGCAAGTAAAATGCACTATTAATCTTCTAGAGTAGGGCAAACAGAGACCCGATTAGATCATTTTATATTATGGTTAATTTAAGAATTCAGCGAAACTCTATCACACTTGTTCAATTTACGTAGCTCCAGTTTCAGATAGGGCATTGGGCTAGGCGGCACCTTAAAGCAGATGAAATGACGAGTAAAATGCACTACTAACCTTCTATGATAGGGCAATCAGAGACCCGATTAGATCATTGTATATTATGGTTAATTTAAGAATTCAGCGAAATTCTATCACATTTGTTCAATTTACGTCGCTCCTACCTCAGTTAGCGTTTTGGGCTAAGCAGAATCTTGAAGGGCATGAAATGCCGATTGAAACGCACGGCTAAACTTCTGTGATAGGGTAATCAGAGACCCCATTATATCATTTTAAATTATGGATATTATATGAATTCTGCGTAATTCTGTCACATTTGTTCAATTTACGTCGCTCCTATTTCAGATAGTGTATTGGGCTGAGCGGCATCTTAAAGCGCGTGGGATGACGAGTAAAATGCACTACTAACCTTCTATGATAGGGCAATCAGAGACCCGATTAGATCATTTTATATTATGGTTAATATAAGAATTCAGCGAAATTTTATCGCATTTGTTCAATTTACGTCGCTCCTGTTTCATATAGCGTATTGGGCTTAGCGGCATCTTAACGCGCATGAAATGTCGAGTAAAATGCACTACTAACCTTCTAGGATAGGGCAATCAGAGACCCGATTAGGTCATCTTATATTATGATTAATATAAGAATTCAGCGTCATTCTGTCACATTTGTTCAATCTATGTCGCTCCAACTTCAGATAGCGTATCGGGATAAGCGGCACCTTAAAGCGCATGAAATGCCGAGCAAAATGCACAATTAAACTTCTATGATAGGGCAATCAGAGACCCGATTAGATCATTTTATATTGTGGATAATATGAAAATTCAGTGAAATTCTATGACGTTTGTTCAATTTACGTCGCTTCTATTTCAGATAGCATATTGGCCTTGGCGGCATCTTAAAGCGCATGAAATGGCGAGTAAAATGCACTATTAATCTTCTAGAGTAGGGCAAACAGAGACCCGATTAGATCGTATTATATTATGGTTAATATAAGAATTCTGCGTAATTCTATCACATTTGTTCAATTTACGTCGCTCCTATTTAAGATAGCGTATTGGGCTAAGCGGCACCTTAAAGCACATGAAATGACGAGTACAATGCACTATTAAACTTCTATGATAGGGCAATCGGAGTCCCGATTAGATCACTTTATATTATTGTTATTATAAGAATGCAGCGTTATTTTATCACATTTTTTCAATTTACGTCGCCCCTATTTCAGATAGCGTATTGGGCTATGTGGCATCTTAAAGCGCATGAAATGTCGAGTAAAATGCACTATTAAACTTCTAGGGTAGGGCAAACAGAGATCCGATTAGATCATTTTATATTATGGCTAATTTAAGAATTCAGTGAAACTCTATCACACTTGTTCAATTTACGTAGCTCCGATTTCAGATAGCATATTGGGCTAGGCGGCACCCTAAAGCGCATGAAATGACGAGTAAAATGCACTATTAAACTTCTATGATAGGGCAATCAGAGACCCGATTAGATCATTTTATATTATTGTTAATATAAGGATTCAACGTAATTTTATCACATTTGTTCAATTTTCGTCGCTCCTAATTCAGATAGCATATTGGGCTAAGCGGCATCTTAAAGCGCACGAAATGGCCTGTAAAATGCACTACTAAACTTCTCGGATAGGGCAATCAGAGACCCGATTAGGTCATCTTATATTATGATTAATATAAGAATTCAGCGAAATTCTATCACATTTCTCTATTTACGTCGCTCCTATTTCAGATAGCGTATTGGGCTAAGCGGCATCTTAAAGCGCATTAAGTGTCGAGTAAAATGCACTACTCAGCTTCTCGGATAAGGCAATCAGAGACCCGATTAGGTCATCTTATATTATAATTAATATAAGAATTCAGCGTAATTCTATCACATTTGTTCAATTTATGTCGCTCCAACTTCAGATAGCGTATCGGGATAAGCGGCATCTTAAAGCGTATCAAATGTCAAGTAAAATGCACTACTTAGCTTCTAGGATAGGGCAATCAGAGACCCGATTAGATCATTTTATATTCTGGTTAATATAAGAATTCAGCGAAATTCTATCACATTTATTCAATTTACGTCGCTCCTATTTCAGAGAGCGTACTGGGCTAGGCGGCATCTTAAAGCGCGTGGCATGGCGAGCAAAATGCACTATTAACCTTGTATGCTAGGGCAATCACAGACCCGATTAGATCATTTTATATTTTGGTTAATGTAAGAATACAGCGGAATTCTGTCACATTTGTTCAATTTACGTCGCTCCTATTTCAGATAGAGTATTGTGGTAAGCGGCATCCTAAAGCGCATGAAATGTCTAGTAAAATGCACTACTAAACTTCTAGGAGAGGGCAATCGGAGACCCGATTAGATCATCTTATATTATGATTAATATAAGAATTCAGCGTAATTCTATGACATTTGTTCAATTTACGTCGCTCCTATTGCAGATAGCGTATTGGGCTATGCGGCATCTTAAAGCGCATGAAACGACGAGTAAAATGCACTATTAATCTTCTAGAGTAGGGCAAACAGAGACCCGATTAGATCATTTTATATTATGGTTAATTTAAGAATTCAGCGACACTCTATCACACTTGTTCAATTTACGTAGCTCCAGTTTCAGATAGGGCATTGGGCTAGGCGGCACCTTAAAGCAGATGAAATGACGAGTGAAATGCACTACTAACCTTCTATGATAGGGCAATCAGAGACCCGATTAGATCATTGTATATTATGGTTAATTTAAGAATTCAGCGAAAGTCTATCACATTTGTTCAATTTACGTCGCTCCTACCTCAGTTAGCGTTTTGGGCTAAGCAGAATGTGGAAGGGCATGAAATGCCGATTGAAATGCACGGCTAAACTTCTGTGATAGGGTAATCAGAGACTCCATTAGATCATTTTAAATTATGGATATTATATGAATTCTGCGTAATTCTATCACGTTTGTTCAATTTACGTCGCTCCTATTTCAGATGGCGTATTGGTATAAGCGGCATCTTAAAGCGCATGAAATGTCGAGTAAAATGCACTGCCAAACTTCTAGGATAGGGCAATCAGAGACCCGATTAGATCATCTTATATTATGATTAATATAAGAATTCAGTGTAATTCTATCACATTTGTTCAATTTACGTCGCTCCTATTTCGGATAGCGTATTGGGCTAGGCGGCATCTTAAAGTGCGTGGAATGACAAGTAAAATACACTACTAACCTTCTATGGTAGGGCAATCAGAGACCCGAATAGGTCGTATTATATTATGGTTACTTTAAGAATTCATCGAAATTCTATCATATTTGTTCAATTTACGTCGCCCCTATTTCAGATAGTGTATTGGGCTAGGTGGCATCTTAAAGCGCATGAAATGTCGAGTAAAATGCACAATTAAACTCCTAGGGTAGGGCAAACAGAGACCCGAGTAGATCATTTTATATTATGGTTAATATAAGAATTCTGCGTAATTCTATCACAATTGTTCAATTTACGTCGCTCCTATTTCAGACAGTATATTGGGCAAGGCGGCACCTTAAAGCGCGTGGAATGACGAGTAAAATGCAACACTAACCTTCTATGATAGGGCAATCAGAGACCCAAGTAGATCATATTATATTATGGTTAATATAAGAACTCTGCGTAATTCTATCACGTTTGTTCAATTTACGTCGCTCCTACTTCAGATAGCGTATTGGGCTATGCGGCATCTTAAAGCGCGTGGAATGAGGAGTAAAATGCACTACTAAACTTCTATGATAGGGCAGTCAAAGACCCGATTAGGTCATCTTATATTATGATTAATATAAGAATTTAGCGTAATTCTATCACATTTGTTCAATTTACGTCGCTCCTATTTCAGATGGCGTATTGGTATAAGCTGCATCTTAAAGCGCATGAAATGACGAGTAAAATGCACTATTAAACTTCTAGGGTAGGGTAAACAGAGACACGATTAGATCATTTTATATTATGGTTAATATAAGAATTCAGCGTTATTCTACCACATTTGTTCAATTTACGTCGCTCCTATTTCAGATAGGATATTGGGCTACGCGGCATCTTAAAGCGCATGAAATGTCGAGTAAAATGCACTACTAAGCTTCTAGGATAGGGCAATCAGAGACCCGATTAGATCATTTTATATTATGGTTAATATAAGAATTCAGCGTTATTTTATCACATTTGTTCAATTTACGTTGCCCCTATTTCAGATAGCGTATTGGGCTAGCTGGCATCTTAAAGCGCATGAAATGTCGAGGAAAATGCACAATTAAACTTCTATGATAGGGCAATCAGAGACCCGATTAGATCATTTTATATTATTGTTAATATAAGAATGCAACGTAATTTTATCACATTAGTTCAATTTACGTCGCCCCTATTTCAGATAGCGTATTGGGCTAGTCGGCACCTTAAAGCGCGTGGAATGACGAGAAAATGCACTCCTAACCTTCTATGATAGGGCAATCAGAGACCCCATTAGATCTTTTTAAATTATGGTTAAGATAAGAATTCTGCGTAATTCTATCACATTTGTTCAATTTACGACGCTCCTATTTCAGATAGCGTATGGTCGAGGCGGCATTTTAAAGCGCATGAAATGACGAGTAAAATGCAGTACTAAACTTCTTTGATAGGGCAATCAGAGACCCGATGAGATCATTTTATATTATGGTTAATATAAGAATTCTGCGTAACTCTATCACATTTATTCAATTTACGTAGCTGCAATATCCGATAGCGTATTGGGCTAGTCGGCACCTTAAAGCGCATGAAATGACGAGTAAAATGCACTATTAAACATCCATGATAGGACAATCAGAGACCGGATTAGATCATTTTATATTTTGTTTAATATAAGAATTCAGCGAAATTCTATCACATTTGCTCAATTTACGACGCTCCTATTTCAGATAGCGTATTGAGCTAAGCAGCATCTCAAAGCGCATGAAATGGCGAGTAAATTGCACTATTAAACATCTAGGGTAGGGCAAACATAGACCCGATTAGATCATTTTACGTTACGGTTAATATAAGAATTCTGCGTAATTTTATCACATTTGTTCAATTTACGTCGCTCCTATTTCAGATAGCGTATTGGGCTAAGCAGCATCTCAAAACGCATGAAATGGTGAGTAAAATGCACTATTAAACTTCTAGTGTAAGGTAAACAGAGACCCGATAAGATCATTTTATATTACGGTTAATTTAAGAATTCAGAGAAATTCTATCACGTTTGTTTAATTTACGTCGCTCCTATTTCAGATAGCGTATTGGGCTAAGCGGCATCTCAACGCGCATGAAATTGTGAGTAAAACGCACTGCCAAACATCTAGGGTAGGGCGATCAGAGACCCGATTAGATCATTTTACATTATGGTTAATATAAGAATTCAGCGAAATTCTATCACGTTTGTTCAATTTACGTCGCTCCTATTTCAGGTAGCGTATTGGGCTAAGCTGCATCTTAAAGCGCATGAAATGGCAAGTAAAATGCACTATTAAACTTCGAGGTTAAGGCAAGCAGAGATCCTATTAGATCATTTTCTATTACGGTTAATAGAAGAATTCAGCTTAATTCTATCACATTTGTTCAATTTACGCCGCTCCTATTTCAGATAGCGTATTGGGCTAAGCGGCATCTCAAAGCGCATGAAATGACGAGTGAAGTGCACTATTAAACTTCTAGGGTAGGGCGAACAGATACCCGATTAGATCATTTTACGTTATGGTTAATATAAGAATTCAGCGAAACTCTATCACATTTGTTCAATTTACGTCGCTCCTATTTCAGATAAAGTATTGGGCTACGCGGCATCTCAAAGCGTATGAAATGGCGAGTAAAATGCACTATCAAACTTCTAAGGTAAAGCAAACAGAGAGCAGATTAGATCATTTTATATTACGGTGAACATAAGAATTCAGCGTAACTCTATCACATTTGTTCAATTGACGTCGCTCCTATTTCAGATAGCCTACTGGGCTAGGCGGCATCCCAAAACGCGTGGAATGTCGAGTGAAATGCACTGTTAAACTTCTAGGGTGGGGCGAACAGAGACCCGATTATATCATTTTACATTACGGTTAATATAAGAATTCAGCGTAATTTTATCACATTTGTTCAATTTACGTCGCTCCTATTTCAGATAGCCTACTGGGCTAGGCGGCATCATAAAGCGCGTGGAATGTCGAGTGAAATGCACTGTTAAACTTCTAGGTTAGTGCGAACAGAGACCCGATTAGATCATTGTACATTATGGTTAATATAAGAATTCAGGGAAATTCTATCACATTTGTTCAATTTTCGGCGCTCCTATTTCAGATAGCGTTTTGGGCTAAGCGGCATCTGAAGCGCATGAAATGGCGAGTAAATTGCACTATTTAACTTCTAGGGTAGGGCAAACAGAGACCCGATTAGATCATTTTACGTTACGGTTAATATAAGAATTCAGCGAAATTCTATCACATTTGTTCAATTGACGTCGCTCCTATTTCAGGTCGCCTACTGGGCTAGGCGGCATCCTAAAGCGTGTGGAATGTCGAGTGAAATGCACTATTAAACTTCTAGGGTGGGGCGTACAGAGACCCGATTATATCATTTTACATTATTGTTAATATAAGAATTCAGCGAAATTCTATCACATTTTCTCAATTTACGTCGCTCCTATTTCAGATAGCGTATTGGGCTAAGCGGCATCTCAAAGCGCATGAAATGGCGAATAAAATGCAGTATTAAACTTCTAGGATAAGGCAAACAGAGACCCGATTAGATCATTTTATATTACGGTTAATATAAGAATTCAGCGTAATTCTATCACATTTGTTCAATTTACGTCGCTCCTCACTCAGATAGCGTATTGGGCTAAGCGGCATCTCAAAGCGCATGAAATCGTGAGTGAAATGCTCTATCAAACTTCTATAGTAGGGCGAACGGAGAGCCGATTAGATCATTTTACATTATGGTTAATATAAGAATTCAGCGAAATTCTATCACATTTGTTCAATTTAAGTCGCTCCTATTTCAGTTAGCGTATTGGGCTATGCGGCATCTCAAAGCGCATGAAATGGCGAGTAAAACGCACTATCGAACTTCTAGGGTACGGCAAACAGAGACCCGATGGGATCATTTTATATTACGGTTAATATATGAATGCAGCGTAATTGTATCATATTTGTTCAATTTACGTCGCTCCCATTTCAGATAGCGTATTGGGCTAAGCGGCATCTCAAAGCGCATGAATTGGCGAGTAAAACGCACTATCGAACTTCTAGGGTACGGCAAACAGAGACCCGATGGGATCATTTTATATTACGGTTAATATAAGAATGCAGCGTAATTCTATCATATTTGTTCAATTTACGTCGCTCCCATTTCAGATAGCGTATTGGGCTAAGCGGCATCCCAAAGCGCATGAAATGACGAGTAAAATGCACTATTAAACTTCTAGGGTAGGGCGAACAGAGAGCCGATTAGATCATTTTACATTATGGATAATATGAGATTTCAGCGAAATTCTATCACATTTGATCAATTTACGTCGCTCCTATTTCAGATCGCGTATTGGGCTAAGCGGCATCTCAAAGCGCATGAAATGGCGAGTAAAATGCACTATTAAACTTCTAGGGTAAGGCAACCAGAGACCAGATTAGATCATTTTATATTACGGTTAACATAAGAATTCAGCGTAATTCTATCACATTTGTTCAATTTACGTCGCTCCTATTTCAGATAGCGTTTTGGGCTAAGCGGCATCTGAAAGCGCATGAAATGGCGAGTAAATTGCACTATTAAACATCTAGGGTAGGGCAAACATAGACCCGATTAGATCATTTTATATTTTGTTTAATATAAGAATTCAGCGAAATTCTATCACATTTGTTCAATTTACGCCGCTCCTATTTCAGATAGCGTATTGGGCTAAGCGGCATCTCAAAGCGCATGAAATGGCGTGTAAATTGCACTATTTAACTTCTAGGGTAGGGCAAACAGAGACCCGATTAGATCATTTTACGTTACGGTTAATATAAGAATTCAGCGAAATTCTATCACATTTGTTCAATTTACGTCGCTCCTATTTCAGATAGCGTATTGGGCTACGCGGCATCTCAAAGCGCATGAAATGGCGAGTAAAATGCACTATTAAACTTGTAGGGTAAGGCAAACAGAGACCAGATTAGATCATTTTATATTACGGTTAACATAAGAATTCTGCGTAATTCTATCACATTTGTTCAATTGACGTCGCTCCTATTTCAGGTCGCCTACTGGGCTAGGCGGCATCCTAAAGCGTGTGGAATGTCGAGTGAAATGCACTATTAAACTTCTAGGGTGGGGCGTACAGAGACCCGATTATATCATTTTACATTATTGTTAATATAAGAATTCAGCGAAATTCTATCACATTTTCTCAATTTACGTCGCTCCTATTTCAGATAGCGTGTTGGGCTAAGCGGCATCTCAAAGCGCATGAAATGGCGTGTAAAATGCAGTATTAAACTTCTAGGATAAGGCAAACAGAGACCCGATTAGATCATTTTATATTACGGTTAATATAAGAATTCAGCGTAATTCTATCACATTTGTTCAATTTACGTCGCTCCTCACTCAGATAGCGTATTGGGCTAAGCGGCATCTCAAAGCGCATGAAATCGTGAGTGAAATGCTCTATCAAACTTCTATAGTAGGGCGAACGGAGAGCCGATTAGATCATTTTACATTATGGTTAATATAAGAATTCAGCGAAATTCTATCACATTTGTTCAATTTAAGTCGCTCCTATTTCAGTTAGCGTATTGGGCTAAGCGGCATCTCAAAGCGCTTGAAATGGCGAGTAAAACGCACTATCGAACTTCTAGGGTACGGCAAACAGAGACCCGATGGGATCATTTTATATTACGGTTAATATATGAATGCAGCGTAATTGTATCATATTTGTTCAATTTACGTCGCTCCCATTTCAGATAGCGTATTGGGCTAAGCGGCATCTCAAAGCGCATGAATTGGCGAGTAAAACGCACTATCGAACTTCTAGGGTACGGCAAACAGAGACCCGATGGGATCATTTTATATTACGGTTAATATAAGAATGCAGCGTAATTCTATCATATTTGTTCAATTTACGTCGCTCCCATTTCAGATAGCGTATTGGGCTAAGCGGCATCCCAAAGCGCATGAAATGACGAGTAAAATGCACTGTTAAACTTCTAGGGTAGGGCGAACAGAGAGCCGATTAGATCATTTTACATTATGGATAATATGAGATTTCAGCGAAATTCTATCACATTTGATCAATTTACGTCGCTCCTATTTCAGATCGCGTATTGGGCTAAGCGGCATCTCAAAGCGCATGAAATGGCGAGTAAAATGCACTATTAAACTTCTAGGGTAAGGCAACCAGAGACCAGATTAGATCATTTTATATTACGGTTAACATAAGAATTCAGCGTAATTCTATCACATTTGTTCAATTTACGTCGCTCCTATTTCAGATAGCGTTTTGGGCTAAGCGGCATCTGAAAGCGCATGAAATGGCGAGTAAATTGCACTATTAAACATCTAGGGTAGGGCAAACATAGACCCGATTAGATCATTTTATATTTTGTTTAATATAAGAATTCAGCGAAATTCTATCACATTTGTTCAATTTACGCCGCTCCTATTTCAGATAGCGTATTGGGCTAAGCGGCATCTCAAAGCGCATGAAATGGCGTGTAAATTGCACTATTTAACTTCTAGGGTAGGGCAAACAGAGACCCGATTAGATCATTTTACGTTACGGTTAATATAAGAATTCAGCGAAATTCTATCACATTTGTTCAATTTACGTCGCTCCTATTTCAGATAGCGTATTGGGCTACGCGCCATCTCAAAGCGCATGAAATGGCGAGTAAAATGCACTATTAAACTTGTAGGGTAAGGCAAACAGAGACCAGATTAGATCATTTTATATTACGGTTAACATAAGGATTCTGCGTAATTCTATCACATTTGTTCAATTGACGTCGCTCCTATTTCAGGTCGCCTACTGGGCTAGGCGGCATCCTAAAGCGTGTGGAATGTCGAGTGAAATGCACTATTAAACTTCTAGGGTGGGGCGAACAGAGACCCGATTATATCATTTTACATTATTGTTAATATAAGAATTCAGCGAAATTCTATCACATTTTCTCAATTTACGTCGCTCCTATTTCAGATAGCGTGTTGGGCTAAGCGGCATCTCAAAGCGCATGAAATGGCGAGTAAAATGCAGTATTAAACTTCTAGGATAAGGCAAACAGAGACCCGATTAGATCATTTTATATTACGGTTAACATAAGAATTCAGCGTAATTCTATCACATTTGTTCAATTTACGTCGCTCCTATTTCAGATAGCGTTTTGGGCTAAGCGGCATCTGAAAGCGCATGAAATGGCGAGTAAATTGCACTATTAAACATCTAGGGTAGGGCAAACATAGACCCGATTAGATCATTTTATATTTTTTTTAATATAAGAATTCAGCGAAATTCTATCACATTTGTTCAATTTACGCCGCTCCTATTTCAGATACAGTATGGCTCTAAGCGGCATCTTAAAGCGCATGAAATGTCGAGTAAAATGCGCTATTAAACTTCTATGATAGGGCAATCAGAGACGCGATTAGATCATTCTATATTATGGTTAATATAAGTATTCTGCGTAATTCTATCACATTTGTTCAATTTATGTCGCTCCTATTTCAGGTAGCGTATTGGCCTTGGCGGCATCTTAAAGCGCATGAAATGGCGAGTAAAATGCACTATTAATCTTCTAGAGTAGGGCAAACAGAGACCCGATTAGATCATTTTATATTATGGTTAATTTAAGAATTCAGCGAAACTCTATCACACTTGTTCAATTTACGTAGCTCCAGTTTCAGATAGGGCATTGGGCTAGGCGGCACCTTAAAGCAGATGAAATGACGAGTAAAATGCACTACTAACCTTCTATGATAGGGCAATCAGAGACCCGATTAGATCATTGTATATTATGGTTAATTTAAGAATTCAGCGAAATTCTATCACATTTGTTCAATTTACGTCGCTCCTACCTCAGTTAGCGTTTTGGGCTAAGCAGAATCTTGAAGGGCATGAAATGCCGATTGAAACGCACGGCTAAACTTCTGTGATAGGGTAATCAGAGACCCCATTAGATCATTTTAAATTATGGATATTATATGAATTCTGCGTAATTCTGTCACATTTGTTCAATTTACGTCGCTCCTATTTCAGATAGTGTATTGGGCTGGGCGGCATCTTAAAGCGCGTGGGATGACGAGTAAAATGCACTACTAACCTTCTATGATAGGGCAATCAGAGACCCGATTAGATCATTTTATATTATGGTTAATATAAGAATTCAGCGAAATTTTATCGCATTTGTTCAATTTACGTCGCTCCTGTTTCATATAGCGTATTGGGCTTAGCGGCATCTTAACGCGCATGAAATGTCGAGTAAAATGCACTACTAACCTTCTAGGATAGGGCAATCAGAGACCCGATTAGGTCATCTTATATTATGATTAATATAAGAATTCAGCGTCATTCTGTCACATATGTTCAATCTATGTCGCTCCAACTTCAGATAGCGTATCGGGATAAGCGGCACCTTAAAGCGCATGAAATGCCGAGCAAAATGCACAATTAAACTTCTATGATAGGGCAATCAGAGACCCGATTAGATCATTTTATATTGTGGATAATATGAAAATTCAGTGAAATTCTATGACGTTTGTTCAATTTACGTCGCTTCTATTTCAGATAGCATATTGGCCTTGGCGGCATCTTAAAGCGCATGAATTGGCGAGTAAAATGCACTACTAATCTTCTAGAGTAGGGCAAACAGAGACCCGATTAGATCGTATTATATTATGGTTAATATAAGAATTCTGCGTAATTCTATCACATTTGTTCAATTTACGTCGCTCCTATTTAAGATAGCGTATCGGGATAAGCGGCACCTTAAAGCGCATGAAATGCCGACCAAAATGCACTATTAAACTTCTAGGATAGGGCAATCAGAGCCCCGATTAGATGATTTTATATTTTGTTTAATATAAGAATTTAGCGAAATTCTATCACATTCGTTCAATTTACGTCGCTCCCATTTCAGATAGCGTATTGGGCTAAGAGGCATCTCAAAGCGCATGAAATGACGAGTGAAATGCACCATTAAACTTCTAGGGTAGTGCGAACAGAGACCCGATTAGATCATTTTACATTGTGGTTAATATAAGAATTCAGCGAAATTCTATCACATTTGTTCAATTTAAGTCGCTCCTATTTCAGATAGCCTATTGGGATAAGCGGCATCTCAAAGCGCATGAAATGGCGAGTAAGATGCCCTATTAAATTTCTAGGGTAAGGCAAACAGAGACCCGATTACATCATTTTATATTACTGTTAATATAAGAATTCAGCGTAGTTCTATCACATTTGTTCAAGTTACGTCGCTCCTGTCTCAGGTAGCGTATTGGGCTAAGCGGCACCTCAAACCGCATGAAATGGCGAGTAAAATGCACTACTAAACTTCTAGGGTAAGGCAAACAGAGACCCGAGTATATCATTTTATATTATGGTTAATTTAAGAATTCAGCGTAATTCTATCACATTTGTTCAATTTACGTCGCTCCTATTTCAGATAGCGTACTGGGCTAAGAGGCATCTCAAAGCGCATGAAATGACGAGTGAAATGCACTATTAAACTTCTAGGGTAGGGCGAACAGAGACACGATTAGATCATTTTATATTACGGTTAATATAAGAGTTCAGCGAAATTCTATCAAGTTCGTTCAATTTACGTCGCTGCTATTTCAGATAGTCTCCTGGGCTAGGCGGCATCGTAAAGTGCGTGGAATGACGAGTGAAATGCACTATTAAACTTCTAGGGTAGGGCGAACAGGGACCCGATTAGATCATTTTATATTATGGTTAATTTAAGAATTCAGCGAAATTCTATCACATTTGTTCAATTTACGTCGCTCCTATTTCAGATAGAGTATTGGGCTAAGCGGCATTTCAAAGCGCACGAAATGGCGAGTAAAATGCAGTACCAAACTTGTAGGGTAAGGCAAACAGAGTCCCGATTAGATCATTTTATGTTATGGTTAATTTAAGAATTCAGCGAAATTCAATCACATTTGTTCAATTTACGTCGCTCCTATTTCAGATAGCCTATTGGGCTAAGCGGCATCTCAAAGCGCATGAAATGGCGAGTAACATGCCCTATTAAACTTCTAGGGTAAGGCAAACAGATACCCGATTACATCATTTTATATTACGGTTAATATAAGAATTCAGCGTAGTTCTATCACATTTGTTCAATTTACGTCACTCCTATTTCAGATAGCGTGCTGGGCTAGGCGTCATCTTAAAGTGCGTGGAATGGCGAGTAAAATGCACTATTAAACATCAATGATAGGGCAATCAGAGACCCGATTAGATGATTTTATATTTTGTTTAATATAAGAATTTAGCGAAATTCTATCACATTCGTTCAATTTACGTCGCTCCCATTTCAGATAGCGTATTGGGCTAAGAGGCATCTCAAAGCGCATGAAATGACGAGTGAAATGCACCATTAAACTTCTAGGGTAGTGCAAACAGAGACCCGATTAGATCATTTTACATTGTGGTTAATATAAGAATTCAGCGAAATTCTATCACATTTGTTCAATTTAAGTCGCTCCTATTTCAGATAGCCTATTGGGATAAGCGGCATCTCAAAGCGCATGAAATGGCGAGTAAGATGCCCTATTAAACTTCTAGGGTAAGGCAAACAGAGACCCGATTACATCATTTTATATTACTGTTAATATAAGAATTCAGCGTAGTTCTATCACATTTGTTCAAGTTACGTCGCTCCTGTCTCAGGTAGCGTATTGGGCTAAGCGGCATCTCAAACCGCATGAAATGGCGAGTAAAATGCACTATTAAACTTCTAGGGTAAGGCAAACAGAGACCCGAGTATATCATTTTATATTATGGTTAATTTAAGAATTCAGCGTAATTCTATCACATTTGTTCAATTTACGTCGCTCCTATTTCAGATAGCGTACTGGGCTAAGAGGCATCTCAAAGCGCATGAAATGACGAGTGAAATGCACTATTAAACTTCTAGGGTAGGGCGAACAGAGACACGATTAGATCATTTTATATTACGGTTAATATAAGAGTTCAGCGAAATTCTATCACATTCGTTCAATTTACGTCGCTGCTATTTCAGATAGTCTCCTGGGCTAGGCGGCATCGTAAAGTGCGTGGAATGACGAGTGAAATGCACTATTAAACTTCTAGGGTAGGGCGAACAGGGACCCGATTAGATCATTTTATATTATGGTTAATTTAAGAATTCAGCGAAATTCTATCACATTTGTTCAATTTACGTCGCTCCTATTTCAGATAGAGTATTGGGCTAAGCGGCATCTCAAAGCGCACGAAATGGCGAGTAAAATGCAGTACCAAACTTGTAGGGTAAGGCAAACAGAGTCCCGATTAGATCATTTTATGTTATGGTTAATTTAAGAATTCAGCGAAATTCAATCACATTTGTTCAATTTACGTCGCTCCTATTTCAGATAGCCTATTGGGCTAAGCGGCATCTCAAAGCGCATGAAATGGCGAGTAACATGCCCTATTAAACTTCTAGGGTAAGGTAAACAGAGACCCGATTACATCATTTTATATTACGGTTAATATGAGAATTCAGCGTAGTTCTATCACATTTGTTCAATTTACGTCACTCCTATTTCAGATAGCGTGCTGGGCTAGGCGTCATCTTAAAGTGCGTGGAATGGCGAGTAAAATGCACTATTAAACTTCAATGATAGGGCAATCAGAGACCCGATTAGATGATTTTATATTTTGTTTAATATAAGAATTTAGCGAAATTCTATCACATTCGTTCAATTTACGTCGCTCCCATTTCAGATAGCGTATTGGGCTAAGAGGCATCTCAAAGCGCATGAAATGACGAGTGAAATGCACCATTAAACTTCTAGGGTAGTGCGAACAGAGACCCGATTAGATCATTTTACATTGTGGTTAATATAAGAATTCAGCGAAATTCTATCACATTTGTTCAATTTAAGTCGCTCCTATTTCAGATAGCCTATTGGGCTAAGCGGCATCTCAAAGCGCATGAAATGGCGAGTAACATGCCCTATTAAACTTCTAGGGTAAGGCAAACAGAGACCCGATTACATCATTTTATATTACTGTTAATATAAGAATTCAGCGTAGTTCTATCACATTTGTTCAATTTACGTCGCTCCTGTCTCAGGTAGCGTATTGGGCTAAGCGGCACCTCAAACCGCATGAAATGGCGAGTAAAATGCACTATTAAACTTCTAGGGTAAGGCAAACAGAGACCCGAGTATATCATTTTATATTATGGTTAATTTAAGAATTCAGCGTAATTCTATCACATTTGTCAATTTACGTCGCTCCTATTTCAGATAGCGTACTGGGCTAAGAGGCATCTCAAAGCGTATGAAATGACGAGTGAAATGCACTATTAAACTTCTAGGGTAGTGCGAACAGAGACCCGATTAGATCATTTTACAGTGTGGTTAATAAAAGAATTCAGCGAAATTCTATCACATTTGTTCAATTTACATCGCTCCTATTTCAGATAGCGTATTGGGCTAAGCGGCATCTCAAAGCGCATCAAATGGCGAGTAAAATGCACTATTAAACTTCTAGGGTAGGGCGAACAGAGACACGATTAGATCATTTTATATTACGGTTAATATAAGAATTCAGCGAAATTCTATCACATTCGTTCAATTTACGTCGCTCCTATTTCAGATAGTCTCCTGGGCTAGGTGGCATCGTAAAGTGCGTGGAATGACGAGTGAAATGCACTATTAAACTTCTAGGGTAGGGCAATCAGAGACCCGATTAGATGATTTTATATTTTGTTTAATATAATAATTTAGCGAAATTCTATCACATTCGTTCAATTTACGTCGCTCCCATTTCAGATAGCGTATTGGGCTAAGAGGCATCTCAAAGCGCATGAAATGACGAGTGAAATGCACCATTAAACTTCTAGGGTAGTGCGAACAGAGACCCGATTAGATCATTTTACAGTGTGGTTAATATAAGAATTCAGCGAAATTCTATCACATTTGTTCAATTTACATCGCTCCTATTTCAGATAGCGTATTGGGCTAAGCGGCATCTCAAAGCGCATCAAATGGCGAGTAAAATGCACTATTAAACTTCTAGGGTAGGGCGAACAGAGACACGATTAGATCATTTTATATTACGGTTAATATAAGAATTCAGCGAAATTCTATCACATTCGTTCAATTTACGTCGCTCCTATTTCAGATAGTCTCGTGGGCTGGGCGGCATCGTAAAGTGCGTGGAATGACGAGTGAAATGCACTATTAAACTTCTAGGGTAGGGCAATCAGAGACCCGATTAGATGATTTTATATTTTGTTTAATATAAGAATTTAGCGAAATTCTATCACATTCGTTCAATTTACGTCGCTCCCATTTCAGATAGCGTATTGGGCTAAGAGGCATCTCATAGCGCATGAAATGACGAGTGAAATGCACCATTAAACTTCTAGGGTAGTGCGAACAGAGACCCGATTAGATCATTTTACATTGTGGTTAATATAAGAATTCAGCGAAATTCTATCACATTTGTTCAATTTAAGTCGCTCCTATTTCAGATAGCCTATTGGGCTAAGCGGCATCTCAAAGCGCATGAAATGGCGAGTAACATGCCCTATTAAACTTCTAGGGTAAGGCAAACAGAGACCCGATTACATCATTTTCTATTACTGTTAATATAAGAATTCAGCGTAGTTCTATCACATTTGTTCAATTTACGTCGCTCCTGTCTCAGGTAGCGTATTGGGCCAAGCGGCACCTCAAACCGCATGAAATGGCGAGTAAAATGCACTATTAAACTTCTAGGGTAAGGCAAACAGAGACCCGAGTATATCATTTTATATTATGGTTAATTTAAGAATTCAGCGTAATTCTATCACATTTGTTCAATTTACGTCGCTCCTATTTCAGATAGCGTACTGGGCTAAGAGGCATCTCAAAGCGCATGAAATGACGAGTGAAATGCACTATTAAACTTCTAGGGTAGGGCGAACAGAGACACGATTACATCATTTTATATTACGGTTAATATAAGAATTCAGCGAAATTCTATCACATTTGTTCAATTTACGTCGCTCCTATTTCAGATAGAGTATTGGGCTAAGCGGCATCTCAAAGCGCACGAAATGGCGAGTAAAATGCAGTACCAAACTTGTAGGGTAAGGCAAACAGAGTCCCGATTAGATCATTTTATGTTATGGTTAATTTAAGAATTCAGCGAAATTCAATCACATTTGTTCAATTTACGTCGCTCCTATTTCAGATAGCCTATTGGGCTAAGCGGCATCTCAAAGCGCATGAAATGGCGAGTAACATGCCCTATTAAACTTCTAGGGTAAGGTAAACAGAGACCCGATTACATCATTTTATATTACGGTTAATATAAGAATTCAGCGTAGTTCTATCACATTTGTTCAATTTACGTCACTCCTATTTCAGATAGCGTGCTGGGCTAGGCGTCATCTTAAAGTGCGTGGAATGGCGAGTAAAATGCACTATTAAACTTCAATGATAGGGCAATCAGAGACCCGATTAGATGATTTTATATTTTGTTTAATATAAGAATTTAGCGAAATTCTATCACATTCGTTCAATTTACGTCGCTCCCATTTCAGATAGCGTATTGGGCTAAGAGGCATCTCAAAGCGCATGAAATGACGAGTGAAATGCACCATTAAACTTCTAGGGTAGTGCGAACAGAGACCCGATTAGATCATTTTATATTATGGTTAATTTAAGAATTCAGCGAAATTCTATCACATTTGTTCAATTTACGTCGCTCCTATTTCAGATAGAGTATTGGGCTAAGCGGCATCTCAAAGCGCACGAAATGGCGAGTAAAATGCAGTACCAAACTTGTAGGGTAAGGCAAACAGAGTTCCGATTAGATCATTTTATGTTATGGTTAATTTAAGAATTCAGCGAAATTCAATCACATTTGTTCAATTTACGTCGCTCCTATTTCAGATAGCCTATTGGGCTAAGCGGCATCTCAAAGCGCATGAAATGGCGAGTAACATGCCCTATTAAACTTCTAGGGTAAGGCAAACAGAGACCCGATTACATCATTTTATATTACGGTTAATATAAGAATTCAGCGTAGTTCTATCACATTTGTTCAATTTACGTCACTCCTATTTCAGATAGCGTACTGGGCTAGGCGTCATCTTAAAGTGCGTGGAATGGCGAGTAAAATGCACTATTAAACTTCAATGATAGGGCAATCAGAGACCCGATTAGATGATTTTATATTTTGTTTAATATAAGAATTCAGCGAAATTCTATCACATTCGTTCAATTTACGTCGCTCCCATTTCAGATAGCGTATTGGGCTAAGAGGCATCTCAAAGCGCATGAAATGACGAGTGAAATGCACCATTAAACTTCTAGGGTAGTGCGAACAGAGACCCGATTAGATCATTTTACATTGTGGTTAATATAAGAATTCAGCGAAATTCTATCACATTTGTTCAATTTAAGTCGCTCCTATTTCAGATAGCCTATTGGGCTAAGCGGCATCTCAAAGCGCATGAAATGGCGAGTAACATGCCCTATTAAACTTCTAGGGTAAGGCAAACAGAGACCCGATTACATCATTTTATATTACTGTTAATATAAGAATTCAGCGTAGTTCTATCACATTTGTTCAATTTACGTCGCTCCTGTCTCAGGTAGCGTATTGGGCTAAGCGGCACCCTAAACCGCATGAAATGGCGAGTAAAATGCACTATTAAACGTCTAGGGTAAGGCAAACAGAGACCCGGGTATATCAT
Organism: Macropis europaea; assembly: GCA_916610135.2. Lineage (NCBI taxonomy): Eukaryota > Metazoa > Arthropoda > Insecta > Hymenoptera > Melittidae > Macropis > Macropis europaea. Next base: position 2,246,242 of record CAKAJE020001202.1, on the reverse strand, counting down.
TTTATATTATGGTTAATTTAAGAATTCAGCGTAATTCTATCACATTTGTTCAATTTACGTCGCTCCTATTTCAGATAGCGTACTGGGCTAAGAGGCATCTCAAAGCGCATGAAATGACGAGTGAAATGCACTATTAAACTTCTAGGGTAGTGCGAAAAGAGACCCGATTAGATCATTTTACATTGTGGTTAATATAAGAATTCAGCGAAATTCTATCACATTTGTTCAATTTAAGTCGCTCCTATTTCAGATAGCCTATTGGGCTAAGCGGCATCTCAAAGCGCATGAAATGGCGAGTAACATGCCCTATTAAACTTCTAGGGTAAGGCAAACAGAGACCCGGTTACATCATTTTATATTACTGTTAATATAAGAATTCAGCGTAGTTCTATCACATTTGTTCAATTTACATCGCTCCTATTTCAGATAGCGTATTGGGCTAAGCGGCATCTCAAAGCGCATCAAATGGCGAGTAAAATGCACTATTAAACTTCTGGGGTAGGGCGAACAGAGACACGATTAGATCATTTTATATTACGGTTAATATAAGAATTCAGCGAAATTCTATCACATTCATTCAATTTACGTCGCTGCTATTTCAGATAGTCTCCTGGGCTAGGCGGCATCGTAAAGTGCGTGGAATGACGAGTGAAATGCACTATTAAACTTCTAGGGTAGTGCGAACAGTGACCCGATTAGATCATTTTACATTGTGGTTAATATAAGAATTCAGCGAAATTCTAACACATTTGTTCAATTTAAGTCGCTCCTATTTCAGATAGCCTATTGGGCTAAGAGGCATCTCAAAGCGCATGAAATGACGAGTGAAATGCACTATTAAACTTCTAGGGTAGTGCGAACAGAGACCCGATTAGATCATTTTACATTGTGGTTAATATAAGAATTCAGCGAAATTCTATCACATTTGTTCAATTTAAGTCGCTCCTATTTCAGATAGCCTATTGGGCTAAGCGGCATCTCAAAGCGCATGAAATGGCGAGTAACATGCCCTATTAAACTTCTAGGGTAAGGCAAACAGAGACCCGGTTACATCATTTTATATTACTGTTAATATAAGAATTCAGCGTAGTTCTATCACATTTGTTCAATTTACATCGCTCCTATTTCAGATAGCGTATTGGGCTAAGCGGCATCTCAAAGCGCATCAAATGGCGAGTAAAATGCACTATTAAACTTCTAGGGTAGGGCGAACAGAGACACGATTAGATCATTTTATATTACGGTTAATATAAGAATTCAGCGAAATTCTATCACATTCGATCAATTTACGTCGCTGCTATTTCAGATAGTCTCCTGGGCTAGGCGGCATCGTAAAGTGCGTGGAATGACGAGTGAAATGCACTATTAAACTTCTAGGGTAGGGCGAACAGGGACCCGATTAGATCATTTTATATTATGGTTAATTTAAGAATTCAGCGAAATTCTATCACATTTGTTCAATTTACGTCGCTCCTATTTCAGATAGAGTATTGGGCTAAGCGGCATCTCAACGCGCACGAAATGGCGAGTAAAATGCAGTACCAAACTTGTGGGGTAAGGCAAACAGAGTCCCGATTAGATCATTTTATGTTATGGTTAATTTAAGAATTCAGCGAAATTCAATCACATTTGTTCAATTTACGTCGCTCCTATTTCAGATAGCCTATTGGGCTAAGCGGCATCTCAAAGCGCATGAAATGGCGAGTAACATGCCGTATTAAACTTCTAGGGTAAGGCAAACAGAGACCCGATTACATCATTTTATATTACGGTTAATATAAGAATTCAGCGTAGTTCTATCACATTTGTGCAATTTACGTCACTCCTATTTCAGATAGCGTGCTGGGCTAGGCGTCATCTTAAAGTGCGTGGAATGGCGAGTAAAATGCACTATTAAACATCAATGATAGGGCAATCAGAGACCCGATTAGATGATTTTATATTTTGTTTAATATAAGAATTTAGCGAAATTCTATCACATTCGTTCAATTTACGTCGCTCCCATTTCAGATAGCGTATTGGGCTAAGAGGCATCTCAAAGCGCATGAAATGACGAGTGAAATGCACCATTAAACTTCTAGGGTAGTGCGAACAGAGACCCGATTAGATCATTTTACATTGTGGTTAATATAAGAATTCAGCGAAATTCTATCACATTTGTTCAATTTAAGTCGCTCCTATTTCAGATAGCCTATTGGGCTAAGCGGCATCTCAAAGCGCATGATATGGCGAGTAACATGCCCTATTAAACTTCTAGGGTAAGGCAAACAGAGACCCGATTACATCATTTTATATTACTGTTAATATAAGAATTCAGCGTAGTTCTATCACATTTGTTCAATTTACGTCGCTCCTGTCTCAGGTAGCGTATTGGGCTAAGCGGCACCTCAAACCGCATGAAATGGCGAGTAAAATGCACTATTAAACTTCTAGGGTAAGGCAAACAGAGACCCGAGTATATCATTTTATATTATGGTTAATTTAAGAATTCAGCGTAATTCTATCACATTTGTTCAATTTACGTCGCTCCTATTTCAGATAGCGTACTGGGCTAAGAGGCATCTCAAAGCGCATGAAATGACGAGTGAAATGCACTATTAAACTTCTAGGGTAGGGCGAACAGAGACACGATTAGATCATTTTATATTACGGTTAATATAAGAGTTCAGCGAAATTCTATCACATTCGTTCAATTTACGTCGCTGCTATTTCAGATAGTCTCCTGGGCTAGGCGGCATCGTAAAGTGCGTGGAATGACGAGTGAAATGCACTATTAAACTTCTAGGGTAGGGCGAACAGGGACCCGATTAGATCATTTTATATTATGGTTAATTTAAGAATTCAGCGAAATTCTATCACATTTGCTCAATTTACGTCGCTCCTATTACAGATAGCGTATTGCGCTAAGCGGCACCTTAAAGCGCATGAAATGGCGAATCAAACATGCTATTAAACTTCTACGATAGGGCAATCGGAGACACGATTAGATCATTTTATATTATTGTTAATATAAGAATTCGGCGTTATTTTATCACATTTGTTCAATTTTCGCTGCCCCCATTTCAGATAGCGTATTGGGCTAGGTTGCATCATAAAGCGCATGAAATGTCGAGTAAAATGCACTATTAAGATTCTAGGGTAGGCCAACAGAGAGCCGATTAGATCATTTTATATTATGTTCAATTTAAGATTTCAGCAAAACTCTATCACATTTGTTCAATTTACGACGCTCCTATTTCAGATAGTATGTTGGGCTAGGCGGCATATTAAAGCGCGTGGAATGACGATTAAAATGCACTACTAACCTTCTATGATAGGGCAATCAGAGATCCGAATAGATCATATTATATTATGTTTAATATAAGGATTCAGCGAAATTCTATCACATTTGTTCAACTTATGTCGCTCCTATTTCAGATAGCGTATTGGGCAAGGCGGCACCTTAAAGCGCATGAAATGACGACTAAAATGCGCTACTAAGCCTCTAGGATAGGGCAATCAGAGGCGCGATTACATCATCTTATGTTATGATTAGTATAAGAATTTAGCGTAACTCTATCAAATTTGTTCAATTTACGTCGCTCCTATTTCAGATACAGTATGGGTCTAAGCGGCATCTTAAAGCGCGAAGAATGACGAGTAGAATGCACTACAAACCTTCTTTGATGGGGCAATCGATGACCCGATTAGATCATTTTACATTATGGTTAATATAAGGATTCAGCGGAATTCTATCACATTTGTTCAATTTACGTCGCTCCTATTTCAGATAGCGTATTGGGCTAGGCGGCACCTCACAGCGCATGAAATGGCGAGTAAGATGCACTATTAAATTTCGATGATAGGGCAATCAAAGACCCGATTAGATGATTTTAAATTATGGTTAATATAAGAATTCAGCGAAATTCTATCACATTTATTCAATTTACGTCGCTCCTATTTCAGATAGCGTATTGGGCTAGGCGGCACCTTAAACCGGATGAAATGGCGAGTTAAATGCAGTGTTAAACTTGTGTGATAGGACAATCAGAGACCCGAATAGATCGTATTACATTATGGTTAATATAAGAATTCTGCGTAATTCTATCACGTTTGTTCAATTTACATAGCTCCAATTTCAGATAGCGTATTGGGCTGGGCGGCATCTTAAAGCGCATGTAATGTCTAGTAAAATGCACTACCAAACTGCTATGATACGGCAATCAGAGGACCGATTAGATCATTTTATATTATTGTTAATATAAGAATTCAACGTAATTTGATCACATTTGTTCAATTTATGTCGCTGCAATTTCAGATAGCGTATTGGGCTAGGCGGCACCTTAAAGCGCATGAAATGACGAGCAAAATGCAGTATTAAACTTCTATGATAGGGCAATCAAAGACCCGATTAGATGATTTTAAATTATGGTTAATATAAGAATTCAGCGAAATTCTATCACATTTATTCAATTTACGTCGCTCCTATTTCAGATAGCGTATTGAGCTGAGCGGCACCTTAAAGCGCATGAAATGACGAATAAAATGCACTGTTAAACTTCTATGATAGGGCAATCAGAGGTCTGATTAGATCAATTTATATTATGGTTAATATAAGAATTCAGCGTAATTCTATCACATTTGTTCAATTTACGTCGCTCCTATTTCAGATAGCGTATTGGGATAGGCGGCATCTTAAAGCGCATGGAATGTCGGGTAAAATGCACTATTAAACATCTATGATAGGGCAATCAGAGACCCGATTAGATCATTCTATATTATGGTTAATATAAGAATTCTACGTAATTCTATCACATGTGTTCAATTTAAGACGCTCCTATTTCAGATAGCGTGTTGTGCTAAGCGGCACCTTAAAGCGCATGAAATGCCGAGCAAAATGCACTATTAAACTTCTAGGGTAGGGCAAACAGAGTCCCGATTAGATCATTTTATATTATGGTTAATTTAAGAATTTAGAGAAATGCTATCACATTTGATCAATTTACGTCGCTCCTATTTCAGATAGCGTATCGGGCTAAGCGGCAGCTTAAAGCGCATGGAATGTCGGGTAAAATGCACTATTAAACTACTATGACAGGGCAATCCGAGACCCGATTAGATAATTCTATATTATGGTTAATATAAGAATTCTACGTAATTCTATCACACTTGTTCAATTTAAGACGCTCCTATTTCAGATAGCGTATTGGGCGAGGCGGCATCTCAAAGCGCATGAAATGTCGAGTAAAATGCACAACTAAACTTCTCGGATAGGGCAAACAGAGACCCGATTAGATCATTTTATATTATAGTTAATTTAAGAATTCAGCGAAACTCTATCACACTCGTTCATTTTACGTAGCTCCAATTTCAGATAGCGTATTGGGCTGAGCGGCACCTTAAAGCGCATGAAATGACGAATAAAATGCACTACTAAACTTCTTTGATGGGGCAATCAGAGACCCGACCAGATCATTTTATATTATGGTTAATTTAAGAATTCAGCGTAATTCCTTCACATTTGTTCAATTTACGTAGCTCCAATTTCAGATAACGTATTGGGCTAAGCGGCATCTTAAAGTGCTTGGAATGGCGAGTAAAATGAACTATTAAACTTCAATGATAGGGCAATCAGAGACCCGATTAGATGATTTTATATTTTGTTTAATATAAGAATTCAGCGAAATTCTATCACATTCGTTCAATTTACGTCGCTCCCATTTCAGATAGCGTATTGGGCTAAGAGGCATCTCAAAGCGCATGAAATGACGAGTGAAATGCACCATTAAACTTCTAGGGTAGTGCGAACAGAGACCCGATTAGATCATTTTACATTGTGGTTAATATAAGAATTCAGCGAAATTCTATCACATTTGTTCAATTTAAGTCGCTCCTATTTCAGATAGCCTATTGGGCTAAGCGGCATCTCAAAGCGCATGAAATGGCGAGTAACATGCCCTATTAAACTTCTAGGGTAAGGCAAACAGAGACCCGATTACATCATTTTATATTACTGTTAATATAAGAATTCAGCGTAGTTCTATCACATTTGTTCAATTTACGTCGCTCCTGTCTCAGGTAGCGTACTGGGCTAAGCGGCACCTCAAACCGCATGAAATGGCGAGTAAAATGCACTATTAAACTTCTAGGGTAAGGCAAACAGAGACCCGAGTATATCATTTTATATTAAGGTTAATTTAAGAATTCAGCGTAATTCTATCACATTTGTTCAATTTACGTCGCTCCTATTTCAGATAGCGTACTGGGCTAAGAGGCATCTCAAAGCGCATGAAATGACGAGTGAAATGCACTATTAAACTTCTAGGGTAGTGCGAACAGAGACCCGATTAGATCATTTTACATTGTGGTTAATATAAGAATTCAGCGAAATTCCATCACATTTGTTCAATTTAAGTCGCTCCTATTTCAGATAGCCTATTGGGCTAAGCGGCATCTCAAAGCGCATGAAATGGCGAGTAACATGCCCTATTAAACTTCTAGGGTAAGGCAAACAGAGACCCGGTTACATCATTTTATATTACTGTTAATATAAGAATTCAGCGTAGTTCTATCACATTTGTTCAATTTACATCGCTCCTATTTCAGATAGCGTATTGGGCTAAGCGGCATCTCAAAGCGCATCAAATGGCGAGTAAAATGCACTATTAAACTTCTAGGGTAGGGCGAACAGAGACACGATTAGATCATTTTATATTACGGTTAATATAAGAGTTCAGCGAAATTCTATCACATTCGTTCAATTTACGTCGCTGCTATTTCAGATAGTCTCCTGGGCTAGGCGGCATCGTAAAGTGCGTGGAATGACGAGTGAAATGCACTATTAAACTTCTAGGGTAGGGCGAACAGGGACCCGATTAGATCATTTTATATTATGGTTAATTTAAGAATTCAGCGAAATTCTATCACATTTGTTCAATTTACGTCGCTCCTATTTCAGATAGAGTATTGGGCTAAGCGGCGTCTCAAAGCGCACGAAATGGCGAGTAAAATGCAGTACCAAACTTGTAGGGTAAGGCAAACAGAGTCCCGATTAGATCATTTTATGTTATGGTTAATTTAAGAATTCAGCGAAATTCAATCACATTTGTTCAATTTACGTCGCTCCTATTTCAGATAGCCTATTGGGCTAAGCGGCATCTCAAAGCGCATGAAATGGCGAGTAACATGCCCTATTAAACTTCTAGGGTAAGGCAAACAGATACCCGATTACATCATTTTATATTACGGTTAATATAAGAATTCAGCGTAGTTCTATCACATTTGTTCAATTTACGTCACTCCTATTTCAGATAGCGTGCTGGGCTAGGCGTCATCTTAAAGTGCGTGGAATGGCGAGTAAAATGCACTATTAAACATCAATGATAGGGCAATCAGAGACCCGATTAGATGATTTTATATTTTGTTTAATATAAGAATTTAGCGAAATTCTATCACATTCGTTCAATTTACGTCGCTCCCATTTCAGATAGCGTATTGGGCTAAGAGGCATCTCAAAGCGCATGAAATGACGAGTGAAATGCACCATTAAACTTCTAGGGTAGTGCAAACAGAGACCCGATTAGATCATTTTACATTGTGGTTAATATAAGAATTCAGCGAAATTCCATCACATTTGTTCAATTTAAGTCGCTCCTATTTCAGATAGCCTATTGGGCTAAGCGGCATCTCAAAGCGCATGAAATGGCGAGTAACATGCCCTATTAAACTTCTAGGGTAAGGCAAACAGAGACCCGGTTACATCATTTTATATTACTGTTAATATAAGAATTCAGCGTAGTTCTATCACATTTGTTCAATTTACATCGCTCCTATTTCAGATAGCGTATTGGGCTAAGCGGCATCTCAAAGCGCATGAAATGGCGAGTAAAATGCACTATTAAACTTCTAGGGTAGGGCGAACAGAGACACGATTAGATCATTTTATATTACGGTTAATATAAGAATTCAGCGAAATTCTATCACATTCGTTCAATTTACGTCGCTGCTATTTCGGATAGTCTCCTGGGCTAGGCGGCATCGTAAAGTGCGTGGAATGACGAGTGAAATGCACTATTAAACTTCGAGGGTAGGGCGAACAGGGACCCGATTAGATCATTTTATATTATGGTTAATTTAAGAATTCAGCGAAATTCTATCACATTTGTTCAATTTACGTCGCTCCTATTTCAGATAGAGTATTGGGCTAAGCGGCATCTCAAAGCGCACGAAATGGCGAGTAAAATGCAGTACCAAACTTGTAGGGTAAGGCAAACAGAGTCCCGATTAGATCATTTTATGTTATGGTTAATTTAAGAATTCAGCGAAATTCAATCACATTTGTTCAATTTACGTCGCTCCTATTTCAGATAGCCTATTGGGCTAAGCGGCATCTCAAAGCGCATGAAATGGCGAGTAACATGCCCTATTAAACTTCTAGGGTAAGGCAAACAGAGACCCGATTACATCATTTTATATTACGGTTAATATAAGAATTCAGCGTAGTTCTATCACATTTGTTCAAGTTACGTCGCTCCTGTCTCAGGTAGCGTATTGGGCTAAGCGGCACCTCAAACCGCATGAAATGGCGAGTAAAATGCACTACTAAACTTCTAGGGTAAGGCAAACAGAGACCCGAGTATATCATTTTATATTATGGTTAATTTAAGAATTCAGCGTAATTCTATCACATTTGTTCAATTTACGTCGCTCCTATTTCAGATAGCGTACTGGGCTAAGAGGCATCTCAAAGCGCATGAAATGACGAGTGAAATGCACTATTAAACTTCTAGGGTAGGGCGAACAGAGACACGATTAGATCATTTTATATTACGGTTAATATAAGAGTTCAGCGAAATTCTATCACATTCGTTCAATTTACGTCGCTGCTATTTCAGATAGTCTCCTGGGCTAGGCGGCATCGTAAAGTGCGTGGAATGACGAGTGAAATGCACTATTAAACTTCTAGGGTAGGGCGAACAGGGACCCGATTAGATCATTTTATATTATGGTTAATTTAAGAATTCAGCGAAATTCTATCACATTTGTTCAATTTACGTCGCTCCTATTTCAGATAGAGTATTGGGCTAAGCGGCATCTCAAAGCGCACGAAATGGCGAGTAAAATGCAGTACCAAACTTGTAGGGTAAGGCAAACAGAGTCCCGATTAGATCATTTTATGTTATGGTTAATTTAAGAATTCAGCGAAATTCAATCACATTTGTTCAATTTACGTCGCTCCTATTTCAGATAGCCTATTGGGCTAAGCGGCATCTCAAAGCGCATGAAATGGCGAGTAACATGCCCTATTAAACTTCTAGGGTAAGGCAAACAGATACCCGATTACATCATTTTATATTACGGTTAATATAAGAATTCAGCGTAGTTCTATCACATTTGTTCAATTTACGTCACTCCTATTTCAGATAGCGTGCTGGGCTAGGCGTCATCTTAAAGTGCGTGGAATGGCGAGTAAAATGCACTATTAAACATCAATGATAGGGCAATCAGAGACCCGATTAGATGATTTTATATTTTGTTTAATATAAGAATTCAGCGAAATTCTATCACATTCGTTCAATTTACGTCGCTCCCATTTCAGATAGCGTATTGGGCTAAGAGGCATCTCAAAGCGCATGAAATGACGAGTGAAATGCACCATTAAACTTCTAGGGTAGTGCAAACAGAGACCCGATTAGATCATTTTACATTGTGGTTAATATAAGAATTCAGCGAAATTCCATCACATTTGTTCAATTTAAGTCGCTCCTATTTCAGATAGCCTATTGGGCTAAGCGGCATCTCAAAGCGCATGAAATGGCGAGTAACATGCCCTATTAAACTTCTAGGGTAAGGCAAACAGAGACCCGGTTACATCATTTTATATTACTGTTAATATAAGAATTCAGCGTAGTTCTATCACATTTGTTCAATTTACATCGCTCCTATTTCAGATAGCGTATTGGGCTAAGCGGCATCTCAAAGCGCATCAAATGGCGAGTAAAATGCACTATTAAACTTCTAGGGTAGGGCGAACAGAGACACGATTAGATCATTTTATATTACGGTTAATATAAGAATTCAGCGAAATTCTATCACATTCGTTCAATTTACGTCGCTGCTATTTCGGATAGTCTCCTGGGCTAGGCGGCATCGTAAAGTGCGTGGAATGACGAGTGAAATGCACTATTAAACTTCGAGGGTAGGGCGAACAGGGACCCGATTAGATCATTTTATATTATGGTTAATTTAAGAATTCAGCGAAATTCTATCACATTTGTTCAATTTACGTCGCTCCTATTTCAGATAGAGTATTGGGCTAAGCGGCATCTCAAAGCGCACGAAATGGCGAGTAAAATGCAGTACCAAACTTGTAGGGTAAGGCAAACAGAGTCCCGATTAGATCATTTTATGTTATGGTTAATTTAAGAATTCAGCGAAATTCAATCACATTTGTTCAATTTACGTCGCTCCTATTTCAGATAGCCTATTGGGCTAAGCGGCATCTCAAAGCGCATGAAATGGCGAGTAACATGCCCTATTAAACTTCTAGGGTAAGGCAAACAGAGACCCGATTACATCATTTTATATTACGGTTAATATAAGAATTCAGCGTAGTTCTATCACATTTGTTCAATTTACGTCACTCCTATTTCAGATAGCGTGCTGGGCTAGGCGTCATCTTAAAGTGCGTGGAATGGCGAGTAAAATGCACTATTAAACATCAATGATAGGGCAATCAGAGACCCGATTAGATGATTTTATATTTTGTTTAATATAAGAATTTAGCGAAATTCTATCACATTCGTTCAATTTACGTCGCTCCCATTTCAGATAGCGTATTGGGCTAAGAGGCATCTCAAAGCGCATGAAATGACGAGTGAAATGCACCAGTAAACTTCTAGGGTAGTGCAAACAGAGACCCGATTAGATCATTTTACATTGTGGTTAATATAAGAATTCAGCGAAATTCTATCACATTTGTTCAATTTAAGTCGCTCCTATTTCAGATAGCCTATTGGGATAAGCGGCATCTCAAAGCGCATGAAATGGCGAGTAAGATGCCCTATTAAATTTCTAGGGTAAGGCAAACAGAGACCCGATTACATCATTTTATATTACTGTTAATATAAGAATTCAGCGTAGTTCTATCACATTTGTTCAAGTTACGTCGCTCCTGTCTCAGGTAGCGTATTGGGCTAAGCGGCACCTCAAACCGCATGAAATGGCGAGTAAAATGCACTACTAAACTTCTAGGGTAAGGCAAACAGAGACCCGAGTATATCATTTTATATTATGGTTAATTTAAGAATTCAGCGTAATTCTATCACATTTGTTCAATTTACGTCGCTCCTATTTCAGATAGCGTACTGGGCTAAGAGGCATCTCAAAGCGCATGAAATGACGAGTGAAATGCACTATTAAACTTCTAGGGTAGGGCGAACAGAGACACGATTAGATCATTTTATATTACGGTTAATATAAGAGTTCAGCGAAATTCTATCACATTCGTTCAATTTACGTCGCTCCTATTTCAGATAGTCTCCTGGGCTAGGCGGCATCGTAAAGTGCGTGGAATGACGAGTGAAATGCACTATTAAACTTCTAGGGTAGGGCGAACAGGGACCCGATTAGATCATTTTATATTATGGTTAATTTAAGAATTCAGCGAAATTCTATCACATTTGTTCAATTTACGTCGCTCCTATTTCAGATAGAGTATTGGGCTAAGCGGCATCTCAAAGCGCACGAAATGGCGAGTAAAATGCAGTACCAAACTTGTAGGGTAAGGCAAACAGAGTCCCGATTAGATCATTTTATGTTATGGTTAATTTAAGAATTCAGCGAAATTCAATCACATTTGTTCAATTTACGTCGCTCCTATTTCAGATAGCCTATTGGGCTAAGCGGCATCTCAAAGCGCATGAAATGGCGAGTAACATGCCCTATTAAACTTCTAGGGTAAGGCAAACAGATACCCGATTACATCATTTTATATTACGGTTAATATAAGAATTCAGCGTAGTTCTATCACATTTGTTCAATTTACGTCACTCCTATTTCAGATAGCGTGCTGGGCTAGGCGTCATCTTAAAGTGCGTGGAATGGCGAGTAAAATGCACTATTAAACATCAATGATAGGGCAATCAGAGACCCGATTAGATGATTTTATATTTTGTTTAATATAAGAATTTAGCGAAATTCTATCACATTCGTTCAATTTACGTCGCTCCCATTTCAGATAGCGTATTGGGCTAAGAGGCATCTCAAAGCGCATGAAATGACGAGTGAAATGCACCATTAAACTTCTAGGGTAGTGCAAACAGAGACCCGATTAGATCATTTTACATTGTGGTTAATATAAGAATTCAGCGAAATTCTATCACATTTGTTCAATTTAAGTCGCTCCTATTTCAGATAGCCTATTGGGATAAGCGGCATCTCAAAGCGCATGAAATGGCGAGTAAGATGCCCTATTAAACTTCTAGGGTAAGGCAAACAGAGACCCGATTACATCATTTTATATTACTGTTAATATAAGAATTCAGCGTAGTTCTATCACATTTGTTCAATTTACATCGCTCCTATTTCAGATAGCGTATTGGGCTAAGCGGCATCTCAAAGCGCATCAAATGGCGAGTGAAATGCACTATTAAACTTCTAGGGTAGGGCGAACAGAGACACGATTAGATCATTTTATATTACGGTTAATATAAGAGTTCAGCGAAATTCTATCACATTCGTTCAATTTACGTCGCTGCTATTTCAGATAGTCTCCTGGGCTAGGCGGCATCGTAAAGTGCGTGGAATGACGAGTGAAATGCACTATTAAACTTCTAGGGTAGGGCGAACAGGGACCCGATTAGATCATTTTATATTATGGTTAATTTAAGAATTCAGCGAAATTCTATCACATTTGTTCAATTTACGTCGCTCCTATTTCAGATAGAGTATTGGGCTAAGCGGCATCTCAAAGCGCACGAAATGGCGAGTAAAATGCAGTACCAAACTTGTAGGGTAAGGCAAACAGAGTCCCGATTAGATCATTTTATGTTATGGTTAATTTAAGAATTCAGCGAAATTCAATCACATTTGTTCAATTTACGTCGCTCCTATTTCAGATAGCCTATTGGGCTAAGCGGCATCTCAAAGCGCATGAAATGGCGAGTAACATGCCCTATTAAACTTCTAGGGTAAGGTAAACAGAGACCCGATTACATCATTTTATATTACGGTTAATATGAGAATTCAGCGTAGTTCTATCACATTTGTTCAATTTACGTCACTCCTATTTCAGATAGCGTGCTGGGCTAGGCGTCATCTTAAAGTGCGTGGAATGGCGAGTAAAATGCACTATTAAACTTCAATGATAGGGCAATCAGAGACCCGATTAGATGATTTTATATTTTGTTTAATATAAGAATTTAGCGAAATTCTATCACATTCGTTCAATTTACGTCGCTCCCATTTCAGATAGCGTATTGGGCTAAGAGGCATCTCAAAGCGCATGAAATGACGAGTGAAATGCACCATTAAACTTCTAGGGTAGTGCGAACAGAGACCCGATTAGATCATTTTACATTGTGGTTAATATAAGAATTCAGCGAAATTCTATCACATTTGTTCAATTTAAGTCGCTCCTATTTCAGATAGCCTATTGGGCTAAGCGGCATCTCAAAGCGCATGAAATGGCGAGTAACATGCCCTATTAAACTTCTAGGGTAAGGCAAACAGAGACCCGATTACATCATTTTATATTACTGTTAATATAAGAATTCAGCGTAGTTCTATCACATTTGTTCAATTTACGTCGCTCCTGTCTCAGGTAGCGTATTGGGCTAAGCGGCACCTCAAACCGCATGAAATGGCGAGTAAAATGCACTATTAAACTTCTAGGGTAAGGCAAACAGAGACCCGAGTATATCATTTTATATTATGGTTAATTTAAGAATTCAGCGTAATTCTATCACATTTGTCAATTTACGTCGCTCCTATTTCAGATAGCGTACTGGGCTAAGAGGCATCTCAAAGCGTATGAAATGACGAGTGAAATGCACTATTAAACTTCTAGGGTAGTGCGAACAGAGACCCGATTAGATCATTTTACAGTGTGGTTAATAAAAGAATTCAGCGAAATTCTATCACATTTGTTCAATTTACATCGCTCCTATTTCAGATAGCGTATCGGGCTAAGCGGCATCTCAAAGCGCATCAAATGGCGAGTAAAATGCACTATTAAACTTCTAGGGTAGGGCGAACAGAGACACGATTAGATCATTTTATATTACGGTTAATATAAGAATTCAGCGAAATTCTATCACATTCGTTCAATTTACGTCGCTCCTATTTCAGATAGTCTCCTGGGCTAGGTGGCATCGTAAAGTGCGTGGAATGACGAGTGAAATGCACTGTTAAACTTCTAGGGTAGGGCAATCAGAGACCCGATTAGATGATTTTATATTTTGTTTAATATAATAATTTAGCGAAATTCTATCACATTCGTTCAATTTACGTCGCTCCCATTTCAGATAGCGTATTGGGCTAAGAGGCATCTCAAAGCGCATGAAATGACGAGTGAAATGCACCATTAAACTTCTAGGGTAGTGCGAACAGAGACCCGATTAGATCATTTTACAGTGTGGTTAATATAAGAATTCAGCGAAATTCTATCACATTTGTTCAATTTACATCGCTCCTATTTCCGATAGCGTATTGGGCTAAGCGGCATCTCAAAGCGCATCAAATGGCGAGTAAAATGCACTATTAAACTTCTAGGGTAGGGCGAACAGAGACACGATTAGATCATTTTATATTACGGTTAATATAAGAATTCAGCGAAATTCTATCACATTCGTTCAATTTACGTCGCTCCTATTTCAGATAGTCTCGTGGGCTGGGCGGCATCGTAAAGTGCGTGGAATGACGAGTGAAATGCACTATTAAACTTCTAGGGTAGGGCAATCAGAGACCCGATTAGATGATTTTATATTTTGTTTAATATAAGAATTTAGCGAAATTCTATCACATTCGTTCAATTTACGTCGCTCCCATTTCAGATAGCGTATTGGGCTAAGAGGCATCTCAAAGCGCATGAAATGACGAGTGAAATGCACCATTAAACTTCTAGGGTAGTGCGAACAGAGACCCGATTAGATCATTTTACATTGTGGTTAATATAAGAATTCAGCGAAATTCTATCACATTTGTTCAATTTAAGTCGCTCCTATTTCAGATAGCCTATTGGGCTAAGCGGCATCTCAAAGCGCATGAAATGGCGAGTAACATGCCCTATTAAACTTCTAGGGTAAGGCAAACAGAGACCCGATTACATCATTTTCTATTACTGTTAATATAAGAATTCAGCGTAGTTCTATCACATTTGTTCAATTTACGTCGCTCCTGTCTCAGGTAGCGTATTGGGCCAAGCGGCACCTCAAACCGCATGAAATGGCGAGTAAAATGCACTATTAAACTTCTAGGGTAAGGCAAACAGAGACCCGAGTATATCATTTTATATTATGGTTAATTTAAGAATTCAGCGTAATTCTATCACATTTGTTCAATTTACGTCGCTCCTATTTCAGATAGCGTACTGGGCTAAGAGGCATCTCAAAGCGCATGAAATGACGAGTGAAATGCACTATTAAACTTCTAGGGTATGGCGAACAGAGACACGATTACATCATTTTATATTACGGTTAATATAAGAATTCAGCGAAATTCTATCACATTTGTTCAATTTACGTCGCTCCTATTTCAGATAGAGTATTGGGCTAAGCGGCATCTCAAAGCGCACGAAATGGCGAGTAAAATGCAGTACCAAACTTGTAGGGTAAGGCAAACAGAGTCCCGATTAGATCATTTTATGTTATGGTTAATTTAAGAATTCAGCGAAATTCAATCACATTTGTTCAATTTACGTCGCTCCTATTTCAGATAGCCTATTGGGCTAAGCGGCATCTCAAAGCGCATGAAATGGCGAGTAACATGCCCTATTAAACTTCTAGGGTAAGGTAAACAGAGACCCGATTACATCATTTTATATTACGGTTAATATAAGAATTCAGCGTAGTTCTATCACATTTGTTCAATTTACGTCACTCCTATTTCAGATAGCGTGCTGGGCTAGGCGTCATCTTAAAGTGCGTGGAATGGCGAGTAAAATGCACTATTAAACTTCAATGATAGGGCAATCAGAGACCCGATTAGATGATTTTATATTTTGTTTAATATAAGAATTTAGCGAAATTCTATCACATTCGTTCAATTTACGTCGCTCCCATTTCAGATAGCGTATTGGGCTAAGAGGCATCTCAAAGCGCATGAAATGACGAGTGAAATGCACCATTAAACTTCTAGGGTAGTGCGAACAGAGACCCGATTAGATCATTTTATATTATGGTTAATTTAAGAATTCAGCGAAATTCTATCACATTTGTTCAATTTACGTCGCTCCTATTTCAGATAGAGTATTGGGCTAAGCGGCATCTCAAAGCGCACGAAATGGCGAGTAAAATGCAGTACCAAACTTGTATGGTAAGGCAAACAGAGTTCCGATTAGATCATTTTATGTTATGGTTAATTTAAGAATTCAGCGAAATTCAATCACATTTGTTCAATTTACGTCGCTCCTATTTCAGATAGCCTATTGGGCTAAGCGGCATCTCAAAGCGCATGAAATGGCGAGTAACATGCCCTATTAAACTTCTAGGGTAAGGCAAACAGAGACCCGATTACATCATTTTATATTACGGTTAATATAAGAATTCAGCGTAGTTCTATCACATTTGTTCAATTTACGTCACTCCTATTTCAGATAGCGTACTGGGCTAGGCGTCATCTTAAAGTGCGTGGAATGGCGAGTAAAATGCACTATTAAACTTCAATGATAGGGCAATCAGAGACCCGATTAGATGATTTTATATTTTGTTTAATATAAGAATTCAGCGAAATTCTATCACATTCGTTCAATTTACGTCGCTCCCATTTCAGATAGCGTATTGGGCTAAGAGGCATCTCAAAGCGCATGAAATGACGAGTGAAATGCACCATTAAACTTCTAGGGTAGTGCGAACAGAGACCCGATTAGATCATTTTACATTGTGGTTAATATAAGAATTCAGCGAAATTCTATCACATTTGTTCAATTTAAGTCGCTCCTATTTCAGATAGCCTATTGGGCTAAGCGGCATCTCAAAGCGCATGAAATGGCGAGTAACATGCCCTATTAAACTTCTAGGGTAAGGCAAACAGAGACCCGATTACATCATTTTATATTACTGTTAATATAAGAATTCAGCGTAGTTCTATCACATTTGTTCAATTTACGTCGCTCCTGTCTCAGGTAGCGTATTGGGCTAAGCGGCACCCTAAACCGCATGAAATGGCGAGTAAAATGCACTATTAAACGTCTAGGGTAAGGCAAACAGAGACCCGGGTATATCATTTTATATTATGGTTAATTTAAGAATTCAGCGTAATTCTATCACATTTGTTCAATTTACGTCGCTCCTATTTCAGATAGCGTACTGGGCTAAGAGGCATCTCAAAGCGCATGAAATGACGAGTGAAATGCACTATTAAACTTCTAGGGTAGTGCGAACAGAGACCCGATTAGATCATTTTACATTGTGGTTAATATAAGAATTCAGCGAAATTCTATCACATTTGTTCAATTTAAGTCGCTCCTATTTCAGATAGCCTATTGGGCTAAGCGGCATCTCAAAGCGCATGAAATGGCGAGTAACATGCCCTATTAAACTTCTAGGGTAAGGCAAACAGAGACCCGGTTACATCATTTTATATTACTGTTAATATAAGAATTCAGCGTAGTTCTATCACATTTGTTCAATTTACATCGCTCCTATTTCAGATAGCGTATTGGGCTAAGCGGCATCTCAAAGCGCATCAAATGGCGAGTAAAATGCACTATTAAACTTCTGGGGTAGGGCGAACAGAGACACGATTAGATCATTTTATATTACGGTTAATATAAGAATTCAGCGAAATTCTATCACATTCATTCAATTTACGTCGCTGCTATTTCAGATAGTCTCCTGGGCTAGGCGGCATCGTAAAGTGCGTGGAATGACGAGTGAAATGCACTATTAAACTTCTAGGGTAGTGCGAACAGAGACCCGATTAGATCATTTTACATTGTGGTTAATATAAGAATTCAGCGAAATTCTAACACATTTGTTCAATTTAAGTCGCTCCTATTTCAGATAGCCTATTGGGCTAAGAGGCATCTCAAAGCGCATGAAATGACGAGTGAAATGCACTATTAAACTTCTAGGGTAGTGCGAACAGAGACCCGATTAGATCATTTTACATTGTGGTTAATATAAGAATTCAGCGAAATTCTATCACATTTGTTCAATTTAAGTCGCTCCTATTTCAGATAGCCTATTGGGCTAAGTGGCATCTCAAAGCGCATGAAATGGCGAGTAACATGCCCTATTAAACTTCTAGGGTAAGGCAAACAGAGACCCGGTTACATCATTTTATATTACTGTTAATATAAGAATTCAGCGTAGTTCTATCACATTTGTTCAATTTACATCGCTCCTATTTCAGATAGCGTATTGGGCTAAGCGGCATCTCAAAGCGCATCAAATGGCGAGTAAAATGCACTATTAAACTTCTAGGGTAGGGCGAACAGAGACACGATTAGATCATTTTATATTACGGTTAATATAAGAATTCAGCGAAATTCTATCACATTCGTTCAATTTACGTCGCTCCTATTTCAGATAGTCTCCTGGGCTAGGCGGCATCGTAAAGTGCGTGGAATGACGAGTGAAATGCACTATTAAACTTCTAGGGTAGGGCGAACAGAGACCCGATTAGATCATTTTATATTATGGTTAATTTAAGAATTCAGCGAAATTCTATCACATTTGTTCAATTTACGTCGCTCCTATTTCAGATAGAGTACTGGGCTAAGCGGCATCTCAAAGCGCACGAAATGGCGATTAAAATGCAGTACCAAACTTGTAGGGTAAGGCAAACAGAGTCCCGATTAGATCATTTTATGTTATGGTTAATTTAAGAATTCAGCGAAATTCAATCACATTTGTTCAATTTACGTCGCTCCTATTTCAGATAGCCTATTGGGCTAAGCGGCATCTCAAAGCGCATGAAATGGCGAGTAACATGCCCTATTAAACTTCTAGGGTAAGGTAAACAGAGACCCGATTACATCATTTTATATTACGGTTAATATAAGAATTCAGCGTAGTTCTATCACATTTGTTCAATTTACGTCACTCCTATTTCAGATAGCGTGCTGGGCTAGGCGTCATCTTAAAGTGCGTGGAATGGCGAGTAAAATGCACTATTAAACTTCAATGATAGGGCAATCAGAGACCCGATTAGATGATTTTATATTCTGTTTAATATAAGAATTTAGCGAAATTCTATCACATTCGTTCAATTTACGTCGCTCCCATTTCAGATAGCGTATAGGGCTAAGAGGCATCTCAAAGCGCATGAAATGACGAGTGAAATGCACCATTAAACTTCTAGGGTAGTGCGAACAGAGACCCGATTAGATCATTTTACATTGTGGTTAATATAAGAATTCAGCGAAATTCTATCACATTTGTTCAATTTAAGTCGCTCCTATTTCAGATAGCCTATTGGGCTAAGCGGCATCTCAAAGCGCATGAAATGGCGAGTAACATGCCCTATTAAACTTCTAGGGTAAGGCAAACAGAGACCCGATTACATCATTTTATATTACTGTTAATATAAGAATTCAGCGTAGTTCTATCACATTTGTTCAATTTACGTCGCTCCTGTCTCAGGTAGCGTATTGGGCTAAGCGGCACCTCAAACCGCATGAAATGGCGAGTAAAATGCACTATTAAACTTCTAGTGTAAGGCAAACAGAGACCCGAGTATATCATTTTATATTATGGTTAATTTAAGAATTCAGCGTAATTCTATCACATTTGTTCAATTTACGTCGCTCCTATTTCAGATAGCGTACTGGGCTAAGAGGCATCTCAAAGCGCATGAAATGACGAGTGAAATGCACTATTAAACTTCTAGGGTAGTGCGAACAGAGACCCGAATAGATCATTTTACAGTGTGGTTAATATAAGAATTCAGCGAGATTCTATCACATTTGTTCAATTTACATCGCTCCTATTTCAGATAGCGTATTGGGCTAAGCGGCATCTCAAAGCGCATCAAATGGCGAGTAAAATGCACTATTAAACTTCTAGGGTAGGGCGAACAGAGACACGATTAGATCATTTTATATTACGGTTAATATAAGAATTCAGCGAAATTCTATCACATTCGTTCAATTTACGTCGCTCCTATTTCAGATAGTCTCCTGGGCTAGGCGGCATCGTAAAGTGCGTGGAATGACGAGTGAAATGCACTATTAAACTTCTAGGGTAGGGCGAACAGAGACCCGATTAGATCATTTTATATTATGGTTAATTTAAGAATTCAGCGAAATTCTATCACATTTGTTCAATTTACGTCGCTCCTATTTCAGATAGAGTACTGGGCTAAGCGGCATCTCAAAGCGCACGAAATGGCGAGTAAAATGCAGTACCAAACTTGTAGGGTAAGGCAAACAGAGTTCCGATTAGATCATTTTATGTTATGGTTAATTTAAGAATTCAGCGAAATTCAATCACATTTGTTCAATTTACGTCGCTCCTATTTCAGATAGCCTATTGGGCTAAGCGGCATCTCAAAGTGCATGAAATGGCGAGTAACATGCCCTATTAAACTTCTAGGGTAAGGCAAACAGAGACCCGATTACATCATTTTATATTACGGTTAATATAAGAATTCAGCGTAGTTCTATCACATTTGTTCAATTTACGTCACTCCTATTTGAGATAGCGTACTGGGCTAGGCGTCATCTTAAAGTGCGTGGAATGGCGAGTAAGATGCACTATTAAACTTCAATGATAGGGCAATCAGAGACCCGATTAGATGATTTTATATTTTGTTTAATATAAGAATTCAGCGAAATTCTATCACATTCGTTCAATTTACGTCGCTCCCATTTCAGATAGCGTATTGGGCTAAGAGGCATCTCAAAGCGCATGAAATGACGAGTGAAATGCACCATTAAACTTCAAGGGTAGTGCGAACAGAGACCCGATTAGATCATTTTACATTGTGGTTAATATAAGAATTCAGCGAAATTCTATCACATTTGTTCAATTTAAGTCGCTCCTATTTCAGATAGCCTATTGGGCTAAGCGGCATCTCAAAGCGCATGAAATTGCGAGTAACATGCCCTATTAAACTTCTAGGGTAAGGCAAACAGAGACCCGATTACATCATTTTATATTACTGTTAATATAAGAATTCAGCGTAGTTCTATCACATTTGTTCAATTTACGTCGCTCCTGTCTCAGGTAGCGTATTGGGCTAAGCGGCACCCTAAACCGCATGAAATGGCGAGTAAAATGCACTATTAAACGTCTAGGGTAAGGCAAACAGAGACCCGAGTATATCATTTTATATTATGGTTAATTTAAGAATTCAGCGTAATTCTATCACATTTGTTCAATTTACGTCGCTTCTATTTCAGATAGCGTACTGGGCTAAGAGGCATCTCAAAGCGCATGAAATGACGAGTGAAATGCACTATTAAACTTCTAGGGTAGTGCGAACAGAGACCCGATTAGATCATTTTACATTGTGGTTAATATAAGAATTCAGCGAAATTCTATCACATTTGTTCAATTTAAGTCGCTCTTATTTCAGATAGCCTATTGGGCTAAGCGGCATCTCAAAGCGCATGAAATGGCGAGTAACATGCCCTATTAAACTTCTAGGGTAAGGCAAACAGAGACCCGGTTACATCATTTTATATTACTGTTAATATAAGAATTCAGCGTAGTTCTATCACATTTGTTCAATTTACATCGCTCCTATTTCAGATAGCGTATTGGGCTAAGCGGCATCTCAAAGCGCATCAAATGGCGAGTAAAATGCACTATTAAACTTCTAGGGTAGGGCGAACAGAGACACGATTAGATCATTTTATATTACGGTTAATATAAGAATTCAGCGAAATTCTATCACATTCGTTCAATTTACGTCGCTGCTATTTCAGATAGTCTCCTGGGCTAGGCGGCATCGTAAAGTGCGTGGAATGACGAGTGAAATGCACTATTAAACTTCTAGGGTAGTGCGAACAGAGACCCGATTAGATCATTTTACATTGTGGTTAATATAAGAATTCAGCGAAATTCTAACACATTTGTTCAATTTAAGTCGCTCCTATTTCAGATAGCCTATTGGGCTAAGAGGCACCTCAAAGCGCATGAAATGACGAGTGAAATACACTATTAAACTTCTAGGGTAGTGCGAACAGAGACCCGATTAGATCATTTTACATTGTGGTTAATATAAGAATTCAGCGAAATTCTATCACATTTGTTCAATTTAAGTCGCTCCTATTTCAGATAGCCTATTGGGCTAAGCGGCATCTCAAAGCGCATGAAATGGCGAGTAACATGCCCTATTAACCTTCTAGGGTAAGGCAAACAGAGACCCGGTTACATCATTTTATATTACTGTTAATATAAGAATTCAGCGAAATTCTATCACATTTGTTCAATTTACGTCGCTCCTATTTCAGATAGCGTACTGGGCTAAGAGGCATCTCAAAGCGCATGAAATGACGAGTGAAATGCACTATTAAACTTCTAGGGTAGGGCGAACAGAGACACGATTAGATCATTTTATATTACGGTTAATATAAGAGTTCAGCGAAATTCTATCACATTCGTTCAATTTACGTCGCTGCTATTTCAGATAGTCTCCTGGGCTAGGCGGCATCGTAAAGTGCGTGGAATGACGAGTGAAATGCACTATTAAACTTCTAGGGTAGGGCGAACAGGGACCCGATTAGATCATTTTATATTATGGTTAATTTAAGAATTCAGCGAAATTCTATCACATTTGCTCAATTTACGTCGCTCCTATTACAGATAGCGTATTGCGCTAAGCGGCACCTTAAAGCGCATGAAATGGCGAATCAAACATGCTATTAAACTTCTACGATAGGGCAATCGGAGACACGATTAGATCATTTTATATTATTGTTAATATAAGAATTCGGCGTTATTTTATCACATTTGTTCAATTTTCGCTGCCCCCATTTCAGATAGCGTATTGGGCTAGGTTGCATCATAAAGCGCATGAAATGTCGAGTAAAATGCACTATTAAGATTCTAGGGTAGGCCAACAGAGAGCCGATTAGATCATTTTATATTATGTTCAATTTAAGATTTCAGCAAAACTCTATCACATTTGTTCAATTTACGACGCTCCTATTTCAGATAGTATGTTGGGCTAGGCGGCATATTAAAGCGCGTGGAATGACGATTAAAATGCACTACTAACCTCCTATGATAGGGCAATCAGAGATCCGAATAGATCATATTATATTATGTTTAATATAAGGATTCAGCGAAATTCTATCACATTTGTTCAACTTATGTCGCTCCTATTTCAGATAGCGTATTGGGCAAGGCGGCACCTTAAAGCGCATGAAATGACGACTAAAATGCGCTACTAAGCCTCTAGGATAGGGCAATCAGAGGCGCGATTACATCATCTTATGTTATGATTAGTATAAGAATTTAGCGTAACTCTATCAAATTTGTTCAATTTACGTCGCTCCTATTTCAGATACAGTATGGGTCTAAGCGGCATCTTAAAGCGCGAAGAATGACGAGTAGAATGCACTACAAACCTTCTATGATGGGGCAATCGATGACCCGATTAGATCATTTTACATTATGGTTAATATAAGGATTCAGCGGAATTCTATCACATTTGTTCAATTTACGTCGCTCCTATTTCAGATAGCGTATTGGGCTAGGCGGCACCTCACAGCGCATGAAATGGCGAGTAAGATGCACTATTAAATTTCTATGATAGGGCAATCAAAGACCCGATTAGATGATTTTAAATTATGGTTAATATAAGAATTCAGCGAAATTCTATCACATTTATTCAATTTACGTCGCTCCTATTTCAGATAGCGTATTGGGCTAGGCGGCACCTTAAACCGGATGAAATGGCGAGTTAAATGCAGTGTTAAACTTGTGTGATAGGACAATCAGAGACCCGAATAGATCGTATTACATTATGGTTAATATAAGAATTCTGCGTAATTCTATCACGTTTGTTCAATTTACATAGCTCCAATTTCAGATAGCGTATTGGGCTGGGCGGCATCTTAAAGCGCATGTAATGTCTAGTAAAATGCACTACCAAACTTCTATGATACGGCAATCAGAGGACCGATTAGATCATTTTATATTATTGTTAATATAAGAATTCAACGTAATTTTATCACATTTGTTCAATTTATGTCGCTGCAATTTCAGATAGCGTATTGGGCTAGGCGGCACCTTAAAGCGCATGAAATGACGAGCAAAATGCAGTATTAAACTTCTATGATAGGGCAATCAAAGACCCGATTAGATGATTTTAAATTATGGTTAATATAAGAATTCAGCGAAATTCTATCACATTTATTCAATTTACGTCGCTCCTATTTCAGATAGCGTATTGAGCTGAGCGGCACCTTAAAGCGCATGAAATGACGAATAAAATGCACTGTTAAACTTCTATGATAGGGCAATCAGAGGTCTGATTAGATCAATTTATATTATGGTTAATATAAGAATTCAGCGTAATTCTATCACATTTGTTCAATTTACGTCGCTCCTATTTCAGATAGCGTATTGGGATAGGCGGCATCTTAAAGCGCATGGAATGTCGGGTAAAATGCACTATTAAACTACTATGACAGGGCAATCCGAGACCCGATTAGATAATTCTATATTATGGTTAATATAAGAATTCTACGTAATTCTATCACACTTGTTCAATTTAAGACGCTCCTATTTCAGATAGCGTGTTGTGCTAAGCGGCACCTTAAAGCGCATGAAATGCCGAGCAAAATGCACTATTAAACTTCTAGGGTAGGGCAAACAGAGTCCCGATTAGATCATTTTATATTATGGTTAATTTAAGAATTTAGTGAAATGCTATCACATTTGATCAATTTACGTCGCTCCTATTTCAGATAGCGTATCGGGCTAAGCGGCAGCTTAAAGCGCATGGAATGTCGGGTAAAATGCACTATTAAACTACTATGACAGGGCAATCCGAGACCCGATTAGATAATTCTATATTATGGTTAATATAAGAATTCTACGTAATTCTATCACACTTGTTCAATTTAAGACGCTCCTATTTCAGATAGCGTATTGGGCGAGGCGGCATCTCAAAGCGCATGAAATGTCGAGTAAAATGCACAACTAAACTTCTCGGATAGGGCAAACAGAGACCCGATTAGATCATTTTATATTATAGTTAATTTAAGAATTCAGCGAAACTCTATCACACTCGTTCATTTTACGTAGCTCCAATTTCAGATAGCGTATTGGGCTGAGCGGCACCTTAAAGCGCATGAAATGACGAATAAAATGCACTACTAAACTTCTTTGATGGGGCAATCAGAGACCCGACCAGATCATTTTATATTATGGTTAATTTAAGAATTCAGCGTAATTCCTTCACATTTGTTCAATTTACGTAGCTCCAATTTCAGATAACGTATTGGGCTAAGCGGCATCTTAAAGTGCTTGGAATGGCGAGTAAAATGAACTATTAAACTTCAATGATAGGGCAATCAGAGACCCGATTAGATGATTTTATATTTTGTTTAATATAAGAATTCAGCGAAATTCTATCACATTCGTTCAATTTACGTCGCTCCCATTTCAGATAGCGTATTGGGCTAAGAGGCATCTCAAAGCGCATGAAATGACGAGTGAAATGCACTATTAAACTTCTAGGGTAGTGCGAACAGAGACCCGATTAGATCATTTTACATTGTGGTTAATATAAGAATTCAGCGAAATTCTATCACATTCGTTCAATTTAAGTCGCTCCTATTTCAGATAGCCTATTGGGCTAAGCGGCATCTCAAAGCGCATGAAATGGCGAGTAACATGCCCTATTAAACTTCTAGGGTAAGGCAAACAGAGACCCGATTACATCATTTTATATTACTGTTAATATAAGAATTCAGCGTAGTTCTATCACATTTGTTCAATTTACGTCGCTCCTGTCTCAGGTAGCGTACTGGGCTAAGCGGCACCTCAAACCGCATGAAATGGCGAGTAAAATGCACTATTAAACTTCTAGGGTAAGGCAAACAGAGACCCGAGTATATCATTTTATATTAAGGTTAATTTAAGAATTCAGCGTAATTCTATCACATTTGTTCAATTTACGTCGCTCCTATTTCAGATAGCGTACTGGGCTAAGAGGCATCTCAAAGCGCATGAAATGACGAGTGAAATGCACTATTAAACTTCTAGGGTAGTGCGAACAGAGACCCGATTAGATCATTTTACATTGTGGTTAATATAAGAATTCAGCGAAATTCCATCACATTTGTTCAATTTAAGTCGCTCCTATTTCAGATAGCCTATTGGGCTAAGCGGCATCTCAAAGCGCATGAAATGGCGAGTAACATGCCCTATTAAACTTCTAGGGTAAGGCAAACAGAGACCCGGTTACATCATTTTATATTACTGTTAATATGAGAATTCAGCGTAGTTCTATCACATTTGTTCAATTTACATCGCTCCTATTTCAGATAGCGTATTGGGCTAAGCGGCATCTCAAAGCGCATCAAATGGCGAGTAAAATGCACTATTAAACTTCTAGGGTAGGGCGAACAGAGACACGATTAGATCATTTTATATTACGGTTAATATAAGAGTTCAGCGAAATTCTATCACATTCGTTCAATTTACGTCGCTGCTATTTCAGATAGTCTCCTGGGCTAGGCGGCATCGTAAAGTGCGTGGAATGACGAGTGAAATGCACTATTAAACTTCTAGGGTAGGGCGAACAGGGACCCGATTAGATCATTTTATATTATGGTTAATTTAAGAATTCAGCGAAATTCTATCACATTTGTTCAATTTACGTCGCTCCTATTTCAGATAGAGTATTGGGCTAAGCGGCATCTCAAAGCGCACGAAATGGCGAGTAAAATGCAGTACCAAACTTGTAGGGTAAGGCAAACAGAGTCCCGATTAGATCATTTTATGTTATGGTTAATTTAAGAATTCAGCGAAATTCAATCACATTTGTTCAATTTACGTCGCTCCTATTTCAGATAGCCTATTGGGCTAAGCGGCATCTCAAAGCGCATGAAATGGCGAGTAACATGCCCTATTAAACTTCTAGGGTAAGGCAAACAGAGACCCGATTACATCATTTTATATTACGGTTAATATAAGAATTCAGCGTAGTTCTATCACATTTGTTCAATTTACGTCACTCCTATTTCAGATAGCGTGCTGGGCTAGGCGTCATCTTAAAGTGCGTGGAATGGCGAGTAAAATGCACTATTAAACATCAATGATAGGGCAATCAGAGACCCGATTAGATGATTTTATATTTTGTTTAATATAAGAATTTAGCGAAATTCTATCACATTCGTTCAATTTACGTCGCTCCCATTTCAGATAGCGTATTGGGCTAAGAGGCATCTCAAAGCGCATGAAATGACGAGTGAAATGCACCATTAAACTTCTAGGGTAGTGCAAACAGAGACCCGATTAGATCATTTTACATTGTGGTTAATATAAGAATTCAGCGAAATTCCATCACATTTGTTCAATTTAAGTCGCTCCTATTTCAGATAGCCTATTGGGCTAAGCGGCATCTCAAAGCGCATGAAATGGCGAGTAACATGCCCTATTAAACTTCTAGGGTAAGGCAAACAGAGACCCGGTTACATCATTTTATATTACTGTTAATATAAGAATTCAGCGTAGTTCTATCACATTTGTTCAATTTACATCGCTCCTATTTCAGATAGCGTATTGGGCTAAGCGGCATCTCAAAGCGCATCAAATGGCGAGTAAAATGCACTATTAAACTTCTAGGGTAGGGCGAACAGAGACACGATTAGATCATTTTATATTACGGTTAATATAAGAATTCAGCGAAATTCTATCACATTCGTTCAATTTACGTCGCTGCTATTTCGGATAGTCTCCTGGGCTAGGCGGCATCGTAAAGTGCGTGGAATGACGAGTGAAATGCACTATTAAACTTCGAGGGTAGGGCGAACAGGGACCCGATTAGATCATTTTATATTATGGTTAATTTAAGAATTCAGCGAAATTCTATCACATTTGTTCAATTTACGTCGCTCCTATTTCAGATAGAGTATTGGGCTAAGCGGCATCTGAAAGCGCACGAAATGGCGAGTAAAATGCAGTACCAAACTTGTAGGGTAAGGCAAACAGAGTCCCGATTAGATCATTTTATGTTATGGTTAATTTAAGAATTCAGCGAAATTCAATCACATTTGTTCAATTTACGTCGCTCCTATTTCAGATAGCCTATTGGGCTAAGCGGCATCTCAAAGCGCATGAAATGGCGAGTAACATGCCCTATTAAACTTCTAGGGTAAGGCAAACAGAGACCCGATTACATCATTTTATATTACGGTTAATATAAGAATTCAGCGTAGTTCTATCACATTTGTTCAATTTACGTCACTCCTATTTCAGATAGCGTGCTGGGCTAGGCGTCATCTTAAAGTGCGTGGAATGGCGAGTAAAATGCACTATTAAACATCAATGATAGGGCAATCAGAGACCCGATTAGATGATTTTATATTTTGTTTAATATAAGAATTTAGCGAAATTCTATCACATTCGTTCAATTTACGTCGCTCCCATTTCAGATAGCGTATTGGGCTAAGAGGCATCTCAAAGCGCATGAAATGACGAGTGAAATGCACCAGTAAACTTCTAGGGTAGTGCAAACAGAGACCCGATTAGATCATTTTACATTGTGGTTAATATAAGAATTCAGCGAAATTCTATCACATTTGTTCAATTTAAGTCGCTCCTATTTCAGATAGCCTATTGGGATAAGCGGCATCTCAAAGCGCATGAAATGGCGAGTAAGATGCCCTATTAAATTTCTAGGGTAAGGCAAACAGAGACCCGATTACATCATTTTATATTACTGTTAATATAAGAATTCAGCGTAGTTCTATCACATTTGTTCAAGTTACGTCGCTCCTGTCTCAGGTAGCGTATTGGGCTAAGCGGCACCTCAAACCGCATGAAATGGCGAGTAAAATGCACTACTAAACTTCTAGGGTAAGGCAAACAGAGACCCGAGTATATCATTTTATATTATGGTTAATTTAAGAATTCAGCGTAATTCTATCACATTTGTTCAATTTACGTCGCTCCTATTTCAGATAGCGTACTGGGCTAAGAGGCATCTCAAAGCGCATGAAATGACGAGTGAAATGCACTATTAAACTTCTAGGGTAGGGCGAACAGAGACACGATTAGATCATTTTATATTACGGTTAATATAAGAGTTCAGCGAAATTCTATCACATTCGTTCAATTTACGTCGCTGCTATTTCAGATAGTCTCCTGGGCTAGGCGGCATCGTAAAGTGCGTGGAATGACGAGTGAAATGCACTATTAAACTTCTAGGGTAGGGCGAACAGGGACCCGATTAGATCATTTTATATTATGGTTAATTTAAGAATTCAGCGAAATTCTATCACATTTGTTCAATTTACGTCGCTCCTATTTCAGATAGAGTATTGGGCTAAGCGGCATCTCAAAGCGCACGAAATGGCGAGTAAAATGAAGTACCAAACTTGTAGGGTAAGGCAAACAGAGTCCCGATTAGATCATTTTATGTTATGGTTAATTTAAGAATTCAGCGAAATTCAATCACATTTGTTCAATTTACGTCGCTCCTATTTCAGATAGCCTATTGGGCTAAGCGGCATCTCAAAGCGCATGAAATGGCGAGTAACATGCCCTATTAAACTTCTAGGGTAAGGCAAACAGATACCCGATTACATCATTTTATATTACGGTTAATATAAGAATTCAGCGTAGTTCTATCACATTTGTTCAATTTACGTCACTCCTATTTCAGATAGCGTGCTGGGCTAGGC
Organism: Macropis europaea; assembly: GCA_916610135.2. Classification (NCBI taxonomy): domain Eukaryota; kingdom Metazoa; phylum Arthropoda; class Insecta; order Hymenoptera; family Melittidae; genus Macropis; species Macropis europaea. Next base: position 2,216,232 of record CAKAJE020001202.1, on the reverse strand, counting down.
GTCATCTTAAAGTGCGTGGAATGGCGAGTAAAATGCACTATTAAACATCAATGATAGGGCAATCAGAGACCCGATTAGATGATTTTATATTTTGTTTAATATAAGAATTTAGCGAAATTCTATCACATTCGTTCAATTTACGTCGCTCCCATTTCAGATAGCGTATTGGGCTAAGAGGCATCTCAAAGCGCATGAAATGACGAGTGAAATGCACCATTAAACTTCTAGGGTAGTGCAAACAGAGACCCGATTAGATCATTTTACATTGTGGTTAATATAAGAATTCAGCGAAATTCTATCACATTTGTTCAATTTAAGTCGCTCCTATTTCAGATAGCCTATTGGGATAAGCGGCATCTCAAAGCGCATGAAATGGCGAGTAAGATGCCCTATTAAACTTCTAGGGTAAGGCAAACAGAGACCCGATTACATCATTTTATATTACTGTTAATATAAGAATTCAGCGTAGTTCTATCACATTTGTTCAAGTTACGTCGCTCCTGTCTCAGGTAGCGTATTGGGCTAAGCGGCATCTCAAACCGCATGAAATGGCGAGTAAAATGCACTATTAAACTTCTAGGGTAAGGCAAACAGAGACCCGAGTATATCATTTTATATTATGGTTAATTTAAGAATTCAGCGTAATTCTATCACATTTGTTCAATTTACGTCGCTCCTATTTCAGATAGCGTACTGGGCTAAGAGGCATCTCAAAGCGCATGAAATGACGAGTGAAATGCACTATTAAACTTCTAGGGTACGGCGAACAGAGACACGATTAGATCATTTTATATTACGGTTAATATAAGAGTTCAGCGAAATTCTATCACATTCGTTCAATTTACGTCGCTGCTATTTCAGATAGTCTCCTGGGCTAGGCGGCATCGTAAAGTGCGTGGAATGACGAGTGAAATGCACTATTAAACTTCTAGGGTAGGGCGAACAGGGACCCGATTAGATCATTTTATATTATGGTTAATTTAAGAATTCAGCGAAATTCTATCACATTTGTTCAATTTACGTCGCTCCTATTTCAGATAGCGTACTGGGCTAAGAGGCATCTCAAAGCGCATGAAATGACGAGTGAAATGCACTATTAAACTTCTAGGGTAGTGCGAACAGAGACCCGAATAGATCATTTTACAGTGTGGTTAATATAAGAATTCAGCGAGATTCTATCACATTTGTTCAATTTACATTGCTCCTATTTCAGATAGCGTATTGGGCTAAGCGGCATCTCAAAGCGCATCAAATGGCGAGTAAAATGCACTATTAAACTTCTAGGGTAGGGCGAACAGAGACACGATTAGATCATTTTATATTACGGTTAATATAAGAATTCAGCGAAATTCTATCACATTCGTTCAATTTACGTCGCTCCTATTTCAGATAGTCTCCTGGGCTAGGCGGCATCGTAAAGTGCGTGGAATGACGAGTGAAATGCACTATTAAACTTCTAGGGTAGGGCGAACAGAGACCCGATTAGATCATTTTATATTATGGTTAATTTAAGAATTCAGCGAAATTCTATCACATTTGTTCAATTTACGTCGCTCCTATTTCAGATAGAGTATTGGGCTAAGCGGCATCTCAAAGCGCACGAAATGGCGAGTAAAATGCAGTACCAAACTTGTAGGGTAAGGCAAACAGAGTTCCGATTAGATCATTTTATGTTATGGTTAATTTAAGAATTCAGCGAAATTCAATCACATTTGTTCAATTTACGTCGCTCCTATTTCAGATAGCCTATTGGGCTAAGCGGCATCTCAAAGTGCATGAAATGGCGAGTAACATGCCCTATTAAACTTCTAGGGTAAGGCAAACAGAGACCCGATTACATCATTTTATATTACGGTTAATATAAGAATTCAGCGTAGTTCTATCACATTTGTTCAATTTACGTCACTCCTATTTCAGATAGCGTGCTGGGCTAGGCGTCATCTTAAAGTGCGTGGAATGGCGAGTAAAATGCACTATTAAACATCAATGATAGGGCAATCAGAGACCCGATTAGATGATTTTATATTTTGTTTAATATAAGAATTTAGCGAAATTCTATCACATTCGTTCAATTTACGTCGCTCCCATTTCAGATAGCGTATTGGGCTAAGAGGCATCTCAAAGCGCATGAAATGACGAGTGAAATGCACCATTAAACTTCAAGGGTAGTGCGAACAGAGACCCGATTAGATCATTTTACATTGTGGTTAATATAAGAATTCAGCGAAATTCTATCACATTTGTTCAATTTAAGTCGCTCCTATTTCTGATAGCCTATTGGGCTAAGCGGCATCTCAAAGCGCATGAAATGGCGAGTAACATGCCGTATTAAACTTCTAGGGTAAGGCAAACAGAGACCCGATTACATCATTTTATATTACTGTTAATATAAGAATTCAGCGTAGTTCTATCACATTTGTTCAATTTACGTCGCTCCTGTCTCAGGTAGCGTATTGGGCTAAGCGGCACCCTAAACCGCATGAAATGGCGAGTAAAATGCACTATTAAACGTCTAGGGTAAGGCAAACAGAGACCCGAGTATATCATTTTATATTATGGTTAATTTAAGAATTCAGCGTAATTCTATCACATTTGTTCAATTTACGTCGCTTCTATTTCAGATAGCGTACTGGGCTAAGAGGCATCTCAAAGCGCATGAAATGACGAGTGAAATGCACTATTAAACTTCTAGGGTAGTGCGAACAGAGACCCGATTAGATCATTTTACATTGTGGTTAATATAAGAATTCAGCGAAATTCTATCACATTTGTTCAATTTAAGTCGCTCTTATTTCAGATAGCCTATTGGGCTAAGCGGCATCTCAAAGCGCATGAAATGGCGAGTAACATGCCCTATTAAACTTCTAGGGTAAGGCAAACAGAGACCCGGTTACATCATTTTATATTACTGTTAATATAAGAATTCAGCGTAGTTCTATCACATTTGTTCAATTTACATCGCTCCTATTTCAGATAGCGTATTGGGCTAAGCGGCATCTCAAAGCGCATCAAATGGCGAGTAAAATGCACTATTAAACTTCTAGGGTAGGGCGAACAGAGACACGATTAGATCATTTTATATTACGGTTAATATAAGAATTCAGCGAAATTCTATCACATTTGTTCAATTTAAGTCGCTCCTATTTCAGATAGCCTATTGGGCTAAGAGGCATCTCAAAGCGCATGAAATGACGAGTGAAATGCACTATTAAACTTCTAGGGTAGTGCGAACAGAGACCCGATTAGATCATTTTACATTGTGGTTAATATAAGAATTCAGCGAAATTCTATCACATTTGTTCAATTTAAGTCGCTCCTATTTCAGATAGCCTATTGGGCTAAGCGGCATCTCAAAGCGCATGAAATGGCGAGTAACATGCCCTATTAACCTTCTAGGGTAAGGCAAACAGAGACCCGGTTACATCATTTTATATTACTGTTAATATAAGAATTCAGCGTAGTTCTATCACATTTGTTCAATTTACATCGCTCCTATTTCAGATAGCGTATTGGGCTAAGCGGCATCTCAAAGCGCATCAAATGGCGAGTAAAATGCACTATTAAACTTCTAGGGTAGGGCGAACAGAGACACGATTAGATCATTTTATATTACGGTTAATATAAGAATTCAGCGAAATTCTATCACATTCGTTCAATTTACGTCGCTGCTATTTCAGATAGTCTCCTGGGCTAGGCGGCATCGTAAAGTGCGTGGAATGACGAGTGAAATGCACTATTAAACTTCTAGGGTAGGGCGAACAGGGACCCGATTAGATCATTTTATATTATGGTTAATTTAAGAATTCAGCGAAATTCTATCACATTTGTTCAATTTACGTCGCTCCTATTTCAGATAGAGTATTGGGCTAAGCGGCATCTCAAAGCGCACGAAATGGCGAGTAAAATGCAGTACCAAACTTGTAGGGTAAGGCAAACAGAGTCCCGATTAGATCATTTTATGTTATGGTTAATTTAAGAATTCAGCGAAATTCAATCACATTTGTTCAATTTACGTCGCTCCTATTTCAGATAGCCTATTGGGCTAAGCGGCATCTCAAAGCGCATGAAATGGCGAGTAACATGCCCTATTAAACTTCTAGGGTAAGGTAAACAGAGACCCGATTACATCATTTTATATTACGCTTAATATAAGAATTCAGCGTAGTTCTATCACATTTGTTCAATTTACGTCACTCCTATTTCAGATAGCGTGCTGGGCTAGGCGTCATCTTAAAGTGCGTGGAATGGCGAGTAAAATGCACTATTAAACTTCAATGATAGGGCAATCAGAGACCCGATTAAATGATTTTATATTTTGTTTAATATAAGAATTTAGCGAAATTCTATCACATTCGTTCAATTTACGTCGCTCCCATTTCAGATAGCGTATTGGGCTAAGAGGCATCTCAAAGCGCATGAAATGAAGAGTGAAATGCACCATTAAACTTCTAGGGTAGTGCGAACAGAGACCCGATTAGATCATTTTACATTGTGGTTAATATAAGAATTCAGCGAAATTCTATCACATTTGTTCAATTTAAGTCGCTCCTATTTCAGATAGCCTATTGGGCTAAGCGGCATCTCAAAGCGCATGAAATGGCGAGTAACATGCCCTATTAAACTTCTAGGGTAAGGCAAACAGAGACCCGATTACATCATTTTATATTACTGTTAATATAAGAATTCAGCGTAGTTCTATCACATTTGTTCAATTTACGTCGCTCCTGTCTCAGGTAGCGTATTGGGCTAAGCGGCACCTCAAACCGCATGAAATGGCGAGTAAAATGCACTATTAAACTTCTAGGGTAAGGCAAACAGAGACCCGAGTATATCATTTTATATTATGGTTAATTTAAGAATTCAGCGTAATTCTATCACATTTGTCAATTTACGTCGCTCCTATTTCAGATAGCGTACTGGGCTAAGAGGCATCTCAAAGCGCATGAAATGACGAGTGAAATGCACTATTAATCTCCTAGGGTAGTGCGAACAGAGACCCGATTAGATCATTTTACAGTGTGGTTAATATAAGAATTCAGCGAAATTCTATCACATTTGTTCAATTTACATCGCTCCTATTTCAGATAGCGTATTGGGCTAAGCGGCATCTCAAAGCGCATCAAATGGCGAGTAAAATGAACTATTAAACTTCTAGGGTAGGGCGAACAGAGACACGATTAGATCATTTTATATTACGGTTAATATAAGAATTCAGCGAAATTCTATCACATTCGTTCAATTTACGTCGCTCCTATTTCAGAGAGTCTCCTGGGCTAGGCGGCATCGTAAAGTGCGTGGAATGACGAGTGAAATGCACTATTAAACTTCTAGGGTAGGGCAATCAGAGACCCGATTAGATGATTTTATATTTTGTTTAATATAAGAATTTAGCGAAATTCTATCACATTCGTTCAATTTACGTCGCTCCCATTTCAGATAGCGTATTGGGCTAAGAGGCATCTCAAAGCGCATGAAATGACGAGTGAAATGCACCATTAAACTTCTAGGGTAGTGCGAACAGAGACCCGATTAGATCATTTTACATTGTGGTTAATATATGAATTCAGCGAAATTCTATCACATTTGTTCAATTTAAGTCGCTCCTATTTCAGATAGCCTATTGGGCTAAGCGGCATCTCAAAGCGCATGAAATGGCGAGTAACATGCCCTATTAAACTTCTAGGGTAAGGCAAACAGAGACCCGATTACATCATTTTATATTACTGTTAATATAAGAATTCAGCGTAGTTCTATCACATTTGTTCAATTTACGTCGCTCCTGTCTCAGGTAGCGTATTGGGCTAAGCGGCACCTCAAACCGCATGAAATGGCGAGTAAAATGCACTATTAAACTTCTAGGGTAAGGCAAACAGAGACCCGAGTATATCATTTTATATTATGGTTAATTTAAGAATTCAGCGTAATTCTATCACATTTGTTCAATTTACGTCGCTCCTATTTCAGATAGCGTACTGGGCTAAGAGGCATCTCAAAGCGCATGAAATGACGAGTGAAATGCACTATTAAACTTCTAGGGTAGTGCGAACAGAGACCCGATTAGATCATTTTACAGTGTGGTTAATATAAGAATTCAGCGAAATTCTATCACATTTGTTCAATTTACATCGCTCCTATTTCAGATAGCGTATTGGGCTAAGCGGCATCTCAAAGCGCATCAAATGGCGAGTAAAATGCACTATTAAACTTCTAGGGTAGGGCGAACAGAGACACGATTAGATCATTTTATATTACGGTTAATATAAGAATTCAGCGTAGTTCTATCACATTCGTTCAATTTACGTCGCTCCTATTTCAGATAGTCTCCTGGGCTAGGCGGCATCGTAAAGTGCGTGGAATGACGAGTGAAATGCACTATTAAACTTCTAGGGTAGGGCGAACAGAGACCCGATTAGATCATTTTATATTATCGTTAATTTAAGAATTCAGCGAAATTCTATCACATTTGTTCAATTTACGTCGCTCCTATTTCAGATAGAGTATTGGGCTAAGCGGCATCTCAAAGCGCACGAAATGGCGAGTAAAATGCAGTACCAAACTTGTAGGGTAAGGCAAACAGAGTTCCGATTAGATCATTTTATGTTATGGTTAATTTAAGAATTCAGCGAAATTCAATCACATTTGTTCAATTTACGTCGCTCCTATTTCAGATAGCCTATTGGGCTAAGCGGCATCTCAAAGCGCATGAAATGGCGAGTAACATGCCCTATTAAACTTCTAGGGTAAGGCAAACAGAGACCCGATTACATCATTGTATATTACGGTTAATATAAGAATTCAGCGTAGTTCTATCACATTTGTTCAATTTACGTCACTCCTATTTCAGATAGCGTACTGGGCTAGGCGTCATCTTAAAGTGCGTGGAATGGCGAGTAAAATGCACTATTAAACTTCAATGATAGGGCAATCAGAGACCCGATTAGATGATTTTATATTTTGTTTAATATAAGAATTCAGCGAAATTCTATCACATTCGTTCAATTTACGTCGCTCCCATTTCAGATAGCGTATTGGACTAAGCGGCACCTCAAAATGCATGAAGTGGCGAGTAAAATGCACTATCGGACTTCTAGGGTAAGGCAAACAGAGACCCGATGAGATCATTTTATATTATGGTTAATTTAAGAATTCAGCGCAATTCTATCACATTTGTTCAATTTACGTCGCTCCTATTTCAGATAGCGTATTGGGCTAAGCGGCATCTCAAAGCGCATGAAGTGACGAGTACGATGCACTATGAAACTTCTAGGGTAGGGCAAACAGAGACCCGATTAGATCACTTTATATTATGGTTAATTTAACAATTCAGCGAAATTCTATCACATTTGTTCAATTTACGTCGCTCCTATTTCAGATAGCGTATTGGGCTAAGCGGCATCTCACAGCGCACGGAATGGCGAGTAAAATGCAATATGAACCTTCTAGGGTAGGGCGAACAGAGACCCGATTAGATCATTTTACATTATGGTTAATATAAGGATTCAGCGGAATTCTATCACATTTGTTCAATTTACGTCGTTCCTATTTCAGATAGCGTATTGGGCTAGGCGGCACCTCACAGCGCATGAAATGGCGAGTAAGATGCAATATTAAACTTCTAGGGTAGGGCAAACATAGACCCGATTAGTTCATTTTATATTATGGTTAATTTAAGAATTCAGCGAAGTTCTATCACATTCGTTCAATTTACGTCGCTCCTATTTCAGATAGCGTATTGGGCTAAGCGGCACCTCAAAATGCATGAAGTGGCGAGTAAAATGCACTCTCGGACTTCTAGGGTAAGGCAAACAGAGACCCGATGAGATCATTTTATATTACGGTTAATATAAGAATGCAGCTTAATTCTACCATATTAGTTCAATTTACGTCACTCCCATTTCAGATAGCGTATTGGCCTAAGCGGCATCTCAAAGCGCATGAAATGGCGAGTAAAATGCACTATTAAACTTCTAGGGTAGGCCAAACAGAGACCCGATTAGATCACTTTATATTATGGTTAATTTAACAATTCAGCGAAATTCTAACACATTTGTTCAATTTACGTCGCTCCTATTTCAGATAGCGTATTGGGCTAAGCGGCATCTCAAAGCGTATGGACTGGCGAGTAAAATGCACTATCAAACTTCTAGGGTAAGGCAAACAGAGACCCGATTAGATCATTTTATATTATGGTTAATTTAAGAATTCAGCGCAATTCTATCACATTTGTTCAATTTACGTCGCTCCTATTTCAGATAGCGTACTGGGCTAGACGGCATCTTGAAGCGCGTGCAATGGCGAGTAAAATGCACTGTTAAACTTCTAGGGTAGTGCGAACAGAGACCCGATTAGATCATTTTACATTATGGTTAATAAAAGAATTCAGCGAAATACTATCACATTTGTTCAATTTACATCGCTCCTATTTCAGATAGCGTACTGGGCTAAGCGGCATCTCAAAGCGCATGAAATGGCGAGTAAAATGCACTATCAAACTTCTAGGGTAGGGCGAGCAGAGAGCCTATTAGATCATTTTATATTATGGTTAATTTAAGAATTCAGCGAAATTCTATCACATTTGTTCAATTTACGTCGCTCCTATTTCAGACAGCGTATTGGGCTAAGCGGCATCTCAAAGCGCATGAAGTGACGAGTACGATGGACTATGAAACTTCTAGGGTAGGGCAAACAGAGACCCGATTAGATCACTTTATATTATGGTTAATTTAACAATTCAGCGAAATTCTATCACATTTGTTCAATTTACGTTGCTCCTATTTCAGATAGCGTATTGGGCTAAGCGGCATCTCAAAGCGCATGGACTGGCGAGCAAAATGCACTATCAAGCTTCTAGGGTAAGGCAAACAGAGACCCGATTAGATCATTTTATATTATGGTTAATTTAAGAATTCAGCGTAATTCTATCACATTTGTTCAATTTACGTCGCTCCTATTTCAGATAGCGTACTGGGCTAGACGGCATCTTAAAGCGCGCGCAATGGCGAGTAAAATGCACTGTTAAACTTCTAGGGTAGTGCGAACAGAGACCCGATTAGATCATTTTACATTATGGTTAATAAAAGAATTCAGCGAAATTCTATCACATTTGTTCAATTTGAGTCGCTCCTATTTCAGATAGCGTATTGGATTAAGCGGCATCTCAAAGCGGATGGAATGGCGAGTACAATGCACTATTAAACTTCTAGGGTAAGGCAAACAGAGACCCGATGAGATCATTTTATATTACGGTTAATATAAGAATGCAGCGTAATTCTGTCACATTTGTTCAGGTTACGTCGCTCCTATTTCAGATAGCGTATTGGGCTAAGCGGCATCTCAGAGCGCATGAAATGGCGAGTAAAATGCACTATTAAACTTCTAGGGTAGCTCGAACAGAGACCCGATTAGATAATTTTATATTTTGGTTAATATAAGAATTCAGTGAAATTCTATGCCATTTGTTCAATTTACGTCGCTCCTATTTCAGATAGCGTATTGGGCTATGCGGCATCTCAAAGCGCATGAAGTGACGAGTAAAATGCACGATTAAACTTCTAGGGTAGGGCAAACAGAGACCCGATTAGATCATTTTACATTATTGTTAATATAAGAATTCAGCGAAATTCTATCACATTTGTTCAATTTGCGTCGCTCCTATTTCAGATAGCGTATTGGGCTAAGCGGCATCTTAAAGCGCGTGGAATGGCGAATAAAATGCACTATTAAACTTCTATGATAGGGCAATCAGAGACCCAATTAGATCACTTTATACTTTGTTTAATATAAGAATTCAGCGAAATTCTATCACATTTGTTCAATTTACGTCGCTCCTATTTCAGATAGCGTATTGGGCTAAGCGGCATCTCAAAGCGCATGAAATGACGAGTGAAATGCACTATTAAACTTCTAGGGTAGTGCGAACAGAGACCCGATTAGATCATTTTACATTGTGGTTAATATAAGAATTCAGCGAAATTCTATCACGTTTGTTCAATTTAAGTCGCTCCTATTTCAGATAGCGTATTGGGCTAACCGGCATCTCAAAGCGCATGAACTGGCGAGTAAAATGCACTATTAAACTTCTAGGGTAGGGCCAACAGAGACCCGATTAGATCATTTTATATTATGGTTAATCTAAGAATTCACCGAAATTCTATCACATTTGATCTATTTACGTCGCTCCTATTTCAGATAGCGTATTGTGCTAAGCGGCATCTCAAAGCGCATGAAATGGCGAGCAAAATGCACCATTACACTTCTATGGTAAGGCAAACAGAGACCCGATTAGATCATTTTATATTATTGTTAATATAAGAATACAGCGTAATTCTATCACATTTGTTCAATTTACGTTGCCCCTATTTCAGATAGTATATTGGGCTAGGCAGCACCTTAGAGCGGGCGGGATGACGAGTAAAATGCACTACTAACCTTCCAAGATAGGGCAATCAGAGACACAAATAGATCATATTATATTATGGTTACTATAAGAATTCCGCGTAATTCTGTCACGTTTGTTCAATTTACGTCGCTCCTGCTTGAGACAGCGTATTGTGCTAATCGGCATCTTCAAGCTCGTGAAATGACGAGTAAAATGCACTACTAACCTTCTACGAGGGGGCAATCAGAGACCCGATTAGATCATTTTATATTATTGTTAATATAAGAATTCAGCCTAATTTTATCACATTTGTTCAATTTACGTCGCCCCTATTTCAGACAGCGTATTGGGCTAGGTGGCATCTTAAAGCGCATGATATGTCGAGTAAAATGCACTATTAAACTTCTAGGGTTGGGCAAACGGATACCCGATTAGATCATTCTATATTATGGTTAATATAAGAATTCTGCGTAATTTTATCACATTTGTTCAATTTACATCGCTCCAATTTCAGATAGCCTATTGGGCTAAGCGGCACCTTAAAGCGCATGAAATGACGAGTAAAATGCACTATTAAAACTCTAGGGTAGGGCATACAGAGACCCGATTAGATCATTTTATATTATGGTTAATATAAGAATTCTGCGTAATTCTATCACATTTGTTCAATTTACGTCGCTCCTATTTCAGATAGCGTATTGGGCTAACGGTACCTTAAAGCGCATGAAATGACGAGTAAAATCCACTATTCAACATCTATGATAGGGCAATCAGAGACCCGATTAGATCATTTTAAATTATGGTTAATATAACAATTCTGCGTAATTCTATCACATTTGATCAATTTACGTCGCTCCTATTTCAGGTAGCGTATTGGGCTAGGCGGCACCTTAAAGCGCATGAAGTGACGAGTAAAATGCACTATTCAACTTCTATGATAGGGCAATCAGAGACCCGATTAGATCATTTCCAATTATGGTTAATGTATGAATTCTTCGTAATTCTATCACATTTGTTGAATTTATATCGCTCCTACTTCAGACAGCGTATTGGGCTAGGCAGCACCTTAAAGCGCATGAAATGACGAGAAAAATGCACTATTAAACTTCTATGATAGGGCAATCAGAGACCCGAATAGATCATTTTAAATTATGTTTAATATAAGAATTCAGCAAAATTCTATCACATTTGTTCAATTTACGTCGCTCCTATTTCACATAGCATACTGGGCCAGGCGGCACCTTAAAGCGCATGAAATGACAAGTGAAATGCACTATTAAACTTCTATGATAGGGCAATCAGAGACCCGAATACATCGTATTATATTATGGTTAATATAAGAATTCTGCGTAATTCTATCACGTCTGTTCAATGTACGTAGCTCCAATTTCAGATAGCGTTTTGGACTAGGTGGCACCTTAAAGCGCATGAAATGTCGAGTAAAATGCACTATTAAACTTCTAGAGTCGGGCAAACAGAGACCCGATTAGAGCATTTTATATTGTGGTTAATTTAAGAATTCAGCGAAATTCTATCACATTTGTTCAATTTACGTCGCTCCTATTTCAGATAGCGTATTGTGCTAAGCGGCACATTAAAGAGCATGATATGACGAACAAAATGCACTATTAAACTTCTATGATAGGGCAATCAGAGACCCGAATAGATCGTATTATATTATGGTTAATATAAGAATTCAGCGTAATTTTATCACGTTAGCTCAATTTACGTCGCCCCTATTTGAGATAGCGTACTGGGCTAGACGGCACCTTAAAGCGCATGAAATGACGAGTGAAATGCACTATTAAACTTCTATGATAGGGCAATCAGAGACCCGAATAGATCATATTATATTATGGTTAATATAAGAATTCAGCAAAATTCTATCACATTTGTTCAATTTACGTCGGTCCTATTTCAGATAGCGTACTGGGCTAGGCGGCACCTTAAGGCGCATGAAATGACAAGTGAAATGCACTATTAAACTTCTATGATAGGGCAATCAGAGACCCGAATACATTGTATTATATTATGGTTAATATAAGAATTCTGCGTAATTCTGCCACATTTGTTCAATTTACGTCGCTCCTATTTCAGATAGCGTACTGGGCTAGGCGGCACCTTATGCGCATGAAATGACGAGTAAATCGCACTATTAAGCTTCTATGATAGGGCAATCAGAGACCCGATTAGATCGTTTTACATTATTGTTAATACAAGAATTCTGCGTAATTTTATCACATTTGTTCAATTTACGTCGCCCCTATTTCAGATAGCGTACTGGGCTAGGTGGCATCTTAAAGCGCATGAAATGTCGAGTAAAATGCACTACTAAACTACTCGGATAGGGCAATCAGAGACCCAATAAGGTCATCTTATGTTTTGATTAATATAAGAATTCTGCGTAATTCTATCACGTTTGTTCAATCTACGTAGCTCCAATTTCAGATAGCGTATTGGGCTAGCCGTCATCATAAAGCGCATGAAATGTCGAGTAAAATGCACTACCATACTTCTCGGATAGGGCAATCAGAGTCCCGATTAGGTCATCTTATATTATGTTTAATATAAGTATTCAGCGAAATTCTATCACATTTTTTCAATTTACGTAGCTCCTATTTCGGATAGCGTATTGGGCTAAGCGGCACCTTAAGGCGCATGAAATGACGAGTACAATGCACTACTAAACTTCTATCATAGGGCAATCGGAGACTCGATTAGGTCATTTAATATTATTGTTAATATAAGAATTCAGCGAAATTTTATCACGTTTGTTCAATTTACGTCGCCCCGATTTCAGATAGCGTATTGGGCTAGGTGGCATCTTAAAGCGCAAGAAATGTCGAGTAAAATGCACTATTAAACTTCCCGGATAGGGCAATCAGTGATCCGATTAGGTCATCTTATACTCTGGTTAATATAAGAATTCAGCGAAATTTTATCACATTTGCTAAATTTACGTTGCCCCTATTTCAGATAGCGTATTGGGCTATGCGGCATCTTAAAGCGCGTGGAATGACGAGTAAAGTACACTACTAACCTTATATGATAGGGCAACCAAAGACCCGATTAGATCATTCTATATTATGGTTAATGTAAGAATTCTGCGAGATTCTATCACATTTGTTCAATTTACGTCGCAGCTTTTTCAGAAAGCGTATTGGGTTAAGCGGCACCTTAAAGCGCATGAAATGACGAGTAAAATGCACTATTAAACTTCTATGATTGGGCAATCAGAGACCCGATTAGATCATTTTATATTATTGTCAATATAAGAATTCAGCGAAATTTTATCACATTTGATCAATTTACGTCGCCCCTATTTCAGGCTGTATTAGGCTGGGTGGCATCTTAAACCGCATGATATGTCGAGTAAAATGCACTATTAAACTTCTAGGGCAGGGCAAACAGAGACCCGATTAGATTATTTTATATTATGGTTAATGTAAGAATTCTGCGAAAATCTATCACATTTGTTCAATTTACGTCGATCCTATTTCAGATAGCGTATTTGGAATAGGCGGCATCTTAAAGCGCATGCAATGACGAGTAAAATGCACTATTAAACTTCTATGATAGGGCCATCAGAGACCCAAATAGATCATATTATATTATGGTTACTACAAGAATTCTGCGTAATTCTATCACGTTTGTTCAATTTACGTCGCTCCTGCCTGAGACAGCGTATTGGGCTAGGCGGCATCATAAAGCGCGTGGAATGACGAGTAAAATGCACTACTAACCTTCTATGATAGGGCAATCAGAGACCCGATTAGATCACTTTATATGATGGTTAGTATAAGAATTCAGCGAAATTCTATCACATTTGTTCAATTTACGTCGCTCCTATTTCAGATAGCGTATTGGGTTAGGCGGCATCTTAAAGCGCATGGAATGGCGAGTAAAATGCACTACTAACCTTCTATGATAGGGCAATCAAAGACCCGATTAGATCATTCTATATTTTGATTAATACAAGAATTCTGCGTAATTCGATCAGATTTGTTCAATTTACGTCGCTCCTATTTCAGACAGCGTATCGGGCTAGGCAGCACCTTAAAGCGCATGAGATGACGAGTAAAATGCACTATTAAACTTCTATGATAGGGCAATCAGAGACCAGATTAGATCCTTTTATATTATTGTTAATATAAGAATTCAGCGAAATTCTATCACATTTGTTCAATTTACGTCGCTCCTATTTCAGATAGCGTATTGGGTTAGGCGGCATCTTAAAGCGCGTGGAATGGCGAGTAAAATTCACTACTAACCTTCTCGGGTAGGGCAATCAGAAACCCGATTAGGACATCTTATATTATGATTAATATACGGATGCAGCGTAATTCTATCACACTTGTTCAATTTACGCCGCTCCTACTTCAGATAGCGTATTGGGTTAGGCGGCATCTTAAAGCGCATGAAATGACGAGTAAAATCCACTATTTAACTTCTATGATAGGGCAATCAGAGACTCGACTAAATCATTTTATATTATTGTTAATATAGGAATTCAACGTAACTTTATCACATTTGTTCAATTTACGTCGCTCCTATTTCAGATTGCGTATTGGGCTAGGTGGCATCTTAATGCGCATGAAATGTCGAGTGAAATGCACTATTAAACTTCCATGATAGGGCAATCGGAGACCCGAATAGATCATATTACATTATGGTTGATATAAGAATTCTGCGTAATTCTATCACATTTGTTCAATTTACGTCGCTCCTATTTCAGATAGCGTACTGGGCTATGCGTCAATTTAAAGCGCATGAAATGACGAGTAAAATGCACTATTAAACTTCTATGATAGAGCAATCGGAGACACGATTAGATCATTTTATATTATTGTTAATATAAGAAGTCGGCGTAATTTTATCACACTTGTTCAATTTACGACGCTCCTATTTCAGATAGCGTATTGGGCTTGGCTGCATCTTAAAGCGCATGAAATGTCGAGTAAAATGCACTACTAAACTTCTAGGATGCGACAATCAGAGACCCAATTAGATCAACTTATATTATGGTAAATTAAAGAATTCAGCGAAACTCTATCACACTTGTTCAATTTACGTAGCTCCAATTTCAGATAGCGTATTGGGCTAGGCGGCACCTTATGGCGCATGAAATGTCGAGTAAAATGCACTATTAAACTTCTATGATAGGGCAATCAGAGACCCGATTAGATCATTTTATTACTGTTAATATAAGAATTCAGCGAAATTCTATCACATTTGTTCAATTTACGTCGCTCCTATTTCAGATAGCCTATTGGGTTAAGCGGCACCTTAAAGCGCATGAAATGACGTGTAAAATGCACTATTAAGCTTCTATGATAGGGCAATCAGAGACCCGATTAGATCATTTCATATTATTGTTATTATAAGAATGCAGCGTAGTTTTATCACATTTTTTTCAATTTACGTCGCCCCTAATTCAGATAGCGTATTGGGCTAGGCGGTATCTTAAAGCGCATCAAATGTCGAGTAAAATGCACCATTAAACTTCTATGATAGGGCAATCAGGGACCCGATTAGATCATTTTATATTATTGTTAATATAAGAATGCACCGTAATTTTATCACATTCGTTCAATTTATGTCGATCCTATTTCAGCTGGCGTATTGGGCCAAGCGGCTCCTTAAAGCGCATGAAATGACGAGAACCATGCACTATTAAACTTCTGTGATAGGGCAATCAGAGACCCAAATAGATCGTATTATGTTATGGTTAATATAATAATTCTGCGTAATTCTATCACATTTGTTCAATTTATGTGGCTCCTATTTCAGATAGCGTATTGGCCTAGATGGCACCTTAAAGCGCATGAAATGGCGAGTAAAATGCAGTATTAAACTTCTATGATAGGGCAATCAGAGACCCGAATAGATCGTATTATATTATGGTTAATATAAGAATTCTGCGTAATTCTATCACGTTAGTTCAATTTACGTAGCTCCAATTTCAGATAGCGTATTGGACTACGCGGCATCTTAAAGCGCATGAAATGTCGAGTAAAATGCACTATTTAACTTCTATGATAGGGCAATCAGAGATCCGATTAGATCGTATTATATTATGGTTAATATAAGAATTCTGCGTAATTCTATCACGCTTGTTCAATTTACGTAGCTCCAATTTCAGATAGCGTATTGGGCTAGGCGGCATCTTAAAGCGCACGAAATGCCGAATAAAATGCACTACTAACTTCTCGGATACGGCCACCAGAGACCCAATTAGATCATTTTATATTGTGGTTAATATAAGAATTCAGCGTAATTCGATCACATTTGTTCAATTTACGTCGCTCCTATTTCAGATAGCGTAGTGTGTTAAGCGGCATCTTATAGCGCATGAAATGTCGAGTAAAATGCACTACTAAACTTCTAGGATAGGGCAATCAGAGACCCGATTAGGTCATCTTATATTATGATTAATATAAGAATTCAGCGTAATTCTATCACATTTGTTCAATTTACGTGGCTCCTATTTCAGATAGCGTATTGGGATAGGCGGCATCTTAAAGCGCATGGAATGGCGAGTAAAATGCACTACAAAACTTCTATGATAGGGCAATCAGAGACCCGATTAGATCATTCTATATTATGGTTAATATAAGAATTCTGCGTAATTCTCTCACATTTGTTCAATTTACGTCGCTCCTATTTCAGATAGCGTATTGGGCTAAGCGGCACCTTAAAGCTCATGAAATGACGAGTAAAATGCACTATTAAGCTTCTATGATAGGGTAATCAGAGACCCGATCAGATCATTTTATATTATGGTTAATTTAAGAATTCAGCGAAACTGTATCACACTTGTTCAATTTACGTAGCTCCAATTTCAGATAGCGTATTGGGCTAGGCGGCAACTTAAAGCGCATGAAATGACGCGTAAAATGCACTATTAAGCTTCTATGATAGGGTAATCAGAGACCCGATTAGATCATTTTATATTATGGTTAATTTAAGGTGTCAGCGAAACTGTATCACACTTGTTCAATTTACGTAGCTCCAATTTCACATAGCGTATTGGGCTAGGCGGCACCTTAAAGCGCATGAAATGACGAGTAAAATGCACTATTAAACATCTATCATATGGCAATCAGAGACCCGAACAGATCGTGTTATATTATGGTTAATATAAGAATTTTGCGTAATTCTATCACATGTGTTCTGTTTACGTCGCCCCTATTTCAGATAGCGTATTGGGCTAGGTGGCATCTTAAAGCGCATGAAATGACGAGTAAAATTCACTATTAAACATCTATCATATGGCAATCGGAGACCCGAATAGATCGTATTATATTATGGTTAATATAAGAATTCTGCGTAATTCTATCACGTTTGTTCAATTTACGTAGCTCCAATTTCAGATAGCGTATTGGACTAGGCGGCATCTTAAAGCGCATGAAATGTCGAGTAAAATGCACTACTAAACTTCTCGGATAGGGCAATCAGAGATCCGATTAGGTCATCTTATATTATGGTTAATATAAGAATTCAGCGAAATTCTATCACATTTGTTCAATTTACGTCGCTCCTATTTCAGATAGCGTAATATGCTAGGCGGCACCTTAAAGCGCATGAAATGACGAGTAAAATGCAGTGTTAAACTTCTATGACTGGGCAATCGGAGACCCGATTAGATCATTTTATATTATGGTTAATATAAGAATTATGCGTAAATCCATCACATTTGCTCAATTTACGTCGCTCCTATTACAGATAGCGTATTGGGCTAGGCGGCACCTTAAAGCGCATAAAATTACCAGTAAAATGCACTATTAAACTTCTACGATACGGCAATCAGAGACACCATTAGATCTTTTTATATTATGATTAATATAAGCATGCAGCGACATTCTATCCCATTTGTTCAATTTGCTTTTCTCCTATTTCAGATAGCGTATTGGGCTAGGCGGCATCTTAAAGCGCATGGAATGACGAGTGAAATGCACCACTAACCTCCTATGATAGGTTAATCAGAGACCCGATTGGATCATTTTATATTATGGTTTATATAAGAATTCAGCAAAATTCTATCACGTTTGTCCAATTTACGTAGCTCCAATTTCAGATAGCACATTGGACTAGGCGGCATCTTAAAGCGCATGAAATGTCGAGTAAAATGCACTACTAAACTTCTCGGATAGGGCAATCAGAGACCCGATCACATCATTTTATATTATGGTTAATTTAAGAATACAGCGAAATTCAATCACGTTTGTTCAATTTGCGTAGCTCCAATTTCAGATAGCGTATTGGGATAGGCGGCATCTTAAAGCGACTGAAATGTCGAGTAAAATGCACTATAGAACTTCTAGGGTAGGGCAAATAGAGACCAGATTAGATCATTTTATATTATGGTTCATTTAAGAATTCAGCGAAATTCTATCACATTTGTTCAATTTACGTCGCTCCTATTTCAGATACCGTACTGGGCTAGGCGGCATCTTAAAGCGCGTAGAATGGCGAGTAAAATGCACTACTAACCTTCTATGATGTGGGAATCAAAGACCCGATTAGATCATTCTATATTATGGTTAATATAAGAATTCAGCGTAATTCTATCACATTTGTTCAATTTACGTCGCTCCAACTTCAGATAGCGTATCGGGATAAGCGGCACCTTTAAGCGCATGAAATGCCGAGCAAAATGCACTATTAAACTTCTATGATACAGCAATCAGAGACCCGATTAGATCATTTTATATTATGGTTAATATAAGAATTCAGCGTTATTCTATCACATTTGTTCAATTTACGTAGCTCCAATTTCAGATAGCGTATTGGGCTAGGCGGCACCTTAAAGCGCATGAAATGACGAGTAAAATCCACTATTACACTTCTATGATAGAGCAATCAGAGACCCGATTAGATCATTTCATATTATGGTTAATATAAGAATTCAACGGTATTCTATCACATTTTTTCAATTTACGTCGCTCCTATTTCAGATAGCATATTGGGCTAGGCGGCAACTTAAAGCGCATGAAATGTCGAGTAAAATGCACTATTAAACATCTATCATATGGCAATCAGAGACCCGAATAGATCGTATTATATTATGGTTAATATAAGAATTCTGCGTTATTCTATCACATTTGTTCAGTTTACGTCGCCCCTATTCCAGATAGCGTATTGGTATATGTGGCATCTTAAAGCGCATGAAATGTCGAGTAAAATGCACTATTAAACTTCTGTGATAGGGCAATCAGAGACCCGAATAGATCGTATTATATTATGGTTAATATAATAATTCTGCGTAATTCTATCACATTTGTGCAATTTATGTGGCTCCTATTTCAGATAGCGTATGGAGCTAGGCGGGACCTTAAAGCGCATGAAATGACGAGTAAAATGCACTATTAAACTTCTATGATAGGGTAATCAGAGACCCGATCAGATCATTTTATGTTATGGTTAAT
This sequence comes from Macropis europaea, assembly GCA_916610135.2. NCBI lineage: Eukaryota > Metazoa > Arthropoda > Insecta > Hymenoptera > Melittidae > Macropis > Macropis europaea. The sequence goes on along the minus strand of CAKAJE020001202.1, from coordinate 2,196,426 downwards.
TTAAGAATTCAGCGAAACTGTATCACATATGTTCAATTTACGTCGCTCCTGTTTCAGATAGCGTATTGGGATAAGCGGCACCTTAAAGCGCATTAAATGACGAGTAAAATGCACTATTAAACTTCTAAGATAGGGCAATCGGAGACCAGAATAGATCATTTTATATTATGGTTAATATAAGAATTCTGCGAAATTCAATCACATTTGTTCAATTTACGTCGCTTCAACTTCAGATAGCGTATTGGGCAAGGCGGCACATTAAAGCGCATGAGATGTCGATTAAAATGCACTATTAAACTTCTTTGATACGGAAATCAGGGACCCGATTAGACCATCTTATCTTATGATGAATATAAGAATTCAGTGTATTGCTATCACATTTGTTCAATTTACGTCGCTCCCATTTCAGATAGCGTATTGGGCTGGGCGGCACCTTAAAGCGCATGAAATGACGAGTAAAATGCACTATTGAACTTCTATGATAGGGCAATCAGAGACGCGAATAGATCATTTTATATTATGGTTAATATAGGAATTCAGCGAAATTCTATCACATTTGTTCTATTTACGTCGCTCCTATTTCAGATAGCGTATCGGGATAAGCGGCACCTTTAAGCGCATGAAATGCCGAGCAAAATGCACTATTAAACTTCTATGATACAGCAATCAGAGGCCCGATTAGATCATTTTATATTATGGTTAATATAAGAATTCAGCGTTATTCTATCACATTTGTTCAATTTACGTAGCTCCAATTTCAGATAGCGTATTGGGCTAGGCGGCACCTTAAAGCGCATGAAATGACGAGTAAAATCCACTATTACACTTCTATGATAGAGCAATCAGAGACCCGATTAGATCATTTCATATTATGGTTAATATAAGAATTCAACGGTATTCTATCACATTTTTTCAATTTACGTCGCTCCTATTTCAGATAGCATATTGGGCTAGGCGGCAACTTAAAGCGCATGAAATGTCGAGTAAAATGCACTATTAAACATCTATCATATGGCAATCAGAGACCCGAATAGATCGTATTATATTATGGTTAATATAAGAATTCTGCGTTATTCTATCACATTTGTTCAGTTTACGTCGCCCCTATTCCAGATAGCGTATTGGTATATGTGGCATCTTAAAGCGCATGAAATGTCGAGTAAAATGCACTATTAAACTTCTGTGATAGGGCAATCAGAGACCCGAATAGATCGTATTATATTATGGTTAATATAATAATTCTGCGTAATTCTATCACATTTGTGCAATTTATGTGGCTCCTATTTCAGATAGCGTATGGAGCTAGGCGGGACCTTAAAGCGCATGAAATGACGAGTAAAATGCACTATTAAACTTCTATGATAGGGTAATCAGAGACCCGATCAGATCATTTTATGTTATGGTTAATTTAAGAATTCAGCGAAACTGTATCACATATGTTCAATTTACGTCGCTCCTGTTTCAGATAGCGTATTGGGATAAGCGGCACCTTAAAGCGCATTAAATGACGAGTAAAATGCACTATTAAACTTCTAAGATAGGGCAATCACAGACCAGAATAGATCATTTTATATTATGGTTAATATAAGAATTCTGCGAAATTCAATCACATTTGTTCAATTTACGTCGCTTCAACTTCAGATAGCGTATTGGGCAAGGCGGCACATTAAAGCGCATGAGATGTCGATTAAAATGCACTATTAAACTTCTTTGATACGGAAATCAGGGACCCGATTAGACCATCTTATATTATGATGAATATAAGAATTCAGTGTATTGCTATCACATTTGTTCAATTTACGTCGCTCCCATTTCAGATAGCGTATTGGGCTGGGCGGCACCTTAAAGCGCATGAAATGACGAGTAAAATGCACTATTGAACTTCTATGATAGGGCAATCAGAGATCCGATTAGATCATTTTAAATTATGGTTAATATAAGAATTCTGCGTAATTCTATCACATTTGTTCAATTTACGACGCTCCTAATTCAGATAGCGTATTGGGCTAAACGGCACCTTAAAGCGCATGAAATGTCGAGTAAAATGCACTACTAAACTTCTCGGATAGGGCAATCAGAGCCCCGAATAGATCATAATTTATTATGGTTATTATAAGAATTCAGCGTAATTCTATCACATTTGTTCTATTTACGTCGCTCCTACTTCAAATAGCGTATTGGGCTAAGCGGCATCTTAAAGCGAATGAAATGTCGAGTAAAATGCACTATTAAACATCTAGCGTCGGGCAAACAGAGAGCCGTTTAGATCATATTATACTATGGTTAATATAAGAATGCAGCGTAATTATATCACATTTGTTCAATTTACGTCGCCCCTATTTCAGATAGCGTATTGGGCTAGGTGGCACATTAAAGCGCACGAAATCACGAGTAAAATGCACTATTAAACTTCTATGATAGGGCAATGAGAGACCCGAGTAGATCATTTTATATTATAGTTAATATAAGAATTGTGCGTAATTCTATCACATTTGTTCAATTTACGTCGCTCCGATTTCCGATAGCTTATTGGGCTAGGCGGCAACTTAAAGCGCATGAAATGACAAGTAAAATGCACTATTAAACTTCAATGATAACGGCGACCAGACACCCGATAGGATCATTTTAAATTATTGTTAATATAAGAATTCAGCGTAATTTTATCACATTTGTTCAATTTACGTCGCGCCTATTTCAGATAGTATATTGGGGTAGGCGGCATCTTAAAGCGCGTGGCATGACGTGTGAAATGCACTACTAACATTCAATGATAGGGCAATCAGAGACCCGATTAGATCATCCTATATTATGATCAATATAAGAATTCAGTGTAATTCTATCAGATTTGTTCAATTTACGTCGCTCCTGTTTCAGATAGCGTATTGGGCGAAACGGCACCTTGAAGCGCATGAAATGGCGAGTAAAATGTACTATTAAACTTCTATGATTGGGCAATCATAGACCCGATTAGATCATTTTATATTATGGTTAGTATAAGAATTCTGTGTAATTCTATCACATTTGTTCATTTCACGTCGCTCCTATTTCAGATAGCGCATTGGGCTAGGCGGCACCTTAAAGCGCATGAAATGACGAATAAAATGCACTATTAAACTTCTATGATAGGGCAATCAGAGACCCGATTAGATCATTTTATATTATGGTTAATTTAAGGATTCGTCGTAACTCTCTCACATTTGGTCAATTTACGTAGCTCCAATTTCAGACAGCGTGTTGGAATAGGCGGCACCTTAAAGCGCATGAAATGACGAGTAAAATGCACTACTAAACTTCTAAGATAGGGTAATCAGAGACCCCATTAGATCATTTTATATTATGGTTAATATAAGAATTCTGCGTAATTCTATCACATTTGATCAATTTACCTCGCTCCTATTTTAGATAGCGTATTGGGCTAACCGGGACCTTAATGCGCATGAGATGACGAGTAAAATGCACTACTAAGCTTCTGGGGTAGGGCAATCAGAGAGACCGAATAGATCATTTTATATTATGGTTAATATAATAATTCAGCGAAATTCTATCACATTCGTTCAATTTACGTTGCTCCAACTTCAGATAGCGTATTGGGCTAGGCGGCACCTTAAAGCGCGTGAAATGACGAGTAAAATGCACTATTAAACTTCTATGATAGGGCAATCAGAGACCCGATTAGATCATTTTATATTATGGTTAATATAAGAATTCAGCGAAATTCTATCACATTTGTTCAAATTACGTCGCCCCTATTTCAGATAGTATATTGAGCTAGGTGGCATCTTAAAGCGCATGAAATGGCGAATAAAATGCACAACTAACCATCTCGTATACGGCCATCAAAGACCCAATTAGATCATTTTATATTATGATTAATATAAGAATTCAGCGAAATTCTATCACATATGTTCAATTTACGTCGCTCCTATTTCAGATAGCGTATTGGGCTAAGCGGCACCTTAAAGCGCATGAAATGACGAGTAAAATGCACTAGAAAACATCAATGATAGCGCTATCAGAGACCCGATTAGTTCATTTTAAATTATGGTTAACATAAGAATTCTGCCTAATTCTATCACATTTGTTCAATTTACGGCGCTCCTATTTCAGATAACGTATTGGGCGTGGCGGCAACGTAAAGCGCATGATATGTAGAGTAAAATGCACTACGATACTTCTCGGATAGGGCAATGAGAGACCCGATTAGGTCATTACAAATTATGGTTAATATAAGAATTCTGCGTAATTCTATCACATTTGTTCAATTTACGTTGCTCCTATATCAGATAGCTTATTGAGCGAGGGGCATCTTAAAGCGCATGAAATGTCGAGTAAAATGCACTACTAAACTTCTCCGATAGGGCAATCAGAGACCCGATTAAGTCATATTTTATTATGATTAATATAAGAATTCAGCGTAATTCTATCACATTTCTTCAATTTACGTCGCTCCTATTTCAGATAGCGGATTGGGCTAGGCGGCACCTTAAAGCGCATGAAATGACGAGTAAAATCCACTATTAAACTTCTATGATAGAGCAATCAGAGACCCGATTAGATCATTTCATATTATGGTTAATATAAGAATTCAGCGGTATTCTATCACATTTGTTCAATTTACGTCGCTCCTATTTCAGATAGCAAATTGGGCTAGGCGGCAACTTAAAGCGCTTGAAATGACGCGTAAAATGCACTATTAAGCTTCTATGATAGGGTAATCAGGGACCTGATTAGATCATTTTATATTATGGTTAATTTAAGGTGTCAGCGAAACTGTATCACACTTGTTCAATTTACGTAGCTCCAATTTCACATAGCGTATTGGGCTAGGCGGCACCTTAAAGCGCATGAAATGACGAGTAAAATGCACTATTAAACATCTATCATATGGCAATCAGAGACCGAATAGATCGTGTTATATTATGGTTAATATAAGAATTTTGCGTAATTCTATCACATGTGTTCTGTTTACGTCGCCCCTATTTGAGATAGCGTATTGGGCTAGGTGGCATCTTAAAGCGCATGAAATGACGAGTAAAATTCACTATTAAACATCTATCATATGGCAATCGGAGACCCGAATAGATCGTATTATATTATGGTTAATATAAGAATTCTCCGTAATTCTATCACGTTTGTTCAATTTACGTAGCTCCAATTTCAGATAGCGTATTGGACTAGGCGGTATCTTAAAGCGCATGAAATGTCGAGTAAAATGCACTACTAAACTTCTTGGAGAGGGCAATCAGAGATCCGATTAGGTCATCTTATATTATGGTTAATATAAGAATTCAGCGAAATTCTATCACATTTGTTCAATTTACGTCGCTCCTATTTCAGATAGCGTATTGGGCTAGGCGGCACCTTAAAGCGCATGAAATGAGGAGTAAAAGGCACTATTAAACTTCAATGATAGGGCAATCGGAGAGACGAATAGATCATTTTAAATTGTGGTTAATATAAGAATTCTGCGTTATTCTATCACATTTGTTCAGTTTACGTCGCCCCTATTCCAGATAGCGTATTGGTATATGTGGCATCTTAAAGCGCATGAAATGTCGAGTAAAATGCACTATTAAACTTCTGTGATAGGGCAATCAGAGACCCGAATAGATGGTATTATATTATGGTTAATATAATAATTCTGCGTAATTCTATCACATTTGTTCAATTTATGTGGCTCCTATTTCAGATAGCGTATGGAGCTAGGCGGGACCTTAAAGCGCATGAAATGACGAGTAAAATGCACTATTAAACTTCTATGATAGGGCAATCAGAGACTCGAATAGATCATTTTATATTATGGTTAATACAAGAATTCTGCGTAATTCTCTCACATTTGTTCAATTTACGTCGCTCCTATTTCAGATAGCGTTTTGCGATAGGCGACATATTAAAGCGCATGGACCGACGAGTAAAATGAACTATTAAACTTCTATGATAGGACAATCAGAGACCCGATTAGATCATTCTGTATTATGGTTAATATAAGAATTTTGCGGAATTCTCTCACATTTGTTCAATTTACGTCGCTCCTATTTCAGGTAGCGTATTGGGCTAAGCGGCACCTTAAAGCGCATGAAATGACGAGTAAAATGCACTATTAAGCTTCTATGATAGGGTAATCAGAGACCCGATCAGATCATTTTATATTATGGTTAATTTAAGGTGTCAGCGAAACTGTATCACACTTGTTCAATTTACGTAGCTCCAATTACACATAGCGTATTGGGCTAGGCGGCACCTTAAAGCGCATGAAATGACGAGTAAAATGCACTATTAAACATCAATCATATGGCAATCAGAGACCCGAATAGATCGTATTATATTATGGTTAATATAAGAGTTTTGCGTAATTCTATCACATGTGTTCTGTTTACCTCGCCCCTATTTCAGATAGCGTATTGGACTAGGCGGCATGTTAAAGCGCATGAAATGTCGAGTAAAATGCACTACTAAAGTTCTCGGATAGGGCAATCAGAGACCCGATTAGGTCATCTTATAATATGGTTAATATAAGAATTCAGCGAAATTCTATCACATTTGTTCAATTTACGTCGCTCCTATTTCAGATAGCGTATTGGGCTAAGCGGCACCTTAAAGCACATGAAATGACGAGTAAAATGCACTATTAAACTTCTATGATAGGGCAATCAGGGATCCGAATGGATCGTATTATATTATGGTTAATATAAGAATTCTGCGTAATTCTATCACATTTGTTCTGTTTACGTCGCCCTTATTTCATATAGCGTATTGGGCTATGCGGCACCTTAAAGCGCATGAAATGGCGAGTAAAATGCACTATTAAGCTTCTGTGATAGGGTAATCAGAGACCCGATTAGATCATTTTATATTATGGTTAACTTAAAATTTCAGCGAAACTGTATCACACTTGTTCAATTTACGTAGCTCCAATTTCAGATAGCGTATTGGGCTAGGCGGCACCTTAAAGCCCATGGAATATCGAGTAAAATGCACTACTAAACTTCTAGGATAGGGCAATCAGAATCCCGATTAGGTCATCTTATAATATGGTTAATATAAGAATTCAACGTAATTTTATCACATTTGTTCAATTTATGTTGCTCCTATTTCAGGTAGCGTATTGGGCTAGGCGGCATCTTAAAGCGCATGGAATGACGAGTGAAATGCACCACTAACCTCCTATGATAGGTTAATCAGAGACCCGATTGGATCATTTTATATTATGGTTTATATAAGAATGCAGCAAAATTCTATCACATTTGTTCAATTTACGTCGCTGCTATTTCAGATAGCGTATTGTGCTAAGCGGCATCTCAAAGCGCATGAAATGACGGGTAAAATGCACTATTAAACTTCTATGATAGGGCAATCAGAGACCCGATTAGATCATTTTACATTATGGTTAATATAAGAATTCTGCGTAATTCTGTCACATTTGTTCAATTTACGTCGCTCCTATTTCAGATAGCGTTTTGGGCTAAGCGGCATCTCAAAGCGCATGAAATGCCGAGTGAAATGCACTATTAAACTTCTAGGGCAGGGAGAACAGAGACCCGATTAGATCATTTTATATTATGGTTCATTTAAGAATTCAGCGAAATTCTATCACATTTGTTCAATTTACGTCGCTCCAACTTCAGATAGCGTATCGGGATAAGCGGCACCTTTAAGCGCATGAAATGCCGAGCAAAATGCACTATTAAACTTCTATGATACAGCAATCAGAGACCCGATTAGATCATTTTATATTATGGTTAATATAAGAATTCAGCGTTATTCTATCACATTTGTTCAATTTACGTAGCTCCAATTTCAGATAGCGTATTGGGCTAGGCGGCACCTTAAAGCGCATGAAATGATGAGTAAAATCCACTATTACACTTCTATGATAGAGCAATCAGAGACCCGGTTAGATCATTTCATATTATGGTTAATATAAGAATTCAACGGTATTCTATCACATTTCTTCAACTTACGTCGGTCCTATTTCAGTTAGCGTATGGGCTAGGCGGCATCTTAAAGCGCGTGGACTGACGAGTAAAATGCACTATTAAACTTCTAGGGTTAGGCAAACAGAGACCCGGTCAGATCATTTTATATTATGGTTAATATAAGAATTCAGGGAAATTCTATCACATTTGTTCAATTTACGTCGCTCCTATTTCAGATAGCGTATTGGGCTAAGCGGCATCTTAAAGCGCGCGGAATGGCGAGTAAAATGCACTATCAAGCTACTATGATAGGGCAATCAGAGAGCCGGTCAAATCATTTTATATTATGGTTAATATAAGAATTCTGTGTAATTCTATCACATTTGTTCAGTTTACGTCGCCCCTACTTCAGATAGCATATTGGGCTAAGCGTCATCTTAAAGCGCATGATATGTCAAGTAAAATGCAGTACTAAGCTTCTAGGATAGGGCAATCAGAGACCCGATTAGGTTATCTTATATTATGATTAATATTAGAATTTAGCGTAAATCTATCACATTTGCTCAATTTACGTCGCTCCTATTTCAGATGGCGTATTGGGCTAAGCGGCAACTTAAAGCACATGAAATGTCGAGTAAAATGCGCTACTAAACTTCTAGGATAGTGCAATCAGACACCCGATTAGATCATTTTATATTATGGTTAATATAAGAATTCAGCGAAATTCTATCACATATGTTCAATTTACGTCGCTCCTGTTTCAGATAGCGTATTGGGCTAAGCGGCACCTTAAAGCGCATTAAATGACGAGTAAAATGCACTATTAAACTTCTAAGATAGGGCAATCAGAGACCAGAATAGATCATTTTATATTATGGTTAATATAAGAATTCTGCGAAATTCAATCACATTTGTTCAATTTACGTCGCTTCAACTTCAGATAGCGTATTGGGCAAGGCGGCACATTAAAGCGCATGAAATGTCGATTAAAATGCACTATTAAACTTCTTTGATACGGCAATCAGGGACCCGATTAGACCATCTTATATTATGATGAATATAAGAATTCAGTGTATTGCTATCACATTTGTTCAATTTACGTCGCTCCCATTTCAGATAGCGTATTGGGCTGGGCGGTACCTTAAAGAGCATGAAATGACGAGTAAAATGCACTATTGAACTTCTATGATAGGGCAATCAGAGATCCGATTAGATCATTTTAAATTATGGTTAATATAAGAATTCTGCGTAATTCTATCACATTTGTTCAATTTACGTCGCCCCTATTTCAGATAGCGTATTGGGCTGGGTGGCACATTACAGCGCACGAAATCACGAGTAAAATACACTATTAAACTTCTATGATAGGGCAATGAGAGACCCGATTAGATCATTTTATATTATAGTTAATATAAGAATTGTGCGTAATTCTATCACATTTGTTCAATTTACGTCGCTCCGATTCCCGATAGCTTATTGGGCTAGGCGGCAACTTAAAGCGCATGAAATGACAAGTAAAATGCACTATTAAACTTCAATGATACGGCGACCAGAGACCCGATAAGATCATTTTAAATTATTGTTAATATAAGAATTCAGCGTAATTTTATCACATTTGTTCAATTTACGTCGCGCCAATTTCAGATAGTATATTGGGGTAGGCGGCATCTTAAAGCGCGTGGAATGACGAGTGAAATGCACTACTAACATTCAATGATAGGGCAATCAGAGACCCGATTAGATCATCCTACATTATGATCAATATAAGAATTCAGTGTAATTCTATCAGATTTGTTCAATTTACGACGCTCCTATTTCAGATAGCGTATTGGGCTAAACGGCACCTTGAAGCGCATGAAGTGGCGAGTAAAATGCACTATTAAACTTCTATGATAGGGCAATCAGAGACCCGATTAGATCATTTTATATTTTGGTTAATATAAGAATTCACCGAAATTCTATCACATTTGTTCAATTTACGTCGCTCCTATTTCAGATTGCGTATTGGGCTAACCGGCATCTCAAAGCGCATGAAATGACGAGTGAAATGCACTATTAAACTTCTAGGGTAGGGTGAACAGAGACCCGAATAGGTAATTTTACATTAAGGTTCATATAAGAATTCAGCAAAATTCTATCGCATTTGTTCAATTTACGTCGCTCCTATTTCAGATAGCGTTATGGGCTAAGCGGCATCTCAAAGCGCATGAAATGGCGAGTGAAATGCACTATTAAACTTCTAGGGTAAGGCAAAGAGAGACCCGATTAGATCATTTTATATTACGGTTAATATAAGAATGCAGCGTAATTCTATCACATTTGTTCAATTTACGTCGCTCCTATTTCAGATAGCCTACCGGGCTAGGCGGCATCTTAAAGCGCGTGAAATGTCGAGTAAAATGCACTATTAAACTTCTAGGGTAGGGCAAACGGAGACCCGATTAGATCATTTTATATTATGGTTAATTTACGAATTCAGCAAAATTCTATCACATTTGTTCAATTTACGTCGCTCCTATTTCAGATAGCGTACTGGGCTGGTTGGCATCTCAAAGCGCATGAAATGGCGAGTAAAATGCACTATTAAACTACTAGGGTAGGGCAAACAGAGACCAGACTAGATCATTTTATGTTTTGGTTAATATAAGAATTCAGCGAAATTCTATCACATTTGTTCAATTTACGTCGCTCCTATTTCAGATGGCGTATTGTGCTAGGCGGCATCTTAAAGCGCGTGGAATGGCGAGTAAAATGCACTATTAAACTTCTAGGGTAGGGCGAAGAGAGACCCGATTAGATCATTTTCTATTATGGTTAATTTAAAAATTCAGTAAAATTCTATCACATTTGTTCAATTTACGTCGCTCCTTTTTCAGATAGCGTACTGGGCTAGGCGGCATCTTAAAGCGCTTGGAATGGCGAGTAAAATGCACTATTAAACTTCTAGGGTAGGGCAAACAGAGACCAGATTAGATCATTTTATATTACGGTTAATTTAAGATTTCAGCAAAATTCTATCACATTTGTTCAATTTACGTCGCTCCTATTTCAGATAGCGCATCGGGCTAAGCGGCATCTCAAACCGCATGAAATGACGAGTGAAATGCACTATTAAACTTCAAGGGTAGGGCGAACACGGTCCCGATTTGATTACTTTACGTTAAGGTTAATATAAGATTTCAGGGAAATTCTATCACATTTGTTCCATTTACGTCGCTCATATTTCAGACAGCGTATTGGGCTAAGCGGCATCTCAAAGCGCATGAAATGGCGAGTAAAATGCACTATTAACCTTCTATGATAGGGCAATCATAGACCCGATTAGATCATTTTATATTTTGGTTAATATAAGAATTCAGCGAAATTCTATCACATTTGTTCAATTTACGTCGCTCCTATTTCAGATTGCGTATTGGGCTAACCGGCATCTCAAAGCGCATGATATGACGAGTGAAATGCACTATTACACTTCTAGGGTAGGGTGAACAGAGACCCGAATAGATCATTTTACATTAAGGTTCATATAAGAATTCAGCGTAATTCTATCTCATTTCTTCAACTTACGTCGTTCCTATTTCAGTTAGCGTACTGGGCTAGGCGGCATCTTAAACCGCGTGGAAGGCGAGTAAAATGCACTACTAAACTTCTATGAAAGGGCAATCAGAGACCCGATTAGATCATTTTATATTTTGGTTAATATAAGAATTCAGCGAAATTCTATCACATTTGTTCAATTTACGTCGCTCCTATTTCAGATAAAATATTGGGCTAAACGGCATCTCAAAGCGCATGAAATGACGAGAGAAATGCAGTATTAAGCTTCTAGGGTAGGGCGTACAGAGACCCGAATAGATCATTTTACGTTTAGGTTAATATAAGAATTCAGGGAAATTCTATCACATTTGTTAAATTTACGTCGCTCCTATTTCAGATAGCGTATTGGGCTAAGCGGCAACTCAAAGCGCATGAAATGGCGAGTAAAACGCACTATTAAACTTCTAGGGTAGGGCCAACAGAGACCCGATTAGATCATTTTATATTATGGTTAATTTAAGAGTTCAGCAAAATTCTATCACTATTGTTCAACTTACGTCGCTCCTATTTCAGATAGCGTACTGGGCTATGCGGCATCTCAAAGTGCATGAAATGACGAGTAAAATTCACTATGAAACTTCTAGGGTAGGGCGTACAGAGACCCGAATAGATCATTTTACATTAAGGTTAATATAATAATTCAGGGAAATTCTATCACATTTGTTAAATTTACGTCGCTCCTATTTCAGATAGCGTATTGGGCTAAGCGGCAACTCAAAGCGCATGAAATGGCGAGTAAAACGCACTATTAAACTTCTAGGGTAGGGCAAACAGAGACCCGATTAGATCACTTTATATTATGTTTACTTTAAGAATTCAGCAAAATTCTATCACATTTGTTCAATTTACGTCGCTCCTATTTCAGATAGCGTATTGGGCTAAGCGGCAACTCAAAGCGCATGAAATGGCGAGTAAAACGCACTATTAAACTTCTAGGGTAGGGCAAACAGAGACCCGATTAGATCACTTTATATTATGTTTACTTTCAGAATTCAGCAAAATTCTATCACATTTGTTCAATTTACGTCGCTCCTATTTCAGATAGCGTATTGGGCTAAGCGGCATCTCAAAGCGCATGAAATGGCGAGTGAAATGCACTATTAGACTTCTATGGTAGGGCGAACAGAGACCCGATTAGATCATTTTACATTAAGGTTAATATAAGAATTCAGGGATATTCTATCACATTTCATCAATTTACGTCGCTCCTATACCCGATAGCGTATTGTGCTAAGCGGCATCTCAAAGCGCATGAAATGGCAAGTAAAATGCACTATTAAACTTCTAGGATAAGGCAAACAGAGACCCGATTAGATCATTTTATATTACGGTAAATATAAGAATTTGGCGTAATTCTATCACATTTGTTCAATTTACGTCGCTGCTATTCCAGATAGCTTATTGTGCTTAGCGGCATCTCAAAGCGCATGAAATGACGAGTGAAATGCACTATTAAACTTCTAGGATAATGCAAACAGAGAACGATTAGATCATTTTATATTTTGGTTAACATAAGAATTCAGCGAAATTCTATCACATTTGTTTAATTTACGTCGCTCATATTTCAGATAGCGAACTGGGCTATACGGCATCTTAAAGCGCGTGGAATGGCGAGTCAAATGCACTATTAAACTTCTATGCTAGGGCAATCAGAGACCCGATTAGATCATTTTATATTTTGTTTAATATAAGATTTCAGGGAAATTCTATCGCATTTGTTCAATTTACATCGCTCCTATTTCAGATAGCGTATTGGGCTAAGCGGCATCTCAAAGCGCATGAAATGGAGAATAAAATGAACTGTTAAACTTCTGGGCTTGGGAGAACAGAGACCCGATTAGATCATTTTACATTATGGTTCATAAAAGAATTCAGCGAAATTCTATCACAATTTTTCAACTTACGTCGCTCCTATTTCAGATAGCGTATTGGGCTAAGCGGCAGCTCAAAGCGCATGAAATGGCGAGTAAAATGCAATATTAAGCTTCTAGGGTAGGGCAAACAGATACCCGATTAGATCATTTTATATTATGGTTAATTTAAGAATTCAGCGAAATTCTATCACATTTGTTCAATTTACGTCGCTCCTATTTCAGATAGCGTATTGGGCAAAGCAGCATCTGAAGGCGCATGAAATGGCGAGTAAAATGCACTATTAAACTTCTAGGGTAGGGCAAACAGAGACCCGATTAAATCATTTTATATTATGGTTAATTTAAGATGTCAGCAAAATTTTATCACATTTGTTCAATTTACGTCGCTCCTATTTCAGATAGCGTATTGGGCAAAGCAGCATCTGAAGGCGCATGAAATGGCGAGTAAAATGCAATACTAAACTTCTAGGATAAGGCAAACAGAGACCCGATTAGATCATTTTATATTTTGGTTAATATAAGAATTCAGCGAAATTCTATCACATTTGTTCAACTTACGTCGCTCCTATTTCAGATAGCGTATTGGGCTAAGCGGCACCTCAAAGCGCATGAAATGGCGAGTAAAATGCAATACTAAACTTCTAGGATAAGGCAAACAGAGACCCGATTAGATCATTTTATATTTTGGTTAATATAAGAATTCAGCGAAATTCTATCACATTTGTTCAACTTACGTCGCTCCTATTTCAGATAGCGTATTGCGATAAGCGGCATCTCAAAGCGCATGAAATGGCGAGTAAAATGCACAATTAAACTACTAGGGTAGGGCAAACAGAGACCCGATTAGATCATTTTATATTGTGGTTAATTTAAGAATTCAGCAAAATTCTATCACATTTGTTCAATTTACGTCGCTCCTATTTCAGATGGCGTATTGGGCTAAGCGGCATCTCAAAGCGCACGAAATGGCGAGTAAAATGCACTATCAAACTTCTAGGATAAGGCAAACAGAGGCCCGATTAGATTATTTTATATTACGGTTAATATAAGAATTCAGCGTAATTCTATCACATTTGTTCAACTTACGTCGCTCCTATTTCAGGTAGCGTACTGGGCTAGGCGGCATCTTAAAGCGCGTGGAATGGCGAGTAAAATGCACTATTAAACTTCTAGGATAAGGCAAACAGAGACCCGATTAGATCATTTTATATTACGGTTAATATAAGAATTCGGCGTAATTCTATCACATTTGTTCAATTTATGTCGCTGCTATTCCAGATAGCTTATTGTGCTTAGCGGCATCTCAAAGCGCATGAAATGACGAGTGAAATGCACTATTAATCTTCTAGGATAAGGCAAACAGAGACCCGATTAGATCATTTTATATTTTGGTTAATATAAGAATTCAGCGAAATTCTATCACATTTGTTCAATTTACGTCGCTCCTATTACAGATAGCTTATTGTGCTTAGCGGCATCTCAAAGAGCATGAAATGACGAGTGAAATGCACTGTTAAACTTCTAGGGTAGGGCAAACAGAGACCCGATTAGATCATTTTATATTATGGTTAATTTAAGAGTTCAGCGAAATTCTATCACATTTGTTCAATTTACGTCGCTCCTATTTCAGATAGCGTATTGGGCTAAGCGGCATCTCAAAGCGCATAAAATGGCGAGTGAAGTGCAGTATTAAACATCTAGGGTAAGGGAAAGAGAGACCCGGGTAGATCATTTTATATTACGGTTAATATAAGTATTAAGCGTAATTCTCTCAGATTTGTTCAATTTACGTCGCTCCTATTTCAGATAGCGTACTGGGCTAGGCGGCATCTTAAAGCGCGTGGAATGGCGAGTGAAATGCACTATTAAACTTCTAGGGTAGGGCAAACAGAGTCCGGATTAGATTATTTTGTATTATGGTTAATTTAAGAATTCAGCAAAATTCTATCACATTTGTTCAATTTACGTCGCTCCTATTTCAGATAGCGTACAGGGCTATGCGGCATCTTAAAGCGCGTGGAATGGCGAGTGAAATGCACTATTAAACTTCGATGATAGGGCAATCAGAGACCCGATTAGATCATTTTGTATTTGGGTTAATATAAGAATTCAGGGAAATTCTATCACATTCGTTCAATTTACGTCGCTCCTATTTCAGATAGCGTACTGGGCTAGGCGGCATCTTAAAGCGCATGAAATGACGAGTGAAATGCACTATTAAACTTCTAGGGTAAGGCAAAGAGAGACCCGATTAGATCATTTTATATTACGGTTAATTTAAGAATTCAGCGAAATTCGATCACATTTGTTCAACCTACGTCGCTCCTATTTCAGATAGCGTACTGGGCTAGGCGGCATCATAAAGGGCGTGGAAGGGCGAGCAAAATGCAGTACTAAACTTCTATGATAGGGCAATCAGAGACCCGATTAGACCATGTTATATTTTGTTTAATATAAGATTTCAGGGAAATTCTATCACATTCGTTCAATTTACGTCGTTCCTATTTCAGATAGCGTATTGGGCTAAGCGGCATCTCAAAGTGCATGAGATGGCGAATAAAATGCACTATTAAACTTATAGGCTAGGGCGAACAGAGACCCGATTAGATCATTTTACATTAAGGTTAATATAAGTATTCAGCGAAATTCGATCACATTTGTTCAATCTACGTAGCTCCTATTTCAGATAGCGTATTGGGCTAAGCGGAATCTCAAAGCGCATGAAATGACGAGTAAAACGCACTATTAAACTTCTAGGGTAAATCAAACAGAGACCCGATTAGATCATTTTATATTACGGTTAATATAAGAATACTGCGTAATTCTATCACATTTGTTCAACCTACGTCGCTCCTATTTCAGATAGCGTACTGGGCTAGGCTTCATCATAAAGGGCGCGGAAGGGCGAGCAAAATGCAGTACTAAACTTCTATGATAGGGCAATCAGAGACCCGATTAGACCATGTTATATTTTGTTTAATATAAGATTTCAGGGAAATTCTATCACATTCGTTCAATTTACGTCGTTCCTATTTCAGATAGCGTATTGGGCTAAGCGGCATCTCAAAGCGCATGAGATGGCGAATAAAATGCACTATTAAACTTATAGGCTAGGGCGAACATAGACCCGATTAGATCATTTTACATTACGGTTAATAAAAGAATTCAGCGAAATTCTATCACATTTGTTCAATTTACGTCTCTCCTATTTCAGATATCGTAGTGGGCTAAGCGGCATCTCAAAGCGC
Source organism: Macropis europaea (assembly GCA_916610135.2). Taxonomy (NCBI): domain Eukaryota; kingdom Metazoa; phylum Arthropoda; class Insecta; order Hymenoptera; family Melittidae; genus Macropis; species Macropis europaea. Next base: position 2,179,794 of record CAKAJE020001202.1, on the reverse strand, counting down.
ATGAAATGACGAGTGAAATGCACTATTAAACTTCTAGGGTAAGGCAAAGAGAGACCCGATTAGATCATTTTATATGACGGTTAATATAAGAATTAAGCGTAATTCTATCACATTTGTTCAATTTACGTCGCTCTCATTTCAGATAGCGTATTGGGCTAAGCGGCATCTCAATGCGCATGAAATGGCGAGTAAAATAGACTATTAAACTTCTAGGGTAATGCAAAGAGAGACCCGATTAGATCATTTTATATTACGGTAAATATAAGAATTAAGCGTAATTCCATCACATTTGTTCAATTTACGTCACTCCTATTTCAGATAGCCTACTGGGATAGCCGGTATCTTAAAGCGAGTGGAATAGCGAGAGAAATGCACTATTAAACTTCTAGGGTAGGGCGAACAGTGACCCGATTAGATCATTTTACATTAACGTTAATATAAGAATTCAGGGAAATTCTATCACATTTGTTCAATTTACGTCGCTCATATTTCAGATAGCGTATTGGGCTAAGCGGCATCTCAAAGCGCATGAAATGGCGAGTAAAATGCGCTACTAACCTTCTATGACAGGGCAATCTGAGACCCGATTAGATCATTTTATATTTTGTTTAATATAAGATTTCAGGGAAATTCTATCACATTTGTTCAATTAACGTCGCTCATATTTCAGATAGCGTATTGGGCTAAGCGGCATCTCAAGGCGCATGGAATGGCGAGTAAAATGCACTATTAAACTTCTAGGGTAGGGCGAACAGAGTCCCGATTAGATTATTTTGTATTATGGTTAATTCAAGAATTCAGCAAAATTCTATCACATTTGTTCAATTTACGTCGCTGCTATTTAAGATAGCGTACTGGGCTAGGGGGCATCTCAAAGCGCATGAAATGACGAATAAAATGCACTATTAAACTTCTAGGCTAGGACGAACAGTGACCCGATTATATCATTTTACATTATCGTTAATGAAAGAATTCAGCGAAATTCTATCACATTTGTTCAATTTACATCGCTCCTATTTGAGATAGCTTATAGGGCTAAGCGGCATCTCAAAGCGTATGAAATGACGAGAGAAATGCACTATTAAACTTCTAGGGTCGGGCGAACAGAGACCCGATTAGATCATTTTACATTAAGGTTAATATAAGAATGCAGCGTAATTCTGTCACACTTGTTCAACTTACGTAGCTCCTATTTCAGATGGCGTACTGGGCTAGGCGGCATCTTAAAGCGCGTGGAATGGCGAGTGAAATGCACTATTTAGCTTCTACGCTAGGGCGACCAGAGACCCGATTAGATCATTTAACATTATGGTTAATAAAAGAATTCAGCGAAATTCTATCACATTTGTTCAGTTTACATCGCTCCTATTTCAGATAGCGTATTGGGCTAAGCGGCATCTCAAAGCGCATGAAATGACGAGTAAAATGCACTGTTAAACTTCTAGGGTAGGGCGAACAGAGACCCTATTAGATAATTTTACATTATGGTTAATATAAGAATTCAGGGAAATTCTATCACATTCGTTCAATTTACGTCGCTCCTATTTCATATAGCGTATTGGGCTAAGCGGCATCTCAATGCGCATGAAATGGCGAGTAAAATGCACTATTAAACTTCTAGGGTAATGCAAAGAGAGACCCGATTAGATCATTTTATATTACGGTAAATATAAGAATTAAGCGTAATTCTATCACATTTGTTCAATTTACGTCACTCCTATTTCAGATAGCCTACTGGGCTAGCCGGCATCTTGAAGCGAGTGGAATAGCGAGTGAAATGCACTATTAAACTTCTAGGGAAGGGCAAACAGTGAACCGATTAGAACATTTTACATTAATGTTAATATAAGAATTCAGCGAAATTCTGTCACATTTGTTCAATTTACGTCGCTCATATTTCAGATAGCGTATTGGGCTAAGCGGCATCTCAAAGTGCATGAAATGGCGAGTAAAATGCGCTACTAACCTTCTATGATAGGGCAATCTGAGACCCGATTAGATCATTTTATATTTTGTTTAATATAAGATTTCAGGGAAATTCTATCACATTTGTTCAATTAACGTCGCTCATGTTTCAGATAGCGTATTGGGCTAAGCGGCATCTCAAGGCGCATGGAATGGCGAGTAAAGTGCACTATTAAACTTCTAGGGTAGGGCAAACAGAGTCCCGATTAGATTATTTTGTATTATGGTTAATTCAAGAATTCAGCAAAATTCTATCACATTTGTTCAATTTATGTCGCTCCTATTTCAGATAGCGTATTGGGCTAAGCGGCATCTCAATGCGCATGAAATGGCGAGTAAAATGCACTGTTAAACTTCTAGGTTAGGTCTAACAGAGAACCGATTAGATCATTTTATATTACCGTCAATTTAGGAATACAGCAAAATTCTATCACATTTGTTCAATTTACGTCGCTCCTATTTCAGATAGCGTACTGGGCTCGGCGGCATCTTAAAGCGCGCGGAATGGCGAGTGAAATGCACTATTAGACTTCTATGGTAGGGCGAACAGAGTCCCGATTAGATCATTTTATATTACGGTTAATATAAGAATTCAGCGTAATTCTATCACATTTGTTCAATTTACGTCGCTCCTATTTCAGATAGCGTATTGTGCTAAGCGGCATCTCAAAGCGCATGAAATGGCGAGTGAAATGCACTATTAGACTTCTATGGTAGGGCGAACAGAGACCCGATTAGATCATTTTACATTAAGGTTAATATAAGAATTCAGGGATATTCTATCACATTTGTTCAATTTACGTCGCTTCTATTCCAGATAGCGTATTGGGCTATGTGGCACCTTGAGCACATGAAATGGCAAGTAAAATGCACTATTAAACTTCTATGATAGGGCAAACAGAGACCCGATTAGATCATTTTACATTATGGTTCATAAAAGAATTCAGCGAAATTCTATCACAATTTTTCAACTTACGTCGCTCCTATTTCAGATAGCGTATTGGGCTAAGCGGCAGCTCAAAGCGCATGAAATGGCGAGTAAAGTGCAATATTAAGCTTCTAGGGTAGGGCAAACAGATACCCGATTAGATCATTTTATATTATGGTTAATTTAAGAATTCAGCGAAATTCTATCACATTTGTTCAATTTACGTCGCTCCTATTTCAGATAGCGTATTGGGCTAAGCGGCATCTCAAAGCGCATGAAATGGCGAGTAAAATGCAATATTAAGCTTCTAGGGTAGGGCAAACAGATACCCGATTAGATCATTTTATATTATGGTTAATATAAGAATTCAGGGATATTCTATCACATTTCATCAATTTACGTCGCTCCTATTCCAGATAGCGTATTGTGCTAAGCGGCATCTCAAAGCGCATGAAATGGCGAGTAAAATGCACTATTAAACTTCTAGGATAAGGCAAACAGAGACCCGATTAGATCATTTTATATTACGGTAAATATAAGAATTTGGCGTAATTCTATCACATTTGTTCAATTTACGTCGCTGCTATTCCAGATAGCTTATTGTGCTTAGCGGCATCTCAAAGCGCATGAAATGACGAGTGAAATGCACTATTAAACTTCTAGGATAATGCAAACAGAGAACGATTAGATCATTTTATATTTTGGTTAATATAAGAATTCAGCGAAATTCTATCACATTTGTTTAATTTACGTCGCTCATATTTCAGATAGCGAACTGGGCTATGCGGCATCTTAAAGCGCGTGGAATGGCGAGTCAAATGCACTATTAAACTTCTATGCTGGGCCATCAGAGACCCGATTAGATCATTTTATATTTTGTTTAATATAAGATTTCAGGGAAATTCTATCGCATTTGTTCAATTTACATCGCTCCTATTTCAGATAGCGTATTGGGCTAAGCGGCATCTCAAAGCGCATGAAATGGAGAATAAAATGCACTGTTAAACTTCTAGGCTTGGGAGAACAGAGACCCGATTAGATCATTTTACATTATGGTTCATAAAAGAATTCAGCGAAATTCTATCACAATTTTTCAACTTACGTCGCTCCTATTTCAGATAGCGTATTGGGCTAAGCGGCAGCTCAAAGCGCATGAAATGGCGAGTAAAATGCAATATTAAGCTTCTAGGGTAGGGCAAACAGATACCCGATTAGATCATTTTATATTATGGTTAATTTAAGAATTCAGCGAAATTCTATCACATTTGTTCAATTTACGTCGCTCCTATTTCAGATAGCGTATTGGGCTAAGCGGCATCTCAAAGCGCATGAAATGGCGAGTAAAATGCAATATTAAGCTTCTAGGGTAGGGCAAACAGATACCCGATTAGATCATTTTATATTTTGTTTAATATACGATTTCAGGGAAATTCTATCACATTTGTTCAATTTACGTCGCTCCTATTTCAGATAGCGTATTGGGCTAAGCGGCACCTCAAAGCGCATGAAATGGCGAGTAAAATGCAATACTAAACTTCTAGGATAAGGCAAACAGAGACCCGATTAGATCATTTTATATTACGGTAAATATAAGAATTTGGCGTAATTCTATCACATTTGTTCAATTTACGTCGCTGCTATTCCAGATAGCTTATTGTGCTTAGCGGCATCTCAAAGCGCGTGAAATGACGTGCGAAATGCACTATTAAACTTCTAGGATAATGCAAACAGAGAACGATTAGATCATTTTATATTTTGGTTAATATAAGAATTTCAGCGAAATTCTATCACATTTGTTTAATTTACGTCGCTCATATTTCAGATAGCGAACTGGGCTATGCGGCATCTTAAAGCGCGTGGAATGGCGAGACAAATGCACTATTAAACTTCTATGCTAGGGCAATCAGAGACCCGATTAGATCATTTTATATTTTGTTTAATATAAGATTTCAGGGAAATTCTATCGCATTTGTTCAATTTACATCGCTCCTATTTCAGATAGCGAATTGGGCTAAGCGGCATCTCAAAGCGCATGAAATGGAGAATAAAATGCACTGTTAAACTTCTAGGCTTGGGAGAACAGAGACCCGATTAGATCATTTTACATTATGGTTGATAAAAGAATTCAGCGAAATTCTATCACAATTTTTCAACTTACGTCGCTCCTATTTCAGATAGCGTATTGGGCTAAGCGGCAGCTCAAAGCGCATGAAATGGCGAGTAAAATGCAATATTAAGCTTCTATGGTAGGGAAAACAGATACCCGATTAGATCATTTTATATTATGGTTAATTTAAGAATTCAGCGAAATTCTATCACATTTGTTCAATTTACGTCGCTCCTATTTCAGATAGCGTATTGGGCAAAGCAGCATCTGAAGGCGCATGAAATGGCGAGTAAAATGCACTATTAAACTTCTAGGGTAGGGCAAACAGAGACCCGATTAAATCATTTTATATTATGGTTAATTTAAGATGTCAGCAAAATTTTATCACATTTGTTCAATTTACGTCGCTCCTATTTCAGATAGCGTATTGGGCTAAGCGTCACCTCAAAGCGCATGAAATGGCGAGTAAAATGCAATACTAAACTTCTAGGATAAGGCAAACAGAGACCCGATTAGATCATTTTATATTTTGGTTAATATAAGAATTCAGCGAAATTCTATCACATTTGTTCAACTTACGTCGCTCCTATTTCAGATAGCGTATTGCGATAAGCGGCATCTCAAAGCGCATGAAATGGCGAGTAAAATGCACTATCAAACTTCTAGTATAAGGCAAACAGAGGCCCGATTAGATCATTTTATATTACGGTTAATATAAGAATTCAGCGTAATTCTATCACATTTGTTCAACTTACGTCGTTCCTATTTCAGGTAGCGTACTGGGCTAGGCGGCATCTTAAAGCGCGTGGAATGGCGAGTAAAATGCACTATTAAACTTCTAGGATAAGGCAAACAGAGACCCGATTAGATCATTTTATATTACGGTTAATATAAGAATTCGGCGTAATTCTATCACATTTGTTCAATTTACGTCGCTGCTATTCCAGATAGCTTATTGTGCTTAGCGGCATCTCAAAGCGCATGAAATGACGAGTGAAATGCACTATTAAACTTCTAGGATAAGGCAAACAGAGACCCGATTAGATCATTTTATATTTTGGTTAATATAAGAATTCAGCAAAATTCTATCACATTCGTTCAATTTAGGTCGCTCCTATTTCAGATAGCGTATTGGGCTAAGCGGCATCTCAAAGCGCATGAAATGGCGAGTGAAATGCACTATAAGACTTCTATGGTAAGGCGAACAGAGACCCGATTAGATCATTTAACATTGAGGTTAATATAAGAATTCAGGGAAATTCTATCACATTTGTTCAATTTACGTCGCTCCTATTCCAGATAGCGTATTGGGCTATGCGGCAGCTTAAAGCACATGAAATGGCTAGTAAAATGCACTATCAAACTTCTATGATAGGGCAAACAGAGGCCCGATTACATCATCGTATATTACGGTTAATATAAGAATTCAGCGTAATTCTATCACATTTGTTCAACTTACGTAGCTCCTATTTCAGATACCGTACTGGGCTAGGCGGCATCATGAAGCGCGTGGAATGGCGAGTAAAATGCACTACTAAACTTATATGATAGGGCAATCAGAGACCCGATTAGATCATATTATATTTTGTTTAATATAAGATTTCAGGGAAATTCTATGGCATTTGTTCAATTTACGTCGCTCCTATTTCAGATAGCGTATTCGGCTAAGCGGCATCTCAAAGCGCATGAAATGGCGAATAAAATGCACTCTTAAACTTCTAGGCCAGGGCGAACAGAGACCCGATTAGATCAATTTACTCTATTGTTCATAAAAGAATTCAGCGAAATTCTATCACATTTTTTCAACTTACGTCGCTCCTATTTCAGATAGCGTATTGGGCTAAGCGGCATCTCAAAGCGCATGAAATGGCGAGTAAAATGCACTATCAAACTTCTAGGATAAGGCAAACAGAGACCCGATTAGATCATTTTATATTATGGTTAATTTAAGAATTCAGCGAAATTCTATCACATTTGTTCAATTTACGTCGCTCCTATTTCAGGTAGCGTACTGGGCTAGGCGGCATCTTAAAGCGCGTGGAATGGCGAGTAAAATGCACTATTAAACTTCTAGGATAAGGCAAACGGAGACGCGATTAGATCATTTCATATTACGGTTAATATAAGAATTCGGCGTAATTCTATCACATTTGTTCAATTTACGTCGCTGCTATTCCAGATAGCTTATTGTGCTTAGCGGCATCTCAACGGGCATGAAATGACGAGTGAAATGCACTATTAAACTTCTAGGGTAGGGCAAACAGAGACCTGATTAGATCATTTTATGTTATGGTTAATTCGAGAATTCAGCGAAATTCTATCACATTTGTTCAATTTACGTCGCTCCTATTTCAGATAGCGTATTGGGCTAAGCGGCATCTGAAGGCGCATGAAATGGCGAGTAAAATGCACTATTAAACTTCTAGGGTAGGGCAAACAGAGACCCGATTAAATCATTTTATGTTATGGTTAATTTAAGATGTCAGCAAAATTTTATCACATTTGTTCAATTTACGTCGCTCCTATTTCAGATAGCGTACTGGGCTAGGCGGCATCTTAAAGCGCGAGGAATGGCGAGTCGAATGCACTACTAAAATTCTATGACAGGGCGATCAGAGACCCGATTAGATCATTTTATATTTTGGTTAATATAAGATTTCAGGGAAATTCTATCACATTTGTTCAATTTACGTCGCTCCTATTTCAGATAGCGTATTGGGCTATGCGGCATCTCAAAGCGCATGAAATGGCGAGTAAAATGCACTGTTAAACTTCTAGGGTAGGGCAAACAGAGACCCGATTAGATCATTTTATATTACGGTTAATTTAAGAATTCGGCGTAATTCTATCACATTTGTTCAATTTACGTCGCTGCTATTCCAGATAGCTTATTGTGCTTAGCGGCATCTCAAAGGGCATGAAATGACGAGTGAAATGCACTATTAAACTTCTAGGGTAGGGCAAACAGAGACCTGATTAGATCATTTTATGTTATGGTTAATTCGAGAATTCAGCGAAATTCTATCACATTTGTTCAATTTACGTCGCTCCTATTTCAGATAGCGTATTGGGCTAAGCGGCATCTGAAGGCGCATGAAATGACGAGTGAAATGCACTGTTAAACTTCTAGGGTAGGGCAAACAGGGACCCGATTAGATCATTTTATATTACGGTTAATATAAGAATTCAGTGTAATTCTATCACACTTGTTAAACTTACGTCGCTCCTATTTCAAATAGCGTACTGGGCTAGGCGGCATCATAAAGCGCGTGGACGGGTGAGTAAAATGCACTATTAAACTTCTAGGCTAGGGCGAACAGAGACCGTATTAGATAATTGTATATTATGGTTAATTTAAGAATTCAACGAAATTCTATCACACTTGTTCAATTTACGTCGCTCCTATTTCAGATAGGGTATTGGGCTAAGCGGCAGCTCAAAGCGCATGAAATGGCGAGTAAAATGCAATATTAAGCTTCTAGGGTAGGGCAAACAGATACCCGATTAGATCATTTTATATTATGGTTAATTTAAGAATTCAGCAAGATTCTATCACATTTGTTCAATTTACGTCGCTCCTATTTCAGATAGCGTATTGGGCTAAGCGGCATCTCAAAGCGCATGAAATGGCGAGTGAAATGCACTATTAGACTTCTATGGTAGGGCGAACAGAGACCCGATTAGATCATTTTACATTAAGGTTAATATAAGAATTTAGGGATATTCTATCACATTTCATCAATTTACGGCGCTCCTATTCCAGATAGCGTATTGTGCTAAGCGGCATCTCAAAGCGCATGAAATGGCGAGTAAAATGCACTATTAAACTTTTAGGATAAGGCAAACAGAGACCCGATTAGATCATTTTATATTACGGTAAATATAAGAATTTGGCGTAATTCTATCACATTTGTTCAATTTACGTCGCTGCTATTCCAGATAGCTTATTGTGCTTAGCGGCATCTCAAAGCGCGTGAAATGACGTGCGAAATGCACTATTAAACTTCTAGGATAATGCAAACAGAGAACGATTAGATCATTTTATATTTTGGTTAATATAAGAATTTCAGCGAAATTCTATCACATTTGTTTAATTTACGTCGCTCATATTTCAGATAGCGAACTGGGCTATGCGGCATCTTAAAGCGCGTGGAATGGCGAGACAAATGCACTATTAAACTTCTATGCTAGGGCAATCAGAGACCCGATTAGATCATTTTATATTTTGTTTAATATAAGATTTCAGGGAAATTCTATCGCATTTGTTCAATTTACATCGCTCCTATTTCAGATAGCGAATTGGGCTAAGCGGCATCTCAAAGCGCATGAAATGGAGAATAAAATGCACTGTTAAACTTCTAGGCTTGGGAGAACAGAGACCCGATTAGATCATTTTACATTATGGTTGATAAAAGAATTCAGCGAAATTCTATCACAATTTTTCAACTTACGTCGCTCCTATTTCAGATAGCGTATTGGGCTAAGCGGCAGCTCAAAGCGCATGAAATGGCGAGTAAAATGCAATATTAAGCTTCTAGGGTAGGGAAAACAGATACCCGATTAGATCATTTTATATTATGGTTAATTTAAGAATTCAGCGAAATTCTATCACATTTGTTCAATTTACGTCGCTCCTATTTCAGATAGCGTATTGGGCAAAGCAGCATCTGAAGGCGCATGAAATGGCGAGTAAAATGCACTATTAAACTTCTAGGGTAGGGCAAACAGAGAACCGATTAAATCATTTTATATTATGGTTAATTTAAGATGTCAGCAAAATTTTATCACATTTGTTCAATTTACGTCGCTCCTATTTCAGATAGCGTATTGGGCTAAGCGTCACCTCAAAGCGCATGAAATGGCGAGTAAAATGCAATACTAAACTGCTAGGATAAGGCAAACAGAGACCCGATTAGATCATTTTATATTTTGGTTAATATAAGAATTCAGCGAAATTCTATCACATTTGTTCAACTTACGTCGCTCCTATTTCAGATAGCGTATTGCGATAAGCGGCATCTCAAAGCGCATGAAATGGCGAGTAAAATGCACTATCAAACTTCTAGTATAAGGCAAACAGAGGCCCGATTAGATCATTTTATATTACGGTTAATATAAGAATTCAGCGTAATTCTATCACATTTGTTCAACTTACGTCGTTCCTATTTCAGGTAGCGTACTGGGCTAGGCGGCATCTTAAAGCGCGTGGAATGGCGAGTAAAATGCACTATTAAACTTCTAGGATAAGGCAAACAGAGACCCGATTAGATCATTTTATATTACGGTTAATATAAGAATTCGGCGTAATTCTATCACATTTGTTCAATTTACGTCGCTGCTATTCCAGATAGCTTATTGTGCTTAGCGGCATCTCAAAGCGCATGAAATGACGAGTGAAATGCACTATTAAACTTCTAGGATAAGGCAAACAGAGACCCGATTAGATCATTTTATATTTTGGTTAATATAAGAATTCAGCAAAATTCTATCACATTCGTTCAATTTAGGTCGCTCCTATTTCAGATAGCGTATTGGGCTAAGCGGCATCTCAAAGCGCATGAAATGGCGAGTGAAATGCACTATAAGACTTCTATGGTAAGGCGAACAGAGACCCGATTAGATCATTTAACATTGAGGTTAATATAAGAATTCAGGGAAATTCTATCACATTTGTTCAATTTACGTCGCTCCTATTCCAGATAGCGTATTGGGCTATGCGGCAGCTTAAAGCATATGAAATGGCGAGTAAAATGCACTATCAAACTTCTATGATAGGGCAAACAGAGGCCCGATTACATCATCGTATATTACGGTTAATATAAGAATGCAGCGTAATTCTATCACATTTGTTCAACTTACGTAGCTCCTATTTCAGATACCGTACTGGGCTAGGCGGCATCATAAAGCGCGTGGAATGGCGAGTAAAATGCACTACTAAACTTATATGATAGGGCAATCAGAGACCCGATTAGATCATATTATATTTTGTTTAATATAAGATTTCAGGGAAATTCTATGGCATTTGTTCAATTTACGTCGCTCCTATTTCAGATAGCGTATTCGGCTAAGCGGCATCTCAAAGCGCATTAAATGGCGAATAAAATGCACTCTTAAACTTCTAGGCTAGGGCGAACAGAGACCCGATTAGATCAATTTACTCTATGGTTCATAAAAGAATTCAGCGAAATTCTATCACATTTTTTCAACTTACGTCGCTCCTATTTCAGATAGCGTATTGGGCTAAGCGGCATCTCAAAGCGCATGAAATGGCGAGTAAAATGCACTATCAAACTTCTAGGACAAGGCAAACAGAGACCCGATTAGATCATTTTATATTATGGTTAATTTAAGAATTCAGCGAAATTCTATCACATTTGTTCAATTTACGTCCCTCCTATTTCAGGTAGCGTACTGGGCTAGGCGGCATCTTAAAGCGCGTGGAATGGCGAGTAAAATGCACTATTAAACTTCTAGGATAAGGCAAACGGAGACGCGATTAGATCATTTCATATTACGGTTAATATAAGAATTCGGCGTAATTCTATCACATTTGTTCAATTTACGTCGCTGCTATTCCAGATAGCGTACTGGGCTAGGCGGCATCATAAAGCGCGTGGACGGGTGAGTAGAATGCACTATTAAACTTCTAGGCTAGGGCGAACAGAGACCCTATTAGATAATTGTATATTATGGTTAATTTAAGAATTCAACGAAATTCTATCACACTTGTTCAATTTACGTCGCTCCTATTTCAGATAGGGTATTGGGCTAAGCGGCATCTCAAAGCGCATGAAATGGCGAGTAAAATGCACTATTAAACTTCTAGGGTAAGGCAAACAGTGACCCGATTAGATCATTTTATATTATGGTTAATTTAAGAATTCAGCGAAATTCTATCACATTTGTTCAATTTACGTCGCTCCTATTACACATAGCTTATTGTGCTTAGCGGCATCTCAAAGAGCATGAAATGACGAGTGAAATGCACTGTTAAACTTCTATGATAGGGCAATCAGAGACCCGATTAGATCATTTTATATTATGGTTAATTTAAGAATTCAGCAAAATTCTATCACACTTGTTCAATTTACGTCGCTCGTATTTCAGATAGCGTACTGGGCTAGGCGGCATCTTAAAGCGCGTGGAATGGCGAGTAAAATGCACTATTAAACTTCTATGATAGGGCAATCAGAGACCCGATTAGATCATTTTATATTTTGGTTAATATAAGAACTCAGCGAAATTCTATCACATTTGTTCAATTTACGTCGCTCCTATTTCAGATAGCTTATTGGGCTAAGCGGCATCTCAAAGCGCATGAAATGACGAGTGAAATGTACTATTAAACTTCTAGGGTAGGGCAAACAGAGACCCGATTAGATCATTTTATATTACGGTTAATTTAAGAGTTCAGCGAAATTCTATCACATTTGTTCAATTTACGTCGCTCCTATTACAGATAGCTTATTGTGCTTAGCGGCATCTCAAAGAGCATGAAATGACGAGTGAAATGCACTGTTAAACTTCTAGGGTAGGGCAAACAGGGACCCGATTAGATCATTTTATATTACGGTTAATATAAGAATTCAGTGTAATTCTATCACACTTGTTAAACTTACGTCGCTCCTATTTCAAATAGCGTACTGGGCTAGGCGGCATCATAAAGCGCGTGGACGGGTGAGTAAAATGCACTATTAAACTTCTAGGCTAGGGCGAACAGAGACCCTATTAGATAATTGTATATTATGGTTAATTTAAGAATTCAACGAAATTCTATCACACTTGTTCAATTTACGTCGCTCCTATTTCAGATAGGGTATTGGGCTAAGCGGCATCTCAAAGCGCATGAAATGGCGAGTAAAATGCACTATTAAACTTCTAGGGTAAGGCAAACAGTGACCCGATTAGATCATTTTATATTATGGTTAATTTAAGAATTCAGCGAAATTCTATCACATTTGTTCAATTTACGTCGCTCCTATTACAGATAGCTTATTGTGCTTGGCGGCATCTCAAAGAGCATGAAATGACGAGTGAAATGCACTGTTAAACTTCTATGATAGGGCAATCAGAGACCCGATTAGATCATTTTATATTATGGTTAATTTAAGAATTCAGCAAAATTCTATCACACTTGTTCAATTTACGTCGCTCGTATTTCAGATAGCGTACTGGGCTAGGCGGCATCTTAAAGCGCGTGGAATGGCGAGTAAAATGCACTATTAAACTTCTATGATAGGGCAATCAGAGACCCGATTAGATCATTTTATATTTTGGTTAATATAAGAATTCAGCGAAATTCTATCACATTTGTTCAATTTACGTCGCTCCTATTTCAGATAGCTTATTGGGCTAAGCGGCATCTCAAAGCGCATGAAATGACGAGTGAAATGTACTATTAAACTTCTAGGGTAGGGCGAACGTAGACCCGATTAGATCATTTTACATTAATGTTAATATAAGAATTCAGGGAAATTCTATCACATTTGTTCAATTGACGTCGCTCCTATTTCAGGTAGCGTACTGGGCTAGGCGGCATCTTAAAGCGCGTGGAATGGCGAGTAGAATGCACTACTAAAGTTCTATGATAGGGCAATCAGAGACCCGATTAGATCATTTTATATTTTGGTTAATATAAGAATTCAGCGAAATTCTATCACATTTGTTCAACTTACGTCGCTCCTATTTCAGATAGCGTATTGGGATAAGCGGTATCTCAAAGCGCATGAAATGGCGAGTCAAATGCACTATTAGACTTCTATGGTAGGGCGAACAGAGACACGATTAGATCATTTTACATTAAGGTTAATATATGAATTCAGGGAAATTCTATCACATTTGTTCAATTTACGTCGCTCCTATTCCAGATAGCGTATTGGGCTATGCGGCAGCTTAAAGCACATGAAATGGCGAGTAAAATGCACTATCAAACTTCTATGATAGGGCAAACGGAGACCCGATTAGATCATTTTATATTACGGTTAATATAAGAATTCAGCGTAATTCTATCACATTTGTTCAACTTACGTCGCTCCTATTTCAGGTAGCGTACTGGGCTAGGCAGCATCTTAAAGCGCGTGGAATGGCGAGTAAAATTCACTATTAAACTTCTAGGATGAGGCAAACAGAGACCCGATTAGATCATTTTATATTACGGTTAATATAAGAATTCGGCGTAATTCTATCACATTTGTTCAATTTACGTCGCTGCTAATCCATATAGCGTATTGTGCTTAGCGGCATCTCAAAGCGCATGAAATGATGAGTGAAATGCCCTATGAAACTTCTAGGATAAGGCAAACAGAGACCCGATTAGATCATTTTATATTTTGGTTAATATAAGAATTCAGCGAAATTCTATCACACTTGTTCAATTTACGTCGCTCATATTTCAGATAGCGAACTGGACTATGCGGCATCTTAAAGCGCGCGGAATGGCGAGTGAAATACACTATTAAACTTCTATGCTAGGGCAATCAGAGACCCGATTAGATCATTTTATATTTTGGTTAATATAAGAATTCAGTGAAATTCTATCACATTTGTTCAATTTACGTCGCTCCTATTTGAGATAGCGTATTGGGCAAAGCGGCATCTCAAAGCGTATGAAATGGCGAATAAAATGCACTATTAAAGTTGTAGGCTAGGGCGAACAGAGATCCGATTAGATCATTTTACATTATGGTTAATTAAAGAGTTCAGCGATATTCTATCACATTTGTTCAACTTATATCTCTCCTATTTCAGATAGCGTATTAGGCTAAGCGGCATCTCAAAGCGCATGAAATGACGAGTAAAATGCACTATTAAAGTTCTAGGGTAGGGCAAACAGAGACCCGATTAGATCATTTTATATTATGGTTAATTTAAGAATTGAGCGAAATTCTATCACATTCGTTCAATTTACGTCGCTCCTATTTCAGTTACCGTATTGGGCAAAGCGGCATCTCAAAGCGCATGAAATGACGAGTAAAATGCACTATAAAACTTCTAGGGTAGGGCAAGCAGAGGCTCGATTAGATCATTTTATATTATGGTTAATTTAAGAATTCAGCAAAATTCTACCACATTCGTTCAATATAGGTCGCTCCTATTTCAGATACCGTATTGGGCTAAGCGGCATCTCAAAGCGCATGAACTGGCGAGTGAAATGCACTACAAGACTTCTATGGTAGGGCGAACAGAGACCCGATTAGATCATTTTACATTGAAGTTAATATAAGAATTCACAGAAATTCTACCACATTTGTTCAATTTACGTCGCTCCTATTTCAGATAGCGTATTGGGCTATGCGGCATCTCAAAGCGCATGAAATGGCGAGTCAAATGCACTATTAGACTTCTATGGTAGGGCGAACAGAGACACGATTAGATCATTTTACATTAAGGTTAATATATGAATTCAGGGAAATTCTATCACATTTGTTCAATTTACGTCGCTCCTATTCCAGATAGCGTATTGGGCTATGCGGCAGCTTAAAGCACATGAAATGGCGAGTAAAATGCACTATCAAACTTCTATGATAGGGCAAACAGAGGCCCGATTACATCATTTTATATTACGGTTAATATAAGAATTCAGCGTAATTCTATCACATTTGTTCAACTTACGTAGCTCCTATTTCAGATACCGTACTGGGCTAGGCGGCATAATAAAGCGCGTGGAATGGCGAGTAAAATGCACTACTAAACTTCTATGATAGGGCAATCAGAGACCCGATTAGATCATTTTATATTTTGTTTAATATAAGATTTCAGGGAAATTCTATCGCATTTGTTCAATTTACGTCGCTCCTATTTCAGATAGCGTATTCGGCTATGCGGCATCTCAAAGCGCATGAAATGGCGAATAAAATGCACTCTTAAACTTCTAGGCTAGGGCGAACAGAGACCCGATCAGATCATTTTACATTATGGTTAATAAAAGAATTCAGCCATATTCTATCGCATTTGTTCAACTTACGTCGCTCCTCTTTCAGATAGCGTATTCTGCTAAGCGGCATCTCAAAGCGCATGAAATGGCGAGTAAGATGCACTATTAGATTTCTATGGTAGGGCGTACAGAGACCCGATTAGATCATTTTATATTATGGTTAATTTAAGAATTCCGCACAATTCTATCACATTTGTTCAATTTACGTCGCTCCAATTTCAGATACCGTACTGGGCTCGGCGGCATCTTAAAGCGCGTGGAATGGCGAGTGAAATGCACTATTAGACTTCTATGGTAGGGCGAACAGAGACCCGATTAGACCATTTTACATTAAGGTTAATATAAGAATTCAGGGAAATTCTATCACATTTGTTCAATTTACGTCGCTCCTATTCCAGATAGCATATTGGGCTATGCGGCACATTAAAGCACATGAAATGGCGAGTAAAATGCACTATTAAACTTCCATGATAGGGCAAACAGAGACCCGATTATATCATTTTATATTACGGTTAATATAAGAATTCAGCGTAATTCTATCACATTTGTTCAACTTACGTCGCTCCTATTTCAGGTAGCGTACTGGGCTAGACGGCATCTTAAAGCGCGTGGAATGGCGAGTAAAATGCACTACTAAACTTCTATGATAGGGCAATCAGAGACCCGATTATATCATTTTATATTTTGGTTAATATAAGAATTCGGCGTAATTCTATCACATTTGTTCAATTTACGTCGCTGCTATTCCAGATAGCTTATTGTGCTTAGCGGCATCTCAAAGCGCATGAAATGACGAGTAAAATGCACTATTAAAGTTCTAGGGTAGGGCAAACAGAGATCCGATTAGATCATTTTACATTATGGTTAATTAAAGAGTTCAGCGGTATTCTATCACATTTGTTCAACTTATATCGCTCCTATTTCAGATAGCGTATTAGGCTAAGCGGCATCTCAAAGCGCATGAAATGACGAGTAAAATGCACTATTAAAGTTCTAGGGTAGGGCAAACAGAGACCAGATTAGATCATTTTATATTGTGGTTAATTTAAGAATTCAGCAAAATTCTATCACATTTGTTCAATTTACGTCGCTCCTATTTCAGATAGTGTATTGTGCTAAGCGGCATCTCGAAGCGCATGAAATGGCGAGTATAATGCACTATTAAACTTCTAGGGTAAGGCAAACAGAGACCCCATTAGATCATTTTATATTACGGTTAATATAAGAATGCAGCGTAATTCTATCACATTTGTTCAAGTTACGTCGCTCATATTTCAGATAGCGTATTGGGCGAAGCGGCATCTCAAAGCGCATGAAATGGCGACTAAAATGCATTATTAAACTTCTAGGGTAGGGCAAGCAGAGACCCGATTAAATCATTTTATATTATGGTTAATTTAAGAATTCAGCAAAATTCTATCACATTCGTTCAATTTAGGTCGCTCCTATTTCAGATAGCGTACTGGGCTAGGCGGCATCTTAAAGCGCGTGGAATGCCGAGTAAAATCCACTATTAAACTTCTAGGCTAGGGCGAACAGAGACCAGATTAGATCATTTTACATTCTGGTTAATAAAATAATTCAGCGAAATTCTATCACATTTGTACAACTTTCGCCGCTCCTATTTCAGATAGCGTATTGGGCTAAGCGGCATCTCAAAGCGCATGAAATGGCGAGTAAAATGCACTATTAAACTACGAGGGTAGGGCAAACAGAGCCCCGATTAGATCATTTTATGTTATGGTTAATTTAAGAATTCAGCAAAATTCTATCACATTTGTTCAATTTACGTCGCTCCTATTTCAGATAGCGTACTGGGCTAGGCGGCAACTTAAGGCGCGTGGAATGGCGAGTAAAATGCACTATTAAACTTCTATGATAGGGCAATCAGTGACCCGATTAGATCATTTTATATTATAGTTAATTTGAGAATTCAGCGAAATTCTATCACATTTGTTCAATTTACGTTGCTCCCATTTCAGATACCGTACTGGGCTCGGCGGCATCTCAAGGCGCATGAAATGGCGAATAAAATGCACTATTAAACTTCTAGGATAAGGCAAACAGAGACCCGATTATATTATTTTATATTTTGGTTAATATAAGAATTCGGCGTAATTCTATCACATTTGTTCAATTTACGTCGCTGCCATTCCAGATAGCTTATTGTGCTTAGCGGCATCTCAAAGCGCATGAAATGGCGAGTGAAATGCACTATTAAACTTCTAGGGTAGGGCAAACAGATACCCGATTAGATCATTTTATATTTTGTTTAATATAAGATTTCAGGGAAACTCTATCGCATTTGTTCAATTTACGTCGCTCCTATTTCAGATAGCGTATTCGGCTATGCGGCATCTCAAAGCGCATGAAATGGCGAATAAAATGCACTCTTAAACTTCTAGGCTAGGGCGAACAGAGACCCGATCAGATCATTTTACATTATGGTTAATAAAAGAATTCAGCCATATTCTATCACATTTGTTCAACTTACGTCGCTCCTCTTTCAGATAGCGTATTCTGCTAAGCGGCATCTCAAAGCGCATGAAATGGCGAGTAAAATGCACTATTAAACTTCTAGGATAAGGCAAACAGACACCCGATTAGATCATTTTATATTACGGTTAATATAAGAATTCAGCGTAATTCTATCACATTTGTTCAATTTACGTCGCCCCTATTTCAAATAGCGTATTGTGCTAAGCGGCATCTCAAAGCGCATGAAATGGCGAGTGAAATGCACTATTAGACTTCTATGGTAGGGCGAACAGAGACACGATTAGATCATTTTACATTAAGGTTAATATAAGAATTCAGGGAAATTCTATCACATTTGTTCAATTTACGTCGCTCATATTTCAGATAGCGTATTGGGCTAAGCGGCATCTCAAAGCGCATGAAATGGCGAGTAAAATGCACTATTAAACTTCTAGGGTAGGGCAAACAGAGACCCGATTAAATCATTTTATATTATGGTTAATTTACGATGTCAGTAAAATTTTATCACATTTGTTCAATTTACGTCGCTCCTATTTCAGATAGCGTATTGGGCTAAGCGGCATCTCAAAGCGCATGAAATGGCGAGTAAAATGCAATACTAAACTTCTAGGATATGGCAAACAGAGACCCGATTAGATCATTTTATGTTTTGGTTAATATAATAATTCAGCGAAATTCTATCACATTTGTTCAATTTACGTCGCTCATATTTCAGATAGCGTATTGGGCTAAGCGGCATCTCAAAGCGCATGAAATGGAGAATAAAATGCACTATTAAAGTTCTAGGCTAGGGCGAACAGAGATCCGATTAGATCATTTTACATTATGGTTCATAAAAGAATTCAGTGAAAGTCTATCACATTTTTTCAACTTACGTCGCTCCTATTTCAGATAGCGTATTGGGCTAAGCGGCAGCTCAAAGCGCATGAAATGACGAGTAAAATGCACTATTAAACTTCTAGGGTAGGGCAAGCAGAGACTCGATTAGATCATTTTATATTATGGTTAATTTAAGAATTCAGCAAAATTCTATCACATTCGTCCAATTTAGGTCGCTCCTATTTCAGATAGCGTATTGGGCTAAGCGGCATCTCAAAGCGCATGAAATGGCGAGTGAAATGCACTATATGATTTCTATGGTAGGGCGAACAGAGACCCGATTAGATCATTTTATATTATGGTTAATTTATGAATTCAGCAAAATTCTATCACATTTGTTCTATTTACGTCACTCCTATTTCAGATAGCGTACTGGGTTCGGCCGGATCTTAAAGCGCGTGGAATGGCGAGTGAAATGCACTATTAGACTTCTATGGTAGGGCGAACAGAGACCCGATTAGATCATTTTATATTATGGTTAATTTAAGAATTCAGCGAAATTCTATCACATTTGTTCAATTTACGTCGCCCCTATTTCAAATAGCGTATTGTGCTAAGCGGCATCTCAAAGCGCATGAAATGGCGAGTGAAATGCACTATTAGACTTCTATGGTAGGGCGAACAGAGACACGATTAGATCATTTTACATTAAGGTTAATATAAGAATTCAGGGAAATTCTATCACATTTGTTCAATTTACGTCGCTCCTATTCCAGATAGCGTATTGGGCTATGCGGCACATTAAAGCACATGAAATGGCGAGTGAAATGCACTATATGACTTCTATGGTAGGGCGAACAGAGACCCGATTAGATCATTTTACATTGATGTTAATATAAGAATTCACAGAAATTCTATCACATTTGTTCAATTTACGTCGCTCCTATTTCAGATAGCGTATTGGGCTATGCGGCATCTCAAAGCGCATGAAATGGCGAGTAAAATTCACTGTTAAACTTCTAGGGTAGGGCAAACAGAGACCCGATTAGATCATTTGTTGTTATGGTTAATTTAAGAATTCAGCGAAATTCTATCACATTTGTTCAATTTACGTCGGTCCTATTTCAGATAGCGTATTGGGCTAAGCGGCATCTCAAAGCGCATGAAATGGCGAGTAAAATGCAATACTAAACTTCTAGGATATGGCAAACAGAGACCCGATTAGATCATTTTATATTTTGGTTAATATAATAATTCAGCGAAATTCTATCACATTTGTTCAATTTACGTCGCTCATATTTCAGATAGCGTATTGGGCTAAGCGGCATCTCAAAGCGCATGAAATGGCGAGTAAAATGCACTATTAAACTTCTAGGGTAGGGCAAACAGAGACCCGATTAAATCATTTTATATTATGGTTAATTTACGATGTCAGTAAAATTTTATCACATTTGTTCAATTTACGTCGCTCCTATTTCAGATAGCGTACTGGGCTAGGCGGCATCTTAAAGCGCGTGGAATGGCGAGTAGAATGCACTACCAAAATTCTATGATAGGGCAATCAGAGACCCGATTAGATCATTTTATATTTTGTTTAATATAAGATTTCAGGGAAATTCTATCACATTTGTTCAATTTACGTCGCTCCTATTTCAGATAGCGTATTGGGCTAAGCGGCATCTCAAAGCGCATGAAATGGAGAATAAAATGCACTATTAAAGTTCTAGGCTAGGGCGAACAGAGATCCGATTAGATCATTTTACATTATGGTTAATTAAAGAGTTCAGCGGTATTCTATCACATTTGTTCAACTTATATCGCTCCTATTTCAGATAGCGTATTAGGCTAAGCGGCATCTCAAAGCGCATGAAATGACGAGTAAAATGCACTATTAAAGTTCTAGGGTAGGGCAAACAGAGACCAGATTAGATCATTTTATATTGTGGTTAATTTAAGAATTCAGCAAAATTCTATCACATTTGTTCAATTTACGTCGCTCCTATTTCAGATAGTGTATTGTGCTAAGCGGCATCTCGAAGCGCATGAAATGGCGAGTATAATGCACTCTTAAACTTCTAGGGTAAGGCAAACAGAGACCCCATTAGATCATTTTATATTACGGTTAATATAAGAATGCAGCGTAATTCTATCACATTTGTTCAAGTTACGTCGCTCATATTTCAGATAGCATACTGGGCTAGGCGGCATCTTCAAGCGCGTGGAATGGCGAGTAAAATGCACTACTAATCTTCTATGATAGGGCAATCAGAGACCCGATTAGATCATCTTATGTTTTGTTTAATATAAGATTTCAGGTAAATTCTATCACATTTGTTCAATTTACGCCGCTCCCATTTCAGATAGCGTATTGGGCGAAGCGGCATCTCAAAGCGCATGAAATGGCGACTAAAATGCATTATTAAACTTCTAGGGTAGGGCAAGCAGAGACCCGATTAAATCATTTTATATTATGGTTAATTTAAGAATTCAGCAAAATTCTATCACATTCGTTCAATTTAGGTCGCTCCTATTTCAGATAGCGTACTGGGCTAGGCGGCATCTTAAAGCGCGTGGAATGCCGAGTAAAATCCACTATTAAACTTCTAGGCTAGGGCGAACAGAGACCAGATTAGATCATTTTACATTCTGGTTAATAAAATAATTCAGCGAAATTCTATCACATTTGTACAACTTTCGTCGCTCCTATTTCAGATAGCGTATTGGGCTAAGCGGCATCTCAAAGCGCATGAAATGGCGAGTAAAATGCACTATTAAACTACGAGGGTAGGGCAAACAGAGCCCCGATTAGATCATTTTATGTTATGGTTAATTTAAGAATTCAGCAAAATTCTATCACATTTGTTCAATTTACGTCGCTCCTATTTCAGATAGCGTACTGGGATAGGCGGCAACTTAAGGCGCGTGGAATGGCGAGTAAAATGCACTATTAAACTTCTATGATAGGGCAATCAGTGACCCGATTAGATCATTTTATATTATAGTTAATTTAAGAATTCAGCGAAATTCTATCACATTTGTTCAATTTACGTTGCTCCCATTTCAGATACCGTACTGGGCTCGGCGGCATCTCAACCGCATGAAATGGCGAATAAAATGCACTATTAAACTTCTAGGATAAGGCAAACAGAGACCCGATTATATTATTTTATATTTTGGTTAATATAAGAATTCGGCGTAATTCTATCACATTTGTTCAATTTACGTCGCTGCTATTCCAGATAGCTTATTGTGCTTAGCGGCATCTCAAAGCGCATGAAATGACGAGTGAAATGCACTATTAAATTTCTAGGGTAGGGCAAACAGAGACCCGATTAGATCATTTTATGTTATGGTTAATTTAAGATGTCAGCAAAATTTTATCACATTTGTTCAATTTACGTCGCTCCTATTTCAGATAGCGTACTGAGCTAGGCGGCATCTTAAAGCGCGTGGAATGGCGAGTAGAATGCACTACTAAAATTCTATGATAGGGCAATCAGAGACCCGATTAGATCATTTTATATTTTGTTTAATATAAGATTTCAGGGAAATTCTATCACATTTGTTCAATTTACGTCGCTCCTATTTCAGATAGCGTATTGGGCTATGCGGCATCTCAAAGCGCATGAAATGGCGAGTAAAGTGCACTGTTAAACTTCTAGGGTAGGGCAAACAGAGACCCGATTAGATCATTTTATATTACGGTTAATTTAAGAGTTCAGCGAAATTCTATCACATTTGTTCAATTTACGCCGCTCCTATTTCAGGTAGCGTATTGGGCTAAGCGGCATTTCAAAGCGCATGAAATGGCGAGTAAAATGCACTATTAAACTTCTATGGTAGGGCGAACAGAGACCCGATTAGATCATTTTATATTATGGTTAATTTAAGGATTCAGCAAAATTCTATCGCACTTGTTCAATTTACGTCGCTCCTATTTCAGATAGCGTACTGGGCTAGTCGGCATCTTAAAGCGCGTGGAATGGCGAGTAAAATGCACTATTAAACTTCTATGATAGGGCAATCAGAGACCCGATTAGATCATTTTATATTATGGTTAGTTTAAGAATTCAGTAAAATTCTATCACACTTGTTCAATTTACGTCGCTCGTATTTCAGATAGCGTACTGGGCTAGGCGGCATCTTAAAGCGCGTGGAATGGCGAGTAAAATGCACTATTGAACTTCTATGATACGGCAATCAGAGACCCGATTAGATCATTTTATATTATGGTTAGTTTAAGAATTCAGCAAAATTCTATCACACTTGTTCAATTTACGCCGCTCCTATTTCAGATAGCTTATTGGGCTAAGCGGCATCTCAAAGCGCATGAAATGACGAGTGAAATGTACTATTAAACTTCTAGGGTAGGGCGAACGGAGACCCGATTAGATCATTTTACATTAATGTTAATATAAGAATTCAGGGAAATTCTATCACATTTGTTCAACTTACGTCGCTCCTATTTCAGATAGCGTATTGGGATAAGCGGTATCTCAAAGCGCATGAAATGGCGAGTAAAATGCACAATTAAACTACTAGGGTAGGGCAAACAGAGACCAGATTAGATCATTTTATATTGTGGTTAATTTAAGAATTCAGCAAAATTCTATCACATTTGTTCAATTTACGTCGCTCCTATTTCAGATAGCGTATTGGGCTAAGCGGCATCTCAAAGCGCATGAAATGGCGAGTAAAATGCACTACCAAACTTCTAGGATAAGGCAAACAGAGACCCGATTAGATCATTTTATATTACGGTTAATATAAGAATTCAGCGTAATTCTATCACATTTGTTCAACTTACTTCGCTCCTATTTCAGGTAGCGTACTGGGCTAGACAGCATCTTAAAGCGCGTGGAATGGCGAGTAAAATTCACTATTAAACTTCTAGGATGAGGCAAACAGAGACCCGATTAGATCATTTTATATTACGGTTAATATAAGAATTCGGCGTAATTCTATCACATTTGTTCAATTTACGTCGCTGCTATTCCATATAGCTTATTGTGCTTAGCGGCATCTCAAAGCGCATGAAATGATGAGTGGAATGCCCTATGAAACTTCTAGGATAAGGCAAACAGAGACCCGATTAGATCATTTTATATTTTGGTTAATATAAGAATTCAGCGAAATTCTATCACACTTGTTCAATTTACGTCGCTCATATTTCAGATAGCGAACTGGACTATGCGGCATCTTAAAGCGCGCGGAATGGCGAGTGAAATGCACTATTAAACTTCTATGCTAGGGCAATCAGAGACCCGATAAGATCATTTTATATTTTGGTTAATATAAGAATTCAGTGAAATTCTATCACACTTGTTAAACTTACGTCGCTCCTATTTCAAATAGCGTACTGGGCTAGGCGGCATCATAAAGCGCGTGGACGGGCGAGTAAAATGCACTATTAAACTTCTAGGCTAGGGCGAACAGAGACCCTATTAGATAATTGTATATTATGGTTAATTTAAGAATTCAACGAAATTCTATCACACTTGTTCAATTTACGTCGCTCCTATTTCAGATAGGGTATTGGGCTAAGCGGCATCTCAAAGCGCATGAAATGGCGATTAAAATGCACTATTAAACTTCTAGGGTTGGGCAAACAGAGACCCGATTAGATAATTTTATATTATGGTTAATTTAAGATGTCAGCAAAATTTTATCACATCTGTTCAATTTACGTCGCTCCTATTTCAGATAGCGTACTGGGCTAGGCGGCATCTTAAAGCGCGTGGAATGGCGAGTAAAGTGCTCTACTAAACTTCTATGATAGGGCAATCAGAGACCCGATTAGATCATTTTGTATTTTGTTTAATATCAGATTTCAGGGAATTTGTATCACATTTGTTCAATTTACGTCGCTCCTAAATCAGACAGCGTATTCGGCTAAGCGGCATCTTAAAGCGCATGAAATGGCGAATAAAATGCACTCTTAAACTTCTAGGCTAGGGCAAACAGAGACCCGATTAGATCATTTTATATTACGGTTAATTTAAGAATTCAGCAAAATTCTATCACATTCGTTCAATTTACGTCGCTCCTATTTCAGATAGCGTATTGGGCTCGGCGGCATCTTAAAGCGCGTGGAATGGCGAGTGAAATGCACTATTAGACTTCCATGGTGGGGCGAACAGAGACCCGATTAGATCATCTTATATTATGGTTAATTTAAGAATACAGCGAAGTTCTATCACATTTGTTCAATTTGCGTCGCTCCTTTTTCAGATAGCGTATTGGGCTAAGCGGCATCTCAAAGCGCATGAAATGGCGAGTAAAATGCAATACTAAACTTCTAGGATAAGGCAAACAGAGACCCGATTAGATCATTTTATATTACGGTTAATATAAGATTTCAGCGTAATTCTATCACATTTGTTCAACTTACGTCGCTCCTAATTTAGATAGCGTACTGGGCTAGGCGGAATCTTAAAGCGCGTGGAATGGCGAGTAAAATGCACTGCTAAACTTCTATGACAGGGCAATCAGAGACCCGATTAGATCATTTTATATTTTGTTTAATATAAGATTTCAGGGAAATTCTATCAAATTTGTTTAATTTACGTCGCTCCTATTTCAGATAGCGTATTGGGCGAAGCGGCATCTCAAAGCGCATGAAATGGCGAGTAAAATGCACTATTAAACTTCTAGGGTAGGGCAAACAGAGACCAGAATATATCATTTTGTACTATGGTTAATTTGAGGATTCAGCAAAATTCTATCACATTTGTTCAATTTACGTCGCTCCTATTGCAGATAGCGAACTGGGCTATGCGGCATGTTAAAGCGCTCGGAATGGCGAGTAAAATGCACTATTAAACTTCTATCCTAGGGCAATCAGAGACCCGATTAGATCATTTTATATTTTGGTTAATATAAGAATTCAGTGAAATTCTATCACATTTGTTCAATTTACGTCGCTCCTATTTCAGATAGCGTATTGGGCTAAGCGGCATCTGAAAGCGCATGAAATGGCGAGTGAAATGCACTATTAAACTTCTAGGGTAGGGAAAACAGAGACCCGATTAGATCATTTTATATTTTGGTTAATATGAGAATTCAACGAAATTCTATCACATTTGTTCAACTTATATCGCTCCTATTTCAGATAGCGTATTGGGCTAAGCGGCATCTCAAAGCGCATGAAATGGCGAGTAAAATGCACTATTAAAGTTCTAGGGTAGGGCAAATAGATACCCGATTAGATCATTTTATATTATGGTTAATTTAAGAATTGAGCGAAATGCTATCACATTTGTTCAACTTACGTCGCTCCTATTTCAGATAGCGTACTGGGATAGGCGGCATCTTAAAGCGCGTGGAATGCCGAGTAAAATCCACTATTAAACTTCTAGGCTAGGGCGAACAGAGACCAGATTAGATCATTTTACATTCTGGTTAATAAAATAATTCAGCGAAATTCTGTCACATTTGTTCAACTTTCGTCGCTCATATTTCAGATAGCGTATTGGGCTGAGCGGCATCTCAAAGCGCATGAAATGGCGAGTAAAATGCACTATTAAACTTCTAGGGTAGGGCAATCAGTGACCCGATTAGATCATTTTATATTATAGTTAATTTAAGAATTCAGCGAAGTTCTATCACATTTGTTCAATTTACGTCGCTCCTTTTTCAGATAGCGTATTGGGCTAAGCGGCATCTCAAAGCGCATGAAATGGCGAGTAAAATGCAATACTAAACTTCTAGGATAAGGCAAACAGAGACCCGATTAGATCATTTTATATTACGGTTAATATAAGATTTCAGCGTAATTCTATCACATTTGTTTAACTTACGTCGCTCCTAATTTAGATAGCGTACTGGGCTAGGCGGCATCTTAAAGCGCGTGGAATGGCGAGTAAAATGCACTGCTAAACTTCTATGATAGGGCAATCAGAGACCCGATTAGATCATTTTATATTTTGTTTAATATAAGATTTCAGGGAAATTCTATCACATTTGTTTAATTTACGTCGCTCCTATTTCAGATAGCGTATTGGGAGAAGCGGCATCTCAAAGCGCATGAAATGGCGACTAAAATGACCTATTAAACTTCTACGGTAGGGCAAGCAGAGACCCGATTAGATCATTTTATATTATGGTTAATTTAAGAATTCAGCAAAATTCTATCACATTCGTTCAATTTAGGTCGCTCCTATTTCAGATAGCGTACTGGGCTTGGCGGCATCGTAAAGCGCGTGGAATGCCGAGTAAAATCCACTATTAAACTTCTAGGCTAGGGCGAACAGAGACCAGATTAGATCATTTTACATTCTGGTTAATAAAATAATTCAGCGAAATTCTATCACCTTTGTTCAACTTTCGTCGCTCCTATTTCAGATAGCGTATTGGGCTAAGCAGCATCTAAAAGCGCATGAAATGGCGAGTAAAATGCACTATTAAACTTCTAGGGTAGGGCAAACAGAGACCCGATTAGATCATTTTATATTATGGTTAATTTAAGAATTCAGCAAAATTCTATCACATCTGTTCAATGTACGTCGCTCCTATTTCGGATAGCGTACTGGGCTAGGCGGCACCCTAAAGCGCGTGGAGTGGCGAGTAAAATGCACTATTAATCTTCTATGATAGGGCAATCAGAGACCCGATTAGAGCATTTTATATTTTGGTTAATATGAGAATTCAACGAAATTCTATCACATTTGTTCAATTTACGTCGCTCCTATTTCAGATAGCTTATTGGGCTAAGCGGCATCGAAAAGCGCATGAAATGGCGAGTAAAATGCACTATTAAACTACTAGGGTAGGGCAAACAGAGACCCGATTAGATCATTTTATATTGTGGTTAATTTAAGAATTCAGCAAAATTCTATCACATTTGTTCAATTTACGTCGCTCCTATTTCAGATAGCGTATTGGGCTAAGCGGCATCTCAAAGCGCATGAAATGGCGAGTAAAATGCACTATCAAACTTCTAGGATAAGGCAAACAGAGACCCGATTAGATCATTTTATATTTTGGTTAATATAAGAATTCAGCGAAATTCTATCACATTTGTTCAACTTACGTCGCTCCTATTTCAGATAGCGTATTGGGATAAGCGGCATCTCAAAGCGCATGAAATGGCGAGTAAGATGCACAATTAAACTACTAGGGTAGGGCAAACAGAGACCCGATTAGATCATTTTATATTGTGGTTAATTTAAGCATTCAGCAAAATTCTATCACATTTGTTCAATTTACGTCGCTCCTATTTCAGATAGCGTATTGGGACAAGCGGCATCTCAAAGCGCATGAAATGGCGAGTAAAATGCACTATTAAACTTCTAGGGTAGGGCGAACAGAGACCCGATTAGATCATTTTATATTTTGTTTAATATAAGATTTCAGGGAAATTCTATCACATTTGTTCAATTTACGTCGCTCCTATTTCAGATAGCGTATTGGGCTAAGCGGCATCTCAAGGCACATGAAATGGCGAGTAAAATGCACTATTAAACTTCTAGGGTAGGGCAATCAGTGACCCGATTAGATCATTTTATATTATAGTTAATTTAAGAATTCAGCGAAGTTCTATCACATTTGTTCAATTTACGTCGCTCCTTTTTCAGATAGCGTATTGGGCTAAGCGGCATCTCAAAGCGCATGAAATGGCGAACAAAATGCACTATTAAACTTCTAGGCTAGGGCGAACAGAGACACGATTAGATCATTTTATATTTTGGTTAATATAAGAATTCTGCGAAATTCTATCACATTTGTTCAACTTACGTCGCTCCTATTTCAGATAGCGTACTGTGCTAGGCGGCATCTTAAAGCTCGTGGAATGGCGAGTAAAATGCACTACTAAACTTCTATGATAGGGCAATCAGAGACCCGATTAGATCATTTTATATTTTGTTTAATATAAGATTTCAGGGATATTGTATCACATTTGTTCAATTTACGTCGCTCCTATTTCAGATAGCGTATTCGGCTAAGCGGCATCTCAAAGCGCATGAAGTGACGAGTGAAATGCACTATTAAACTTCTAGGGTAGGGCAAACAGAGACCCGATTATATCATTTTACATTATGGTTAATGTAAGAATTCAGCGAAATTCTATCACATTTGTTCAATTTACGTCGCTCCTATTTCAGATAGCTTATTGGGCTTAGCGGCATCTCAAAGCGCATGAAATGACGAGTAAAATGCACTATCAAACTTCTAGGGTAGGGCAAACAGAGACCCGATTAGATCATTTTATGTTATGGTTAATTTAAGATTTCAGGGAGATTCTATCACATCTATTCAATTTACGTCGCTCCTATTTCAGATAGCGTATTCGGCTAAGCGGCATCTCAAAGCGCATAAAATGGCGAATAAAATGCACTATTAAGCTACTAGGCTAGGGCGAACAGAGACCCGATTAGATCATTTTATATTTTGGTTAATATAAGAATTCTGCGAAATTCTATCACATTTGTTCAATTTACGTCGCTCCTATTTCAGATAGCTTATTGGGCTAGGCGGCATCTCAAAGCGCATGAAATGACGAGTGAAATGCACTATTAAACTTCTAGGGTAGGGCAAACAGAGACCCGATTAGATCATTTTATATTATGGTTAATTTAAGAATTCAGCAAAATTCCATCACATTTGCTCAATTTACGTCGCTCCTATTTCAGATAGCGTACTGGGCTAGGCGGCATCTTAAAGCGCGTGGAATGGCGAGTAAAATGCACTATTAAAATTCTATGATACGGCAATCAGACACCCGATTATATCGTTTTATATTATGGTTAATTTAAGAATTCAGCGAAATTCTAACACATTTGTTCAATTTACGTCGCTCCTATTTCAAACAGCTTATTGGGCTAAGCGGCATGTCAAAGCGCATGCAATGACGTGTAAAATGCACTATTAATCTTCTATGATAGGGCAATCAGAGACCCGATTAGATCATTTTATATTTTGGTTAATATAAGAATTCAACGAAATTCTATCACATTCGTTCAATTTCCGTCGCTTCTATTACAGATAGCTTATTGGGCGTAGCGGCATCTCAAAGCGCATGAAATGACGAGTGAAATGCACTATTAAACTTCTAGGGTAGGGCAAACAGAGACCCGATGAGGTCATTTTATATTATGGTTAATTTAAGAATTCAGCAAAATTGTATCACATTTGTTCAACTTACGTCGCTCCTATTTCAAATAGCGTATTGGGCTAAGCGGCATCTCAAAGCGCATGAAATGGCGAGCAAAATGCACTATTAAACTTCTAGGGTAGGGCAAACAGAGACCCGATTAGATCATTTTGTACTATGGTTAATTTAAGAATTCAGCAAAATTCTATCACATTTGTTCAATTTACGTCGCTCCTATTGCAGATAGCGAACTGGGCTATGCGGCATCTTAAAGCGTTCGGAATGGCGAGTAAAATGCACTATTAATCTTCTATCCTAGGGCAATCAGAGACCCGATTAGATCATTTTATATTAAGGTTAATTTAAGAATTCAGTGAAATTCTATCACATTTGTTCAACTTATATCGCTCCAATTTCAGATAGCGTATTAGGCTAAGCGGCATCTCAAAGCGCATGAAATGACGAGTAAAATGCACTATTAAACTTCTAGGGTAGGGCAAACAGAGACCCGATTAGATCATTTTATGTTATGGTTAATTTAAGATTTCAGGGAGATTCTATCACATCTATTCAATTTACGTCGCTCCTATTTCAGATAGCGTATTCGGCTAAGCGGCATCTCAAAGCGCATAAAATGGCGAATAAAATGCACTATTAAGCTACTAGGCTAGGGCGAACAGAGACCCGATTAGATCATTTTATATTTTGGTTAATATAAGAATTCTGCGAAATTCTATCACATTTGTTCAATTTACGTCGCTCCTATTTCAGATAGCTTATTGGGGTAGGCGGCATCTCAAAGCGCATGAAATGGCGAGTGAAATGCACTATTAAACTTCTAGGGTAGGGCAAACAGAGACCCGATTAGATCATTTTATATTATGGTTAATTTAAGAATTCAGCAAAATTCCATCACATTTGCTCAATTTACGTCGCTCCTATTTCAGATAGCGTACTGGGCTAGGCGGCATCTTAAAGCGCGTGGAATGGCGAGTAAAATGCACTATTAAAATTCTATGATAGGGCAATCAGACACCCGATTATATCATTTTATATTATGGTTAATTTAAGAATTCAGCGAAATTCTATCACATTTGTTCAACTTACGTCGCTCCTATTTCAGATAGCGTATTGGGCTAAGCGGCATCACAAAGCGCATGAAATGGCGAGTGAAATGCACCATTAGACTTCTATGGTAGGGCGAACAGAGACCCGATTAGATCATTTTACATTAAGGTTAATATAAGGATTCACGGAAATTCTATCACATTTGTTCAATTTACGTCGCTCCTATTTCAGATAGCGTATTGGGCTATGCGGCATCTCAAAGCGCATGAAATGGCGAGTAAAATGCACTATTAAACTTCTATGGTAGGGCGAACAGAGACCCGATTAGATCATTTTACATTAAGGTTAATATAAGGATTCACGGAAATTCTATCACATTTGTTAAATTTACGTCGCTCCTATTTCAGACAGCGTATTGGGCTATGCGGCATCTCAAAGCGCATGAAATGGCGAGTAAAATGCACTATTAAACTTCTAGGGTAGGGCAAACAGAGACCCGATGAGATCATTTTATATTATGGTTAATTTAAGAATTCAGCGAAATTCTATCACATTTGTTCAATTTACGTCGCTCCTATTTCAGATAGCGTATTGGGCTAAGCGGCCTCTCAAAGCGCATGAAATGGCGAGTAAAATGCGCTATTAAACTTTTAGGATAAGGCAAACGGAGCCCCGATTAGATCCTTTTATATTACGGTTAATATAAGAATTCAGCGTAATTCTATCACATTTGTTCATCTTACGTCGCTCCTATTTCAGATAGCGTACTGGGCTAGGCGGCATCTTAAGGCGCGTGGAAGGGCGAGTAAAATGCACTACTAAACTTCTATGATAGAGCAATCAGAGACCCGATTAGATCATTTTATATTTTGTTTAATATAAGATTTCAGGGAAATTCTATCACATTTGTTCAATTTACGTCGCTCCTATTTCAGATAGCGTATTGGGCTACGCGGCATCTCAAAGCGCATGAAATGGCGAATAAAATGCACTATTAAACTTCTAGGCTAGGGCGAACAGAGACCCGATTAGATCATTTTACATTCTGGTTAATAAAATAATTCAGCGAAATTCTACCACATTTGTTCAACTTTCGTTGCTCCTATTTCAGATAGCGTATTGGGGTAAGCGGCATCTCAAAGCGCATGAAATGGCGAGTAAAATGCACTATTAAACTTCTAGGGTACGGCAAACAGAGACCCGATTAGATCATTTTATATTATGGTTAATATAAGAATTCAGCGAAATTCTATCACATTTGTTCAACTTATATCGCTCCAATTTCAGATAGCGTATTAGGCTAAGCGGCATCTGAAAGCGCATGAAGTGACGAGTGAAATGCACTATTAAACTTCTAGGGTAGGGCGAACAGAGACCCGATTAGATCCTTTGATATTATGGTTAATTTAAGAATTCAGCGAAATTCTATCACATTTGTTCAATTTACGTCGCTCCTATTTCAGATAGCGTATTGGGCTAGGCGGCATCTCAAAGCGCATGAAATGACGAGTGAAATGCACTATTAAACTTCTAGGGTAGGGCGAACAGAGACCCGATTAGATCATTTTACATTAAGGTTAATATAAGTATTCAGCGAGATTCTATCATACTTGTTCAATTTACGTCGCTTCTATTTCAGACAGCGTACTGGGCTAGGCGGCATCTTAAAGCGCGTGGAATGGCGAGTAAAATGCACTATTAACCTTCTATGATAGGGCAATCAGAGACCAGATTAGATCATTTTATGTTTTGGTTAATATAAGAATTCAGCGAAATTCTATCACATTTGTTCAATTTTCGTCGGTCCTATTTCAGATAGCGTATTGGGCTAAGCGGCATCTCAAAGCGCATAAAGTGACGAGTGAAATGCACTATTAAACTTCTAGGGTAGGGCAAACAGAGACCTGATTAGATCATTTTATATTATGGTTAATTTAAGAATTCAGCAAAATTCTATCACATTTGTTCAACTTACGTCGCTCCTATTTCAGATAGCGTACTGGTCTAGGCGGCACCTTAAAGCGCGTGGAATGACGAGTAAAATGCACTACTAAACTTCTATGATAGGGCAATCAGAGACCCGATTAGATCATTTTATATGTTGTTTAATATAAGATTTCACGGAAATTCCATCACATTTGTTCAATTTACGTCGCTCCTATTTCAGATAGCGTATTGGGCTAAGCGGCCTCTCAAAGCGCATGACATGTCGAGTAAAATGCGCTAATAAACTTCTAGGATAAGGCAAACGGAGACCCGATTAGTTCATTTTATATTACGGTTAATATAAGAATTCAGCGTAATTCTATCACATTTGTTCATCTTACGTCGCTCCTATTTCAGATAGCCTACTGGGCTAGGCGGCACCATAAAGCGCGTGGAAGGGCGAGTAAAATGCACTACTAAACTTCTATGATAGAGCAATCAGAGACACGATTAGATCATTTTATATTTTGTTTAATATAAGATTTCAGGGAAATTCTATCACATTTGTTCAATTTACGTCGCTCCTATTTCAGATAGCGTATTGGACTATGCGGCATCTTAAAGCGCTCGGAATGGCGAGTAAAATGCACTATTAAACTTCTATGCTAGGGCAATCAGAGACCCGATTAGATCATTTTATATTTTGGTTAATATAAGAATTCAGTGAAATTCTATCACATTTGTTCAATTTACGTCGCTCCTATTTCAGATAGCGTATTGGGCAATGCGGCATCACAAAGCGTATGAAATGGCGAATAAAATGCACTATTAAGGTTCTAGGCTCGGGCGAACAGAGATCCGATTAGATCATTTTACATTATGGTTAATAAAAGAATTCAGCGAAATTCTATCACATTTGTTCAACTTATATCGCTCCAATTTCAGATAGCGTATTAGGCTAAGCGGCATCTGAAAGCGCATGAAATGACGAGTGAAATGCACTATTAAACTTCTAGGGTAGGGCGAACAGAGACCCGATTAGATCCTTTGATATTATGGTTAATCTAAGAATTCAGCGATATTCTATCACATTGGTTCAATTTCCGTCGCTCCTATTTCAGATAGCGTATTGGGATAAGCGGCATCTCAAAGCGCATGAAATGGCGAGTAAAATGCACTATTAAACTTCTAGGGTAGTGCAAACAGAAATCCGATTAGATCATTTTATATTATGGTTAATTTAAGAATTCAGCAAAATTCTATCACTTTTGTTCAATTTACGTCGCTCCTATTTCAGATAGCGTATTGGGTTAAGCGGCACCTCAAAGCGCATGAGATTGCGAGTAAAATGCACTTTTAAGCTTCTAGGGTAGAGCAAACAGAGACCCGATTAGATCATATTATATTATGGTTAATTTAAGAATTCAGCAAAATTCTATCACATTTGTTCAATTTACGTCGCTCATATTTCAGATAGCGTACTGTGCGAGACGGCATCTTAGGGTGCGTGGAATGGCGAGTAATATGCACTATTAAACTTCTATGGTAGGGAAACCAGTGACCCGATTAGATCATTTTATATTAAGGTTAATTTAAGAATTCAGCGAAATTCTATGACATTTGTTCAATTTACGTCGCTCCTATTTCAGATAGCTTATTGGGCATAGCGGCATCTCAAAGCGCATGAAGTGACAAGTGAAATGCACTATTAAACTTCTACGGTAGGGCGAACAGAGACCCGATTAGATCATTTTACATTAAGGTTAATATAAAAATTCAGGGAAATTCTATCACATTTGTTCAATTTACGTCGCTCCTATTTCAGATACCGTATTGGGCTACGCGGCATCTCAAAGCGCATGAAATGGCGAATAAAATGCACTATTAAACTTCTAGGCTAGGGCGAACAGAGACCCGATTAGATCATTTTACATTCTGGTTAATAAAATAATTCAGCGAAATTCTATCACATTTGTTCAACTTTCGTTGCTCCTATTTCAGATAACGTATTGGTTTAAGCGGCATCTCAAAGCGCATGAAATGTCGAGTAAAATGCACTATTACACTTCTAGGGTAGGGCAAACAGAGACCCGATTAGATCATTTTATATTATGGTTAATTTAAGATGTCAGCAAAATTCTATCACATTTGTTCAATTTACGTCGCTCCTGTTTCAGATAGCGTGCTGGGCCATGCGGCATCTTAAAGCGCGTGGAATGGCGAGTAAAATGCACTATTAAACTTCTGTGATAGGGCAATCAGAGACCCGATTAGACCATTTTATATTATGGTTAATTTAAGAATTCAGCAAAATTCTATCACATTTGTTCAATTTACGTCGCTCCTATTTCAGACAGCGTACTGGGCTAGGCGGCATCTTAAAGCGTGTGGAATGGCGAGTAAAATACACTATTAACCTTCTATGATAGGGCAATCAGAGACCAGACTAGATCATTTTATACTTTGGTTAATATAAGAATTCAGCGAAATTCTATCACATTTGTTCAATTTACGTCGCTCCTATTTCAGATAGCGTATTGGGCTAGGCGGCATCTCAAAGCGCATGAAATGACGAGTGAAATGCACTATTAAACT
Source organism: Macropis europaea (assembly GCA_916610135.2). Lineage (NCBI taxonomy): Eukaryota > Metazoa > Arthropoda > Insecta > Hymenoptera > Melittidae > Macropis > Macropis europaea. The sequence continues at coordinate 2,143,862 of CAKAJE020001202.1, read as the reverse complement.
TCTAGGGTAGGGCGAACAGAGACCCGATTAGATCATTTTACATTAAGGTTAATATAAGTATTCAGCGAGATTCTATCACACTTGTTCAATTTACGTCGCTTCTATTTCAGACAGCGTACTGGGCTAGGCGGCATCTTAAAGCGCATGAAGTGGCGAGTGAAATGCACTATTCAACTTCTAGGGTAGTGCAAACAGAGACCCGATTAGATCATTTTACATTATGGTTCATGTAAGAATGCAGCGTAATTCTATCACAATTGTTCAAGTTACGTCGCTCCTATTTCAGATAGCGTACTGGGCTAGGCGGCATCTTAAAGCGCGTGGAATGGCGAGTAAAATGCACTACTATTCTTCTATGATAGGGCAATCAGAGGCCCGATTAGATCATTTTATATTTTGTTTAATATAAGGTTTCAAGGAAATTCTATCACATTTGTCCAATTTACGTCGCTCCTATTTCAGATAGCGTATTGGGCTAAGCGGCATCACAAAGCGCATGAAATGGCGAACAAAATGCACTATTAAACTTCTAGGCTATGGCGAACAGAGACCAGATTAGATCATTTTATATTTTGGTTAACATAAGAATTCTGCGAAATTCTATCACATTTGTTCAATTTACGTCGCTGCTATTTCCGATAGCTTATTGGGCTTAGCGGCATCTCAAAGCGCATAAAGTGACGAGTGAAATGCACTATTAAACTTCTATGGTAGGGCGAACAGAGACCCGATTAGATCATTTTATATTATGGTTAATTTAAGAATTCAGCAAAATTCTATCACATTTGCTCAATTTACGTCGCTCCTATTTCAGATAGCGTACTGGGCTAGGCGGCATCTTAAAGCGCGTGGAATGGCGAGTATAATGCACTATTATACTTGTAGGATAAGGCAAACAGAGACCCGATTAGATCATTTTATATTACGGTTAATATAAGAATTCAGCGTAATTCTATCACATTTGTTTAAGTTACGTCGCTCCTATTTCAGATAGCGTAGTGGGCTAGGCGGCATCTCAAAGCGCATGAAATGATGAGTGAAATGCACTATTATACTTCTAGGGTAGGGCTAACAGAGACCCGAAGAGATCATTTTACATTAAAGTGAATATAAGAATGCAGCGTAATTCTGTCACATTTGTTCAACTTACGTCGCTCCTATTTCAGATAGCGTATTGGGTTAAGCGTCATCTCAAAGCGCATGAAATGACGAGTGAAATGCACTATTAAGCTTCTAGGGTAGGGCAAACAGAGACCCGATTAGATCATTTTATACCATGGTTAATTTAAGAATTCAACAAAATTCTATCACATTTGTTCAACTTACGTCGCTCCTATTTCAGATAGCGTACTGGGCTAGGCGGCATCTTAAAGCGCGTGGAATGGCGAGTAAAATGCACTACTAAACTTCTATGATAGGGCAATCAGAGGCCCGATTAGATCATTTTATATTTTGTTTAATATAAGATTTCAGGGAAATAGTATCACATTTGTTCAATTTGCGTCGCTCCTATTTCAGATAGCGTATTCGGCTAAGCGGCATCTCAAAGCGCATGAAGTGGCGAATACAATGCACTATTAAACTTCTAGGCTAGGGCGAACAGAGACCCGATCAGATCATTTTACATTATGGTTAATAAAAGAATTCGGCGAAATTCTATCACATTTGTTCAACTTACGTCGCTCCTATTTCAGATAGCGTATTGGACTAAGCGGCATCACAAAGCGCATGAAATGGCGAGTGAAATGCACCATTAGACTTCTATGGTAGGGCGAACAGAGACCCGATTCGATCATTTTACATTAAGGTTAATATAAGGATTCACGGAAATTCTATCATATTTGTTCAATTTACGTCGCTCCTATTTCAGATAGCGTATTGGGCTATGCGGCATCTCAAAGCGCATGAAATGGCGAGTAAAATGCGCTATTAAACTTTTAGGATAAGGCAAACGGAGACCCGATTAGATCATTTTAAATTACGGTTAATATAAGAATTCAGCGTAATTTTATCACATTAGTTCATCTTACGTCGCTCCTATTTCAGATAGCGTACTGGGCTAGACGGCATCTTAAAGCGCGTGGAAGGGCGAGTAAGATGCACTACTAAACTTCTATGATAGAGCAATCAGAGACCCGATTAGATCATTTTATATTTTGTTTAATATAAGATTTCAGGGAAATTCTATCACATTTCTTCAATTTACGTCGCTCCTATTTCAAATAGCGTATTGGGCTAAGCGGCATCACAAAGCGCATGAAATGGCGAACAAAATGCACTATTAAACTTCTAGGCTAGGGCGAACAGAAACCAGATTAGATCGTTTTATATTTTGGTTAACAAAAGGATTCTGCGAAATTTTATCACATTTGTTCAATTTACGTCGCTCCTATTTCAGATAGCTTATTGGGCTAAGCGGCATCTGAAGGCGCATGTAGTGACGAGTAAAATGCACTATTAAACTTCTATGATAGGGCAATCAGTGACCCGATTAGATCATTTTATATTATAGTTAATTTAAGAATTCAGCGAAATTCTATCACATTTGTTCAATTTACGTCGCTCCTATTTCACATAGCGTATTGGGCTATGCGGCATCTTAACGCGCTCGGAATGGCGAGTAAAATGCACTATTAAACTCCTAGGGTAGGGCAAACAGAGACCCGATTAGATCATTTTATATTATGGTTAATTTAAGAATTCAGCAAGATTCTATCACATTTGTTCAACTTACGTCGCTCCTATTTCAGCTAGCGTACTGGGCTAGGCGGGATCTTAAAACGCGAGGAATGGCGAGTAAAATGCACTGTTAAACTTCTATGATAGGGCAATCAGAGACCCGATTAGATCACTTTATATTTTGGTTATTATAAGAATTCAGCGAAATTCTATCACATTTGTTCAATTTACGTCGCTCCTATTTCAGATAGCGTACTGGGCTTGGCGGCATCTCAAAGCGCATGAAATGGCGAGTGAAATGCACTATTAAACTTCTAGGGTAAGGCAAACAGAGACGCGATTAGATGACTTTATATTACGGTTAATATAAGAATTCAGCGTAATTCTATCACAATTGTTCAATTTACGTCGCTCCTATTTCAAATAGCGTATTGGGCTAAGCGGCATCTCAAAGCGCATGAAGTGGCGAGTGAAATGCACTATTAATCTTCTAGGGTAAGGCAAACAGAGACCCGATTAGATCATTTTATAACATGGTTAATATAAGAATTCAGCGTAATTCTCTCACATTTGTTCAATTTACGTCGCTCCTATTTCAGATAGCGTATTGGGCTAAGCGGCATCTCAAAGCGCATGAAATGGCTAGTAAAATGCACTATTAAACTTCTAGGGTAGGGCAAACAGAGACCCGGTTAGAACATTTTATATTATGGTTAATTTAAGAATTCAGCGTAATTCTATCACATTTGTTCAACTTACGTCGCTCCTATTTCAGATAGCGTACTGGGCTAGGCGGCATCTCAATGCGCATGAAATGGCGAGTAAAATGCACTGCTAAACTTGTAGGGTAGGGCAAACAGAGACCCGATTAGATCATTTTATATTATGGTTAATTTAAGATGTCAGCAAAATTCTGTCACATTTGTTCAATTTACGTCGCTCCAATTTCAGATAGCGTATTGGGCTAAGCGGCATCTCTAAGCGCATGAAGTGGCGAGAAAATGCACTATTAAACTTCTAGGATAAGGCAAACAGAGACCCGATTAGATCATTTTATATTGCGGTTAATATAAGAATTCACCGGAACTCTGTCACATTTGTTCAACTTACGTCGCTCCTATTTCAGATAGCGTACTGGGCTAGGCGGCATCTTAAAGCGCATGGAAGGGCGAGTAAAATGCACTACTAAACTTCTATGATAGGGCAATCAGAGACCCGATTAGAACATTTTATATTACGGTTAATATAAGAATTCAGCGTAATTCTATCACATTTGTTCAACTTACGTCGCTCCTACTTCAGATAGCGTACTGGGCTCGGCGGCATCTTAAAGCGCAAGAAATGGCGAGTAAAATGCACTATTAAACTACTAGGGTAGGGCAAACAGAGACCCGATTAGATAATTTTATATTACGGTTAATATAATAATTGAGCGTAATTCTATCACATTTGTTCAACTTACGTCGCTCCTATTTCAGCTAGCGTACTGGGCTAGGCGGGATCTTAAAACGCGAGGAATGGCGAGTAAAATGCACTGTTACACTTCTATGATAGGGCAATCAGAGACCCAATTAGATCACTTTATATTTTGGTTATTATAACAATTCAGCGAAATTCTATCACATTTGTTCAATTTACGTCGCTCCTATTTCAGATAGCGTACTGGGCTTGGCGGCATCTCAAAGCGCATGAAATGGCGAGTGAAACGCACTATTAAACATCTATGATAGGGCAAACAGAGACCCGATTAGATCATTTGATATTATGGTTAATTTAAGAATTCAGCGAAATTCTACCACATTTGTTCAGTGGACGTCGCTCCCATTGCAGATAGCGTATTGGGCTAAGCGGCATCTCAAAGCGCATGAAATGGCGAGTAAAATGCACTATTAAACTTCTAGGGTAAGGCAAACAGAGACGCGATTAGATGATTTTATATTACGGTTAATATAAGAATTCAGCGTAATTCTATCATATTTGTTCAATTTACGTCGCACCTATTTCAGATGCGTATTGGGCTAAGCGGCATCTCAAAGCGCCTTGAAATGGCGAGTAAAATGCACTATTAAACTTCTAGGGTAAGGCAAACAGAGACCCGATTAGATCATTTTATATTACGGTTAATATAAGAATAAAGCATAATTCTATCACATTTGTTCAATTTACGTCGCTGATATTTCAGGTAGCGTATTGGGCTAAGCGGCATCTCAAAGCGCAAGAAATGGCGAGTAAAATGCACTATTAAACTTCTAGGGTAGGGCAAACAGAGACCCGGTTAGATCATTTTATATTATGGTTAATTTAAGAATTCAGCGTAATTCTATCACATTTGTCAACTTACGTCGCTCCTATTTCAGATAGCGTACTGGCCCAGGCGGCATCTCAATGCGCATGAAATGGCGAGTAAAATGCACTGCTAAACTTGTAGGGTACGGCAAACAGAGACCCGATTAGATCATTTTACATTAAGGTTAATATAAGAATTCAGGGAAATTCTATCACATTTGTTCAATTTACGTCGCTCCTATTTCAGATAGCGTATTGGGCTAAGCGGCATCTCAAAGCGCATGAAGTAGCGAGTAAAATGCACTGCTAAACTTGTAGAGTAGGGCAAACAGAGACCCGATTAGATCATTTTATATTATGGTTAATTTAAGATGTCAGCAAAATTCTGTCACATTTGTTCAATTTACGTCGCTCCAATTTCAGATAGCGTATTGGGCTAAGCGGCATCTCTAAGCGCATGAAGTGGCGAGAAAATGCACTATTAAACTTCTAGGATAAGGCAAACAGAGACCCGATTAGATCATTTTATATTGCGGTTAATATAAGAATTCACCGTAATTCTATCACATTTGTTCAACTTACGTCGCTCCTATATCAGATAGCGAACTGGGCTCGGCGGCATCATAAAGCGCAAGAAATGGCGAGTAAAACGCACTATTAAACTTCGCGGGTAGGGCAAACAGAGACCCGATTAGATCATTTTATATTACGGTTAATATAAAAATTCAGCGTAATTCTATCACATTAGTTCAACTTACGTCGCTCCTATTTCAGATAGCGTACTGGGCTAGGCGGCATCTTAAAGCGCGTGGAAGGGCGTGTAAAATGCACTACTAAACTTATAGGGTAGGGCAAACAGAGACTCGATTAGATCATATTATATTATGGTTGATTTAAGAATTCAGCAAAATTCTATCACATTTGTTCAATTTACATCGCTCCTATTTCAGATATCGTATTGGGCTAAGCGGCAACTCAAAGCGCATGAAATGACGAGTGAAATGCAGTATTAAACTTCTAGGGTAGGGCGAACAGAGACGCGATTAGATCATTTTACATTAAGGTTAATATAAGAATTCAGGGAAATTCTATCACATTTGTTCAATTTACGTCGCTCCTATTTCAGATAGCGTATTGGGCTAAGCGGCATCTCAAAGCGCATGAAGTAGCGAGTAAAATGCACTGCTAAACTTGTAGGGTAGGGCAAACAGAGACCCGATTAGATCATTTTATATTACGGTTAATTTAAGATGTCAGCAAAATTCTATCACATTTGTTCAATTTACGTCGCTCCAATATCAGATAGCGTACTGGGCTAGGCGGCAACTTAAAGCGCGTGGAATGGCGAGCAAAATGCGCGATTAATCTTTTATGATAGGGCAATCAGAGACCCGACTAGATCATTTTATATTTTGGATAATATAAGAATTCAGCGAAATTCTATCACAATTGTTCAATTTACGTCCCTCCTATTTCAAATAGCGTATTGGGCTAAGCGGCATCTCAAAGCGCATGAAGTGGCGAGTGAAATGCACTATTAATCTTCTAGGGTAAGGCAAACAGAGACCCGATTAGATCATTTTATATTGCGGTTAATATAAGAATTCACCGTAACTCTGTCACATTTGTTCAACTTACGTCGCTCCTATTTCAGATAGCGTACTGGGCTAGGCGGCATCTTAAAGCGCGTGGAAGGGCGAGTAAAATGCACTGCTAAACTTCTATGATAGGGCAATCAGAGACCCGATTAGATCATTTTATATTACGGTTAATATAAGAATTCAGCGTAATTCTATCACATTTGTTCAACTTACGTCGCTCCTACTTCAGATAGCGTACTGGGCTCGGCGGCATCTTAAAGCGCAAGAAATGGCGAGTAAAATGCACTATTAAACTTCTAGGGTAGGGCAAACAGAGACCCGATAAGATGATTTTATATTATGGTTAATTTAAGAATTCAGCGAAACTCTATCATATTTGTTCAATTTACGTCGCTCCTATTTCAGATAGCGTAATGGGCTAAGCGGCATCTCAATGCGCATGAAATGACGAGTAAAATGCACTATTAAACTTCTAGGATAAGGCAAACAGGGACCCGATTAGATCATTTTATATTACGGTTAATATAAGAATCCAGCGTAATTCTATCACATTTGTTCAACTCACGTCGCTCCTATTTCAGATAGCGTATTGGGCTAAGCGGCATCCCAAAGCGCATGAAATGGCGAGTAAAATGCACTATTAAACTTCTAGGGTAGGGCAAACAGAGACCCGGTTAGATCATTTTATATTATGGATATAAGAATTCAGCGTAATTCTATCACATTTGTCAACTTACGTCGCTCCTATTTCAGATAGCGTACAGGCCCAGGCGGCATCTCAATGCGCATGAAATGGCGAGTAAAATGCACTGCTAAACTTGTAGGGTAGGGCAAACAGAGACCCGATTAGATCATTTTACATTAAGGTTAATATAAGAATTCAGGGAAATTCTATCACATTTGTTCAATTTACGTCGCTCCTATTTCAGATAGCGTATTGGGCTAAGCGGCATCTCAAAGCGCATGAAATGACGAGTGAAATGCACTATTAATCTTCTAGTGTTGGGCGAACAAAGACCCGATTAGATCATTTTACATTAATGTTAATATAAGAATTCAGGGAAATTCTATCTCATTTGTTCAATTTACGTCGCTCCTATTTCAGATAGCGTCCTGGGCTAGATGGCATCTTAAATCGCGTGGAATGGCGAGTAAAATGTACTATTAAACTTCTATGATAGGGCAAACAGAGACCCGATTAGATCATTTTACATTAAGGTTAATATAAGAATTCAGGGAAATTCTATCACATTTGTTCAATTTACGTCGCTCCTATTTCAGATAGCGTATTGGGCTAAGCGTCATCTCAAAGCGCATGAAATGACGAGTGAAATGCACTATTAAGCTTCTAGGGTAGGGCAAACAGAGACCCGATTAGATCATTTTATACCATGGTTAATTTAAGAATTCAACAAAATTCTATCACATTTGTTCAACTTACGTCGCTCCTATTTCAGATAGCGTACTGGGCTAGGCGGCATCTTAAAGCGCGTGGAATGGCGAGTAAAATGCACTACTAAACTTCTATGATAGGGCAATCAGAGGCCCGATTAGATCATTTTATATTTTGTTTAATATAAGATTTCAGGGAAATAGTATCACATTTGTTCAATTTGCGTCGCTCCTATTTCAGATAGCGTATTCGGCTAAGCGGCATCTCAAAGCGCATGAAGTGGCGAATACAATGCACTATTAAACTTCTAGGCTAGGGCGAACAGAGACCCGATCAGATCATTTTACATTATGGTTAATAAAAGAATTCGGCGAAATTCTATCACATTTGTTCAACTTACGTCGCTCCTATTTCAGATAGCGTATTGGACTAAGCGGCATCACAAAGCGCATGAAATGGCGAGTGAAATGCACCATTAGACTTCTATGGTAGGGCGAACAGAGACCCGATTAGATCATTTTACATTAAGGTTAATATAAGGATTCACGGAAATTCTATCATATTTGTTCAATTTACGTCGCTCCTATTTCAGATAGCGTATTGGGCTATGCGGCATCTCAAAGCGCATGAAATGGCGAGTAAAATGCGCTATTAAACTTTTAGGATAAGGCAAACGGAGACCCGATTAGATCATTTTATATTACGGTTAATATAAGAATTCAGCGTAATTTTATCACATTAGTTCATCTTACGTCGCTCCTATTTCAGATAGCGTACTGGGCTAGACGGCATCTTAAAGCGCGTGGAAGGGCGAGTAAGATGCACTACTAAACTTCTATGATAGAGCAATCAGAGACCCGATTAGATCATTTTATATTTTGTTTAATATAAGATTTCAGGGAAATTCTCATCACATTTCTTCAATTTACGTCGCTCCTATTTCAAATAGCGTATTGGGCTAAGCGGCATCACAAAGCGCATGAAATGGCGAACAAAATGCACTATTAAACTTCTAGGCTAGGGCGAACAGAAACCAGATTAGATCATTTTATATTTTGGTTAACATAAGGATTCTGCGAAATTTTATCACATTTGTTCAATTTACGTCGCTCCTATTTCAGATAGCTTATTGGGCTAAGCGGCATCTGAAGGCGCATGTAGTGACGAGTAAAATGCACTATTAAACTTCTATGATAGGGCAATCAGTGACCCGATTAGATCATTTTATATTATAGTTAATTTAAGAATTCAGCGAAATTCTATCACATTTGTTCAATTTACGTCGCTCCTATTTCACATAGCGTATTGGGCTATGCGGCATCTTAACGCGCTCGGAATGGCGAGTAAAATGCACTATTAAACTCCTAGGGTAGGGCAAACAGAGACCCGATTAGATCATTTTATATTATGGTTAATTTAAGAATTCAGCAAGATTCTATCACATTTGTTCAACTTACGTCGCTCCTATTTCAGCTAGCGTACTGGGCTAGGCGGGATCTTAAAACGCGAGGAATGGCGAGTAAAATGCACTGTTAAACTTCTATGATAGGGCAATCAGAGACCCGATTAGATCACTTTATATTTTGGTTATTATAAGAATTCAGCGAAATTCTATCACATTTGTTCAATTTACGTCGCTCCTATTTCAGATAGCGTACTGGGCTTGGCGGCATCTCAAAGCGCATGAAATGGCGAGTGAAATGCACTATTAAACTTCTAGGGTAAGGCAAACAGAGACGCGATTAGATGACTTTATATTACGGTTAATATAAGAATTCAGCGTAATTCTATCACAATTGTTCAATTTACGTCGCTCCTATTTCAAATAGCGTATTGGGCTAAGCGGCATCTCAAAGCGCATGAAGTGGCGAGTGAAATGCACTATTAATCTTCTAGGGTAAGGCAAACAGAGACCCGATTAGATCATTTTATAACATGGTTAATATAAGAATTCAGCGTAATTCTATCACATTTGTTCAATTTACGTCGCTCCTATTTCAGATAGCGTATTGGGCTAAGCGGCATCTCAAAGCGCATGAAATGGCTAGTAAAATGCACTATTAAACTTCTAGGGTAGGGCAAACAGAGACCCGGTTAGAACATTTTATATTATGGTTAATTTAAGAATTCAGCGTAATTCTCTCACATTTGTTCAACTTACGTCGCTCCTATTTCAGATAGCGTACTGGGCTAGGCGGCATCTCAATGCGCATGAAATGGCGAGTAAAATGCACTGCTAAACTTGTAGGGTAGGGCAAACAGAGACCCGATTAGATCATTTTATATTATGGTTAATTTAAGATGTCAGCAAAATTCTGTCACATTTGTTCAATTTACGTCGCTCCAATTTCAGATAGCGTATTGGGCTAAGCGGCATCTCTAAGCGCATGAAGTGGCGAGAAAATGCACTATTAAACTTCTAGGATAAGGCAAACAGAGACCCGATTAGATCATTTTATATTGCGGTTAATATAAGAATTCACCGGAACTCTGTCACATTTGTTCAACTTACGTCGCTCCTATTTCAGATAGCGTACTGGGCTAGGCGGCATCTTAAAGCGCATGGAAGGGCGAGTAAAATGCACTACTAAACTTCTATGATAGGGCAATCAGAGACCCGATTAGAACATTTTATATTACGGTTAATATAAGAATTCAGCGTAATTCTATCACATTTGTTCAACTTACGTCGCTCCTACTTCAGATAGCGTACTGGGCTCGGCGGCATCTTAAAGCGCAAGAAATGGCGAGTAAAATGCACTATTAAACTACTAGGGTAGGGCAAACAGAGACCCGATTAGATAATTTTATATTACGGTTAATATAATAATTGAGCGTAATTCTATCACATTTGTTCAACTTACGTCGCTCCTATTTCAGCTAGCGTACTGGGCTAGGCGGGATCTTAAAACGCGAGGAATGGCGAGTAAAATGCACTGTTACACTTCTATGATAGGGCAATCAGAGACCCAATTAGATCACTTTATATTTTGGTTATTATAACAATTCAGCGAAATTCTATCACATTTGTTCAATTTACGTCGCTCCTATTTCAGATAGCGTACTGGGCTTGGCGGCATCTCAAAGCGCATGAAATGGCGAGTGAAACGCACTATTAAACATCTATGATAGGGCAAACAGAGACCCGATTAGATCATTTGATATTATGGTTAATTTAAGAATTCAGCGAAATTCTACCACATTTGTTCAGTGGACGTCGCTCCTATTGCAGATAGCGTATTGGGCTAAGCGGCATCTCAAAGCGCATGAAATGGCGAGTAAAATGCACTATTAAACTTCTAGGGTAAGGCAAGCAGAGACGCGATTAGATGATTTTATATTACGGTTAATATAAGAATTCAGCGTAATTCTATCATATTTGTTCAATTTACGTCGCACCTATTTCAGATGCGTATTGGGCTAAGCGGCATCTCAAAGCGCCTTGAAATGGCGAGTAAAATGCACTATTAAACTTCTAGGGTAAGGCAAACAGAGACCCGATTACTTCATTTTATGTTATGGTTAATTTTAGAATTCGGCAAAATTCTATCACATTTGTTCCACTTACGTCGCTCCTATTTCAGATAGCGTACTGAGCTAGGCGGCACCTTAAAGCGCGTGGAATGGCGAGTAAAATGCACTATTAAACTTCTGTGATAGGGCAATCAGAGACCCGATTAGATCATTTTATATTTTGGTTAATATAAGAATTCAGCGAAATTGTATCACATTTGTTCAATTTACGTCGCTCCTATTTCAGATAGCGTATTGGGCTAAGCGGCAGCTCAAAGCGCATGAAATGACGAATAAAATGCACTATTAAACTTCTAGGGTAGGGCAATCAGCGACCCGATTAGATCATTTTATATTACGGTTAATATAAGAATGCAGCGTAATTCTTTCACATTTGTTCAACTTACGTCGCTCCTATTTCAGATAGCGTACTGGGCTAGGCGACATCTTAAAGCGCGTGGAAGGGCGAGTAAAATGCACTACTAAACTTCTATGATAGGGTAATCAGAGACCCGATTAGATCATTTTATATTTTGGTTAATATAAGAATTCAGCGAAATTCTATCACATTTGTTCAATTTACGTTGCTCCTATTTCAGATAGCGTATCGGGCTATGCGGCATCTCAAAGCGCATGAAATGACGAGTGAAATGCACTATTAATCTTCTAGTGTTGGGCGAACAAAGACCCGATTAGATCATTTTACATTAATGTTAATATAAGAATTCAGGGAAATTCTATCTCATTTGTTCAATTTACGTCGCTCCTATTTCAGATAGCGTACTGGGCTAGATGGCATTTTAAATCGCGTGGAATGGCGAGTAAAATGCACTATTAAACTTCTATGATAGGGCAATCAGAGACCCGATTAGATCATTTTATATTTTGGTCAATATAAGAATTCAGCGAAATTCTATCACATTTGTTCAATTTACGTCGCTCCTCTTTCAGATAGCGTATTGGGCTAAGCGGCAGCTCAAAGCGCATGAAATGACGAATAAAATGCACTATTAAGCTTCTACGCTAGGGCGAACAGAGACCCGATTAGATCATTTAACATTACGGTTAATAAAAGAATTCAGCGAAATTCTATCGCATTTGTTCAATTTACATCGCTCCCGTTTCAAATAGCGTATTGGGCTAAATGGCAACTCAGAGCGCATGAAATGACGAGTGAAATGCACTATTAAACTTCTAGGGTAGGGCGAACAGAGACCCGATTACATCATTTTACATTAAGGTTAATATAAGTATTCAGGGAAATTCTATCACATTCGTTCAATTTACGTGGCTCCGATTTCAGATAGCGTATTGGGCTAAGCGGCATCTCAAAGAGCATGAAATGGCGAGTAAAATGCCCTATTAATCTTCTAGGGTAGGGTGAACAGAGCCCCGATTAGATCATTTTACATTAAGGTTAATATAAGAATTCAGCGAGATTCTCTCACATTTGTTCAATTTACGTCGCTGATATTTGCGATAGCGTATTGGACTAAGCGGCATCTCAAAGCGCAAGAAATGGCGAGTAAAATGAACTATTAAACTTCTAGGATAAGGCAAACAGAGACCCGATTAGATCATTTCATATTACGGTTAATATAAGAATTCAGCGTAATTCTGTCACATTTGTTCAAGTTACGTAGCTCCTTTTTCAGATAGCGTACTGGGCTAGGCGGCAACTTAAAGCGCGTGGAATGGCGAGTAAAATGCACTGTTAAATTTCTATGATAGGGCAATCAGAGACCCAATTAGATCACTTTATATTTTGGTTATTATAACAATTCAGCGAAATTCTATCACATTTGTTCAATTTACGTCGCTCCTATTTCAGATAGCGTACTGGGCTTGGCGGCATCTCAAAGCACATGAAATGGCGAGCAAAGTGCACTATTTAACTTCTAGGGCAGGGCAAACAGAGACCCGATTAGATAATTTTATATTACGGTTAATATAATAATTGAGCGTGATTCTATCACATTTGTTCAACTTACGTCGCTCCTATTTCAGCTAGCGTACTGGGCTAGGCGGGATCTTAAAACGCGAGGAATGGCGAGTAAAATGCACTGTTAAACTTCTATGATAGGGCAATCAGAGACCCGATTAGATCACTTTATATTTTGGTTATTATAAGAATTCAGCGAAATTCTATCACATTTGTTCAATTTACGTCGCTCCTATTTCAGATAGCGTACTGGGCTTGGCGGCATCTCAAAGCGCATGAAATGGCGAGTGAAATGCACTATTAAACATCTATGATAGGGCAAACAGAGACCCGATTAGATCATTTGATATTATGGTTAATTTAAGAATTCAGCGAAATTCTACCACATTTGTTCAATGGACGTCGCTCCTATTGCAGATAGCGTATTGGGCTAAGCGGCATCTCAAAGCGCATGAAATGGCGAGTAAAATGCACTATTAAACTTCTAGGGTAAGGCAAACAGAGACGCGATTAGATGACTTTATATTACGGTTAATATAAGAATTCAGCGTAATTCTATCACAATTGTTCAATTTACGTCGCTCCTATTTCAAATAGCGTATTGGGCTAAGCGGCATCTCAAAGCGCAAGAAGTGGCGAGTGAAATGCACTATTAATCTTCTAGGGTAAGGCAAACAGAGACCCGATTAGATCATTTTATAACATGGTTAATATAAGAATTCAGCGTAATTCTCTCACATTTGTTCAATTTACGTCGCTCCTATTTCAGATAGCGTATTGGGCTAAGCGGCATCTCAAATCGCATGAAATGGCGAGTAAAATGCACTATTAAACTTCTAGGGTAAGGCAAACAGAGACCCGATTAGATCATTTTATATTATGGTTAATTTAAGAATTCAGCCAAATTCTATCACATTTGTTCAATTTACGTCACTACTATTTCAGATAGCGTATTGGGCTAAGAGCCATCTCAAAGCGCATGCAATGGCGAGTAAAATGCACTATTAAACTTCTAGGGTAGGGCAAACAGAGACCCGATTAGATCATTTTATATTATGGTTGATTTAAGAATTCAGCAAAATTCTATCACATTTGTTCAATTTACATCGCTCCTATTTCAGATATCGTATTGGGCTAAGCGGCAACTCAAAGCGCATGAAATGACGAGTGAAATGCAGTATTAAACTTCTAGGGTAGGGCGAACAGAGACCCGATTAGATCATTTTACATTAAGGTTAATATAAGAATTCAGGGAAATTCTATCACATTTGTTCAATTTACGTCGCTCCTATTTCAGATAGCGTATTGGGCTAAGCGGCATCTCAAAGCGCATGAAGTAGCGAGTAAAATGCACTGCTAAACTTGTAGGGTAGGGCAAACAGAGACCCGATTAGATCATTTTATATTATGGTTAATTTAAGATGTCAGCAAAATTCTATCACATTTGTTCAATTTACGTCGCTCCAATATCAGATAGCGTACTGGGCTAGGCGGCAACTTAAAGCGCGTGGAATGGCGTGCAAAATGCGCGATTAAACTTTTATGATAGGGCAATCAGAGACCCGACTAGATCATTTTATATTTTGGATAATATAAGAATTCAGCGAAATTCTATCACAATTGTTCAATTTACGTCGCTCCTATTTCAAATAGCGTATTGGGCTAAGCGGCATCTCAAAGCGCATGAAGTGGCGAGTGAAATGCACTATTAATCTTCTAGGGTAAGGCAAACAGAGACCCGATTAGATCATTTTATAATATGGTTAATATAAGTATTCAGCGAGATTCTCTCACATTTGTTCAATTTACGTCGCTCCTATTTCAGATAGCGTATTGGGCTAAGCGGCATCTCAAAGCGCAAGAAATGGCGAGTAAAATGCACTATTAAACTTCTAGGGTAGGGCAAACGGAGAACTGATAAGATCATTTTATATTATGGTTAATTAAAGAATTCAGCGTAATTCTATCACATTTGTTCAACTTACGTCGCTCCTATATCAGATAGCGAACTGGGCTCGGCGGCATCTTAAAGCGCAAGAAATGGCGAGTAAAACGCACTATTAAACTTCTCGGGTAGGGCAAACAGCGACCCGATTAGATCATTTTATATTACGGTTAATATAAAAATTCAGCGTAATTCTATCACATTAGTTCAACTTACGTCGCTCCTATTTCAGATAGCGTACTGGGCTAGGCGGCATCTTAAAGCGCGTGGAAGGGCGTGTAAAATGCACTACTAAACTTATAGGGTAGGGCAAACAGAGACCCGATTAGATCATATTATATTATGGTTGATTTAAGAATTCAGCAAAATTCTATCACATTTGTTCAATTTACATCGCTCCTATTTCAGATATCGTATTGGGCTAAGCGGCAACTCAAAGCGCGTGGAAGGGCGTGTAAAATGCAGTATTAAACTTCTAGGGTAGGGCGAACAGAGACCCGATTAGATCATTTTACATTAAGGTTAATATAAGAATTCAGGGAAATTCTATCACATTTGTTCAATTTACGTCGCTCCTATTTCAGATAGCGTATTGGGCTAAGCGGCATCTCAAAGCGCATGAAGTAGCGAGTAAAATGCACAGCTAAACTTGTAGGGTAGGGCAAACAGAGACCCGATTAGATCATTTTATATTATGGTTAATTTAAGATGTCAGCAAAATTCTATCACATTTGTTCAATTTACGTCGCTCCAATATCAGATAGCGTACTGGGCTAGGCGGCAACTTAAAGCGCGTGGAATGGCGAGCAAAATGCGCGATTAAACTTTTATGATAGGGCAATCAGAGACCCGACTAGATCATTTTATATTTTGGATAATATAAGAATTCAGCGAAATTCTATCACAATTGTTCAATTTACGTCGCTCCTATTTCAAATAGCGTATTGGGCTAAGCGGCATCTCAAAGCGCGTGAAGTGGCGAGTGAAATGCACTATTAATCTTCTAGGGTAAGGCAAACAGAGACCCGATTAGATCATTTTATAATATGGTTAATATAAGAATTCAGCGTAATTCTCTCACATTTGTTCAATTTACGTCGCTCCTATTTCAGATAGCGTATTGGGCTAAGCGGCATCTCAAAGCGCATGAAATGGCGAGTAAAATGCACTATTAAACTTCTAGGGTAGGGCAAACAGAGACCCGGTTAGATCATTTTATATTATGGTTAATTTAAGAATTCAGCGTAATTCTATCACATTTGTCAACTTACGTCTCTCCTATTTCAGATAGCGTACTGGCCCAGGCGGCATCTCAATGCGCATGAAATGGCGAGTAAAATGCACTGCTAAACTTGTAGGGTAGGGCAAACAGAGACCCGATTAGATCATTTTACATTAAGGTTAATATAAGAATTCAGGGAAATTCTATCACATTTGTTCAATTTACGTCGCTCCTATTTCAGATAGCGTATTGGGCTAAGCGGCATCTCAAAGCGCATGAAGTAGCGAGTAAAATGCACTGCTAAACTTGTAGGGTAGGGCAAACAGAGACCCGATTAGATCATTTTATATTATGGTTAATTTAAGATGTCAGCAAAATTCTGTCACATTTGTTCAATTTACGTCGCTCCAATTTCAGATAGCGTATTGGGCTAAGCGGCATCTCTAAGCGCATGAAGTGGCGAGAAAATGCACTATTAAACTTCTAGGATAAGGCAAACAGAGACCCGATTAGATCATTTTATATTGCGGTTAATATAAGAATTCACCGTAATTCTATCACATTTGTTCAACTTACGTCGCTCCTATATCAGATAGCGAACTGGGCTCGGCGGCATCTTAAAGCGCAAGAAATGGCGAGTAAAACGCACTATTGAACTTCTCGGGTAGGGCAAACAGAGACCCGATTAGATCATTTTATATTACGGTTAATATAAAAATTCAGCGTAATTCTATCACATTAGTTCAACTTACGTCGCTCCTATTTGAGATAGCGTACTGGGCTAGGCGACATCTTAAAGCGCGTGGAAGGGCGTGTAAAATGCACTACTAAACTTATAGGGTAGGGCAAACAGAGACCCGATTAGATCATATTATATTATGGTTGATTTAAGAATTCAGCAAAATTCTATCACATTTGTTCAATTTACATCGCTCCTATTTCAGATATCGTATTGGGCTAAGCGGCAACTCAAAGCGCATGAAATGACGAGTGAAATGCAGTATTAAACTTCTAGGGTAGGGCGAACAGAGACCCGATTAGATCATTTTACATTAAGGTTAATATAAGAATTCAGGGAAATTCTATCACATTTGTTCAATTTACGTCGCTCCTATTTCAGATAGCGTATTGGGCTAAGCGGCATCTCAAAGCGCATGAAGTAGCGAGTAAAATGCACTGCTAAACTTGTAGGGTAGGGCAAACAGAGACCCGATTAGATCATTTTATATTATGGTTAATTTAAAATGTCAGCAAAATTCTACCACATTTGTTCAATTTACGTCGCTCCAATATCAGATAGCGTACTGGGCTAGGCGGCAACTTAAAGCGCGTGGAATGGCGAGCAAAA
Organism: Macropis europaea; assembly: GCA_916610135.2. NCBI lineage: Eukaryota > Metazoa > Arthropoda > Insecta > Hymenoptera > Melittidae > Macropis > Macropis europaea. The sequence continues at coordinate 2,125,933 of CAKAJE020001202.1, read as the reverse complement.
TGCGCGATTAAACTTTTATGATAGGGCAATCAGAGACCCGACTAGATCATTTTATATTTTGGATAATATAAGAATTCAGCGAAATTCTATCACAATTGTTCAATTTACGTAGCTCCTATTTCAAATAGCGTATTGGGCTAAGCGGCATCTCAAAGCGCATGAAGTGGCGAGTGAAATGCACTATTAATCTTCTAGGGTAAGGCAAACAGAGACCCGATTAGATCATTTTATATTGCGGTTAATATAAGAATTCACCGTAACTCTATCACATTTGTTCAACTTACGTCGCTCCTATTTCAGATAGCGTACTGGGCTAGGCGGCATCTTAAAGCGCGTGGAAGGGCGAGTAAAATGCACTACTAAACTTCTATGATAGGGCAATCAGAGACCCGATTAGATCATTTTATATTACGGTTAATATAAGAATTCAGCGTAATTCTATCACATTTGTTCAACTTACGTCGCTCCTACTTCAGATAGCGTACTGGGCTCGGCGGCATCTTAAAGCGCAAGAAATGGCGAGTAAAATGCACTATCAAACTTCTAGGGTAGGGCAAACAGAGACCCGATAAGATGATTTTATATTATGGTTAATTTAAGAATTCAGCGAAACTCTATCATATTTGTTCAATTTACGTCGCTCCTATTTCAGATAGCGTAATGGGCTAAACGGCATCTCAATGCGCATGAAATGGCGAGTAAAATGCACTATTAAACTTCTAGGATAAGGCAAACAGGGACCCGATTAGATCATTTTATATTACGGTTAATATAAGAATCCAGCGTAATTCTATCACATTTGTTCAACTTACGTCGCTCCTATTTCAGATAGCGTACTGGGCTAGGCGGCATCTTAAAGCGCGTGGAATGGCGAGTAAAATGCACTACTAAACTTCTATGATAGGGCAATCAGAGTCCCGTTTAGATCATTTTATATTTTGTTTAATATAAGATTTCAGGGAAATTCTATCACATTTGTTCAATTTACGTCGCTCCTATTTCAGATAGCGTATTGGGCTAAGCGGCATCTCAAATCGCATGAAATGGCGAGTAAAATGCACTATTAAGCTTCTAGGGTAAGGCAAACAGAGACCCGATTAGATCATTTTATATGATGGTTAATTTAAGAATTCAGCCAAATTCTATCACATTTGTTCAATTTACGTCGCTACTATTTCAGATAGCGTATTGGGCTAAGAGCCATCTCAAAGCGCATGCAATGGCGAGTAAAATGCACTATTAAACTTCTAGGGTAGGGCAAACAGAGACCCGATTAGATCATTTTATATTATGGTTGATTTAAGAATTCAGCAAAATTCTATCACATTTGTTCAATTTACATCGCTCCTATTTCAGATATCGTATTGGGCTAAGCGGCAACTCAAAGCGCATGAAATGGCGAGTGAAATGCAGTATTAAACTTCTAGGGTAGGGCGAACAGAGACCCGATTAGATCATTTTACATTAAGGTTAATATAAGAATTCAGGGAAATTCTATCACATTTGTTCAATTTACGTCGCTCCTATTTCAGATAGCGTATTGGGCTGAGCGGCATCTCAAAGCGCATGAAGTAGCGAGTAAAATGCACTGCTAAACTTGTAGGGTAGGGCAAACAGAGACCCGATTAGATCATTTTATATTATGGTTAATTTAAGATGTCAGCAAAATTCTATCACATTTGTTCAATTTACGTCGCTCCAATATCAGATAGCGTACTGGGCTAGGCGGCAACTTAAAGCGCGTGGAATGGCGAGCAAAATGCGCGATTAAACTTTTATGATAGGGCAATCAGAGACCCGACTAGATCATTTTATATTTTGGATAATATAAGAATTCAGCGAAATTCTATCACAATTGTTCAATTTACGTCGCTCCTATTTCAAATAGCGTATTGGGCTAAGCGGCATCTCAAAGCGCATGAAGTGGCGAGTGAAATGCACTATTAATCTTCTAGGGTAAGGCAAACAGAGACCCGATTAGATCATTTTATATTATGGTTAATTTAAGATGTCAGCAAAATTCTATCACATTTGTTCAATTTACGTCGCTCCAATATCAGATAGCGTACTGGGCTAGGCGGCAACTTAAAGCGCGTGGAATGGCGAGCAAAATGCGCGATTAAACTTTTATGATAGGGCAATCAGAGACCCGACTAGATCATTTTATATTTTGGATAATATAAGAATTCAGCGAAATTCTATCACATTTGTTCAATTTACGTCGCTCCTATTTCAGATAGCGTATTGGGCTAAGCGGCATCTCAAAGCGCATGAAGTAGCGAGTAAAATGCACTGCTAAACTTGTAGGGTAGGGCAAACAGAGACCCGATTAGATCATTTTATATTATGGTTAATTTAAGATGTCAGCAAAATTCTGTCACATTTGTTCAATTTACGTCGCTCCAATTTCAGATAGCGTATTGGGCTAAGCGGCATCTCTAAGCGCATGAAGTGGCGAGAAAATGCACTATTAAACTTCTAGGATAAGGCAAACAGAGACCCGATTAGATCATTTTATATTGCGGTTAATATAAGAATTCACCGTAACTCTGTCACATTTGTTCAACTTACGTCGCTCCTATATCAGATAGCGTACTGGGCTAGGCGGCATCTTAAAGCGCGTGGAAGGGCGAGTAAAATGCACTACTAAACTTCTATGATAGGGCAATCAGAGACCCGGTTAGATCATTTTATATTACGGTTAATATAAGAATTCAGCGTAATTCTATCACATTTGTTCAACTTACGTCGCTCCTACTTCAGATAGCGTACTGGGCTCGGCGTCATCTTAAAGCGCAAGAAATGGCGAGTAAAATGCACTATTAAACTTCTAGGGTAGGGCAAACAGAGACCCGATAAGATGATTTTATATTATGGTTAATTTAAGAATTCAGCGAAACTCTATCATATTTGTTCAATTTACGATGCTCCTATTTTAGATAGCGTAATGGGCTAAGCGGCATCTCAATGCGCAAGAAATGGCGAGTAAAATGCGCTCTTAAACTTCTAGGGTAGGGCAACCAGAGACCCGATTAGATCATTTTATATTATCGTTAATTTAAAAATTCAGCGTAATTCTATCACATTTTTTCAATTTACGTCGTTCCTATTTCAGCTAGCGTACTGGGCTAGGCGGGATCTTAAAACGCGAGGAATGACGAGTAAAATGCACTGTTAAACTTCTATGATAGGGCAATCAGAGACCCGATTAGATCACTTTATATTTTCGTTATTATAAGAATTCAGCGAAATTCTATCACATTTGTTCAATTTACGTCGCTCCTATTTCAGATAGCTTATTGGGCTAAGCGGCATCTCAATGCGCATGAAATGGCGAGTAAAATGCACTCTTAATCTTCTAGGGTAGGGTAAACAGAGACCTGATTAGATCATTTTATATTATGGTTAATTTAACAATTCAGCGAAATTCTACCACATTTGTTTTATTTACGTCACTCCTATTTCAGATAGCGTATTGGGCTAAGCGGCATCTCAAACCGCATGAAATGGCGAGTAAAATGCACTGTTAAACTTCTAGGATAAGGCAAACGGGGACCCGATTAGATCATTTTATATTACGGTTAATATAAGAATTCAGCGTAATTCTGTCACATTTGCTCAAGTTTCGTAGCTCCTATTTCAGATAGCGTACTGGGCTAGGCGGCAACTTAAAGCGCGTGGAATGGCGAGTAAAATGCACTATTAAACTTCTGGGGTAGGGCAATCAGAGACCCGATTAGATCATTTTATATTATGGTTAATTTAACAATTCTGCGAAATTCTATCACATTTGTTCAATTTACGTCGTTCCTATTTCAGATAGCATACTGGGCTGGGCGGCATATTAAAGCGCGTGGAATGGCGAGTAAAACGCACTATTAAACTTCTAGGGTAGGGCGAACGAAGACCCGATTAGATCATTTTACATTAAGGTTAATATAAGAATTCAGGGAAATTCTATCACATTTGTTCAACATACGTCGCTCATATTTCAGATAGTGTACTGGGCTAGGCGGCATCTTAAAGTGCGTGGAAGCGCGAGTAAAATGCACTACTAAACTTCTATGATAGAGCAATCAGAGTCCCGTTTAGATCATTTTATATTTTGTTTAGTATAAGATTTCAGGGAAATTCTATCACATTTGTTCAATTTACGTCGCTCCTATGTCAGATAGCGTATTGGGCTAAGCGGCATCTCAAAGCGCATGAAATGACGAGAGACATGCACTATTAAACTTCTTGGGTAGGGCGAACAGAGACCCGATTACTTCCTTTTATGTTATGGTTAATTTTAGAATTCGGCAAAATTCTATCACATTTGTTCCACTTACGTCGCTCCTATTTCAGATAGCGTACTGGGCTAGGCGGCACCTTAAAGCGCGTGGAATGGCGAGTAAAATGCACTATTAAACTTCTATGATAGGGCAATCAGAGACCCGATTAGATCATTTTATATGTCGGTTAATATAAGAATTCAGCGAAATTGTATCACATTTGTTCAATTTACGTCGCTCCTATTTAAGTTAGCGTATTGGGCTAAGCTGCATCTCAGAGCGCATGAAATGGCGAGTAAAATGCACTATTAAACTTCTAGGGTAGGGCAATCAGCGACCCGATTAGATCATTTTATATTACGGTTAATATAAGAATGCAGCGTAATTCATTCACATTTGTTGATCTTACGTCGCTCCTACTTCAGATAGCGTTCTGGGCTAGGCGACATCTTAAAGCGCGTGGAAGGGCGAGTAAAATGCACTACTAAACTTCTATGATAGGGTAATCAGAGACCCGATTAGATCATTTTATATTTTGGTTAATATAAGAATTCAGCGAAATTCTATCACATTTGTTCAATTTACGTTGCTCCTATTTCAGATAGCGTATCGGGCTAAGCAGCATCTCAAAGCGCATGAAATGACGAGTGAAATGCACTATTAATCTTCTAGTGTTGGGCGAACAAAGACCCGATTACATCATTATACATTAATCTTAATATAAGAATTCAGGGAAATTCTATCTCATTTGTTCAATTTACGTCGCTCCTATTTCAGATAGCGTACTGGGCTAGATGGCATCTTAAATCGCGTGGAATGGCGAGTAAAATGCACTATTAAACTTCTATGATAGGGCAATCAGAGACCCGATTAGATCATTTTATATTTTGGTTAATATAAGAATTCAGCGAAATTCTATCACATTTGTTCAATTTACGTCGCTCCTATTTCAGATAGCGTATTGGGCTAAGCGGCAGCTCAAAGCGCATGAAATGACGAATAAAATGCACTATTAAGCTTCTACGCTAGGGCGAACAGAGACCCGATTAGATCATTTAACATTATGGTTAATAAAAGAATTCAGCGAAATTCTATCGCATTTGTTCAATTAACATCGCTCCCGTTTCAAATTGCGTATTGGGCTAAGCGGCATCTCAAAGCGCATGAAATGACGAGTGAAATGCACTATTAAACTTGTAGGGTTGGGCGAACAAAGTCCCGATTAGACTATTTTACATTAAGGTTAATATAAGAATTCAGGGAAATTCTATCACATTTGTTCAATTCACGTCGCTCCTATTTCTGATAGCGTATTGGGCTAAGCGCCATCTCAAAGCGCATGGAATGACGAGTAAAATGCACTATTAAACTTCTATGGTAGGGCAAACAGAGACCCGATTAGATCATTTTATATTATGGTTAATTTAAGAATTCAGCCAAATTCTATCACATTTGTTCAATTTACGTCGCTCCAATTTCAGATAGCGTATTGGGCTAAGCGGCATCTCAAAGCGTATGAAATGCCGAGGAAAATGCACAATTAAACTTCTAGGGTAAGGCGAACAGAGACCCGAATAGATCATTTTACGTTAAGGTTAATATAAGAATTCCGCGAGATTCTCTCACATTTGTTCAATTTACGTCGCTGATATTTCAGATAGCGCATTGGGCTAAGCGTCATCTCAAAGCGCAAGAAATGGCGAGTAAAATGCACTGTTAAACTTCTAGGGTGGGGCAAACAGAGACCCGTTTAGATCATTTTATATTATGGTTAATTTAAGAATTCAGCGAAATTCTATCACATTTGTTCAATTCACGTCGATCCTATTGCAGATAGCGTATTGGGCTAAGCGGCATCTCAAAGCGCATGAAATGGCGAGTAAAATGCACTATTAAACTTCTAGGGTAATGCAAACAGAGACCCGATTAGATCACTTTATATTACGGTTAATATAAGAATTCAGCGTAATTCTATCACATTTGTTCAACATACGTCGCTCCTATTTCAGATAGTGTACTGGGCTAGGCGGCATCTTAAAGCGCGTGGAAGGGCGAGTAAAATGCACTACTAAACTTCTATGAGAGGGCAATCAGAGTCCCGTTTAGATCATTTTATATTTTGTTTAATATAAGATTTCAGGGAAATTCTATCACATTTGTTCAATTTACGTCGCTCCTATTTCAGATAGCGTATTGGGCTAAGCGGCATCTCAAAGCTCATGAAATGACGAGTGAAATGCAATATTAAACTTCTTTGGTCGGGCGAATAGAGACCCGATTACATCATTTTATATTATGGTTAATTTAAGAATTCAGCAAAATTCTATCACATTGTTCAATTTACGCCGCTCCTATTTCAGATAGCGTACTGGGCTAGGCGGCATCTTAAAGCGCGTGGAATGGCGAGTAAAATGCACTATTAAACTTCTAGGGTAGGGCAAACAGAGACCTGATTAGATCATTTTATATTTTGGTTAATATAAGAATTCAGCGAAATTCTATCACATTTGTTCAATTTACGGCGTTCCTATTTCAGATAGCTTATTGGGCTAAGCGGCATCGCAAAGCGCATGAAATGACGAGTGAAATGCACTATTAAACTTCTAGGGTGGGGCGAACAGAGACCCGATTAGATCATTTTACATTAAGGTAAATATAAGAATTCACGGAAATTCTATCACATTTGTTCAATTTACGTCGCTCCTATTTCAGATAGCGTATTGGGCTAAGCGGCACCTCAACGCGCATGAAATGACGAGTGAAATGCACTATTAGGCTTCTAGGGTGGGGCGAACAGAGACCCGATTAGATCATTTTACATTAAGGTAAATATAAGAATTCACGGAAATTCTATCACATTTGTTCAATTTACGTCGCTCCTATTTCAGATAGCGTATTGGGCTATGTGGCATCTTAAAGCGCATGAAATGGCGAATAAATTGCACTATTAAACTTCTAGGGTAGGGCAAACAGAGACCCGATTAGATCATTTTATATTATGGTTAATTTAAGAATTCAGCGAAGTTCTATCACATTTTTTCAATTTACGTCGCTCCTATTTCAGATAGCGTATTGGGCTAAACAGAATTTCAAAGCGCATGAAATGGCGAGTGAAATGCACCATTAGACTTCTATGGTAGGGCGAACAGAGACCCGATTAGATCATTTTACATTAAGGTTAATATAAGGATTCACGGAAATTCTATCACATTTGTTCAATTCACGTCGCTCCTATTTCAGATAGCGTACTGGGCTAGGCGGCATCTCAAAGCGCATGAAATGACGAGTGAAATGCACTATTAAGCTTCTAGGGTGGGGCGAACAGAGACCCGATTAGATCATTTTACATTAAAGTAAATATAAGAATTCACGGAAATTCTATCACATTTGTTCAATTTACGTCGCTCCTATTTAAGATAGCGTATTGGGCTATGCGGCATCTCAAAGCGCATGAAATGGCGAATAAATTGCACTATTAAACTTCTAGGGCAGGGCAAACAGAGACCCGATTAGATCATTTTATATTATGGTTAATTTAAGAATTCAGCGAAGTTCTATCACATTTTTTCAATTTACGTCACTCCTATTTCAGATAGCGTATTGGGCTAAGCAGCATTTCACAGCGCATGAAATGGCGTGTGAAATGCACTATTAAACTTCTAGGATAAGGCAAACAGAGGCCCGATTGGATCATTTTATATTACGGTTAATATCAGAACTCAGCGTAATTCTATCACATTTGTTCATCTTACGTCGCTCCTATTTCAGATAGCGTACTGGGCTAGGCGGCATCTTAAAGCGCGTGGAAGGGCGAGTGAAATGCACCACTAAACTTCTATGATAGAGCAATCAGTGTCCCGATTAGATCATTTTATATTTTGTATAATAAAAGATTTCAGGGAAATTCTATCACATTTGTTCAATTTACGTCGCTCCTATTTCAGATAGCGTATTGGGCTATGCGGCATCTCAAAGCGCATGAAATGGCGAATAAAATGCACTATTAAACTTCTAGGGTAGGGCAAACAGAGACCCGATTAGATCATTTTATATTATGGTTAATTTAAGAATACAGCGAAGTTCTATCACATTTTTTCAATTTACGTCGCTCCTATTTCAGATAATATACTGGGCTAGGCGGCATCTTAAAGCGCGTGGAATGGCGAGTAAAATGCACTACTAATCTTCTATGATAGGGCAATCAGAGACCCGATTAGATCATTTTATATTTTGATTAATATAAGATTTCAGGGAAATTCTATCACATTTGTTCAATTTACGTCGCTCCTATTTCAGATCGCGTATTGGGCTAAGCGGCATCTCAAAGCGCATGAAATGGCGACTAAAATGCACTATTAAACTTCTAGGGTAGGGCAAACAGAGGCTCGATTAGATCATTTTATATTACGGTTAATGTAAGACCTCAGCGTAATTCTATCACATTTGTTCATCTCACGTCGCTCCTATTAAAGATAGCGTACTGGGCTAGGCGGCATCTTAAAGCGCGTGGAAGGGCGAGTGAAGTGCACTACTAAACTTCTATGATAGAGCAATCAGAGACCCGATTAGATCATTTTATATTTTGTTTAATATAAGATTTCAGGGAAATTCTATCACATTTGTTCAATTTACGTCGCTCATATTTCAGATAGCGTATTGGGCTAAGCGGCATCTCAAAGCGCATGAAATGGCGAGTGAAATGCACCATTAGACTTCCATGGTAGGGCGAACAGAGACCCGATTGGATCATTTTACATTAAGGTTAATATAAGGATTCACGGAAATTCTATCACATTTGTTCAATTTACGTCGCTCCTATTTCAGATAGCGTACTGGGCTAGGCGTCATCTCAAAGAGCATGAAATACGAGCGAAATGCACCATTAGACTTCTATGGTAGGGCGAACAGAGACCCGATTAGATCATTTTGCATTAAGGTGAATATAAGGATTCACGGAAATTCTATCACATTTGTTCAATTTACGTCGCTCCTATTTCAGATAGCGTACTGGGCTAGGCGGCATCTAAAAGCGCATGAAATGGCGAGTATAATGCACTATTAAACTTCTAGGATAAGGCAAACAGAGACCCGATTAGATCATTTTATATTATGGTTAATTTAAGATTTCAGCGAAATTCTATCACATTTGTTCAATTTACGTCGCTCCTATTTCAGATTGCATACTGTGCTAGGCTGCATCTTAAAGCGCGTGGAATGGCGAGTAAAACGCGCCATTAAACTTCTACGATAAGGCAAGCAGAGACCCAATTAAATCATTTTATATTATGGTTAATTTAAGAATTCAGCGAAATTCTATCACATTTATTCAATTTACGTCGCTCCTATTTCAGATAGCGTATTGGCCTAGGCGGCATCGCAAAGCGCATGAAAGGGCGAGTATAATGCACTATTAAACTTCTAGGATAAGGCAAACAGAGACCCGAATAGATCATTTTATATTACGGTTAATATAAGAATTCAGCGTAATTCTATCACATTTGTTCAACTTACTTCGCTCCTATTTCAGATAGCGTACTGGGCTAGGCGGCATCTTAAATCGCGTGGAATGTCGAGTAAAATGCTCTATTAAAATTCTATGATAGGGCAATCAGAGACCCGATTAGATCATTTTATATGTTGGTTAATACAAGATTTCAGGGAAATTCTATCACATTCGTTCAATTTACGTCGCTCCTATTTCAGATAGCGTATTGGGCTAAGCGGCATCTCAAAACGCATGAAATGGCGAACAAAGTGCACTATTAAACTTCTAGGCTAGGGCGAACAGAGACCAGATTAGATCATTTTATATTTTGGTTAATATAAGAATTCTGCGAAATTCTATCACATTTGTTCAACTTACGTCGCTCCTATTTCAGATAGCTTATTGGGCTTAGCGGCATCTCAAAGCGCATGAAGTGACGGGTGAAATGCACTATTAAACTTCTAGGGTAGGGCAAACAGAGACCCGATGAGATCATTTTATATTATGGTTAATTTAAATATTCAGCGAAATTCATTCACATTTGTTCAATTTACGTCGCTCCTATTTCCGATAGCATACTGGACTAGGCGGCAACTTAAAGCGCGTGGAATGGCGAGTAAAATGCACTACTAAACTTCTATGATAGGGCAATCAGAGACCCGATTAGATCGTTTTATATTTTGGTTAATATAAGAATTCAGCGAAATTCTATCACATTTGTTCAATTTACGTCGCTCCTATTTCAGATAGCGTATTGGGCTATGCGGCATCTCAAAGCGCATGAGGTGACGAGTGAAATGCACTATTAAACTTCTAGGGTAGGGCAAACAGAGACCCGATTAGATCATTTTATATTATGGTTAATTTAAGAATTCAGCAAAATTCTATCACATTTGTTCAAGTTACGTCGCTCCTATTTCAGATAGCGTACTGGGCTAGGCGGCATCATAAAGCGCGTGGAAGGGCGAGTAAAGTGCACTGATAAACTTCTATGATAGGGCAATCAGAGACCCGATTAGATCATTTTGTATTTTGGTTAATTCATCAATTCAGCGAAATCCTATCACATTCGTTCAATTTATGTTGCTCCTATTTCAGATAGCGTATTAGGCTGAGCGGCATCTCAAAGCGCATGAAATGACGAGTGAAATGCACTATTAAACTTCTAGGGTTGGGCGAACAAAGACCCGATTAGACTATTTTACATTAAGGTTAATATAAGAATTCTGGGAAATTCTATCAAATTTGTTCAATTTACGTCGCTCCTATTGCAGATAGCATACTGGACTAGGCGGCAACTTAAAGCGCGTGGAATGGCGAGTAAAATGCACTACTAAACTTCTATGATAGGGCAATCAGAGACCCGATTAGATCGTTTTATATTTTGGTTAATATAAGAATTCAGCGAAATTCTATCACATTTGTTCAATTTACGTCGCTCCTATTTGTGATAGCTTATTGGTCTAAGCGGCATCTCAAAGCGCATGAAATGACGAGTCAAATGCACCATTAATATTCTAGGGTAGGGCGAACAGAGACCCGGTTAGATCATTTTACGTTAAGGTTAATATAAGAATTCCGCGAGATTCTCTCACATTTGTTCAATTTACGTCGCTGATATTTCAGATAGCGTATTGGGCTAAGCGGCATCTCAAAGCGCAAGAAATGGCGAGTAAAATGCACTGTTAAACTTCTAGGGTGGGGAATACAGAGACCCGTTTAGATCATTTTATATTATGGTTAATTTAAGAATTCAGCGAAATTCTATCACATTTGTTCAATTCACGTCGATCCTATTGCAGATAGCGTATTGGGCTAAGCGGCATCTCAAAGCGCATGAAATGGCGAGTAAAATGCACTATTAAACTTCTAGGGTAATGCAAACAGAGACCCGATTAGATCACTTTATATTACGGTTTATATAAGAATTCAGCGTAATTCTATCACATTTGTTCAACATACGTCGCTCCTATTTCAGATAGTGTACTGGGCTAGGCGGCATCTTAAAGCGCGTGGAAGGGCGAGTAAAACGCACTACTAAACTTCTATGAGAGGGCAATCAGAGTTCCGTTTAGATCATTTTATATTTTGTTTAATATAAGATTTCAGGGAAATTCTATCACATTTGTTCAATTTACGTCGCTCCTATTTCAGATAGCGTATTGGGCTAAGCGGCACCTCAAAGCTCATGAAATGACGAGTGAAATGCACTATTAAACTTCTTTGGTAGGGCGAATAGAGACCCGATTACATCATTTTATATTATGGTTAATTTAAGAATTCAGCGAAATTCTATCACATTTGTTCAATTTACGTCGCTCCTATTTCAGATAGCATATTGGGCTAAGCGGCACCTCAAAGCGCGTGGAATGGCGAGTAAAATGCACTACTAATCTTCTATGATAGGGCAATCAGAGACCCGATTAGATCATTTTATATTCTGATTAATATAAGATTTCAGGGAAATTCTATCACATTTGTTCAATTTACGTCGCTCCTATATCAGATAGCGTATTCGGCTAAGCGGCATCTCAAAGCGCATGAAGTGGCGAATAAAATGCACTATTAAACTTGTAGGCTAGGGCGAACAGAGACCCGATCAGATCATTTCATATTATGGTTAATTTAAAAATTCAGCGAAATTCTATCACATTTGTTCAATTTACGTCGCTCCTATTTCCGATAGCATACCGGACTAGGCGGCATCTTAAAGCGCGTGGAATGGCGAGTAAAATTCACTACAAAACTTCTATGATAGGGCGTACAGAGACCCGATCAGATCATTTTATATTTTGGTTAATACAAGAATTCAGCGAAATTCTATCACATTTGTTCAATTTACGTCGCTCCTATTTCAGATAGCGTATTGGGCTATGCGGCATCTCAAAGCGCATGAAGTGACGAGTGAAATGCACTATTAAACTTCTAGGGTAGGGCAAACAGAGACCCGATTAGATCATTTTATATTATGGTTAATTTAAGAATTCAGCAAAATTCTATCACATTTGTTCAAGTTACGTCGCTCCTATTTCAGATAGCGTACTGGGCTAGGCGGCATCATAAAGCGCGTGGAAGGGCGAGTAAAGTGCACTGATAAACTTCTATGATAGGGCAATCAGAGACCCGATTAGATCATTTTGTATTTTGGTTAATTCATCAATTCAGCGAAATCCTATCACATTCGTTCAATTTATGTTGCTCCTATTTCAGATAGCGTATTAGGCTGAGCGGCATCTCAAAGCGCATGAAATGACGAGTGAAATGCACTATTAAACTTCTAGGGTTGGGCGAACAAAGACCCGATTAGACTATTTTACATTAAGGTTAATATAAGAATTCTGGGAAATTCTATCACATTTGTTCAATTTACGTCGCTCCTATTGCAGATAGCATACTGGACTAGGCGGCAACTTAAAGCGCGTGGAATGGCGAGTAAAATGCACTACTAAACTTCTATGAGAGGGCAATCAGAGTCCCGTTTAGATCATTTTATATTTTGTTTAATATAAGATTTCAGGGAAATTCTATCACATTTGTTCAATTTACGTCGCTCCTATTTCAGATAGCGTATTGGGCTAAGCGGCACCTCAAAGCTCATGAAATGACGAGTGAAATGCACTATTAAACTTCTTTGGTAGGGCGAATAGAGACCCGATTACATCATTTTATATTATGGTTAATTTAAGAATTCAGCAAAATTCTATCACATTGTTCAATTTACGTCGCTCCTATTTCAGATAGCGTACTGGGCTAGGCAGCATCTTAAAGCGCGTGGAATGGCGAGTAAAATGCACTATTAAACTTCTATGATAGGGCAATCAGAGACCCGATTAGATCATTTTATATTTTGGTTAATATAAGAATTCAGCGAAATTCTATCACATTTGTTCAATTTACGTCGCTCCTATTTCAGATAGCGTATTGGGCTAAGCGGCATCTCAAAGCGCATGAAATGACGAATAAAATGCACTATTAAACTTCTAGGGTAGGGCAAACAGAGACCTGATTAGATCATTTTATATTTTGGTTAATATAAGAGTTCAGCGAAATTCTATCACATTTGTTCAATTTACGTCGCTCCTATTTCAGATAGCATATTGGGCTAAGCGGCACCTCAAAGCGCGTGGAATGGCGAGTAAAATGCACTACTAATCTTCTATGATAGGGCAATCAGAGACCCGATTAGATCATTTTATATTCTGATTAATATAAGATTTCAGGGAAATTCTATCACATTTGTTCAATTTACGTCGCTCCTATATCAGATAGCGTATTCGGCTAAGCGGCATCTCAAAGCGCATGAAGTGGCGAATAAAATGCACTATTAAACTTGTAGGCTAGGGCGAACAGAGACCCGATCAGATCATTTCATATTATGGTTAATTTAAAAATTCAGCGAAATTCTATCACATTTGTTCAATTTACGTCGCTCCTATTTCCGATAGCATACCGGACTAGGCGGCATCTTAAAGCGCGTGGAATGGCGAGTAAAATTCACTACAAAACTTCTATGATAGGGCGTACAGAGACCCGATCAGATCTTTTTATATTTTGGTTAATACAAGAATTCAGCGAAATTCTATCACATTTGTTCAACTTGCGTCGCTCCTATTTCAGATAGCTTATTGGGCTTAGCGGCATCTCAAAGCGCATGAAGTGACGAGTAAAATGCACTATTAGCCTTCTATGATAGGGCAATCAGAGACCCGATTAGATCAATTTATATTTTCGTTAATATAAGAATTCAGCGAAACCCTATCACATTTGTTCAACTTACGTCGCTCCTATTTCAGATAGCGTATTGGGCTAAGCGGCATCTCAAAGCGCATGAAATGGCGAGTAAAATGCACTATTAAACTTCTAGGGTAAGGCAAACAGAGACCCGATTAGATCATTTTATATTACGGTTAATATAAGAATTCAGCGTAATTCTATCACATTTGTTCAATTTACGTCGCTCCTATTTCAGATAGCTTATTGGGCTTAGCGGCAACTCAAAGCGCATGAAGGGACGAGTGAAATGCACTATTAAACTTCTAGGGTAGGGCAAACAGAGACCCGATTAGATCATTTTATATTATGGTTAATTTAATCATTTAGCAAAATTCTATCACATTTGTTCAATTTACGTCGTTCCAATTTCAGATAGCGTACTGGGCTAGGCGGCATCTTAAAGCGCGTGGAATGGCGAGTATAATGCACTATTAAGCTTCTATGATAGGGCAATAAGAGACCCGATTAGATCATTTTATATTGCTGTTAATATAAGGATTCAGCGAAATTCTATCACATTTGTTCAACTTACGCCGCTCCTGGTTTAGATAGCGTACTGGACTAGGCGGCAACTTAAAGCGCGTGGAATGGCGAGTAAAATGCAGTGCTAAACTTCTATGATAGGGCAATCGGTGTCCCGATTAGATCATTTTATATTTTGTTTAATATAAGATTTCAGGGAAATTCTATCACATTTGTTCAATTTACGTCGCTCCTATTTCAGATAGCGTATTAGGCTGAGCGGCATCTCAAAGCGCATGAAATGACGAGTGAAATGCACTATTAAACTTCTAGGGTTGGGCGAACAAAGACCCGATTAGACTATTTTACATTAAGGTTAATATAAGAATTCTGGGAAATTCTATCAAATTTGTTCAATTTACGTCGCTCCTATTGCAGATAGCATACTGGACTAGGCGGCAACTTAAAGCGCGTGGAATGGCGAGTAAAATGCACTACTAAACTTCTATGATAGGGCAATCAGAGACCCGATTAGATCGTTTTATATTTTGGTTAATATAAGAATTCAGCGAAATTCTATCACATTTGTTCAATTTACGTCGCTCCTATTTGTGATAGCTTATTGGTCTAAGCGGCATCTCAAAGCGCATGAAATGACGAGTCAAATGCACCATTAATATTCTAGGGTAGGGCGAACAGAGACCCGGTTAGATCATTTTACGTTAAGGTTAATATAAGAATTCCGCGAGATTCTCTCACATTTGTTCAATTTACGTCGCTGATATTTCAGATAGCGTATTGGGCTAAGCGGCATCTCAAAGCGCAAGAAATGGCGAGTAAAATGCACTGTTAAACTTCTAGGGTGGGGCATACAGAGACCCGTTTAGATCATTTTATATTATGGTTAATTTAAGAATTCAGCGAAATTCTATCACATTTGTTCAATTCACGTCGATCCTATTGCAGATAGCGTATTGGGCTAAGCGGCATCTCAAAGCGCATGAAATGGCGAGTAAAATGCACTATTAAACTTCTAGGGTAATGCAAACAGAGACCCGATTAGATCACTTTATATTACGGTTTATATAAGAATTCAGCGTAATTCTATCACATTTGTTCAACATACGTCGCTCCTATTTCAGATAGTGTACTGGGCTAGGCGGCATCTTAAAGCGCGTGGAAGGGCGAGTAAAACGCACTACTAAACTTCTATGAGAGGGCAATCAGAGTTCCGTTTAGATCATTTTATATTTTGTTTAATATAAGATTTCAGGGAAATTCTATCACATTTGTTCAATTTACGTCGCTCCTATTTCAGATAGCGTATTGGGCTAAGCGGCACCTCAAAGCTCATGAAATGACGAGTGAACTGCACTATTAAACTTCTTTGGTAGGGCGAATAGAGACCCGATTACATCATTTTATATTATGGTTAATTTAAGAATTCAGCGAAATTCTATCACATTTGTTCAATTTACGTCGCTCCTATTTCAGATAGCATATTGGGCTAAGCGGCACCTCAAAGCGCGTGGAATGGCGAGTAAAATGCACTACTAATCTTCTATGATAGGGCAATCAGAGACCCGATTAGATCATTTTATATTCTGATTAATATAAGATTTCAGGGAAATTCTATCACATTTGTTCAATTTACGTCGCTCCTATATCAGATAGCGTATTCGGCTAAGCGGCATCTCAAAGCGCATGAAGTGGCGAATAAAATGCACTATTAAACTTGTAGGCTAGGGCGAACAGAGACCCGATCAGATCATTTCATATTATGGTTAATTTAAAAATTCAGCGAAATTCTATCACATTTGTTCAATTTACGTCGCTCCTATTTCCGATAGCATACCGGACTAGGCGGCATCTTAAAGCGCGTGGAATGGCGAGTAAAATTCACTACAAAACTTCTATGATAGGGCGTACAGAGACCCGATCAGATCATTTTATATTTTGGTTAATACAAGAATTCAGCGAAATTCTATCACATTTGTTCAATTTACGTCGCTCCTATTTCAGATAGCGTATTGGGCTATGCGGCATCTCAAAGCGCATGAAGTGACGAGTGAAATGCACTATTAAACTTCTAGGGTAGGGCAAACAGAGACCCGATTAGATCATTTTATATTATGGTTAATTTAAGAATTCAGCAAAATTCTATCACATTTGTTCAAGTTACGTCGCTCCTATTTCAGATAGCGTACTGGGCTAGGCGGCATCATAAAGCGCGTGGAAGGGCGAGTAAAGTGCACTGATAAACTTCTATGATAGGGCAATCAGAGACCCGATTAGATCATTTTGTATTTTGGTTAATTCATCAATTCAGCGAAATCCTATCACATTCGTTCAATTTATGTTGCTCCTATTTCAGATAGCGTATTAGGCTGAGCGGCATCTCAAAGCGCATGAAATGACGAGTGAAATGCACTATTAAACTTCTAGGGTTGGGCGAACAAAGACCCGATTAGACTATTTTACATTAAGGTTAATATAAGAATTCTGGGAAATTCTATCACATTTGTTCAATTTACGTCGCTCCTATTGCAGATAGCATACTGGACTAGGCGGCAACTTAAAGCGCGTGGAATGGCGAGTAAAATGCACTACTAAACTTCTATGAGAGGGCAATCAGAGTCCCGTTTAGATCATTTTATATTTTGTTTAATATAAGATTTCAGGGAAATTCTATCACATTTGTTCAATTTACGTCGCTCCTATTTCAGATAGCGTATTGGGCTAAGCGGCACCTCAAAGCTCATGAAATGACGAGTGAAATGCACTATTAAACTTCTTTGGTAGGGCGAATAGAGACCCGATTACATCATTTTATATTATGGTTAATTTAAGAATTCAGCAAAATTCTATCACATTGTTCAATTTACGTCGCTCCTATTTCAGATAGCGTACTGGGCTAGGCAGCATCTTAAAGCGCGTGGAATGGCGAGTAAAATGCACTATTAAACTTCTATGATAGGGCAATCAGAGACCCGATTAGATCATTTTATATTTTGGTTAATATAAGAATTCAGCGAAATTCTATCACATTTGTTCAATTTACGTCGCTCCTATTTCAGATAGCGTATTGGGCTAAGCGGCATCTCAAAGCGCATGAAATGACGAATAAAATGCACTATTAAGCTTCTAGGGTAGGGCAAACAGAGACCTGATTAGATCATTTTATATTTTGGTTAATATAAGAGTTCAGCGAAATTCTATCACATTTGTTCAATTTACGTCGCTCCTATTTCAGATAGCATATTGGGCTAAGCGGCACCTCAAAGCGCGTGGAATGGCGAGTAAAATGCACTACTAATCTTCTATGATAGGGCAATCAGAGACCCGATTAGATCATTTTATATTCTGATTAATATAAGATTTCAGGGAAATTCTATCACATTTGTTCAATTTACGTCGCTCCTATATCAGATAGCGTATTCGGCTAAGCGGCATCTCAAAGCGCATGAAGTGGCGAATAAAATGCACTATTAAACTTGTAGGCTAGGGCGAACAGAGACCCGATCAGATCATTTCATATTATGGTTAATTTAAAAATTCAGCGAAATTCTATCACATTTGTTCAATTTACGTCGCTCCTATTTCCGATAGCATACCGGACTAGGCGGCATCTTAAAGCGCGTGGAATGGCGAGTAAAATTCACTACAAAACTTCTATGATAGGGCGTACAGAGACCCGATCAGATCTTTTTATATTTTGGTTAATACAAGAATTCAGCGAAATTCTATCACATTTGTTCAACTTGCGTCGCTCCTATTTCAGATAGCTTATTGGGCTTAGCGGCATCTTAAAACGCGTGGCATGGCGAGTAAAATGCACTACTAAACTTCTATGATTGGGCAATCAGAGCCTCGAATAGATCATTTTATATTTTGTTTAATATAAGAATTCAGCGTAATTCTATCACATTTGTTCAATTTACGTCGCTTCTATTTCAGATAGCGTATTGGGCTATGCGGCTTCTCAAAGCGCATTAAATGGCGAGTAGAATGCACTATTAAACTTCTAGGGTAAGGCAAACAGAGACCTGATTAGATCATTTTATATTACGGTTAATATAAGCATTCGGCGAAATTCTATCACATTTGTTCAATTTACGTCGCTTCTACTTCAGATAGCGTACTGGGCTAGGCGGCATCTTAAAGCGCGTAGAATGGTGAGTAAAATGCACTACTAAACTTCTATGATAGGGCAACCAGAGACCCGATTAGATCATTTTATATTTTGTTTAATATAAGAATGCAACGTAATTCTATCACATTTGTTCAATTTACGTCGCTTCTATTTCAGATAGCGTATTGGGCTAAGCGGCTTCTCAAAGCGCATGAAATGGCGAGTAAAATGTACTATTAAACTTCTATGATAGGGCATTCAGAGGCCCGATTAGATCATTTTATATTTTGGTTAATATAAGAATTCAGCGAAATTCTATCACATTTGTTCAATTTACGTCGCTCCTATTTCAGATAGCGTATTGGGCTAAGCGGCATCTCAAAGCGCATGAAATGGCGAGTACAATGCAATATTAAACTTCTAGGATAGGGCAAACAGAGACCCGATTAGATCATTTTATATTATGGTGAATTTAAGAATTCAGCAACATTCTATCACATTTGTTCAATTTACGTCGCTCCTATTTCAGATAGCGTATTGGGCTACGCGGCTTCTCAAAGCGCATGAAATGGTGAGTAATATGCACTATTAAACTGCTAGGGTAGGGCAAACAGAGACCCGATTAGATCATTGTACATTAAGGTTAAAATAAGAATTCAGGGAAGTTCTATCACATTTGTTCAACTTACGTCGCTCCTATTTCATATAGCGTACTGGGCTAGGCGGCATCTGAAAGCGCTGGGAATGGCGAGTAAAATGCACTATTAAACTTCTATGATAGGGTAACAAGAGACCCGATTAGATCATTTTATATTTTGGTTAATATAAGAATTCAGCGAAATTCTATCACATTTGTTCCATTTACGTCGCTCCTATTTCAGATAGCGTACTGGGCTAAGCGGCATCTTAAAGCGCGTGGAATGGCGAGTAAAATGCACTACTAAACTTCTATGATAGGGCAATCAGAGCCCCGATTAGATCATTTTATATTCTGTTTAATATAAGAATATAGCGTAATTCTATCACATTTGTTCAATTTACGTCGCTACTATTTAAGATAGCGTATTGTGCTAGCGGCATCGCAAAGCGCATGAAATGGCGAGTAAAATGCACTATTAAACTTCTAGGGTTGGGCAAGCAGAGACCCGATTAGATCATTTTATATTTTGGTTGATTTAAGGATTCAACGAAATTCTATCACATTTGTTCAATTTACGTCGCTTCTATTTCAGACAGCGTATTGGGCTACGCGTCTTCTCAAAGCGCATGAAATGGCGAGTAAAAAGCACTATTAAACTTCTAGGGTAGGGCAAGCAGAGAACCGATTATATCATTTTATATTATGGTTAATTTAAGAATTCAGCGAAATTCTATCACATTTGTTCAATTTACGTCGCTCCTATTACAGATAGCGTATTGGGCTGAGATGTATCTCAAAGCGCATGAAATGACGAGTAAAATGGACTATTAAACTTCTAGGGTAGGGCAAACAGTGACCCGATTAGATCATTTTATATTATGGTTAATTTAAGAATTCAGCGAAATTCTATCACATTTGTTCAATTTACGTCGCGCCCATTTCAGATAGCGTATTGGGCTAAGCGGCATCTCAAAGCGCATGAAATGGCGAGTAAAATGCACTATTAAACTTCTAGGGTAAGGCAAACAGAGACCCGATTAAATCAGTTTATATTACGGTTAATATAAGAATTCGGCGAAATTTTATCACATTTGTTCAATTTACGTCGCCCCTATTCCAGATAGCGTATTGGGCTAGGTGGCATCTTAAAGCGCGTGAAATGAGGAGTGAAATGCACTATTAAACTTCTATGATAGGGCAATCAGAGAACCGAATAGTTCGTATTATATTTTGGTTAATATAAGAATTCTGCGTAATTCTAACTCGTTTGTTCAATTTACGTAGCTCCAATTTCAGATATCGCATTGGACTAGGCGGCATCTTAAAGCGCATGAAATGTCGAGTAAAATGCACTGCTAAACTTCTCGGATAGGGCTAAGAGAGACCCGATTAGGTCATCTTATATTATGGTTAATATAAGAATTCAGCGAAATTTTATCACATTTGTTCAATTTACATCGCCCCGATTTCAGATTGCGTATTGGGCTAGGAGGCATCTTAAGGCGCATGAAATGTCGAGTAAAATGCACAATTAAACTGCTAGGGTAGGGCAAACAGAGACCCGATTAGGTCATTTTATATTATGGTTAATTTAAGAATACAGCGAAATTCTATCACATTTGTTCAATTTACGTCGCTCCTATTTCAGATAGCGTACTGGGCTAGGCGGCATCTTAAAGCGCGTAGAATGGCGAGTAAAATGCACTACTAAACTTCTATGATAGGGCAACCAGAGACCTGATTAGATCATTTTATATTTTGTTTAATATAAGAATGCAGCGTAATTCTATCACATTTGTTCAATTTACGTCGCTTCTATTTCAGATAGCGTATTGGGCTAAGCGGCTTCTCAAAGCGCATGAAATGGCGAGTAAAATGTACTATTCAACTTCTATGATAGGGCATTCAGAGGCCCGATTAGATCATTTTATATTTTGGTTAATATAAGAATTCAGCGAAATTCTATCACGTTTGTTCAACTTACGTCGCTCCTATTTCACATAGCGAACTGGGCTAAGCGACATCTCAAAGCGCATGAAATGGTGAGTGATATGCACTATTAAACTTCTAGGGTAGGGCAAACAGAGACCCGATTAGATCATTGTACATTAAGGTTAAAATAAGAATACAGGGAAGTTCTATCACATTTGTTCAACTTACGTCGCTCCTATTTCATATAGCGTGCTGGGCTAGGCGGCATCTGAAAGCGCTGGGAATGGCGAGTAAAATGCACTATTAAACTTCTATGATAGGGCAACAAGAGACCCGATTAGATCATTTTATATTTTGGTTAATATAAGAATTCAGCGAAATTCTATCACATTTGTTCAATTTACGTCGCTCCTATTTCAGATAGCGTATTGGGCTAGCCGGCACCTTAAAGCGCATGAAATGACGAGTAAAATGCACTATTAAACTTCTATGATAGGGCAATCAGAGTATCGAGTAGATAGTATTATATTTTGGTTAATATAAGAATTCTGCGTAATTCTAACTCGTTTGTTCAATTTACGTAGCTCCAATTTCAGATATCGCATTGGACTAGGCGGCATCTTAAAGCGCATGAAATGTCGAGTAAAATGCACTGCTAAACTTCTCGGATAGGGCTAAGAGAGACCCGATTAGGTCATCTTATATTATGGTTAATATAAGAATTCAGCGAAATTTTATCACATTTGTTCAATTTACGTCGCTCCTATTTCAGATAGCGTAGTGGGCTAGGCGGCACCTTAAAGCGCATGAAATGACGAGTAAAATGCACTATTAAACTTCTATGATACGGCAATCAGAGTATCGAATAGATAGTATTATATTTTGGTTAATATAAGAATTCTGCGTAATTCTATCACGTTTGTTCAATTTACGTAGCTCCAATTTCAGATAGGGCATTGGACTAGGCGGCATCTTAAAGCGCATGAAATGTCGAGTAAAATGCACAATTAAACTTCTAGGGTAGGGCAAACAGAGACCCGATTACATCATTTTATATTATGGTTAATTTAAGAATACAGCGAAATTTTATCACATTTGTTCAATTTACGTCGCCCCTATTTCAGATAGCGTATTGGGCTAGGTGGCATCTTAAAGCGCGTGAAATGACGAGTAAAATGCACTATTAAACTTCTATGATAGGGCAATCAGAGAACCGAATAGTTCGTATTATATTTTGGTTAATATAAGAATTCTGCGTAATTCTAACTCGTTTGTTCAATTTACGTAGCTCCAATTTCAGATATCGCATTGGACTAGGCGGCATCTTAAAGCGCATGAAATGTCGAGTAAAATGCACTACTAAACTTGTCGGATAGGGCAATCACAGACCTGATTAGGTCATCTTATATTATGGTTAATACAATAATTCAGCGAAATTTTATCACATTTGTTCAATTTACGTCGCCCCTATTTCAGATAGCGTACTGGGCTAGGTGGCATCTTAAAGCGCGTGAAATGTCGAGTAAAATGCACTACTAAACTTGTCGGATAGGGCAATCACAGACCTGATTAGGTCATCTTATATTATGGTTAATACAATCATTCAGCGAAATTTTATCACATTTGTTCAATTTACGTCGCCCCTATTTCAGATAGCGTATTGGGCTAGGTGGCATCTTAAAGAGCATGAAATGTCGAGTAGAATGCACTATTGGACTTCTCGGATAGGGCTAACAGAGACCCGATTAGGTCATCTTATATTATGCTTAATATAAGAATTCTGCGTAATTCTATCACGTTTGTTCAATTTACGTAGCTCCAATTTCAGATAGCGTATTGGGCTAGGTGGCATCTTAAAGCGCATGAAATGATGAGTAAAATGCACTATTAAACCTCTATGATAAGGCAATAAGGGGTCCGAATTGATCGTATTATATTATGGTTAATATAAGAATTCTGCGTAATTCAATCACATTTGTTCAATTTACGTAGCTCCAATTTCAAATTGCGTATTGGGCTAGGCGGCACCATAAAGCGCATGAAATGACGAGTAAAATGCACTATTAAACTTCTATGGTAGGGCAATCAGAGACCCGATTAGGTCATTTTATATTATTGTTAAAGTAAGAATTCAGCGAAATTTTATCACATTTGTTCAATTTACGTCGCCCCGATTTCAGATTGCGTATTGGGCTAGGAGATATCTTAAGGCGCATGAAATGTCGAGTAAAATGCCCAATTAAACTGCTAGGGTAGGGCAAACAGAGACCCGATTAGGTCATTTTATATTATGGTTAATTTAAGAATACAGCGAAATTCTATCACATTTGTTCAATTACGTCGCTCGTATTTCAGATAGCGTATTGGGCTAGGTGGCATCTTAAAGCGCGTGGAATGTCGAGTAAAATGCACTACTAAACTTCTAGGGTAGGGCAAACAGAGACCCGATTAGTTCATTTTCCATTATGGTTTAATTAAGAATTCAGCGAAACTCTATCACATTTGTTCAATTTATATCGCTCCTATTTCAGATAGCGTATTGGTCTAGGCGGCACCTTAAAACGCATGAAATGACGAGTAAAACTCACTAGTAAACTTCTATGATAGGGCAATCAGAGAACCGAATAGATCGTATTATATTATGGTTAATATATGAATTTTGCGTAATTCTATCACGTTTGTTCAATTTACGTAGCTCCAATTTCAGGCAGCGCATTGGACTAGGCGGCATCTTAAAGCGCATGAAATGTCGAGTAAAATGCACTACTAAACTTCTAGGGTAGGGCAAACAGAGACCCGATTAGTTCATTTTCCATTATGGTTTATTTAAGCATTCAGCGAAACTCTATCACACTTGTTCAATTTACGTAGCTCCAATTTCAGATAGCGTATTGGGCTAGTATGCACCTTAAAAGCGCATGAAATGACGAGTAAAATGCACTATTAAACTTCTAGGGTAGGGCAAACAGAGACCCGATTAGATCATTTTATATTATGGTTAATATAAGAATGCTGCGTAATTCTATCACGTTTGTTCAATTTACGTAGCTCCAATTTCAGAAAGCGTATTGGGCTAGGCGGCATCATAAAGCGCATGAAATGACGAGTAAGATGCACTATTGAGCTTCTATGATAGGGTAATCAGAGACCCGAGTAGATCATTTTATATTATGGTTGATTTAAGAATTAAGCGAGACGTTATCACACTTGTTCAATTTACGTAGCTCCAATTTCAGATAGCGTATTGGGCTAGGCGGCACCATAAAGCGCATGAAATGGCGAGTAAAATGCACTATTATACTTCTATGATAGGGTAATCAGAGACCCGATTAGATCATTTTATATTATGGTCAATATAAGAATTCTGCGAAATTCTATCAAATTTGTTCAATTTACGTCGCTGCTATTTCTGATAGCGTATCGGGCTATGTGGCATCTTAAAGCGCATGAAAAGTCGAGTAAAATGTACTATTAAACTTCTATGATAGGGCAACCAGAGACACGATTAGATCATTTTATATTATTGTTAATATAAGAATTCAGCGTAATTTTATCACATTTGTTCAATTTACGTCGCCCCAATTTCAGATAGCGTATTGGGCTAGGTGGCATCTTAAAGCGCATGAAATGATGAGTAAAATGCACTCTTAAACTTCTATGATAGGGCAATCAGAGACCCGAATAGATCGTATTATATTATGGTTAATATAAGAATTCAGCGAAATTCTATAACATTTGTTCAATTTAGGTCGCTCCTATTTCAGATAGCGTATTGGGCTAGCTGGACCTTAAAGCGCATGAAATGACGAGTAAAATGCACTATTAAACTTCTATGATAGGGCAATCAGAGACCGAATAGATCATATTATATTATGGTTAATATAAAAATTCTACGTAATTCCATCACGTTTGTTCAATTTACGTAGCTCCAATTTCAGATAGCGTATTGGGCTAGGCGGCACCTTAAATCGCATGAAATGACGAGTAAAATGCACTATCAAACTTCTATGATAGGGCAATCAGAGAACCGAATAGATCGTATTATATTATGGTTAATATAAGAATTCTGCGTAATTCTATCACGTTTGTTCAATTTACGTAGCTCCAATTTCAGATAGCGTATTGGGCTAGGTGGCATCTTAAAGCACATGAAATGTCGAGTAAAATGCACTACTAAACTTCTAGGGTAGGGCAAACAGAGACCCGATTAGACCATTTTCCATTATGGTTTATTTAAGAATTCAGCGAAACTCTATCACACTTGTTCAATTTACGTAGCTCCTATTTCAGATAGCGTATTGGGCTAGTATGCACCTTAAAAGCGCATGAAATGTCGAGTAAAATGCACTATTAAACTTCTAGGGTTGGGCAAACAGAGACCCGATTAGTTCATTTTATGTTATGGTCAATATAAGAATTCTGCGAAATTCTATCACATTTGTTCAATTTACGTCGCTGCTATTTCTGATAGCGTATCGGGCTATGTGGCATCTTAAAGCGCATGAAATGTCGAGTGAAATGCACTATTAAACTTCTAGGGTAGGGTAATCAGAGACCCGATTAGGTCATCTTATAGTATGGTTAATATAAGAATTCAGCGAAATTCTATCACATTTGTTCAATTTACGTCGCTCCTATTTCAGATGGCGTATTTGGCTAAGCGGCACCATAAAGCGCATTAAATGTCGAGTAAAATGCACTATTAAACTTCTATGATAGGGCAACCAGAGACCCGATTAGATCATTTTACATTAAGGTTAATATAAGAATTAAGCGAAATTCTATCACATTTGTTCAATTTACGTCGCTCATATTTCGGATAACGTATTGGGCTAAGCGGCATCTCAAAGCGCAAGAAATGGCGAGTGAAATGCACTATTAAACTTCTAGGGTAGGGCAAACAGAGACTCGATTAGATCATTTTACATTATTGTTAATTTAAGAATTGAGCAAAAGTCTATCACATTTGTTCAATTCACGTCGCTCCTATTTCACATAGCGTACTGGGCTAGGCGGCATCTTAAAGCGCGTGGAATGGCGAGTAAAATGCACTATTAAACTTCTAGGGTAGGGCAAACAGAGACCCGATTAGTTCATTTTATGTTATGGTTAATTTAAGAATTCAGCGAAATTCTATCACAATTCTTGAATTTGTGTCGCTCCTATTTCAGATAGCGTAGTGGGCTAGGCGGCACCTTAAAGCGCATGACATGACGAGTAAAATGCACAGCTAGACTTGTCGGGTAGGGCAATCAGAGACCCGATTAGGTCATCTTTTATTATGGTTAATTTAAGAATTCAGCGAAATTCTATCACATTTGTTCAATTTACGTCGCTCCTATTTCAGATAGCGTATTGGGCTAGCCGGCACCTTAAAGCGCATGAAATGACGAGTAAAATGAACTATTAAACTTCTATGATAGGGCAATCAGAGACCGAATAGATCATATTATATTATGGTTAATATAAGAATTCTACGTAATTCCATCACGTTTGTTCAATTTACGTAGCTCCAATTTCAGAGAGCGTATTGGGCTAGGCGGCAC
Source organism: Macropis europaea (assembly GCA_916610135.2). Taxonomy (NCBI): domain Eukaryota; kingdom Metazoa; phylum Arthropoda; class Insecta; order Hymenoptera; family Melittidae; genus Macropis; species Macropis europaea. Next base: position 2,098,689 of record CAKAJE020001202.1, on the reverse strand, counting down.
CTTAGAGCGTGTGAAATGACGAGTAAAATGCACTATTAAACTTCTATGATAAGCCAATCAGAGACCCGAATAGATCATTTTATATTATGGTTAATATAAGAATTCTGCGTAATTCTATCACGTTTGTTCAATTTACGTCGCTCCTACTTCAGATAGCGTACTGGGCTAAGCGGCATCTTAAAACTCATGAAATGTCGAGTAAAATGCACTACAAAACTTCTAGGATAGGGCAATCAGAGACCCGCTTAGATCATCTTATATTATGATAAATATAAGGATTCAGTGTAATTCTATCACATTTGTTCTATTTACGACGCTCCGATTTCAGATAGCGTATTCGACTAAACGGCACCATAATGCGCATGAAATGGCGAGTAAAATGCACTATTAAACTTCTATGATAGGGCAATCAGAGACCGAATAGCTCATATTATATTATGGTTAATATAAGAATTCTACGTAATTCCATCACGTTTGTTCAATTTACGTAGCTCCAATTTCAGATAGCGTATTGGGCTAGGCGGCACCTTAAAGCGCGTGAAATGACGAGTAAAATGCACTATTAAACTTCTATGGTAGGGCAATCAGAGTATCGAATAGATAGTATTATATTTTGGTTAATATAAGAATTCTGCGTAATTCTATCACGTTTGTTCAATTTACGTAGCTCCTATTTCAGATAGGGCATTGGACTAGGCGGCATCTTAAAGCGCATGAAATGTCGAATAAAATGCATAATTAAACATCTAGTGTAGGGCAAACAGAGACCCGATTAGATCATTTTATGTTATGGTTAATTTAAGAATACAGCGAAATTTTATCCCATTTGTTCAATTTACGTCGCCCCTATTTCAGATAGCGCTTTGGGCTAGGCGGCATCTTAAAGCGCGTGAAATGACGAGTAAAATGCACTATTAAACTTCTATGACAGGGCAATCAGAGAACCGAATAGTTCGTATTATATTTTGGTTAATATAAGAATTCTGCGTAATTCTAACTCGTTTGTTCAATATACGTAGCTCCAATTTCAGATATCGCATTGGACTGGGCGAAATCTTAAAGCGCATGAAATGTCGAGTAAAATGCACTGCTAAACTTCTCGGATAGGGCTAAGAGAGTCCCGATTAGGTCCTCTTATATTATGGTTAATATAAGAATTCAGCGAAATTCTGTCACATTTGTTCAATTTACGTCGCTCCTATTTCAGATAGCGTATTGGGCAAAGCGGCACCTTAAAGCGCATGAACTGACGAGTACAATGCACTATTAAACTTCTATGATAGGGCAATCAGAGAACCGAATAGTTCGTATTATATTTTGGTTAATATAAGAATTCTGCGTAATTCTAACTCGTTTGTTCAATTTACGTCGCCCCAATTTCAGATAGCGTATTGGTCTAGGTTGCATCTTAAAGCGCATGAGATGTCGTGTAAAATGCACTACTAAACTTCTAGGGTAGGGCAAACAGAGACCCGATTATATCATTTTCCATTATGGTTTATTTAAGAATTCAGCGAAACTCTATCACACTTGTTCAATTTACGTAGCTCCAATTTCAGACAGCGTATTGGGCTAGTATGCACCTTGAAAGCGCATGAAATGACGAGTAAAATGCACTATTAAACTTCTATGATAGGGCAATCAGAGTCCCGAATAGATCGTATTATATTATGGATAATATAAGAATTCAACGTAATTTTATCACATTCGTTCAATTTACGTCGCTCCTATTTCAGATAGCGTACTGGGCTAGGCGGCATCTCAAAGCGCATGAAATGGCGAGTAAAATGCACTGTTTAACTTCTAGGGTACGGCAAACAGAGACCCGATTGGATCATTTTATATTATGTTTACTTTAAGAATTCAGCAAAATTCTATCACATTTGTTCAATTTACGTCGCTCCTATTTCAGATAGCGTATGGGCTAGGCGGCATCTTAAAGCGCGTGGAATGACGAGTAAAATGCACTATTAAACTTCTAGGGTAAGGCAAACAGAGACCCGATTAGATCATTTTATATTACGGTTAATATAAGAATTCAGCGTAATTCTATCACATCCGTTCAATTTACGTCGCTCCTATTTCAGATAGCGTATTGGGCTAAGCGGCATCTTAAAGCGCGTGGAATGGCGAGTAAAATGCACGATCAAACTACTATGATAGGGCAATCAGAGACCCGGTCAGATCATTTTATATTATGGTTAATTTAAGAATTCAGCAAAATTCTATCACATTTGTTCAATTTACGTCGCTCGTATTTCAGATAGCGTACTGGGCTAGGCGGCATCTTAAAGCGCGTGGAATGGCGAGTAAAATGCACAATTAAACTTCTATGATAGGGCAATCAGATACCCGATTAGATCATTTTATATTTTGGGTAATATAAGAATTCAGCGAAATTCTGTCACATTTGTTCAATTTACGTCGCTCCTATTTCAGATAGCTTATTGGGCTAAGCGGCATCTCAAAGCGCATGAAATGACGAGAGAAATGCACTATTAAACTTCTAGGGTACGGCAAACAGAGGCCCGATTAGATCATTTCATATTATGGTTAATTTAAGAATTCAGCAAAATTCCATCACATTCGTTCAATTTACGTCGCTCCTATTTCAGATAGCCTACTGGGCTAGGCGGCATCATAAAGCGCGTGGAATGGCCAGTAAAATGCACCATTAAACTTCTATGATACGGCAATCAGAGACCCGAATAGATCATTTTATATTTTGGTTAATATAAGAATTCAGCGAAATTCTATCACATTTGTTCAATTTACGTCGCTCCTATTTCAGATAGCGTATTGGGCTAAGCGGCATCTCAAAGTGCATGAAATGGCGAGTAAAATGCACTATTAAACTTCTAGGGTAAGGCAAACAGAGACCCGATTAGATCATGTTATATTATGGTTAATTTAAGAATTCAGCAAAGTTCTATCACATTTGTTCAATTTACGTCGCTCCTATTTAAGATAGCGTATTGGGCTAAGCGGCATCTCAAAGCGCATGAAATGACGAGTGAAATGCACTATTAAACTTCTAGGGTAGGGCAAACAGAGACCCGATTAGATCATTTTATATTATGGTTAATTTAAGAATTCAGCAAAATTCTATCACATTTGTTCAATTTACGTCCCTCCTATTTCATATAGCGTACTGGGCTAGGCGGCATCTTAATGCGCGTGGAATGGCGTGTAAAATGCACTATTAAACTTCTATGATAGGGCACTCAGAGACCCGGTTAGATCATTTTATATTTTGGTTAATATAAGAATTCAGCAGAGTTCTATCACATTTGTTCAATTTACGTCGCTCCTATTTCAGATAGCGTATTGGGATAAGCGGCATCTCAAAGCGCATGAAATGACGAGTGAAATGTACTATTAAACTTCTAGGGTAGGGCGAAGAGAGACCCGATTACATCATTTTACATTAAGGTTAATATAAGAATTCAGCGAAATTCTATCACATTTGTTCAATTTACGTCGCTCCTATTTCAGATAGCGTATTGGGCTAGGCGCCATCTTAAAGCACGTGGAATGGCCAGTAAAATGCACTACTAAACTTCTATGATAGGGCAATCAGAGACACGATTAGATCATTTTATATTTTGTTTAATATAAGAATTCAGCGAAATTCTATCACATTTGTTCAATTTACGTCGCTTCTATTTCAGATAGCGTATTGGGCTAAGCGGCATCTCAAAACGCATGGAATGGCGAGTCAAATGCACTATTAAACTTCTAGGGTAGGGCAAACAGAGACCCGATTAGATCATTTTATATTATGGTTAATTTAAGAATTCAGCAAAATTCTATCACATTTGTTCAATTTTCGTCGCTCCTATTTCATATAGCGTACTGTGCTAGACGGCATCTTAAAGCGCGTGAAATGGCGAGTAAAATGTACAGTTAAAGTTCTATGACAGGGAAATCAGAGAAACGATCAGACCATCTAATATTTTGGTTAATATACGAATTCAGCGAAATTCTATCACATTTGTTCAATTTACGTCGCTCCTATATCATATAGCGTATTGGGCTATGCGGCATCGCAAAGCGCATGAAATGGCGAATAAAATGCACTATCAAACTTCTAGGCTAGGGCGAACAGAGACCCGATTAGATCATTTTACATTATGGTTAATAAAAGAATTCAGCGAAATTCCATCACATTCCTTCAATTTTCGTCGCTCCTATTTCAGATAGCGTATTGGGCTAAGCGGCATCTCAAAGCGCATAAAATGACGAGTGAAATGCACTATTAAACTTCTAGGGTAGGGCGAACAGAGACCCGATTTGATTATTTTACGTTAAGGTTAATATAAGATTTCAGGGAAATTCTATCACATTTGTTCAATTTACGTCGCTCCTATTTCAGATAGCCTACTGAGCTATGCGGCATCATAAAGCGCGTGTAATGGCGAGTAAAATGCACTATTAACCTTCTATGATAGGGCAATCATAGACCCGATTAGATCATTTTATATTTTGGTTAATATAAGAATTCAGCGAAATTCTATCACATTTGTTCAATTTACGTCGCTCCTATTTCAGATGGCGTATTGGGCTAGGCGGCATCTTAAAGCACGTGGAATGGCGAGTGAAATGCACTATTAAACTTCTAGGGTAGGGCAAACAGAGACCCGATTAGATCATTTTCTATTATGGTTAATTTAAGAATTCAGCAAAATTCTATCACATTTGTTCAATTTACGTCGCTCCTATTTCAGATAGCGTACTGGGCTAGGCGGCATCTTAAAGCGCGTGGAATGATGCGTAAAATGCACTATTAAACTTCTAGGGTAGGGCGAAGAGAGACCCGGTTACATCATTTTACATTAAGGCTAATATAAGAATTCAGCGAAATTCTATCACATTTGTTCAATTTACGTCGCTCCTATTTCAGATTGCGTATTGGGCTAACCGGCATCTCAAAGCGCATGAAATAACGAGTGAAATGCACTATTAAACTCCTAGGGTAGGGCGAACAGAGACCCGATTAGATCATTTTATATTTTGGTTAATATAAGAAATCAGCGAAATTCTATCACATTTGTTCAATTTACGTCGCTCCTATTTCAGATAGCCTACTGGGCTTGGCAGCATCTTAAAGCGCGTGAAATGTCGAGTAAAATGCACTATTAAACTTCTAGGGTAGGGCAAACGGAGGCCCGATTAGATCATTTTATATTATGGTTAATTTATGAATTCAGCAAAATTCTATCACATTTGTTCAATTTACATCGCTCCTATTTCAGATAGCGTATTGTGATAAGAGGCATCTCAAATCGCATGAAATGACGAGTGAAATGCACTGTTAAACTTCTATGGTAAGGCTAACAGAGACCAGATTAGATCATTTTATATTACGGTTATTATAAGAATTCAGCGTAATTCTATCAGATTAGTTCAATTTACGTCGCCCCTATTTCAGATAGCCTACTGGGCTAGGCGGCATCTTAATCCGCGTGGAATGGCGAGTAAAATGCACTATTAACCATCTGTGATGGGGCAATCGGAGACCCGATTAGGTCATTTTGTATTTTGGTTAATATAAGATTTCAGCGTAATTCTATCACATTTGTTCAACTTACGTCGCTCCTATTTCAGATAGCGTATTGGGCTAAGCGGCATCTCAAAGCGCATGAAATGACGAGTGAAATGCGCTATTAAACTTCTAGGGTAGGGCGAACAGGGATCCGATTTGATTAATTTACGTTAAGGTTAATATAAGATTTCAGGGAAATTCTATCACATTTGTTCAATTTACGTCGCTCGTATTTCAGATAGCGTACTGGGCTGGTTGGCATCTTAAAGCGCTTGGAATGGCGAGTAAAATGCACAATTAAACTTCTATAATAGGGCAATAAGAGACCCGATTAGATCATTTTATATTTTGATTAATATAAGAATTCAGCGAAATTCTATCACATTTGTTCAATTTACGTCGCTCCTATTTCAGATTGCGTATTGGGCTAACCGGCATCTCTAAGCGCATGAAATGACGAGTGAAATGCACTATAAACTTCTAGGGTGGGGTGAACAGAGACCCGAATACATCATTTTACATTAAGGTTCATATAAGAATTCAGCAAAATTCTATCACATTTGTTCAATTTACGTCGCTCCTATTTCAGATAGCGTATTGGGCTAGGAGGCATCTCAAAGCGCACGAAATGGCGAGTAAAATGCACTATTAAACTTCTAGGATAAGGCAAACAGAGACCCGATTAGATCATTTTGTATTTTTTTTAATAGAAGATTTCAGGGAAATTCTATCACATTTGTTCAATTTACGTCGCTCCTATTTCAGATAGCGTACTGGGCTAATCGGCATCTCAATGCGCATGAAATGGCGAGTGAAATGCACTATTAAACTTCTAGGGTAAGGCAAAGAGAGACCCGATTAGATCATTTTATATTACGGTTAATATAAGATTGCAGCGTAATACAATCACATTTGTTCAATTTACGTCGCTCCTATTTCAGATAGCCTACTGGGCTAGGCGGCATCTTGAAGCGCGTGAAATGTCGAGTAAAATGCACTATTAAACTCCTAGGGTAGGGCGAACAGAGACCCGATTAGATCATTTTATATTTTGGTTAATATAAGAAATCAGCGAAATTCTATCACATTTGTTCAATTTACGTCGCTCCTATTTCAGATTGCGTATTGGGCTAACCGGCATCTCAAAGCGCATGAAATAACGAGTGAAATGCACTGTTAAACTTCTAGGGTAGGGCAAACGGAGGCCCGATTAGATCATTTTATATTATGGTTAATTTAAGAATTCAGCAAAATTCTACCACATTTGTTCAATTCACGTCGCTCCTATTTCAGATAGCCTACTGGTCTGGTTGGCATCTTAAAGCGCTTGGAATGGCGTGTAAAATGCACTATTAAACTTCTATAATAGGGCAATAAGAGACCCGATTAGATCATTTTATATTTTGGTTAATATAAGAATTCAGCGAAATTCTATCACATTTGTTCAATTTACGTCGCTCCTATTTCAGATTGCGTATTGGGCTAACCGGCATCTCAAAGCGCATGAAATAACGAGTGAAATGCACTGTTAAACTCCTAGGGTAGGGCGAACAGAGACCCGATTAGATCATTTTATATTTTGGTTAATATAAGAAATCAGCGAAATTCTATCACATTTGTTCAATTTACGTCGCTCCTATTTCAGATAGCGTATTGGGCTAAGAGGCATCTCAAAGCGCATGAAATGACGGGTGAAATGCACTGTTAAACTTCTATGGTAAGGCTAACAGAGACCAGATTAGATCATTTTATATTACGGTTATTATAAGAATTCAGCGTAATTCTATCACATTAGTTCAATTTACGTCGCCCCTATTTCAGATAGCCTACTGGGCTAGGCGGCATCTTAAACCGCGTGGAATGGCGAGTAAAATGCACTATTAACCTTCTGTGATAGGGCAATCAGAGATCCGATTAGGTCATTTTGTATTTTGGTTAATATAAGATTTCAGCGTAATACTATCACATTTGTACAACTTACGTCGCTCCTATTTCAGATAGCGTACTGTGCTAGCCGGCATCTTAAAGCGCGTGAAATGTCGAGTAAAATGCACTATTAAACTTCTAGGGCAGGGCAAACGGAGGCCCGATTAGATCATTTTATATTATGGTTAATTTAAGAATTCAGCAAAATTCTACCACATTTGTTCAATTCACGTCGCTCCTATTTCAGATAGCCTACTGGTCTGGTTGGCATCTTAAAGCGCTTGGAATGGCGTGTAAAATGCACTATTAAACTTCTATAATAGGGCAATAAGAGACCCGATTAGATCATTTTATATTTTGGTTAATATAAGAATTCAGCGAAATTCTATCACATTTGTTCAGTTTACGTCGCTCCTGTTTCAGATAGCGTATTGGTCTAAGCGGCATCTCAAAGCGCATGAAATGACGATTGAAATGCACTATTAAACTCGTAGGGTAGGGCGAACAGAGACCCGATTAGATCATTTTATATTTTGATTAATATAAGAATTCAGTGAAGTTCTATCACATTTGTTCAATTTACGTCGCTCCTATTTCAGATTGCGTATTGGGCTAACCGGCATCTCAAAGCGCATGAAATGACGAGTGAAATGCACTATTAAACTTCTAGGGTAGGGTGAACAGAGACCCGAATAGATCATTTTACATTAAGGTTCATATAAGATTTCAGCAAAATTCTATCACATTTGTTCCATTTACGTCGCTCATATTTCCGATAGCGTATTGGGCTAAGCGGCATCTCAAAGCGCATGAAATGGCGAGTAAAATGCACTATTAAATTTCTAGGGTAGGGCAAACACAGGCCCGATTAGATCATTTTATATTATGGTTAATTTAAGAATCCAGCGAAATTCTATCACATTTGTTCAACTTACGTCGCTCCTATTTCAGATAGCGTACTGGGCTAGGCTGCATCTTAAAGCGCGTGGAGTGGCGAGTAAAATGCACTACTAAGCTTCTATGATAGAGCAATCAGAGACCGGATTAGATCATTTTATATTACGGTTAATTTAAGATTTCAGCAAAATTCTATCACATTTGTTCAATTAACGTCCCTCCTAATTCAGATAGCGTATTGGGCTAAGCGGCATCTCAAAGCGCATGAAATGGCGAGTGAAATGCACTATTAAACTTCTAGGGTAGGGCGAACAGGGACCCGATTTGATTATTTTACGTTAAGGTTAATATAAGATTTCAGGGAAATTCTATCACATTTGTTCAATTTACGTCGCTCCTGTTTCAGATAGCGTAATGGGCTAAGCGGCATCTCAAAGCGCATGAAATGGCGAGTGAGATGCACTATTAAACTTCTAGGGTAAGGCGAAGGGAGACCCGATTAGATCATTTTATATTACGGTTAATATAAGATTGCAGCGTAATTCTATCACATTTGTTCAATTTACGTCGCTCCTATTTCAGATAGCCTACTGGGCTAGACGGCATCTTAAAGCCCGTGAAATGTCGAGTAAAATGCACTATTAAACTTCTAGGGTAGGGCAAACGGAGACCCGATTAGATCATTTTATATTACGGTTAATATAAGAATGCAGCGTAATTCTATCACATTTGTTCAATTTACGTCGCTCCTATTTCAGATATCCTACTGGACTAGGCGGCATCTTAAAGCGCGTGAAATGTCGAGTAAAATGCACTATTAAACTTCTAGGGTAGGGCAAACGGAGACCCGATTAGATCATTTTATATTATGGTTAATTTAAGAATTCAGTAAAATTCTATCACATTTGTTCAATTCACGTCGCTCCTATTTCATATAGCGTACTGGGCTGGTTGGCATCTTAAAGCGCTTGGAATGGCGAGTAAAATGCACTATTAAACTTCTATAATAGGGCAATAAGAGACCCGATTAGATCATTTTATATTTTGGTTAATATAAGAATTCAGCGAAATTCTATCACATTTGTTCAATTTACGTCGCTCCTATTTCAGATTGCGTATTGGGCTAACCGGCATCTCAAAGCGCATGAAATGACGAGTGAAATGCACTATTAAACTTCTAGGGTAGGGTGAACAGAGACCCGAATAGATCATTTTATATTTTGGTTAATATAAGAATTCAGCGAAATTCTATCACATTTGTTCAATTTACGTCGCTCCGGTTTCATATAGCGTATTGGTCTAAACGGCATTTCAAAGCGCATGAAATGACGAGTGGAATGCACTATTAAACTCCTAGGGTAGGGCGAACAGAGACCCGATTAGATCATTTTATATTTTGGTTAATATAAGAATTCAGCGAAATTCTATCACATTTGTTCAATTTACGTCGCTCCTGTTTCAGACAGCGTAATGGGCTAAGCGTCATCTCAAAGCGCATGAAATGGCGAGTGAAATGCACTATTAAACTTCTAGGGTAAGGCAAAGAGAGACACGATTAGGTCATTTTATATTTTGGTTAATATAAGATTTCAGCGTAATTCTATCACATTTGTTCAACTTACGTCGCTCCTATTTCAGATAGCGTACTGTGCTAGCCGGCATCTTAAAGCGCGTGGAATGTCGAGTAAAATGCACTATTAAACTTCTACGGTTGGGCAAACAGAGAGTCGCATAGATCATTTTTTATTATGGTTAATTTAATAATTCAGCGAAATTCTATCACATTTGTTCAATTTACGTCGCTCCTGTTTCAGATAGCGTATTGGTCTAAGCGGCATCTCAAAGAGCATGAAATGACGAGTGAAATGCACTGTTAAACTCCTAGGGTAGGGCGAACAGAGACCCGATTAGATCATTTTATATTTTCGTTAATATAAGAAATCAGCGAAATTCTATCACATTTGTTCAATTTACGTCGCTCCTATTTCAGATTGCGTATTGGGCTAACCGGCATCTCAAAGCGCATGAAATGACGAGTGTAATGCACTATTAAACTTCTAGGGTAGGGCGAACAGGGACCCGATTTGATTATTTTACGTTAAGGTTAATATAAGATTTCAGGGAAATTCTATCACATTTGTTCAATTTACGTCACTCCTATTTCAGATAGCCTACTGGCCTAGGCGGCATCTTAAAGCGCGTGAAATGTCGAGTAAAATGCACTATTAAACTTCTAGGGTAGGGCAAACGGAGACCCGATTTGATCATTTTATATTATGGTTAATTTAAGAATTCAGCAAAATTCTATCACATTTGTTCAATTTACGTCGCTCCTATTTCAGATAGCGTACTGGGCTGGTTGGCATCTTAAAGCGCTTGGAATGTCGAGTAAAATGCACTATGAAACTTCTATAATAGGGCAATAAGAGACCCGATTAGATCATTTTATATTTTGGTTAATATAAGAATTCAGCGAAATTCTATCACATTTGTTCCATTTACGTCGCTCATATTTCAGATAGCGTATTGGGCTAAGCGGCATTTGAAAGCGCATGAAATGGCGAGTAAAATGCACTACTAAACTTCTAGGGTATGGCAAACACAGGCCCGATTAGATCATTTTATATTATGGTTAATTTAAGAACCCAGCGAAATTCTATCACATTTGTTCAACTTACGTCGCTCCTATTTCAGATAGCGAACTGGGCTAGGCGGCATCTTAAAGCGCGTGGAGTAGCGAGTAAAATGCACTACTAAGCTTCTATGATAGAGCAATCAGAGACCGGAGTAGATCATTTTATATTTTGTTTAATATAAGGTTTCAGGGAAATTCTATCACATTTGTTCAATTCACATCGCTCGTATTTCAGATAGCGTATCGGGATAAGAGGCATCTCAAATCGCATGAAATTACGAGTGAAATGCACTGTTAAACTTCTATGGTAAGGCTAACAGAGACCCGATTAGATCATTTTATATTACGGTTATTATAAGAATTCAGCGTAATTCTATCACATTAGTTCAATTTACGTCGCCCCTATTTCAGATAGCCTACTGGGCTAGGCGGCATCTTAAACCGCGTGGAATGGCGAGTAAAATGCACTATTAACCTTCTATGATAGGGCAATCAGAGACCCGATTAGGTCATTTATATTTTGGTTAATATAAGATTTCAGCGTAATTCTATCACATTTGTTCAACTTACGTCGCTCCTATTTCAGATAGCGTACTGTGCTAGCCGGCATCTCAAAGCGCATGAAATGAGGAGTGAAATGCACTATTAAACTTCTAGGGTAGGGCGAACAAAGACCCGATTTGATTATTTTACGTTAAGGTTAATATAAGATTTCAGGGAAATTCTATCACATTTGTTCAATTTACGTCGCTCCTATTTCAGATAGCGTAATGGGCTAAGCGGCATCTCAAAGCGCATGAAATGGCGAGTGAAATGCACTATTAAACTTCTAGGGTAAGGCAAAGGGAGACCCGATTAGATCATTATATATTACGGTTAATATAAGAATGCAGCGTAATTCTATCACATTTGTTCAATTTACGTCGCTCCTATTTCAGATAGCCTACCGGGCTAGGCGGCATCTTAAAGCGCGCGAAATGTCGAGTAAAATGCACTATTAAACTTCTAGGGTAGGGCAAACGGAGACCCGAATAGATCATTTTATATCATGGTTAATTTAAGAATTCAGCAAAATTCTGTCACATTTGTTCAATTTACGTCGCTCCTATTTCAGATAGCGTGCTGGGCTGGTTGGCATCTTAAAGCGCTTGGAATGGCGAGTAAAATGCACTATTAAACTTCTATAATAGGGCAATAAGAGACCCGATTAGATCATTTTCTATTTTGGTTAATATAAGAATTCAGCGAAATTCTATCACATTTGTTCAATTTACGTCGCTCCTGTTTCAGATAGCGTATTGGTCTAAGCGGCATCTCAAAGCGCATAAAATGACTAGTGAAATGCACTATTAAACTCGTAGGGTAGGGCGAACAGAGACCCGATTAGATCATTTTATATTTTGGTTAATATAAGTATTCAGCGAAATTCTATCACATTTGTTCAATTTACGTCGCTCCTATTTCAGATTGCGTATTGGGCTAACCGGCATCTCAAAGCGCATGAAATGACGAGTGAAATGCACTATTAAACTTCTAGGGTAGGGTGAACAGAGACCCGAATAGATCATTTTACATTAAGGTTCATATAAGAATTCAGCAAAATTCTATCACATTTGTTCCATTTACGTCGCTCATATTTCAGATAGCGTATTGGGCTAAGCGGCATCTCAAAGCGCATGAAATGGCGAGTAAAATGCACTATTAATCTTCTAGGGTAGGGCAAACACAGGCCCGATTAGATCATTTTATATTATGGTTAATTTAAGAATCCAGCGAAATTCTATCACATTTGTTCAACTTACGTCGCTCCTATTTCAGATAGCGTACTGGGCTAGGCGGCATCTTAAAGCTCGTGGAGTGGCGTGTAAAATCCACTACTGAGCTTCTATGATAGAGCAATCAGAGACCGGATTAGATCATTTTATATTTTGTTTAATATAAGATTTCAGGGAAATTCTATCACATTTGTTCAATTTACATCGCTCCTATTTCAGATAGCGTATTGGGATAAGAGGCATCTCAAAGCGCATGAAATGACGAGTGAAATGCACTGTTAAACTTCTATGGTAAGGCTAACAGAGACCCGATTAGATCATTTTATATTACGGTTATTATAAGAATTCAGCGTAATTCTATCACATTAGTTCAATTTACGTCGCCCCTATTTCAGATAGCCTACTGGGCTAGGCGGCATCTTAAACCGCGTGGAATGGCGAGTAAAATGCACTATTAAACTTCTGTGATAGGGCAATCAGAGACCCGATTAGATCATTTTATATTTTGGTTAATATAAGAATTCAGCGAAATTCTATCACATTTGTTCAATTTACGTCGCTCCTATTTCAGTTGGCGTATTCGGCTAAGCGGCATCTCAAAGCGCATGAAATGACGAGTGGAATGCACTATTAAACTTCTAGGGTAAGGCAAAGAGAGACCCGATTAGATCATTTTATATTACGGTTAATATAAGAATGCAGCGAAATTCTATCACATTTGTTCAATTTACGTCGCCCCTATTTCAGATAGCCTACTGGGCTAGGCGGCATCTTAAACCGCGTGGAATGGCGAGTAAAATGCACTATTAACCTTCTGTGATAGGGCAATCAGAGACCCGATTAGGTCATTTTATATTTTGGTTAATATAAGATTTCAGCGTAATTCTATCACATTTGTTCAACTTACGTCGCTCCTATTTCAGATAGCGTACTGTGCTAGCCGGCATATTAAAGCGCGTGGAATGTCGAGTAAAATGCACTATTAAACTTCTACGGTTGGGCAAACAGAGAGTCGCATAGATCATTTGTTATTATGGTTAATTTAAGAATTCAGCGAAATTCTATCACATTTGTTCAATTTACGTCGCTCCTGTTTCAGATAGCGTATTGGTCTAAGCGGCATCTCAAAGCGCATGAAATGACGAGTGAAATGCACTGTTAAACTCCTAGGGTAGGGCGAACAGAGACCCGATTAGATCATTTTATAGTTTGGTTAATATACGAAATCAGCGACATTCTATCACATTTGTTCAATTTACGTCGCTCCTATTTCAGATTGCGTATTGGGCTAACCGGCATCACAAAGCGCATGAAATGACGAGTGAAATGCACTATTAAACTTCTAGGGTAGGGCGAACAGGGACCCGATTTGATTATTTTACGTTAAGGTTAATATAAGATTTCAGGGAAATTCTATCACATTTGTTCAATTTACGTCGCTCCTATTTCAGATAGCGTAATGGGCTATGCGGCATCTCAAAGCGCATGAAATGGCGAGTGAAATGCACTGTTAAACTTCTAGGGTAAGGCAAAGGGAGACCCGATTAGATCATTATATATTACGGTTAATATAAGAATGCAGCGTAATTCTATCACATTTGTTCAATTTACGTCGCTCCTATTTCAGATAGCCTACCGGGCTAGGCGGCATCTTAAAGCGCGCGAAATGTCGAGTAAAATGCACTATTAAACTTCTAGGGTAGGGCAAACGGAGACCCGAATAGATCATTTTATATTATGGTTAATTTAAGAATTCAGCAAAATTCTGTCACATTTGTTCAATTTACGTCGCTCCTATTTCAGATAGCGTGCTGGGCTGGTTGGCATCTTAAAGCGCTTGGAATGGCGAGTAAAATGCACTATTAAACTTCTAGGGTAGGGTGAACAGAGACCCGAATAGATCATTTTACATTAATGTTCATATAAGAATTCAGCAAGATTCTATCACATTTGTTCCATTTACGTCCCTCATATTTCAGATAGCGTATTGGGCTAAGCGGCATCTCAAAGCGCATGAAATGGCGAGTAAAATGCACTATTAATCTTCTAGGGTAGGGCAAACACAGGCCCGATTAGATCATTTTATATTATGGTTAATTTAAGAATCCAGCGAAATTCTATCACATTTGTTCAACTTACGTCGCTCCTATTTCAGATAGCGTACTGGGCTAGGCGGCATCTTAAAGCGCGTGGAGTGGCAAGTAAAATGCACTACTAAGCTTCTATGATAGAGCAATCAGAGACCGGATTAGATCATTTTATATTACGGTTAATTTAAGATTTCAGCAAAATTCTATCACATTCGTTCAATTTACGTCGCTCCTATTTCAGATAGCGTATTGGGCTAAGCGGCATCTCAAAGCGCATGAAATGACGAGTGAAATGCACTATTAAACTTCTAGGGTAGGGCGAACAGGGACCCGATTTGATTATTTTACGTTAAGGTTAATATAAGATTTCAGGGAAATTCTATCACATTTGTACAATTTACGTCGCTCCTATTTCAGTTAGCGTATTGGGCTAAGCGGCATCTCAAAGCGCATGAAATGACAGGTGGAATGCACTATTAAACTTCTAGGGTAGGGCGAACAGAGACCCGATTAGAGCATTTTCTATTATGGTTAATTTAAGAATTCAGCAAAATTCTATCACATTTGTTCAATTTACGTCGCTCCTATTTCAGATAGCGTACTGGGCTAGGCGGCATCTTAAAGCGCGTGGAATGATGAGTTAAATGCACTATTAAACTTCTAGGGTAGGGCGAACGGAGACCCGATTTGATTATTTTACGTTAAGGTTAATATAAGATTTCAGGGAAATTCCATCACATTTGTGCAATTTACGTCGCTCCTATTGCAGATAGCCTACCGGGCTAGGCGGCATCTTAAAGCGCGCGAAATGTCGAGTAAAATGCACTATTAAACTTCTAGGGTAGGGCAAACGGAGACCCGAATAGATCATTTTATATTATGGTTAATTTAAGAATTCAGCAAAATTCTATCACATTTGTTCAATTTACGTCGCTCCTATTTCAGATAGCGAACTGGGCTAGGCGGCATCTTAAAGCGTGTGGAATGGCGAGTAAAATGCAGTCTTATACTTCTAAGTTACGGCAAACAGAGACCCGATTAGATCATTTTATAATATGGTTAATTTAAGAATTCAGCGAAATTCTATCACATTTGTTCAATTTACGTCGCTCCTATTTCAGATAGCCTACTGAGCTAGGCGGCATCTTAAAGCGCGTGGAATGGCGAGTAAAATGCACTATTATCCTTCTATGACAGGGCAATCATAGACCCGATTAGATCATTTTATATTTTGGTTAATATAAGAATTCAGGGAAATTCTGTCACATTTGTTCAATTTACGTCGCTCCTATTTCAGATAGCCTATTGTGTTAAGCGGCATCTCAAAGCGCATGAAATGGCGAGTAAAATGCACTATTAAACTTCTAGGGTAGGGTAAACAGAGACCCGATTAGATCATTTTATATTCTGGTCAATTTAAGAATTCAGCGAAATTCTATCACATTTGTTCAATTTACGTCGCTCCTATTTCAGATAGCGTACTGGGCTAGGCGGCATCTTAAAGCGCGTGGAATGGCGAGTAAAATGCACTGTTAAACTTCTGTGATAGGGCAAACAGAGACCCGATTAGATCATTTTATATTATGGTTAATTTAAGAATTCAGCGAAATTCTATCACATTTGTTCAATTTTCGTCGCTCCTATTTCAGATAGCCTACTGTTCTAGGCGGCATCTTAAACCGCGTGGAATGGCGAGTAAAATGCACTATTAACATTCTATGATAGGGCAATCAGAGACCCGAGTAGAGCATTTTATATTTTGGTTAATATAAGAATTCAGCGAAATTCTATCACATTTGTTCAATTTACGTCGCTCCTATTTCAGATGGCGTATTGGGCTAGGCGGCATCTTAAAGCGCGTGGAATGGCGAGTAAAATGCACTATTAAACTTCTAGGGTAGGGCGAAGAGAGACCCGATTACATCATTTTACATTAATGTTAATATAAGAATTCAGCGATATTCTATCACATTTGTTCAATTTACGTTGCTCCTGTTTCAGATAGCGTATTGGGCTAAGCGGCATCTCACAGCGCACGAAATGGCGAGTGAAATGCACTATTAAACTTCTAGGGTAGGGCAAACAGAGACCCGATTAGAGCATTTTCTATTATGGTTAATTTAAGAATTCAGCAAAATTCTATCACATTTGTTCAATTTACGTCGCTCCTATTTCAGATAGCGTACTGGGCTAGGCGGCATCTTAAAGCGCGTGGAATGATGAGTTAAATGCACTATTAAACTTCTAGGGTAGGGCGAACGGAGACCCGATTTGATTATTTTACGTTAAGGTTAATATAAGATTTCAGGGAAATTCCATCACATTTGTGCAATTTACGTCGCTCCTATTTCAGATAGCCTACCGGGCTAGGCGGCATCTTAAAGCGCGCGAAATGTCGAGTAAAATGCACTATTAAACTTCTAGGGTAGGGCAAACGGAGACCCGAATAGATCATTTTATATTATGGTTAATTTAAGAATTCAGCAAAATTCTATCACATTTGTTCAATTTACGTCGCTCCTATTTCAGATAGCGAACTGGGCTAGGCGGCATCTTACAGCGCGTGGAAGGGCGTGTAAAATGCACTACTAAGCTTCTATGATAGGGCAATCTGAGTCCCGATTAGATCATTTTACATTCTGATTAATATAAGATTTCAGGGAAATTCTATCACATTTGCTCAATTTACGTCGCTCCTATTTCGGATAGCCTACTGGGCTAGGCGGCATCTTAAAGCGTGTGGAATGGCGAGTAAAATGCAGTCTTATACTTCTAAGGTACGGCAAACAGAGACCCGATTAGATCATTTTATAATATGGTTAATTTAAGAATTCAGCGAAATTCTATCACATTTGTTAAATTTACGTCGCTCCTATTTCAGATAGCCTACTGAGCTAGGCGGCATCTTAAAGCGCGTGGAATGGCGAGTAAAATGCACTATTATCCTTCTATGACAGGGCAATCATAGACCCGATTAGATCATTTTTTATTTTGGTTAATATAAGAATTCAGGGAAATTCTGTCACATTTGTTCAATTTACGTCGCTCCTATTTCAGATAGCCTATTGTGTTAAGCGGCATCTCAAAGCGCATGAAATGGCGAGTAAAATGCACTATTAAACTTCTAGGGTAGGGTAAACAGAGACCCGATTAGATCATTTTATATTCTGGTCAATTTAAGAATTCAGCGAAATTCTATCACATTTGTTCAATTTACGTCACTCCTATTTCAGATAGCGCATTGGGCTAAGCGGCATCTCAGAGCGCATGAAATGTCGAGTGAAATGCACTATTAAACTTCTAGGGTAAGGCAAAGAGAGACCCGATTAGCTCATTTTATATTACGGTTAATATAAGAATTCAGCGTAATTCTATCACATTTGTTCAATGTACGTCGCTCCTATTTCAGATAGCCAACTGTGCTAGGCGGCATCTTGAAGCGCGTGGAATGGCGAGTAAAATGCACTATTAACCTTCTATGGTAGGGCAATCAGAGACCCGATTAGATCATTTCATATTTTGTTTAATAGAAGAATTCAGGGAAATTCTATCACATTTGTTCAATTTACGTCGCTCATATTTCAGATAGCGTATTGGGCTAAGCGGCATCTCAGAGCGCATGAAATGACGAGTGAAATGCACTATTAAACTTCTAGGGTAGGGTGAACAGAAACCCGATTAGATCATTTTACATTAAGGTTAATATAAGAATTCAGCGAAATTCTATCACATTTGTTCAATTTACGTCGGTCCTATTTCGGATAGCGTATTGGGCTAAGCGGCATCTCAAAGCGCATGAAATGGCGAGTCAAATGCACTATTAAACATCTAGGGTAAGGCAAATAGACACCCGATTAGATCCTTTTGTATTTGGGTTAATATAATAATTCAGCGAAATTCTATCACATTTGATCAATTTACGTCGCTCCTATTTCAGATAGCGTATTGGGCTAAGCGGCATCTCAAAGCGCATGAAATGGCGAGTAAAATGCACTATTAAACTTATAGGGTAGGGCGAATGGAGACCCTTTTAGATCATTTTACATTAAGGTTAATATAAGAATTCAGGGAAATTCTATCACATTTGTTCAATTTACGTCGCTCCTATTTTATATAGCGTATTGGGCTAAGCGGCATCTCAAAGCGAATGAAATGACGAGTGAAATGCGCTATTAAACTTCTAGGGTAAGGCAAAGAGAGACCCGATTACATCCTTTTATATTACGGTTAATATAAGAATCCAGCGTAATTCTATCACATTTGCTCAATTTACGTCGCTCCTACTTCAGATAGCGTACTGGGCTAAGCGGTATCTCAATGCGCATGAAGTGGCGAGTAAAATGCACTATTATACTTCTAGGATAAGGCAAACAGAGACCCGATTAGATCATTTTATATTACGGTTAATATAAGAATTCTGCGAAACTCTATCACATTTGTTCAATTTACGTCGCTCCTATTTCAGATAGCGTATTGGGCCAAGCGGCATCTCAAAGCGCATGAAATGGCGAGTAAAACGCACTATTAAACTTCAGGGTAGGGCAAACAGAGACCCGATTAGATCATTTTATATTACGGTTAATATAAGAATTCAGCGTAATTCTATCACATTTGTTCAACTTACGTCGCTCCTATTTCAGATATAGTACTGGGCTAGGCGGCATCTTAGAGCGCGTGGAATGGCGTGTAAAATGCACTATTAAACTTCTATGATAGGGCAATCAGAGGCACGATAAGATCATTTTATATTTTGGTTAATATACGAATTCAGCGAAATTCTATCACATTTGATCAATTTACGTCGCTCCTATTTCAGATAGCGTATTGGGCTAAGCGGCATCTCAAAGCGCATGAAATGGCGAGTAAAATGCTCTATTAAACGTCTAGGGTAGGGCAATCAGAGACCCGATTAGATCATTTTATATTATGGTTAATTTAAGAATTCAGCAAAATTCTATCACATTTGTTCAATTTACGTCGTTCCTATTTCAGATATCGTTTTGGGCTAAGCGGCATCTTAAAGCGCGTGGAATGGCGAGTAAAATGCACTTTTAAACTTCTATGATAGGGCAATCAGAGACCCGATTAGATCATTTTATATTTTGGTTAATTTAAGAATTCAGCGTAATGCTATCACATTAATTCAACTTGCGTCGCTCCTACTTCAGATAGCGTACTGGGCTAAGCGGCATCTCATAGCGCATGAAATGACGAGTGAAATGCACTATTAAACTTCTAGGCTAGGGCGAACAGAGACCCGATTAGATCATTTTATATTATGGGTAATTTAAGAATTCAGCGAAATTCTATCACATTTGATCAATTTACGTCGCTCCTATTTCAGATAGCGTATTGGGCTAAGCGGCATCTCAAAGCGCATGAAATGGCGAGTAAAATGCACTATTAAACTTCTAGGGTAGGGCAAACAGAGACCCGATTAGATCTTTTTATATTATGTTTAATTTAAGATTTCAGCAAGATTCTATCACATTTGTTCAATTTCCGTCGCTCCTATTTCAGATAGCGTATTAGGCTAAGCGGCATCTCAAAGCGCATCAAATGGCGAATAAAATGCACTCTTAAACTTCTAGGCTAGGGCGAACAGAGACACGATTAGATCATTTTACGTTATGGTTAATAAAAGAATTCAGCGAAATTCTATCACATTTGTTCAATTTACATCGCTCCTATTTCGGATAGCGTATTGCGATAAGCGGCAACTCAAAGCGCATGAAATGACGAGTAAAATGCACTATTAAACTTCTAGGGTAGGGCACACAGAGACCCGATTAGATCATTTTATATTCTGGTTAGTTTAAGAATTCAGCGAAATTCTATCACATTTGTTCAATTTACGTCGCTGCTATTTCAGATAGCGTACTGGGCTAGGCGGTATCTCAAAGCGCATGAAATGGCGAGTAAAATGCACTATTAAGCTTCTAGGGTAAGGCAAACAGAGACCCGATTAGATCATTTTATATTACGGTTAATATAAGAATTCAGCGTAATTCTGTCACATTTGTTCAACTTACGTCGCTCCTATATCAGATAGCGTACTGGGCTAGACGGCATCTTAAAGCGCGTGGAAAGGCGAGTAAAATGCACTACTAAACTTCTATGATATGGTAATCAGAGTCCCGATTAGATCATTTTGTATTTTGTTTAATATAAGATTTCAGGGAAATTCTAACACATTTGTTCAATTTACGTCGCACCTATTTCAGATAGCGTATTAGGCTAAGCGGCATCTCAAAGCGCATGAAATGGCGAATAAAATGCACTATTAAAATTCTAGGCTAGGGCGAACAGAGACCCGATTAGATCATTTTACATTATGGTTAATAAAAGAATTCAGCGGAATTCTATCACATTTGTTCAACTTACATCGCTCCTATTTCAGATAGCGTATTGCACGAAGCGGCATCTCAAAGCGCATGAAATGACGTGTGAAGTGCACAATTAAACTTCTAGGGTAATGCAAACAGAGACCCGATTAGATCATTTTATATTACGGTTAATATAAGAATTCAGCGTAATTCTATCACATTTGTTTAATTTACGTCGCTCCTATTTCAGATAGCGTATTGTGCTAGCCGGCATCTTAAAGCGCATGAAATGACGGGTAAAATGCACTATCAAGCTTCTATGATAGGGCAATCAGAGACCCGAATAGATCATATTATATTATGGTTAATATAAGAATTCTGCGTAATTCTATCACATTTGTTCAATTTGCGTCGCTCCTACACCAGATCGTATTGAGCTAGGCGTCATCTTGAAGCGCATGAAATGGCGAATAAAATGCACTACTAACCTTCTCGGATACGGCCATCAGAGACCCAATTAGATCATTTTATATTATGGTTAATATAGGAATTCAATGAAATTCTATCATATTTTTCAATTTACGTCGCTCCAATTTCAGATAGCGTACTGTGCGAAGCGGCATCTCAAAGCGCATGAAATGACGAGTAAAATGCACTATTAAACTTCTATGATAGGGTAATCGGAAACCTCATTAGATCATTTTATATTATCGTTAATATAAGAATTCTGCGTAATTCTATCACATTTGTTCAATTTACGTCGCTACTATTTCAGATAGCGTATTGTGCTAAACGGCTCCTTAAAGCGCATGATATAGCGAGTAAAATGCACTATTAAGCTTCTAAGATAGGGCAATCGGAGACCCGATCTGATCATTTTATATTATGGTTAATATAAGAATTCAGCGAAGTTCTATCACAATTGTTCAATTTACGTCGCTCCTATTTCAGATAGCGTAATCGGCTAGGTGGCACCTTAAAGCGCATGAAATGATGAGTAAAATGCACTATTAAACTTCTATGATAGGACAATCAGAGACCCGAATAGATCGTATTATATTATGGATTATATAAGAACTCTGCGTAATTCTATCACGTTTGTTCAATTTACATAGCTCCAGTTTCAGGTAGCGCATTGGACTAGGCGGCATCTTAAAACGCATGGAGTGTCGAGTAAAATGCACTATTAAACTTCTATGATAGGGCAATCAGAGACCCGATTAGATCATTTTATATTCTGGTTAAGATAAGAATTCAGCGAAATTCTATCAC
Organism: Macropis europaea; assembly: GCA_916610135.2. Taxonomy (NCBI): domain Eukaryota; kingdom Metazoa; phylum Arthropoda; class Insecta; order Hymenoptera; family Melittidae; genus Macropis; species Macropis europaea. Next base: position 2,076,223 of record CAKAJE020001202.1, on the reverse strand, counting down.
ATCTGTTCAATTTACGTCGCTCCTATTTCAGATAGCTTATTGGGCTAAGCGGCATCTCAAAGCGCATGAAATGACGAGTGAAATGCACTATTAAACATCTAGGGTAGGGCGAACAGTGACCCGATTAGATCATATTATGTTAAGGTTAATTCAAGAATACAGCAAAATTCTATCACATTTGTCCAATTTACGTCGCTCCTATTTCAGATAGCGTATTGGGCAAAGAGGCATCTCAAAGCGCATGAAATGTCGAGTAAAATGCACTATTTAACTTCCAGGGTAGGGCAAACAGAGACGCAATTAGATCATTTTATATTATGGTTAATTTAAGAATTCAGCGAAATTCTATCACATTTGTTCAATTTACGTCGCTGATATTTCAGGTAGCGTATGGGGTGAGGGGCATCTCAAAATGCATGAAATGACGAGTCAAATGCACTATTAAACTTCTAGGGTAAGTCAAACAGAGACCCGAATAGATCATTTTATATTACGGTTAATATAAGAATTCGCGTAATTCTATCACATTTGTTCAACTTACGTCGCTCTTATTTCAGACAGCGTACTGGGCTTGGCGGCATCTTAAAGCGCGTGGAAGGGCGAGTAAAATGCACTACTAAACTTCTATGATAGGGTAATCAGAGACCCGATTAGATCATTTTATATTTTGTTTAATATAAGATTTCAAGGAAATTCTATCACATTTGTTAAATGTACGTCGTTCCAATTTCAGATAGCGTATTGGGCTAAGCGGCATCTCAAAGCGCATGAAATGGCGAATAAAATGCACTATTAAACTTCTATGATAGTGCAATCAGAGACCCGATTAGATCATTTTATATTTTGGTTAAGATAAGAATTCAGCGAAATTCTATCACATTTGTTCAATTTACGTCGCTCCTATTTCAGATAGCTTATTGGGCTAAGCGGCATCTCAAAGCGCGTGAAATGACGAGTGAAATGCACTATTAAACTTCTAGGGTAGGGCGAACAGAGACCCGATTAGATCATTTTACATTAAGGTTAATATAAGAATTCCGTGAAATTCTATCGCATTTGTTCAATTTACGTCGCTCCAATTTCAGATAGCGTATTGGGCTAAGCGGCATCTCAAAGCGCAGGAAACGGCGAGTAAAATGCACCATTAAACTTCTAGTGTAGGGCAAACAGAGACCCGATTAGATCATTTTATATTATGGTTAATTTAAGAATTCAGCAAAATTCTATCACATTTGTTCAATTTACGTCGCTGATATTTCAGGTAGCGTATTGGGCTAAGCGGCATCTCAAAATGCATGAAATGACGCGTCAAACGCACTATTAAACTTCTAGGGTAGGGCAAACAGAGACACGATTAGATCATTTTACATTAAGGTTAATACCAGAATTCAGCGAAATTCTATCACATTTGTTCAATTTACGTCGCTGATATTTCAGATAGCGTATTGGGCTAAGCGGCATCTCAAAGCGCATGAAATGTCGAGTAAAATGCCCTATTTAACTTCCAGGGTAGGGCAAACTGAGACCCGATTAGATCATTTTATATTACGGTTAATATAAGAATTCGCGTAATTCTATCACATTTGTTCAATTTACGTCGCTCCTATTTCAGATAGCGTACGGGGCTAGGCGGCACCTCAAAGCGCATGAAAAGGCGAGTAAAATTCACTATTAAACTTCTATGATAGGGCAATCAGAGACCGGATTAGATCATTTTATATTTTGGTTAATATAAGAATTCAGCGAAATTCTATCACATTTGTTCAATTTACGTCGCTGATATTTCAGGTAGCGTATTGGGCTAAGCGGCATCTCAAAATGCATGAAATGACGAGTCAAATGCACTATTAAACTTCTAGGCTAGGGCGAACCGAGACCCGATTAGATCATTTTACATTATGGTTAATAAAAGATTTCAGCGAAATTCTATCACATTTGTTCAATTTACATCGTTCCTATTTCAGATAGCGTATTGGGCTAGGCGGCATCTTAAAGCGCGTGGAATGGCGAGTAAAATGCACCATTAAACTTCTATGATAGGGCAATCAGAGACCCGATTAGATCATTTTATATTCTGGTTAAGATAAGAATTCAGCGAAATTCTATCACATCTCTTCAATTTACGTCGCTCCTATTTCAGATAGCTTATTGGGCTAAGCGGCATCTCAAAGCGCATGAAATGACGAGTGAAATGCACTATTAAACATCTAGGGTAGGGCGAACAGTGACCCGATTAGATCATATTATGTTAAGGTTAATTCAAGAATACAGCAAAATTCTATCACATTTGTCCAATTTACGTCGCTCCTATTTCAGATAGCGTATTGGGCAAAGAGGCATCTCAAAGCGCATGAAATGTCGAGTAAAATGCACTATTTAACTTCCAGGGTAGGGCAAACAGAGACGCAATTAGATCATTTTATATTATGGTTAATTTAAGAATTCAGCGAAATTCTATCACGTTTGTTCAATTTACGTCGCTGATATTTCAGGTAGCGTATTGGGCTGAGGGGCATCTCAAAATGCATGAAATGACGAGTCAAATGCACTATTAAACTTCTAGGGTAAGTCAAACAGAGACCCGAATAGATCATTTTATATTACGGTTAATATAAGAATTCGCGTAATTCTATCACATTTGTTCAACTTACGTCGCTCTTATTTCAGACAGCGTACTGGGCTTGGCGGCATCTTAAAGCGCGTGGAAGGGCGAGTAAAATGCACTACTAAACTTCTATGATAGGGTAATCAGAGACCCGATTAGATCATTTTATATTTTGTTTAATATAAGATTTCAGGGAAATTCTATCACATTTGTTAAATGTACGTCGTTCCAATTTCAGATAGCGTATTGGGCTAAGCGGCATCTCAAAGCGCATGAAATGGCGAATAAAATGCACTATTAAACTTCTATGATAGTGCAATCAGAGACCCGATTAGATCATTTTATATTTTGGTTAAGATAAGAATTCAGCGAAATTCTATCACATTTGTTCAATTTACGTCGCTCCTATTTCAGATAGCTTATTGGGCTAAGCGGCATCTCAAAGCGCGTGAAATGACGAGTGAAATGCACTATTAAACTTCTAGGGTAGGGCGAACAGAGACCCGATTAGATCATTTTACATTAAGGTTAATATAAGAATTCCGTGAAATTCTATCGCATTTGTTCAATTTACGTCGCTCCAATTTCAGATAGCGTATTGGGCTAAGCGGCATCTCAAAGCGCAGGGAACGGCGAGTAAAATGCACCATTAAACTTCTAGTGTAGGGCAAACAGAGACCCGATTAGATCATTTTATATTATGGTTAATTTAAGAATTCAGCAAAATTCTATCACATTTGTTCAATTTACGTCGCTGATATTTCAGGTAGCGTATTGGGCTAAGGGGCATCTCAAAATGCATGAAATGACGAGTCAAATGCACTATTAAACTTCTAGGGTAGGGCAAACAGTGACCCGATTAGATCATTTTACATTAAGGTTAATATAAGAATTCAGTGAAATTCTATCACATTTGTTCAATTTACGTCGCTCCAATTTCAGATAGCGTATTGGGCTAAGCGGCATCTCAAAGCGCAGGAAACGGCGAGTAAAATGCACCATTAAACTTCTAGTGTAGGGCAAACAGAGACCCGATTAGATCATTTTATATTATGGTTAATTTAAGAATTCAGCAAAATTCTATCACATTTGTTCAATTTACGTCGCTGACATTTCAGGTAGCGTATTGGGCTAAGGGGCATCTCAAAATGCATGAAATGACGAGTCAAATGCACTATTAAACTTCTAGGGTAGGGCAAACAGTGACCCGATTAGATCATTTTACATTAAGGTTAATATCAGAATTCAGCGAAATTCTATCACATTTGTTCAATTTACGTCGCTGATATTTCAGATAGCGTATTGGGCTAGGCGGCATCTCAAAGCGCAGGAAACGGCGAGTAAAATGCACCATTAAACTTCTAGTGTAGGGCAAACAGAGACCCGATTAGATCATTTTATATTATGGTTAATTTAAGAATTGACCAAAATTCTATCACATTTGTTCAATTTACGTCGCTGATATTTCAGGTAGCGTATTGGGCTAAGGGGCATCTCAAAATGCATGAAATGACGAGTCAAATGCACTATTAAACTTCTAGGGTAGGGCAAACAGTGACCCGATTAGATCATTTTACATTAAGGTTAATATCAGAATTCAGCGAAATTCTATCACATTTCTTCAATTTACGTCGCTGACATTCCAGATAGCGTATTGGGCTAAGCGGCATCTCAAAGCGCACGCATTGGCGTGTAAAATGCACTATTAAACTTCTATAATGGGGCAATCAGAGACCCGATTATATCATTTTATATTTTGGTTAATATAAGAAATCAGCGAAATTCTATCACATTTGTTCAATTTACGTCGCTCCTATTTCAGATAGCGTATTGGGCTAAGCGGCATCTCAACGCGCATGAAATGGCGAGTACAATGCGCTATTAAACTTCTAGGGTAAGGCAAACAGAGACCCGATTAGATCATTTTATATTACGGTTAATATAAGAATTCGCGTAATTCTATCACATTTGTTCAACATACGTCTCTCCTATTTCAGATAGCGTACTGGGCTAGGCAGCATCTTAAAGCGCGTGGAAGGGCGAGTAAAATGCACTACTAAACTTCTATGATAGGGTAGTCAGAGACCCGATTAGATCATTTTATATTTTGTTTAATATAAGATTTCAGGGAAATTCTATCACATTTGTTAAATGGACGTCGCTCCTATTTCAGATAGCGTATTGGGCTAAGCGGCAGCTCAAAGCGCATGAAATGGCGAATAAAATGCACTATTAAACTTCTATGCTATGGCGAACAGAGACCCGATTAGATCATTTTATATTATGGTTAATATAAGAATTCTGCGTAATTCTCTCACATTTGTTCAATTTACGTCGCTCCTATTTCAGACAGCGTATTGGTAAGGGCGACATATTAAAGCGCATGGACTGACGAGTAAAATGAACTATTAAACTTCTACGATAGGACAATCAGAGACCCGATTTGATCATTCTATATTATGGTTAATATAAGAATTCTGCGTAATTCTCTCACATTTGTTCAATTTACGTCGCTCCTATTTCAGATAGCGTATTGGGCTAAGCGGCACCTTAAGGCGCATGAAATGACGAGTAAAATGCACTATTAAGCTACTATGATAGGGTAATCAGAGACCCAATCAGATCATTTTATATTATTGTTAATTTAAGAATTCAGCGAAACTGTATCACACTTGTTCAATTTACGTAGCTCCAATTTCAGATAGCGTATTGGTATAGGCGACATATTAAAGCGCATGGACTGACGAGTAAAATGAACTATTACGCTTCTATGATAGGACAATCAGAGACCCGATTAGATCATTCTATATTATGATTAATATAAGAATTCAGTGTAACTCTGTCACATTTGTTCAATTTACGTAGCTCCAATTTCAGATAGCGTATTGGGCTAAGCGGCAGCGCAAAGGGCATGAAATGGCGAATAAAATGCACTATTAAACTTCTAGGCTAGGCCGAACAGAGACCCGATTGGATCATTTTACATTATGGTTAATAAAAGAATTCAGCGAAATTCTATCACATTTGTTCAATTTACATCGCTCCTATTTCAGATAGCGTATTGGGCTATGCGGCATCTTAAAGCGCGTGGAACGGCGAGGGAAATGCACTATTAAACTTCTATGGTAGGGCAATCGGAGACCCGATTAGATCATTTTATATTTTGGTTAATATAAGAATTCAGGGAAATTCTATCATATTTGTTCAATTTACGTCGCTCCTATTTCAGATAGCGTATGGGGCTAAGCGGCATCTCAAAGCGCATGAAATGACGAGCGAAATGCACTATTAAACTTCTAGGGTAGGGCAAACAGAGACCCGATTAGATCATTTAACATTAAGGTTAATATAAGTATGCAGCGTAATTCTATCACATTTGCTCAACTTACGTTGCTCCTATTTCAGATAGCTTATTGGGCTAAGCGGCATCTCAAAGCGCATGAAATGACGAGTGAAATGCACTATTAAACTTCTACGGTAGGGCAAACAGAGACCCGTTTAGATCATTTTATATTATGGTTAATTCAAGAATTCCGCGAAATTCTATCACATTTGTTCAATTTACGTCGCTGATATTTCAGGTAGCGTATTGGGCTAAGGGGCATCTCAAAATGCATGAAATGACGAGTCAAATGCACTATTAAACGTCTAGGGTAGGGCAAACAGCGACCCGAATAGATCATTTTACATTAAGGTTAATATCAGAATTCAGCGAAATTCTATCACATTTGTTCAATTTACGTCGCTGACATTCCAGATAGCGTATTGGGCTAAGCGGCATCTCAAAGCGCACGGAATGGCGTGTAAAATGCACTATTAAACTTCTATAATGGGGCAATCAGAGACCCGATTATATCATTTTATATTTTGGTTAATATATGAATTCAGCGAAATTCTATCACATTTGTTCAATTTACGTCGCTCCTATTGCAGATAGCGTATTGGGCTAGGCATATCTTAAAGCGGGTGGAATGACGAGTAAAATGCACTACTAACCTTCTATGATAGGGCAATCAGAGACCCGATTATATCATTTTATATTATGGTTAATATAAGAATTATGCGTAGCTCAATCACATTTGTTCAATTTGCGTATCACCAATTTGAGATAGCGTATTGGGCTAAGCGGCACATTAAAGCGCATGAAATGACGAGTACAATGCACTATTAAACTTCTCGGATAGGGCAATCAGAGACCCGATTAGGTCATCTTATATTATGGTTAATATAAGAATTCTGCGAAATTCTATCACATTTGTTCAATTTACGTCGCTCCCATTTCAGATAGCGTATTGGGCTAGGCATATCTTAAAGCGGGTGGAATGACGAGTAAAATGCACTACTAACCTTCTATGATAGGGCAATCAGAGACCCGATTAGATCATTTTATATTATGGTTAATATAAGAATTATGCGTAGCTCAATCACATTTGTTCAATTTGCGTATCACCAATTTGAGATAGCGGATTGAGCTAGACGGCACCTTAAAGCGCATGAAATGACGAGTAAAATGCACTACTAAACGTCTCGGAGAGGGCAATCGGAGACCCGATTAGGTCATCTTATATTATGATTGATACAAGAATTCAGCGTAATTCTGTGACATTTGTTCAATTTACATCGCTCCTATTTCAGATAGCGCATTGGTCTAAGCGGCGTCTTATAGCGTGTGGAATGACAAGCAAAGTGCACTACTAACCTTCTATGATAGGGCAATCAGAGACCCGATTAGATCATCTTATATTATTGTTAATATAAGAATTCAGTGTAATTCTATCACATTTGTTTAATTTACGACGCTCCTATTTCAGATAGCGTATTGGGCTAAACGGCACCTTGAAGCGCATGAAATGGCGAGCAAAATGCACTCTTAAACTTCTATGATAGGGCAATCAGAGACCCGATTAGGTCATCTTATATTATGCTTAATATAAGAATTCAGCGTAATTCTATGACATTTGTTCAATTTACGTCGCTCCTATTTCAGATAGCGTATTGGGATAGGCGGCACCTTAAAGCGCATGAAATGACGAGAAAAATGCACTATTAAACTTCTAGGGAAGGGCAAACAGAGACCCGGTTAGATCATTTTGTATTCTGGTTAATTTAAGAATTCAGCGAAATTCTATCACGTTTGTTCAATTTACGTCGCTCCCATTTCAGATAGCGTATTGGGCTATGCATATCTTAAAGCGGGTGGAATGGCGAGTAAAATGCACTACTAACCTTCTATGATAGGGCAATCAGAGACCCGATTAGATCATTTTATATTATGGTTAATATAAGAATTATGCGTAGCTCAATCACATTTGTTCAATTTGCGTATCTCCAATTCGAGATAGCGGATTGGGCTAGACGGCACCTTAAAGCGCATGATATGACGAGTAAAATGCACTACTAAACTTCGTTGGTAGGGCAATCAGACACCCGATTAGATCATTTTATATTATTGTTAATATAAGAATTCAGCGTTATTTTATCACATTTCTTCAATTTACGTGGCGCCTATTTCAGATAGCGTATTGGGCTAGGCGGCATCTGAAAGCGCATGAAATGACGAGTAAAATGCACAATTAAACTTCTATGATAGAGCAATCAGAGACCCGAATAGATCATTTTAAATTGTGGATAATATAAGAATTCTGCGTAACTCTGTCACATTTGTTCAATTTACGTAGCTCCAATTTATGATTGCGTTTTTGTCTAAACGGCTCCTTAAAGCGCATGAAATGGCGAGTAAAATGCACTATTAAACTTCTATGACAGGGCAATCAGAGACCCGATTAGATCATTCTATATTATGGTTAATGTAAGAATTCAGCGAAATTCTATCACATTTGTTCAACTTACGTCGCTCCTATTTCAGATAGCGTATTGGGATAGGCGGCATCTTAAAGCGCGTGGAATGACGAGTACAATGCACTACTAACCATCTATGATAGGGCAACCAAAGACCCGATTATATCATTCTATATTATGGTTAATATAAGAATTCTGCGAAATTCTATCACATTTGTTCAATTCACGTCGCTCCTATTTCAGATAGCGTATTGGGCTAAGCGGCACCTTAAAGCGCATGAAATGACGAGTAAAATGCACGATTAAACTTTTATGATAGGGCAATCAGAGACCCGAAGTGATCGTTTATATTATGGTTAATATAAGAATTCTGTGTAATTCTATCACATTTGTTCAATTTACGTAGCTCCAATGTCAGATAGCGTATTGGCCTAAGCGGCACCTTAAAGCGCATGAAATGACGAGTAAAATGCACTATTAAACTTCTATGATAGGGCAATCAGAGACCCGAATACATCGTATTATATTATGGTTAATATAAGAATTCTACGTAATTCTATCACATTTGTTCTATTTATGTCGCTCCTATTTCAGATAGCGTATTGGGCTACGCGGCCCCTTACAGCTCATGAAATGACGAGTAAAATGCACTACTAAACTTCCCGGATAGGGCAATCAGAGACCAGATTAGGTCATCTTATATTATGGTTAATATAAGAATTAAGCGAAATTCTATCACATTTGTTCAATTTACGTCGCTCGTATTTCAGATAGCGTATTTGGCTAAGCGGCACCTTGAAGCGCATGAAATGACGAGTACAATGCACTATTAAACTTCTATGATTGGGCAATCAGAGACCCGAATAGATCGTATTATATTATGGTTAATATAAGAATTCTGCGAAATTCTATCACGTTTGTTCAATTTACGTAGCTCCAATTTCAGATAGCGTATTGGGCTAGGAGGCATCTTAAAGCGCATGAAATGTCGAGTAAAATGCACTACTGAACTTCTCGGATAGGGCTATCAGAGACCCGATTAGGTCATCTTATGTTATGGTTAATATAAGAATTAAGCGAAATTCTATCACATTTGTTCAACTTACGTCGCTCGTATTTCAGATAGCGTATTTGGCTAAGCGGCACCTTGAAGCGCATGAAATGACGAGTACAATGCACTATTAAACTTCTATGATTGGGCAATCAGAGACCCGAATAGATCGTATTATATTATGGTTAATATAAGAATTCTGCGTAATTGTATCACATTTGTTCAATTTATATCGCTCCTATTTCAGATAGCGTATTGGTATAGGCGGCACCTTCAAGCGCATGAAATGATGAGTAAAATGCACTATTAAACTTCTAGGGTAGGGCAAACAGAGACCCGATTAGATCATGTTACATTAATGTTAACATGAGAATTCAGCGAACTTCTATCACATTTGTTCAATTTACGTCGCTGATATTTCAGGTAGCGGATTGGGCAAAGCGGCATCTCAAAATGCATGAAATGACGAGTCAAATGCACTATTAAACTTCTAGGGTAGGGCAAACAGAGACCCGATTAGATCATTTTACATTAAGGTTAATATCAGAATTCAGCGAAATTCTATCACATTTGTTCAAGTTACGTCGCTGATATTTCAGATAGCGTATTGGGCTAAGCGGCATCTCAAAGCGCATGAAATGCCGAGTAAAATGCACTATTTAACTTCCAGGGTAGGGCAAACAGAGACCCAATTAGATCATTTTATATTTTGTTTAATATAAGATTTCAGGGAAATTCTATCACATTTGTTAAATGTACGTCGCTCCTATTTCAGATAGCGTATTGGGCTAAGCGGCAGCTCAAAGCGCATGAAATGACGAGTAAAATGCACTATTAAACTTCTAGGCTAGGGCGAACAGAGACCCGGTTAGATCATTTTACATTAAGGTTAATATGAGAATTCAGTGAAATTCTATCACATTTGTACAATTTACGTCGCCCCTATTTCAGATAGCGTATTGGGCTAGGTGGCATCTTAAAGCGCATGAAATGTCGAGTAAAATGCACTATTAAACTTCTATGATAGGGCAATCAGAGACCCGAATAGATCGTATTATATTATGGTTAATTCAAGAATTCTGCGTAATTCTATCACATTTGTTCAATTTACGTCGCCCCTATTTCAGGTAGCGTAATGGGCTAGGTGGCATCTTAAAGCGCATGAAATGTCGAGTAAAATGCACTGCTACACTTGTCGGGTAGGGCAATCAGAGACCCGATTAGATCATTTTAGATTATGGTTAATTTAAGAATTCAGCGTAATTTTATCACATTTGCTCAATTTACGTCGCCCCAATTTCAGATAGCGTATTGGGCCAGGCGGCACCTTAAATCGCATGAAATGACGAGTAAAATGCACTATCAAACTTCTATGATACGGCAATCAGAGAACCGAATAGATCGTATTATATTATGGTTAATATAAGAATTCTGCGTAATTCTATCACGTTTGTTCAATTTACGTAGTTCCAATTTCAGGCAGCGCATTGGACTAGGCGGCATCTTAAAGCGCATGAAATGACGTGTAAAATGCACTATTAAACTTCTATGATAGGGCAATCAGAGACCCGATTAGATCAGCTTATATTATTGTTAATATAAGAATTCAGCGTAATTTTATCACATTTGTCCAATTTACGTCGCCCCAATTTCAGATAGCCTATTGGGCTAGGTGGCATCTTAAAGCGCATGAAATGTCGAATAAAATGCACTACTGAACTTCTAGGCTAGGGCAAACAGAGACCCGATTAGATCATTTTCCATTACGGTTTATTCAAGAATCCAGCGAAACTCTATCACATTAGTTCAATTTACGCCGCTCCTATTTCAGATATCGTATTGGGCTAAGCGGCATCTTAAAGCGCATGAAATGCCGAGTAAAATGCACTATTAAACTTCTATGATAGGGCAATCAGAGACCCGATTAGATCATCTTATATTACTGTTAATATAAGAACTCAGCGTAATTTTATCACATTTGTTCAATTTACGTCGCCACTATTTCAGATAGCGTATTGGGGTAGGTGGCATCTTAAAGCGCATGAAATGTCGAGTAAAATGCACTATTAAACTTCTAGGGTAGGGCAAACAGGGACCCGATTAGTTCATTTTATATTATGGTTAATTTAAGAATTTAGCGAAATTCTATCACATTTGATCAATTTACGTCGCTCCTATTTCAGATAGCGTATTGGGCTAGGCGGCATCTTAAAGGGCGTGGAATGACGAGTAAAATGCCGTACTAGCCTTCTATGATAGGGCAGTCAAAGAACCGATTATATCATTCTATATTACGGTTAATATAAGAATTCTGCGTAATTCTATCACATTTGTCCAATTTATGTCGCTCCTATTTCAGATAGCGTATTGGGCTAAGCAGCACCTTAAAGCGCATGAAATGACGAGTAAAATGCACTACTAAACTTCTAGGGTAGGGCAAACAGAGACCCGACTAGATCATTTTCCATTATGGTTTATTTAAGCATTCAGCGAAACTCTATCACACTTGTTCAATTTACGTAGCTCCAATTTCAGATAGCGTATTGGGCCAGTATGCACCTTAAAAGCGCATGAAATGACGAGTAAAATGCACTATCAAACTTCTATGATAGGGCAATCAGAGACCCGAATAGATCGTATTATATTATGGTGAATATAAGGATGCTGCGTAATTCTATCACGTTTGTTCAATTTACGTAGCTCCAATTTCAGAAAGCGTATTGGGCTAGGCGGCATCATAAAGCGCATGAAATGACGAGTAAGATGCACTATTGAGCTTCCATGATAGGGTAATCAGAGATCCGACTAGATCATTTTATATTATGGTTGATTTAAGAATTAAGCGAGACGTTATCACACTTGTTCAATTTACGTAGCTCCAATTTCAGATAGCGTATTGGGCTAGGCGGCACCATAAAGCGCATGAAGTGACGAGTAAAATGCACTATTAAGCTTCTATGATAGGGTAATCAGAGACCCGATTAGACCATTTTATATTATGGTTAATATAAGAATTCTGCGTAATTCTATCACATTTGTTCAATTTACGTCGCTCCTATTTCAGATAGAGTATTGGGCTGTGCGGCATATTAAAGGGCATGAAATGACGAGCAAAATGCACTTTTAAACTTCTATGATAGGGCAATCAGAGACCCGATTAGATCATTTTATATTATGGTTAATATAAGAATTCTGCGTAATTCTATCACATTTGTTCAATTTACGTCGCTCCTATTTCAGATAGCGTATTGGTCTCAGCGGCACCTTAAAGCGCATGAACTGAACAGTAAAATACACTATTAAGCTTCTATGATAGAGTAATCAGAGACCCGATTAGACCATTATATATTATAGTTAATTTAAGAATTCAGCGAAACTTTATCACACTTGTTCAATTTACGTAGCTCCAATTTCAGATAGCGTATTGGGCTGTGCGGCATCTTAAAGGGCATGAAATGACGAGCAAAATGCACTATTAAACTTCTATGATAGGGCAATCAGAGACCCGATTAGATCATTTTATATTATGGTTAATATAAGCATTCTGCGTAACTCTGTCACATTTGGTCAATTTACGTCGCTCCTATTTCAGATAGCGTATTGGGCTGTGCGGCAGCTTAAAGCGCATGAAATGCCGAGCAAAATGCACTATTAAACTTCTGGGATAGGTCAATCCGAGACCCGATTACGTCATCTTATATTATGATTAATATAAGAAATCTGCGTAATTTTATCACATTTGTTCAATTTACGTCGCCCCTATTTCAGATAGCGTATTGCGCTAGGTGGCATCTTAAGGCGCTTGAAATGTGGAGTAAAATGCACTCAAACTTCTAGGATAGGGCAATGAGAGACGCGATTTGATCATCTTATATTATGATTAATATAAGAATTCAGTGTAATTCTATCACATTTGTTCAATTTACGACGCTCCTATTCCAGATAGCGTATTGGACTAAACGGCACCTTAAAGCGCATGAAATGTCGAGTAAAATGCACTATGAAACTTCAATGATAGGGCAATCAGAGACCCGTTTAGATCATTTTATATTATTGTTAATATAAGAATTCAGCGTGATTTTATCATATTTGTTCCATTTACGTCGCCCCTATTTCAGATAGCGTATTGGGCTGTGCAGCATCTTAAAACGCATGAAATGTCGAGTAAAATGCACTACTAAACTTCTAGGATAGGGCAATCAGGGACCCGATTAGATCATCCTATATTATGGTTAATATAAGAATTCTGCGTAATCCTATCGCAATTGTTCAATTTACGTCGCTCCTATTTCAGATAGCGTATTGGGATTGGCGGCATCTTAAAGTTTGTGGAATGACGTGTAAAATGCACTACTAACCTTCTATGATAGGGCAATCAGAGACCCGATTAGATCATTTTATATTATGTTTAATATAAGAATTCAGCGAAATTCTTTCACATTTGTTCAATTTACGTCGCTCCTATTTCAGATAGCGTATTGGGCTAGGTGGCAACATAAAGCGCATGGAATGACGAGTAAAATGCACTATTGAACTTCTAGGGTAGGGCGATCAGAGACCCGATTAGATCACTTTATATTATGGTTGATATAAGAATTCTGCGTAATTCTATCACATTTGTTCAATTTACGTCGCTTCTATTTCAGATAGCGTATTGGGCTAAGCGGCATCTTAAAGCGCATGAAATGTACAGTAAAATGCACTACTAACCTTATAGGATAGGGCAATCAGAGACCCGATTAGGTCATCTTATATTATGATTAATATAAGAATTCAGCGTAATTCTATCACACTTGATCAATTTACGTCGCCCCTATTTCAGATAGCGTATTGGGCTAGGTGGCATCTTAAAGCGCATGAAATGTCGGGTAAAATGCACCACTAAACTTGTCGGATAGGGCAATCACAGACCTGATTAGGTCATCTTATATTATGGTTAATACAATAATTCAGCGAAATTTTATCACATTTGTTCAATTTACGTCGCCCCTACTTCAGATAGCGTATTGGGCTAGGTGGCATCTTAAAGCGCATGAAGTGTCGAGTAAAATGCACTATTAAACTTCTATGATAGGGCAATCAGAGACCCGATTAGATCATTTTATACTATGTTTAATATAAGAATTCAGCGAAATTTTATCACATTTGCTCAATTTACGTCGCCTCTATTTCCGATATTGTATTGGGCAAGGTGGCATCTTAAAGAGCATGAAATGTCGAATAAAATGCACTATTAAACTTCTCGGGTAAGGCAAACAGAGACCCGATTATATCATTTTATATTATGGTTGATTTAAGAATTCAGCGAAATTCTATCACATTTGTTCAATTTACGTCGCTCCTATTTCAGATAGTGTATTGGGCTAAGCGGCATCTTAAAGCGCATGAAATGTCGAGGAAAATGCACTACTAACCTTCTATGATAGGGCAATCAGAGACCCGATTAGATCATCTTATATTATGGTTAATATATAAGAATTCATCGAAATTCTATCACATTTGTTCAATTTACGTCGCTCCTATTTCAGATAGCGTATTGGGCTAAGCGGCACCTTAAAGCGCTTGAAATGACGAATAAAACGCACTGTTAAGTTTCTATGATTGGGGAATCAGAGACCCGATTAGATCATTTTATATTATTGTTTATATAAGAATACAACGTAATTTTATCACATTTCTTCAATTTACATCACTCCTATTTCAGATAGCGTATTGGGCTAGGCGACACCTTAAAACGTATGAAATGACGAGTAAAATGCAATATTAAACTTCTATGATAGGGCAATCAGAGACTCGAATAGATCGTATTATATTATGGTTAATATAAGAATTCTGCGCAATTCTATCACGTTTGTTCAATTTACGTAGCTCCAATTTCAGATAGCGCATTGGACTAGGCGGCATCTTAAAGCGCATGAAATGTCCAGTAAAATGCACCACCAAACTTCTCGGATAGGGCAATCAGAGACCCGATTAGGTCATCTTATATTATGGTTAATTTAAGAATTCAGCGAAATTCTATCACATTTGTTCAATTTACGTCGCTCCTATTTCTGATAGCGTATTGGGCCAAGCGGCACCTTAAAGCGCATGAAACGACGAGTAAAATGCAATATTAAACTTCTATGATCGGGCAATCAGAGACCCGAATAGATCGTATTATATTATTGTCAATATAAGAATTCTGCGTAATTCTAGCACATTTGTTCAATTTACGTCGCTCCTATTTCAGCTAGCGTATTGGGCTAAGCGGCACCTTAAAGCGCATGAAATGACGAGTAAAATCTACTATTAAACTTCTATGATGGGGAATCAGATACCCGAATTGATCGTATTATATTATGGATAATATAAGAATTCTGCGTAATTCTATCACATTTGTTCAATTTACGTCGCCCCTATATCAGATAGCGTATTGGGCTAGGTGGCTTCTTAAAGCGCATGAAATGTCGAGTAAAATGCACCATTAAACTTCTAGGGTAGGGCAAACAGAGACCCGATTAAATCATTTTATATTATGGTTAATTTAAGAATTCAGCGAAATTCTTTCACATTTGTTCAATTCACGTCGCTCCTATTTCAGATAGCGTATTGGGCTAAGCGGCACCTTAAAGCGCATGAAATGACGAGTAAAATGCACTATTAAACTTCTATGATAGGGCAATCTGAGACTCGAATAGATCGTATTATATTATGGTTAATATAAGAATTCTGCGCAATTCTATCACGTTTGTTCAATTTACGTAGCTCCAATTTCAGATAGCGCATTGGACTAGGCGGCATCTTAAAGCGCATGAAATGTCCAGTAAAATGCACTACTAAACTTCTCGGATAGGGCAATCAGAGACCCGATTAGGTCATCTTATACTATGGTTATTATAAGAATTCAGCGAAATTTTATCACATTTGCTCAATTTACGTCACCCCTATTTCGGATAGCGTATTGAGCTAGGTGGCATCTTAACGCGCATGAAATGGCGAGTAAAATGCACTATTAAACTTCCGTGATAGGGCAATCAGAGACCCGAATTGATCGTATTATATTATGGTAAATATAAGAATTCTACGTAATTCTATCACATTTGTTCAATTTACGTCGCCCCTATTTCAGATAGCGTATTGGGCTAGGTGGCATCTTAAGCGCATGAAGTGTCGAGTAAAATGCACTATTAAACTTCTATGATAGGGCAATCAGAGACCCGATTAGATCATTTCATATTATTGTTAATATAAGAATTCAACGTAATCTTATCACACTTGTTCAATTTATATCGCTCCCATTTCAGATAGCGTATTGGGCTAGGCGGCACCTTAAAGCGCATGAAATGTCGAGTAAAATGCACTACTAAACTTCTCGGATAGGACAATCAGAGACCCGATTAGGTCATCTTATACTATGTTTAATATAAGAATTCAGCGAAATTTTATCACATTTGCTCAATTTACGTCGCCCCTATTTCCGATATTGTGTTGGGCAAGGTGGCATCTTAAAGAGCATGAAATGTCGAATAAAATGCACTATTAAACTTCTCGGGTAAGGTAAACAGAGACCCGATTATATCATTTTATATTATGGTTGATTCAAGAAGTCAGCGAAATTCTATCACATTTGTTCAATTTACGTCGCTCCTATTTCAGATAGCGTATCGCGCTAGGCGGCACCTTAAGGCGCACGAAATGACGAGAAAAATGCATTATTAAACTTCTATGACAGGGCAATCAGAGACCCGAATTGATCGTATTATATTACGGTTAATATAAGTATTCTGCGTAATTCTAGTACATTTGTTCAATTTACGTCGCTCCTATTTCAGATAGCGTATTGGGCTAAGCGGCACCTTAAAGCGCATGAAATGACGAGTAAAATGTACTAGTAAACTTCTATGATAGGGCAAACAGTGACCCGAATAGATCGTATTATATTATGGTTAATAAAAGAATTCTGCGTAATTCTATCACATTTGTTCAATTTACGTTGCCCCTATTTCAGATAGCGCATTGGGCTAGGTGGCATCTTAAAGCGCATGAAATGTCGAGTAAAATGCACTATTAAACTTCTATGGTAGGGCAAACAGTGACCCGAATAGATCGTATTATATTATGGTTAATATAAGAATTCTGCGTAATTCTATCACATTTGTTCAATTTACGTTGCCCCTATTTCAGATAGCGCATTGGGCTAGGTGGCATCTTAAAGCGCATGAAATGTCGAGTAAAATGCACTATTAAACTTCTATGATAGGGCAAACAGTGACCCGAATAGATCGTATTATATTATGGTTAATTTAAGAATTCTGCGTAATTCTATCACATTTGTTCAATTTACGTTGCCCCTATTTCAGATAGCGCATTGGGCTAGGTGGCATCTTAAAGCGCATGAAATGTCGAGTAAAATGCACTATTAAACTTCTAGGGTAGGGCAAACAAAGACCCGATTAGGTCATCTTAAATTATGGTTAATATAAGAATTCAGCGAAATTCTATCACATTTGTTCAATTTATGTCGCTCCTATTTCAGATAGCGAATTGGGCTAGGCGGCACCTTAAAGCGCATGAAATGACGAGTAAAATGCACTATTAAACTTCTATGATAGGGCAATCAGAGACCCGGATAGGTCGTATTATATTATGTTTAATATAAGAATTCTGCGTAATTCTATCACATTTGTTCAATTTACGTTGCCCCTATTTCAGATAGCGTATTGGGCTAGGTGGCATCTTAAAGCGCATGAAATGTCGAGTAAAATGCACTATTAAACTTCTAGGGTAGGGCAAACAGAGACCCGATTAGATCATTTTATATTATGGTTAATTTAAGAATTCAGCGAAATTCTATCACATTTGTTCAATTTACGTCGCTCGTATTTCAGATAGCGTATTGGGCTAATCGGCATATTAAAGCGCATGAAATGACGAATAAAATGCACTATTAAGCTTCGGTGATAGGGCAATCAGAGACCCGATTAGATCATTTTATATTATTGTTAATATAAGAATGCAACGTAATTTGATCACATTTTTTCAATTTACGTCGCCCCTATTTCAGATAGCGTATTGGGCTAGGTTCCATCTTAAAGCGCATGAAATGTCGAGTAAAATGCACTATTAAACTTCTCGGGTAGGGCAAACAAAGACCCGATTAGGTCATCTTAAATTATGGTTAATATAAGAATTCAGCGAAATTCTATCACATTTGTTCAATTTATGTCGCTCCTATTTCAGATAGCGTATTGGGCTAAGTGGCACCTTAAAGCGCATGAAATGACGAGTAAAATGCTCTATTAAACTTCTCGGGTAAGGTAAACAGAGACCCGATTATATCATTTTATATTATGGTTGATTTAAGAATTCAGCGAAATTCTATCACATTTGTTCAATTTACGTCGCTCCTATTTCAGATAGCGTATCGGGCTAGGCGGCAACTTAAAGCGCATGAAATGTCGAGTAAGATGCACTGCCAAAGTTCGCGGATAGGGCTAACAGAGACCCGATTAGGTCATCTTATATTATGGTTAATATAAGAATTCAGCGAAATTTTATCACTTTTGTTCAATTTACGTCGCCCCTATTTCAGATAGCGTATTGGGCTCGGTGGCATCTTAAGGCGCATGAAATGTCGAGTAAAATGCACTGTTAAACTTCTGTGTTAGGGCAATCAGAGACCCGAATTGATCGTATTATATTATGGTTAATATAAGAATTCTACGTAATTCTATCACATTTGTTCAATTTACGTCGCCCCTATTTCAGATAGCGTATTGGGCTAGGTGGCATCTTAAAGCGCATGAAGTGTCGAGTAAAATGCACTATTAAACTTCTATGATAGGGCAATCAGAGACCCGATTAGATTATTTTATATTATTGTTAATATAAGAATTCAACGTAATTTTATCACATTTGTTCAATTTATATCGCTCCAATTTCAGATAGCGTATTGGGCTAGGCAGCACCTTAAAGCGCATGAAATGACGAGTAAAATGCACTGTTAAACTTCTATGATAGGGCAATCAGAGAACCGAATAGATCGTATTATATTATGGTTAATATAAGAATTCTGCGTAATTCTATCACGTTTGTTCAATTTACGTAGCTCCAATTTCAGATAGCGTATTGGGCTAAACGGCATATTAAAGCGCATGAAATGTCGAGTAAAATGCACTATTAAACTTCTATGATAGGGCAATCAGAGACCCGATTAGATCATTTTATATTATGGTTAATATAAGAATTCTGCGTAATTCTATCACAGTTGTGCAATTTACGTCGCTCCTGTTTCAGATTGCGTATTGGGCTAGGCGGAACCTTAAAGCGCATGAAATGTCGACTAAAATGCGCTACTGAGCTTCTAGGATAGGGCAATCAGAGGCCCGATTAGATCATCTTATGCTATGATTAATATAAGAATTTAGCGTAATTCTATCACATTTGTTCAACTTTCGTCGCTCCTATTTCAGATACAGTATGGGTCAAAGCGGCATCTTAAAGCGCATGAAATGTCGAGTAAAATGCACCACTAATCTGCTAGGATAGGGCGATCAGAGACCCGATTAGATCATCTTATATTATGACTAATATAAGAATTCAGTGTAATTCTATCACATTTGTTCAGTTTATGACGCTCCTATTTCAGATAGCATATTGGGCTAAACGGCACCTTAACGGGCATGAAATGGCGAGTAAAATGCACTATTAAACTTCTATGTTAGGGCAATCAGAGAACCGATTAGATCATTTTATATTATGGTTAATATAAGGATTCTGGGTAATTCTATCACCTTTTTTCAATTTACGTAGCTCCTACTTCAGATAGCGTATTGGGCTAAACGGCATATTAAAGCGCATGAAATGCCGAGTAAAATGCACTATTAAACTTCTATGACAGGGCAATCAGAGACCCGATTAGATCATTTTATATTATGGTTAATATAAGAATTCTGCGTAATTGTATCACATTTGTTCAATTTACGTCGCTCCTAATTCAGATAGCGTATTGGTCTAAGCGGCATCTTAAAGCGCATGAAATGTCGAGTAATATGCACTACTAAACTGCTAGGGTAGGGCAATCAGAGTCCCGATTAGATCATCTTATATTATGGATAATTTAAGAATTCATCGTAACTCTATCGCATTTGTCCAACTCACGTAGTTCCTATACCAAATATCGCATTGAGCTAGGCGATATCTTAAAGCGCATGAAATGGCGAATAAAATGCACTACTAACCTTCTCGGATAGGGCAATCAGAGACCCGTTTAGGTCATCTTATATTATGGTTAATATAAGAATTCAGCAAAATTTTATCACATTTGTTCAATTTACGTCGCCCCTATTTCAGATAGCGTATTGGGCTAGGTGGCATCTTAAAGCGCATGACATGTCGAGTGAAATGCACTATTAATCTTCTATGATAGGGCAATCAGAGACCCGATTAGATCATTCTATATTATGGTTCATATAAGAATTCTGCGTAGTTCTATCACGTTTGTTCAATTTACGTTGCTCCTATTTCAGATTGCATATTGGGCAGGGCGGGACCTTAAAGCGCATGAAATGTCGAGTAAAATGCACTATTAAACTTCTAGGGTAGGGCAGACAGAGACCCGATTAGATCATTTTATATTATGGTTAATTTAAGAATTCAGCGAAATTCCATCGCATTTGTTCAATTTACAGTGCTCCTATTTCAGATAGCGTATTGGGCTAGACGGTATCTTACAGCGCGTGGAGAGACGGGTAAAATACATTACTAACCTTCTATGATAGGGCAATCAAAGACCCGTTTAGATCATTCTATATTATGGTTAATATAAGAATTCTGCGTAATTCTATCACATTTGTTCAATTTATGTCGCTCCTATTTCAGATAGCGTATTCGGCTAGGCGGCACCTTAATGCGCATGAAATGACCAATAAAATGCACTACTAAGCTTCTATGATAAGGCAATCAGAGACCCGAATAGATCATTTTATATTATGGTTAATATAGGAATTCTGCGTAATTCTATCACGTTAGTTCAATTTGTGTCGCTCCTATTTCAGATAGCGTATTGCGCTAGGTGGCATCTTAAAGCGCATGAAACGTCGAGTAAAATGCACTATTAAGCTTCTGTGACAGGGCAATCAGAGACCCGATTAGATCATCTTATATTATGATTAATATAATAATTCAGTATAATTCAATTACATTTGTTCAATTTACGACGCTCCTATTTCAGATAGCGTATTGGGCTGTGCGGCATCTTAAAACGCATGAAATGTCGAGTAAAATGCACTACTAAACACCTCGGATAGGTCAATCAGAGACACGATTAGATCATTTTAAATTATGGTTAGTATAAGAATTCAGCGGAATTCTATCACATTTGTTCAATTTACGTCGCTCCTATTTCTGGTAGCGTATCGGGATAAGCGGCACCTTAAAGCACATGAAATGCCGAGCAAAATGGACTATTAAACTTCTATGATAGGGCAATCAGAGACCCGATTAGATCATTCTATATTATGGTTCATATACGAATTCTGCCTAATTCTATCACATTTGTTCAATTTATGTCGCTCCTATTTCAGATAGCGTATTCGGCTAGGCGGCACCTTAAAGCGCATGAAATGACCAATAAAATGCACTACTAAGCTTCAATGATAAGGCAATCAGAGACCCGAATAGATCATTTTATATTATGGTTAATATAGGAATTCTGCGTAATTCTATCACGTTAGTTCAATTTGTGTCGCTCCTATTTCAGATAGCGTATTGCGCTAGGTGGCATCTTAAAGCGCATGAAACGTCGAGTAAAATGCACTATTAAACTTCTGTGACAGGGCAATCAGAGACCCGATCAGATCATCTTATATTATGATTAATATAATAATTCAGTGTAATTCAATTACATTTGTTCAACTTACGACGCTCCTATTTCAGATAGCGTATTGGGCTGTGCGGCATCTTAAAACGCATGAAATGTCGAGTAAAATGCACTACTAAACATCTCGGGTAGGTCAATCGGAGACACGATTAGATCATTTTAAATTATGGTTAGTATAAGAATTCAGCGAAATTCTATCACATTTGTTCAATTTACGTCGCTCCTATTTCTGGTAGCGTATCGGGATAAGCGGCACCTTAAAGCGCATGAAATGCCGAGCAAAATGGACTATTAAACTTCTATGATAGGGCATTCAGATACCCGATTAGATCATTCTATATTATGGTTCATATACGAATTCTGCCTAATTCTATCACATTTGTTCAATTTATGCTGCTCCTATTTCAGACAGCGTATTGGTCTGGGCGGCACCTTAAAGCGCATGAAATGACCAATAAAATGCACTATTAAGCTTCTATGATAAGGCAATCAGAGTCCCGAATAGATCATTTTATATTATGGTTAATATAGGAATTCTGCGTAATTCTATTACGTTAGTTCAATTTGTGTCGCTCCTATTTCAGATAGCGTATTGCGCTAGGTGGCATCTTAAAGCGCATGAAACGTCGAGTAAAATGCACTATTAAACTTCTAGGGTAGGGCAAACAGAGACCCGATTAGATCATTTTATATTATGGTTAATTTAAGAATACAGCGAAATTCTATCACATTTGTTCAATTTACGTCGCTCCTATTTCAGATAGCGTAATGGGCTAAGCGGCACGTTAAAGCGCAAGAAATGACGAGTAAAATGCACTATTATACTTCTCTGATAGGGCAATCAGAGACCCGAATTGATCGTATTATATTATGGTTAATATAAGAATTCTGCGTAATTTTATCACAATTGTTCAATTTACGTCGCCCCTAATTCAGATAGCGAATTGGGCTAGGTGGGATCTTAAAGCGCATGGAATGTCGAGTAAAATGCACTATTAAACTTCTAGGGTATGGCAAACAGAGACTCGATTAGATCATTTTATATTATGGTTAATATAACAATTAGGCGTAATTCTATCACATTTGCTCAATTTACGTCGCGGCTATTTCAGATAGCGTAATGGGCTAGGTGGCATCTTAAAGCGCATGAAATGACGAGTAAATGGCACTATTAAACTTCTATGATAGGGCAATCAGAGACCCGAATAGAACATATTATATTATGGATAATATAAGAGTTCTGTGTAATTCTATCACATTTGTTCTATTTACGACGCTCCTATTTCAGATAGCGTATTGGGCTAAACGGCTCCTTAAAGCGCATGAAATGACGAG
This sequence comes from Macropis europaea, assembly GCA_916610135.2. Taxonomy (NCBI): domain Eukaryota; kingdom Metazoa; phylum Arthropoda; class Insecta; order Hymenoptera; family Melittidae; genus Macropis; species Macropis europaea. Next base: position 2,052,571 of record CAKAJE020001202.1, on the reverse strand, counting down.
TAAAATGCACTACTAAACTTCTATGATAGGGCAATCGGAGACTCGATTAGATCATTTAATATTATTGTTAATATAAGAATTCAGCGTAATTTTATCACATTTGTTCAATTTACGTTGCCCCTATTTCAGATAGAATATTGGGCTAGGCGGCATCTTAAAGCGCATGAAATGACGAGTAAAATGCCCTACTAACCTTCTGTGATAGGGCAATCAGAGACCCGATTAGATCATCTTATATTATGACTAATATAAGAATTCAGTGTAATTCTATCACATTTGTTCAGTTTACGACGCTCCTATTTCAGATAGCATATTGGGCTAAACGGCACCTTAACGGGCATGAAATGGCGAGTAAAATGCACTATTAAACTTCTATGTTAGGGCAATCAGAGAACCGATTAGATCATTTTATATTATGGTTAATATAAGGATTCTGGGTAATTCTATCACCTTTGTTCAATTTACGTAGCTCCTACTTCAGATAGCGTATTGGGCTAAACGGCATATTAAAGCGCATGAAATGTCGAGTAAAATGCACTATTAAACTTCTATGATAGGGCAATCAGAGACCCGATTAGATCATTTTATATTATGGTTAATATAAGAATTCTGCGTAATTGTATCACATTTGTTCAATTTACGTCGCTCCTAATTCAGATAGCGTATTGGTCTAAGCGGCATCTTAAAGCGCATGAAATGTCGAGTAATATGCACTACTAAACTGCTAGGGTAGGGCAATCAGAGTCCCGATTAGATCATCTTATATTATGGATAATTTAAGAATTCATCGTAACTCTATCCCATTTGTCCAACTCACGTAGTTCCTATACCAGATATCGTATTGAGCTAGGCGATATCTTAAAGCGCATGAAATGGCGAATAAAATGCACTACTAACCTTCTCGGATAGGGCAATCAGAGACCCGTTTAGGTCATCTTATATTATGGTTAATATAAGAATTCAGCAAAATTTTATCACATTTGTTCAATTTACGTCGCCCCTATTTCAGATAGCGTATTGGGCTAGGTGGCATCTTAAAGCGCATGACATGTCGAGTAAAATGCACTATTAAACTTCTATGATAGGGCAATCAGAGACCCGATTAGATCATTCTATATTATGGTTCATATAAGAATTCTGCGTAGTTCTATCACGTTTGTTCAATTTACGTTGCTCCCATTTCAGATAGCATATTGGGCAGGGCGGGACCTTAAGGCGCATGAAATGTCGAGTAAAATGCACTATTAAACTTCTAGGGTAGGGTAGACAGAGACCCGATTAGATCATTTTATATTATGGTTATTTTAAGAATTCAGCGAAATTCCATCGCATTTGTTCAATTTACAGTGCTCCTATTTCAGATAGCGTATTGGGCTAGACGGTATCTTACAGCGCGTGGAAAGACGGGTAAAATACATTACTAACCTTCTATGATAGGGCAATCAAAGACCCGTTTAGATCATTCTATATTATGGTTAATATAAGAATTCTGCGTAATTCTATCACATTTGTTCAATTTATGTCGCTCCTATTTCAGATAGCGTATTCGGCTAGGCGGCACCTTAAAGCGCATGAAATGACCAATAAAATGCACTACTAAGCTTCAATGATAAGGCAATCAGAGACCCGAATAGATCATTTTATATTATGGTTAATATAGGAATTCTGCGTAATTCTATCACGTTAGTTCAATTTGTGTCGCTCCTATTTCAGATAGCGTATTGCGCTAGGTGGCATCTTAAAGCGCATGAAACGTCGAGTAAAATGCACTATTAAACTTCTGTGACAGGGCAATCGGAGACCCGATCAGATCATCTTATATTATGATTAATATAATAATTCAGTGTAATTCAATTACATTTGTTCAACTTACGACGCTCCTATTTCAGATAGCGTATTGGGCTAGGTGGCATCTTAAAGCGCATGAAACGTCGAGTAAAATGCACTATTAAACTTCTAGGGTAGGGCAAACAGAGACCCGATTAGATCATTTTATATTATGGTTAATTTAAGAATACAGCGAAATTCTATCACATTTGTTCAATTTACGTCGCTCCTATTTCAGATAGCGTAATGGGCTAAGCGGCACCTTAAAGCGCAAGAAATGACGAGTAAAATGCACTATTAAACTTCTATGATAGGGCGATCAGAGACCCGATTAGATCATTTTATAATACTGTTAATATAAGAATTCAACGTAATTTTATCACATTTGTTCAATTTACGTCGCTCCTATTTCAGATAGCGTATTGGGCTAGACGGCCTCTTAAAGCGCATGAAATGTCGAGTAAAATGCACTACTAAACTTCTCGGGTAGGGCAATCAGAGACCCGATTAGGTCATCTTATACTATGGTTAATATAAGAATTCTGCGTAATTCTATCACGTTTGTTCAATTTACGTAGCTCCCATTTCAGATAGCGTATTGGGCTAGGCGGCATCTTAAAGCGCATGAAATGTCGAGTAAAATGCACTACTAAACTTCTCGGGTAGGGCAATCAGAGACCCGATTAGGTCATCTTATACTATGGTTAATATAAGAATTCAGCGAAATTTTATCACATTTGCTCAATTTACGTCGCCCCTATTTCAGATAGCGTATTGGGCTAGGTGGCATCTTAAAGCGCATGAAATGTCGAGTAAAATGCACTATTAAACTTCTAGGGTAGGGTAAACAGAGACCCGATTAGATCATTGTATATTATGGTTAATTTAAGAATTCAGCGTAATTCTATCACGTTTGTTCAATTTACGTAGCTCCAATTTCAGATAGCGTATTGGGCAAGGTGGCATCTTGGAGCGCATGAAATGTCGAGTAAAATGCACTATTAAACTTCTAGGGTAGGGCAAACAGATACCCGATTAGATCATTTTATATTATTGTTTATATAAGTATTCAACGTAATTTTATCACATTCGTTCTATTTATATCGCTCCTATTTCAGATAGCGTATTGGGCTAGGCGACACATTAAAGCGCATGAAATGACGAGTAAAATGCACTATTAAACTTCTATGATAGGGCAACCAGAGAACCGAAAATATCGTATTATATTATGGTTAATATAAGAATTCTGCGTAATTCTATCACATTTGCTCAATTTATGTCGCTCCTATTTCAAATAGCGTATTGGACTACGCGGCACCTTAGAGCACATGAAATGTCGAGTAAGATGCACTACCAAGCTTCTCGGATAGGGCTAACAGAGACCCGATTAGGTCATCTTATATTATGGTTAATATAAGAATTCAGCGAAATTTTATCACTTTTGTTCAATTTACGTCTCCCCTATTTCAGATAGCGTATTGGGCGAAACGGTACCTTGAAGCGCATGAAATGGCGAGTAAAATGCACTATTAAACTTCTAGGGTAGGGCAATCAGAGACCCGATTAGGTCATCTTATACTATGGTTAATATCAGAATTCTGCGTAATTCTATCACGTTTGTTCAACTTACGTCGCTCCTACTTCAGATAGCGTATCGGGCTAAGCGGCATCTTAAAGCGAATGAAATGTCGAGTAAAATGCACTCCTAAACTTCTACGATAGGGCAATCAGAGACCCGGTAAGGTCATCTTATGTTTTGATTAATTTAAGGATGCAGCGTAATTCTATCACATTTGTTCAATTTACGACGCTCCTGTTTCAGATAGCGTATTGGGCTAGGCGGCATCTTAAAGCCCGTGGTATGACGAGTAAAATTCACTACTAATCTTCTATGATAGGGCAATCAGAGACCCGATTAGGTCTTCTTATATTTTGATGGATATAAGAATTCGGCGTAATTCTATCACATTTGCTCAATTTACGTCGCTCCTATTTCAGATAGCGTATTGGTCTAGGCGGCACCTTAAAGCGCACGAAATGTCGAGTAAAAATCACTATTAAACTTCTATGATAGGGCAATCAGAGACCCGAATAGATCATATTATATTATGGTCAATACAAGAATTCAGTGTAATTCTATCACATCTGTTCTATTTACGACGCTCCTATTTTAGATAGTGTATTGTGCTAAACGGCTCCTTAAAGAGTATGAAATGTCGAGAATAATGCACTATTAAACTTCTATGATATGGCAATCAGAGACCCGATTAGATCATTTTATACTATTGTTAATATAGGAATTAAGTGTGATTTTATCACATTTGTTCAATTTACGTCGCTCCTATTTCAGATAGCGTATTGGGCTAGGCGGCACCTTAAAGCGCATGAAATGCCGAGTAAAATGCACCACAAAACTTCCAGGATAGGGCAATCAGAGTCCCGATTAGATCATCTTATATTATTGCTAATTCAAAAGTTCATCGTAACTCTATCAAATTTGTGCAATTACCGTCGCTCCTACACTAGATATCGTATTGAGCTAGGCGTCATCTTGAAGCGCATGAAATTGCGAATAAAATGCTCTACTAACCTTCTCGGCTACGGCCATCAGAGGCCCAATTAGATCATTTTATATTATGGTTAATATAAGAATTCAATGAAATTCTATCACATTTGTTCAATTTACGTCGCTCCAATTTCAGATAGCGCATTCGGCTAGGCGGCATCTCAAAGGGCGTGGAATGACGAGTAAGATTCACTACTAACCTTCTATGATAGGTCAATCGGAGACTCGATTAGATCATTTTATATTATTGTTAATATAAGAATTCAGCGTAATTTTATCACATTTGTTCAATTTACGTCGCCCCTATTTCAGATAGCGTATTGGGCTGGACGGCCTCTTAAAGCGCATGAAATGTCGAGTAAAATGCACTATTAAACGTCTAGGGTAGGGCAAACAAAGACCCGATTAGATCATTTTATATTATGGTTAATATCAGAATTCTGCGTAATTCTATCACGTTTGTTCAATTTACGTCGCTCCTACTTCAGATAGCGTATCGGGCTAAGCGGCATCTGAAAGCGAATGAAATGTCGAGTAAAATGCACTCCTAAACTTCTAGGATAGGGCAATCAGAGACGCGGTAAGGTCATCGTATGTTTTGATTAATTTAATGAAGCAGCGTAATTCTATCACATTTGTTCAATTTACGACGCTCCTATTTCAGGTAGCGTATTGGGCTAGGCGGCATCTTAAAGCCCGTGGTATGACGAGTAAAATGCACTCCTAACCTTCTATGATAGGGCAATCAGAGACCCGATTAGATCATTTTATATTAATGTTAATATAAGTATTCAACGTAATTCTATCACATTTATTCAATTTACGTCGCTCCTATTTCAGATAGCGTATTGGGCTAAGCGGCACCTTAAAGCGCATGAAATGCCGAGTAAAATGCACTGTTAAACTTCTATGATAGGGCAATCAGAGACCCGAATAGATCGTATTATATTATGGATAATATAAGAATTCTGCGTAATCCTATCACGTTTGTTCAATTTACGTAGCTCTAATTTCAGATAATGTATTGTGCTAGGCGGCATCATAAAGCGCATGAAATGTCGAGTAAAATGCACTATGAAACTTCTATGATAGGACAATCAGTGACCCGATCAGGTCATCTAATATTATGATTAATATAAGAATTCAGCGTAATATTATCACATTTGTGCAATTTACGTGGCTCCTATTTCAGATAGTATATTGGGCTAGGCGGCATCTTAAAGCGCGTGGAATGACGAGTAATATTCACTACTGAACTTCTCGGATAGGGCAATCAGAGACCCGAATAGATCATATTATATTATGGTTAACATAAGAATTCTGGGTAACTCTGTCACATTTGTTCAATTTACGTAGCTCCAATTTCAGATTGCGTGTTGGGCTAAACGGCTCCTTAAAGCGCATGAAATGTCGAGTAAAATGCACTATTAAACGTCTAGGGTAGGGGAAACAGGGACCCGATAAATCATTTTATATTATGGTTAATATCAGAATTCTGCGTAATTCTATCACGTTTGTTCAACTTACGTCGCTCCTACTTCAGATAGCGTATCGGGCTAAGCGGCATCTTAAAGCGAATGAAATGTCGAGTAAAATGCACTCCTAAACTTCTACGATAGGGCAATCAGAGACCCGGTAAGGTCATCTTATGTTTTGATTAATTTAAGGATGCAGCGTAATTCTATCACATTTGTTCAATTTACGACGCTCCTGTTTCAGATAGCGTATTGGGCTAGGCGGCATCTTAAAGCCCGTGGTATGACGAGTAAAATGCACTACTAATCTTCTATGATAGGGCAATCAGAGACCCGATTAGGTCTTCTTATATTTTGATGGATATAAGAATTCGGCGTAATTCTATCACATTTGCTCAATTTACGTCGCTCCTATTTCAGATAGCGTATTGGTCTAGGCGGCACCTTAAAGCGCACGAAATGTCGAGTAAAAATCACTATTAAACTTCTATGATAGGGCAATCAGAGACCCGAATAGATCATATTATATTGTGGTCAATACAAGAATTCAGTGTAATTCTATCACATCTGTTCTATTTACGACGCTCCTATTTCAGATAGCGTATTGTGCTAAACGGCTCCTTAAAGAGTATGAAATGTCGAGAATAATGCACTATTAAACTTCTATGATATGGCAATCAGAGACCCGATTAGATCATTTTATACTATTGTTAATATAGGAATTAAGTGTGATTTTATCACATTTGTTCAATTTACGTCGCTCCTATTTCAGATAGCGTATTGGGCTAGGCGGCACCTTAAAGCGCATGAAATGCCGAGTAAAATGCACCACAAAACTTCCAGGATAGGGCAATCAGAGTCCCGATTAGATCATCTTATATTATTGCTAATTCAAAAGTTCATCGTAACTCTATCAAATTTGTGCAATTACCGTCGCTCCCACACTAGATATCGTATTGAGCTAGGCGTCATCTTGAAGCGCATGAAATTGCGAATAAAATGCTCTACTAACCTTCTCGGCTACGGCCATCAGAGACCCAATTAGATCATTTTATATTATGGTTAATATAAGAATTCAATGAAATTCTATCACATTTGTTCAATTTACGTCGCTCCAATTTCAGATAGCGCATTCGGCTAGGCGGCATCTCAAAGGGCGTGGAATGACGAGTAAGATTCACTACTAACCTTCTATGATAGGGCAATCGGAGACTCGATTAGATCATTTTATATTATTGTTAATATAAGAATTCAGCGTAATTTTATCACATTTGTTCAATTTACGTCGCCCCTATTTCAGATAGCGTATTGGGCTGGACGGCCTCTTAAAGCGCATGAAATCTCGAGTAAAATGCACTATTAAACGTCTAGGGTAGGGCAAACAAAGACCCGATTAGATCATTTTATATTATGGTTAATATCAGAATTCTGCGTAATTATATCACGTTTGTTCAATTTACGTCGCTCCTACTTCAGATAGCGTATCGGGCTAAGCGGCATCTGAAAGCGAATGAAATGTCGAGTAAAATGCACTCCTAAACTTCTAGGATAGGGCAATCAGAGACGCGGTAAGGTCATCGTATGTTTTGATTAATTTAATGAAGCAGCGTAATTCTATCACATTTGTTCAATTTACGACGCTCCTATTTCAGGTAGCGTATTGGGCTAGGCGGCATCTTAAAGCCCGTGGTATGACGAGTAAAATGCACTCCTAACCTTCTATGATAGGGCAATCAGAGACCCGATTAGATCATTTTATATTAATGTTAATATAAGTATTCAACGTAATTCTATCACATTTATTCAATTTACGTCGCTCCTATTTCAGATAGCGTATTGGGCTAAGCGGCACCTTAAAGCGCATGAAATGCCGAGTAAAATGCACTGTTAAACTTCTATGATAGGGCAATCAGAGACCCGAATAGATCGTATTATATTATGGTTAATATAAGAATTCTGCGTAATCCTATCACGTTTGTTCAATTTACGTAGCTCTAATTTCAGATAATGTATTGTGCTAGGCGGCATCATAAAGCGCATGAAATGTCGAGTAAAATGCACTATGAAACTTCTATGATAGGACAATCAGTGACCCGATCAGGTCATCTAATATTATGATTAATATAAGAATTCAGCGTAATATTATCACATTTGTTCAATTTACGTGGCTCCTATTTCAGATAGTATATTGGGCTAGGCGGCATCTTAAAGCGCGTGGAATGACGAGTAATATTCACTACTGAACTTCTCGGATAGGGCAATCAGAGACCCGAATAGATCATATTATATTATGGTTAACATAAGAATTCTGGGTAACTCTGTCACATTTGTTCAATTTACGTAGCTCCAATTTCAGATTGCGTGTTGGGCTAAACGGCTCCTTAAAGCGCATGAAATGTCGAGTAAAATGCACTATTAAACGTCTAGGGTAGGGGAAACAGGGACCCGATAAATCATTTTATATTATGGTTAATATCAGAATTCTGCGTAATTCTATCACGTTTGTTCAACTTACGTCGCTCCTACTTCAGATAGCGTATCGGGCTAAGCGGCATCTTAAAGCGAATGAAATGTCGAGTAAAATGCACTCCTAAACTTCTACGATAGGGCAATCAGAGACCCGGTAAGGTCATCTTATGTTTTGATTAATTTAAGGATGCAGCGTAATTCTATCACATTTGTTCAATTTACGACGCTCCTGTTTCAGATAGCGTATTGGGCTAGGCGGCATCTTAAAGCCCGTGGTATGACGAGTAAAATGCACTACTAATCTTCTATGATAGGGCAATCAGAGACCCGATTAGGTCTTCTTATATTTTGATGGATATAAGAATTCGGCGTAATTCTATCACATTTGCTCAATTTACGTCGCTCCTATTTCAGATAGCGTATTGGTCTAGGCGGCACCTTAAAGCGCACGAAATGTCGAGTAAAAATCACTATTAAACTTCTATGATAGGGCAATCAGAGACCCGAATAGATCATATTATATTATGGCCAATACAAGAATTCAGTGTAATTCTATCACATCTGTTCTATTTACGACGCTCCTATTTCAGATAGCGTATTGTGCTAAACGGCTCCTTAAAGAGTATGAAATGTCGAGAATAATGCACTATTAAACTTCTATGATATGGCAATCAGAGACCCGATTAGATCATTTTATACTATTGTTAATATAGGAATTAAGTGTGATTTTATCACATTTGTTCAATTTACGTCGCTCCTATTTCAGATAGCGTATTGGGCTAGGCGGCATCTTAAAGCCCGTTGTATGACGAGTAAAATGCACTCCTAACCTTCTATGATAGGGCAATCATAGACCCGATTAGATCATTTTATATTAATGTTAATATAAGTATTCAACGTAATTCTATCACATTTATTCAATTTACGTCGCTCCTACTTCAGATAGCGTATCGGGATAAGCGGCATCTTAAAGCGAATGAAATGTCGAGTAAAATGCACTCCTAAACTTCTAGGATAGGGCAATCAGAGACCCGGTAAAGTAATCTTATGTTTTGATTAATTTAAGGAAGCAGCGTAATTCCATCACACTTGTTCAATTTACGACGCTCCTATTTCAGGTAGCGTATTGGGCTAGGCGGCATCTTAAAGCCCGTGGTATGACGAGTAAAATGCACTCCTAACCTTCTATGACAGGGCAATCAGAGACCCGATTAGATCATTTTATATTATGATTAATATAAGAATTCTGCGTAATTCTATCACGTTTGTTTAATTTTCGTAGCTCCAATTTCAGATAGCGCATTGGGCAAGGTGGCATCTTAAAGCGCATGAAATGTCGCGTAAAATGCACTATTAAACTTCTATGTTAGGCCAATCAGAGACCCGATTAGATCATTTTAACTTATGGTTAATTTAAGAATTCAACGTAATTTTATCACATTTGTTCAATTTACGTCGTTCCTACTTCAGATAGCGTATTGGGCTAAGCGGCACCTTAAAGCGCATGAAATGACGAGTAAAATGCACTATTAAACTTCTATGATAGGGCAATCAGAGTCCCGAATAGATCGTATTATATTATGGTTAATATAAGAATTCTGCGTAACTCTATCTCGTTTGTTCAATTTACGTAGCTCCAATTTCAGATAGCGTATTGGACTAGGCGGCATCTTAAAGCGCATGAAATGTCGAGTAAAATGCACTACCAAACTTCTCGGATAGGGCAATCAGAGACCCGATTAGATCATTTTATATTATGGTTCATTTAAGAATTCAGCGAAATTCTATCACATTTGTTCAATTTACGTCGCTCCAATTTCAGATAGCGTATTGGGCTAGCCGGCATCTTAAAGCACGTAGAATGACGAGTAAAATGCACTACTAACCTTCTATGATAGGGCAATCAAAGACCCGAATAGATCGTATTATAATATGGTTAATACAAGAATTCTGCGTAATTCTATCACATTTGTTCAATTTATGTCGCTCCTACTTCAGATAGCGTATTGGGCTAGGCGGCACCTTAAAGCGCATGAAATGACGAGAACAATGCACTATTGAACTTCTATCATAGGGCAATCAGAGACCCGAATAGAGCATATTATATTATGGTTTATATAAGAATTCTGCGTAATGTTATCAGATTTGTTGAGCTTACATCGCCCCTATTTCAGATAGCGTATTGGGCTAGATGGCATCTTAAAGCGCATGAAATGACGAGTAAAATGCACTATTAAACTTCTATGATAGGGCAATCAGAGACCCGAACAGATCGTATTATATTATGGTTGATATAAGAATTCTGCGTAATTCTATCACATTTGTTAAATTTACGTAGCTCCAATTTCAGATAGCGTGTTGGGCTAGGCGGCACCTTAAAGCGCATGAAATGACGAGTAAAATGCACTATTGAACTTCTATCATAGGGCAATCAGAGACCCGAATAGATCGTATTATATTATGGTTAATATAAGAATACTGCGTAATTCTATCACGTTTGTTCAATTTACGTAGCTCCAATTTCAGATAGCGTACTGGGCTAGGCGGCATCTTACAGCGCGTGGAATGGCGAGTAAAATGCACTATTAAACCTCTAGGGTAGGGCGAACAGAGACCCGATTAGATCATTTAATATTACGGTTAATATAAGAATTCAGCGTAATTCTATCACATTTGTTCAACTTACGTCGCTCCTATTCCAGATAGCGTACTGGGCTAGGCGGCATCTTAAAGCGCGTGGAAGGGCGAATAAAATGCACTACTAAACTTCTATGATAGGGCAATCAGAGTCCCGATTAGATCATTTTGTATTTTGCTTAATATAAGATTTCAGGGAAATTCTATCGCATTCGTTCAATTTACGTCGCTCCTATTTCAGATAGCGGATTGGCCTAAGCGGCATCGCAAAGCGCATGAAATGGCGAGTAAAATGCACTATTAAACGTCTAGGGTACGGCAAACACAGACCCGATTAGATCATTTTATATTATGGTTAATTTAAGAATTCAGCGAAATTCTATCACATTTGTTCAATTTACGTCGCTCCTATTCCAGATAGCCTACTGGGCTAGGCGACATCCTAAAGCGCGTGGAATGGCGAGTAAAATGCACTACCAAACTTCTATGATAGGGCAATCTGAGACCCGATTAGATCATTTTATATTTGGTTTAATATAATGTTTCAGCGAAATTCTATCACATTTGTTCAATTTACGTCGCTCCTTTTTCAGATAGCGTACTGGGCTATGCGGCATCTTGAAGCGCGTGGAATGGCGAGTAAAATGCACTACTAAACTTCTATGATAGGGCAATCAGAGACCCGATTAGATCATTTTATATTTTGGTTAATATAAGAATTCAGCGAAATTCTATCACATTTGTTCAATTTACGTCGCTCCTATTTCAGATAGCGTATTGGGCTAAGCGGCATCTCAAAGCGCATGAAATGACGAGTGAAATGCACTATTAAACTTCTAGGGTAGGGCGAACAGAGACCCGATTAGAACACTTTACATTAAGGTTAATATAAGAATTCAGGGAAATTCTAACACATTTGTTCAATTTACGTCGCTCCTATTTCAGATAGCGTATTGGGCTAAGCGGTATCTCAAAGCGAATGAAATGACGAGTGAAATGCACTATTAAACTCCTAGTGTAGGGCGAACAGAGACCCGATTAGAACATTTTACATTAAGGTTAATATAAGAATTCAGGGTAATTCTATCACATTTGTTCAATGAACGTCGCTCCTATTTCAAATAGCGTACTGGGCTATGCGGCATCTTGAAGCGCGTGGAATGGCGAGTGAAATGAACTATTAAACTTCTATGATAGGGCAATCAGAGACCCGATTAGATCATTTTATATTTTGGTTAATATAAGAATTCAGCGAAATTCTATCACATTTGTTCAACTTACGTCGCTCCTATTTCAGATAGCGTACTGGGATAGGCGGCAACTTAAAGCGCGTGGAATGGCGAGTAAAATGCACTATTAAACTTCTATGATAGGGGAATCAGAGGCCCGATTAGATCATTTTATATTTTGGTTAATATAAGAATTCAGCGATATTCTATCACATTTCTTCAGTTTACGTCGCTCGTATTTCAGATAGCGTATTGGGCTAAGCGGCATCTCAAAGCGCATGAAATGGCGAATAAAATGCACTATTAAACTTCTAGGGTAGGGCGAACAGAGACCCGATTAGATCATTTTACATTATGGTTAATAAAAGAATTCAGCGAAATTCTATCACATTTGTTCGATTTACGTTGCTCCTATTTCAGATAGCGTATTGGGCTAAGCGGCATCTCAAAGCGCATGAAATGGCGAGTAAAATGCACTATTAAACTTGTAGGGTAGGGCAAACAGAGTCCCGATTAGATCATTTTATATTACGGTTCATATAAGAATTCAGCGTAATTCTGTCACATTTGTTCAATTAACGTCGCTCCTATTTCAGATAGCGTACTGGGCTATGCGGCATCTTGAAGCGCGTGGAATGGCGAGTGAAATGAACTATTAAACTTCTATGATAGGGCAATCAGAGACCCGATTAGATCATTTTATATTTTGGTTAATATAAGAATTCAGCGAAATTCTATCACATTTGTTCAATTTACGTCGCTCCTATTTCAGATAGCGTACTGGGATATGCGACATCTTGAAGCGCGTGGAATGGCGAGTAAAATGCACTATTAAACTTCTATGATAGGGCAATCAGAGACCCGATTAGATCATTTTATATTTTGGTTAATATAAGAATTCAACGAAATTCTATCAAATTTGTTCAATTTACGTCGCTCCTATTTCAGATAGCGTACTGGGCTAGGCGGCATCTTAAAGCGCGTGGAAGGGCGAGTAAAATGCACTACTAAACTTCTATGATAGGGCAATCAGAGACCCGATTAGATCATTTTATATTTTGTTTTATATAAGATTTATGGGAAATTCTATCACATTTGTTCAATTTACGTCGCTCCTATTGCAGATAGCGTATTGGGCTAAGCGGCATCTCGAAGCGCATGAAAACGCGAATAAAATGCACTATTAAACTTCTCGGCTAGGGCGAACAGGGACATGATTAGATCATTTTATATTATGGTTAATTTAAGAATTCAGCAAAATTCTATCACATTTGTTTAATTTACGTCGCTACTATTTCAGATAGCTTATTGGGCTAAGCGGCACCTCAAAGCGCATGAAATGACGAGTGAAATGCACTATTAAACTTCTATGATAGGGCAATCAGAGACCCGATTAGATCATTTTAAATTACGGTTAATATAAGAATTCAGCGTAATTCTATCACATTTGTTCAACTTACGTCGCTCCTATTTCAGGTAGCGTATTGGGCTAAGCGGCATCTCAAAGCGCATGAAATGGCGAATAAAATGCACTATTAAACTTCTAGGCTAGGGCGAACAGACATCCGATTAGATCATTTCACATTATGGTTAATAAAAGAATTCAGCGAAATTCTATCACATTTGTTCAACTTAGGTCGCTCCTATTTCAGATCGCGTATTGGGCTAAGCGGCATCTAAAAGCACATGAAATGGCGAATAAAATGCACTATTAAATTTCTAGGGTAGGGCAAACAGAGTCCCGATTAGATCATTTTATGTTATGGTTAATTTAAGAATTCAGCAGAATTCTATCACATTTGTTCAATTTACGTCGTTCCTATTTCAGATAGCGTACTGTGCTAGGCGGCATCTTAAAGCGCGCGGAATGGCGAGTAAAATGCACTATTAAACTTCTAGGGTAGGGCAAACAGAGACCCGATTACATCATTTTATATTAAGGTTAATTTAAGAATTCAGCGAAATTCTATCATATTTGTTCAATTTACGTCGCTCCTATTTCAGATAGCGTATTGGGCTAAGCGGCATCTCAAAGCGCATGAAATGGCGAGTAAAATGTACTACTAAACTTCTAGGATAAGGCAAACAGAGACCCGATTAGATCATTTTAAATTACGGTTAATATAAGAACTCAGCGTAATTCTATCACATTTGTTCAACTTACGTCGCTCCTATTTCAGGTAGCGTACTGGGCTAGGCGGCATCTTAAAGGGCGTGGAATGGCGAGTAAAATGCACTACTAAACTTCTATGATAGGGCAATCAGAGAACCGATTAGATCATTTTATATTTTGATTAACATAAGGTTTCAGGGAAATTCTATCACATTTGTTCAATTTACGTCGCTCCTATTTCAGATAGCGTATTGGGCTAAGCGGCATCTCAAAGCGCATGAAATGGCGAATAAAATGCACTATTAAACTTCTAGGCTAGGGCGAACAGAGACCCGATTAGATCATTTTACATTAAGATTAATATAAGAACTCAGCGAAATTCTATCACATTTATTCAATTTACGTCGCTCCTATATCAGATAGCGTATTGGGCTAAGCGGCATCTCAAAGCGCATGAAATGGCGAGTAAAATGCACTATTAAACTTCTATGATAGGGCAATCAGAGACCCGATTAGATCATTTTATATTTTGGTTAATATAAGAATTCAGCAAAATGCTATCACAGTTGTTCAATTTACGTCGCTCCTATTTCAGATAGCTTATTGGGCTGAGCGGCATCTCAAAGCGCATGAAATGGCGAGCAAAATGCACTATTAAACTTCTAGGGTAAGGCAATCAGTGTCCCGATTAGATCATTTTATATTTTGTTTAATATAAGATTTCAGGGAAATTCTATCACATTTGTTCAATTTACGTCGCTCCTATTTCAGATAGCTATTGGGCTAAGCGACATCTCAAAGCGCATGAAATGACGAGTGAAATGCACTATTAAACTTCTAGGCTACGGCGAACAGAGACCCGATTAGATCATTTCACATTATCGTTAATAAAAGAATTCAGCGAAATTCTATCACATTTGTTCAACTTAGGTCGCTCCTATTTCAGATAGCGTATTGGGCTAAGCGGCATCTCAAAGCGCATGAAATGGCGAGTAAAATGCACTATTAAACTTCTAGGGTAGGGCAAACAGAGTCCCGATTTGATCATTTTATATTATGGTTAATTAATAATTCAGCAAAATTCTATCACATTTGTTCAATTTACGTCGTTCCTATTTCAGATAGCGTACTGTGCTAGGCGGCATCTTAAAGCGCGCGGAATGGCGAGTAAAATGCACTATTAAACTACTAGGGTAGGGCAAACAGAGACCCGATTAGATCATTTTATATTAAGGTTAATATAAGATATCAGGGAAATTCTATCACATTTGTTCAATTTACGTCGCTCCAATTTCAGATAGCGTATTGGGCTAAGCGACATCTCAAAGCGCATGAAATGATGAGTGAAATCCACTATTAAACTTCTTGGGTAGGGCGAACAGAGATCCGATTACATCATTTTATATTATGGTTAATTTAAGAATTCAGCGAAATTCTATCACATTTGTTCAACTTACGTCGCTCCAATTTCAGATAGCGTATTGGGCTAAGCGGCATCTCAAAACGCATGAAATGGCGAATAAAATGCACTATTAAACTTCTAGGCTAGGGCGAACAGAGACCCGATTAGATCATTTCACATTATGGTTAATAAAAGAATTCAGCAAAATTCTATCACATTTGTTCAACTTAGGTCGCTCCTATTTCAGATAGCGTATTGGGCTAAGCGGCATCTCAAAGCGCATGAAATGGCGAGTAAAATGCACTATTAAACTTCTAGGGTAGGGCAAACAGAGTCCCGATTAGATTATTTTATATTATGGTTAATTTAAGAATTCAGCAAAATTCTATCACATGTGTTCAATTTACGTCGTTCCTATTTCAGATAGCGTACTGTGCTAGGCGGCATCTTAAAGCGCGCGGAATGGTGAGTAAAATGCACTATTAAACTTCTAGGGTAGGGCAAACAGAGACCCGATTAGATCATTTTATATTATGGTTAATTTACGAATTCAGCGAAATTCTATCACATTTGTTCAACTTAGGTCGCTCCTATTTCAGATAGCGTATTGGGCTAAGCGGCATCTCAAAGCGCATGAAATGGCGAGTAAAATGCACTATTATACATATAGGGTAGGGCAAACAGAGTCCCGATTAGATCATTTTATATTATGGTTAATTTAAGAATTCAGCAAAATTCTATCACATTTGTTCAATTTACGTCGCTCCTATTTCTGTTACCTTATTGGGCTAAGCGGCATCTCAAAGCGCATGAAATGACGAGTGAAATGCACTATTAAACTTCTTGGGTTGGGCGAACGGAAACCCGATTAGATCATTTTACATTAAGGTTGATACAATAATTCAGCGAAATTCTATCACATTTGATCAATTTACATCGCTCCTATTTCAGATAGCGTACTGTGCTAGGCGGCAGCTTAAAGCGCCTGGAAGGGCGAGTAAAATGCACTACTAAACTTCTATGATAGGGCAATCAGAGAACCGATTAAAGCACTTTATATTTTGGTAAATATAAGAATTCAGCGAAATTCTATCACATTTGTTCAATTTACGTCGCTCCTATTTCAGAGAGCGTATTGGGCTAAGCGGCATCTCAAAGCGCATGAAATGTCGAGTAAAATGCACTATTAAACTTCTAGGGTAAGGCAAACAGAGACCCGATTAGATGATTTTATATTACGGTTAATATAAGAATTCAGCGTCATTCTATCACATTCGTTCAACTTACGTCGCTCCTATTTCAGATAGCGTACTGTGCTAGGCGGCATCTTAAAGCGCGTGGAAGGGCGAGTAAAATGCACTACCAAACTTCTATGATAGGGCATTCAGAGAGCTGATTAAATCGCTTTATATTTTGGTAAATATAAGAATTCAGCGAAATTCTATCACATTTGTTCAATTTACGTCGCTCCTATTTCAGAGAGCGTATTGGGCTAAGCGGCGTCTCAAAGCGCATGAAATGCCGAGTGAAATGCACTATTAATCTTCTAGGGTAGGGCGAACAGAGACCCGATTAGATCATTTTACGTTAAGGTTAATATAAGAATTCAGCGAAATTCTCTCACATTTGTTCAATTTACGTCGCTGATATTTCAGATAGCGTATTGGGATAAGCGGCGCCTTAAAGCGCATGAAATGCCGAGCGAAATGCACCATTAAACTTCTATGATACAGCAATCAGAGACCCGATTAGATCATTTTATATGATGGTTAATATAAGAATTCCGCGAAATTCTATCACATTAGTTCAATTTACGTCGCTTCAACTTCGGATAGCGTATTGGGCTAGGCGGCACATTAAAGCGCATGAAATGACGAATAAAATGCACTATTAAACTTCTATGATATGGCAATCAGAGACCCGATTTGATCATTTTAAATTATGGTTAATATAAGAATTCAGCGAAATTCTATCACATTTGTTCAATTTACGTCGCTCCTATTTCAGATGGCGTATTGGGCTAGGAGGCACCTTAGAGCGCATGAAATGACGTGTAAAATGCACTATTAAACTTCTATGATAGGGCCATCAGAGACCCGATTAGATCGTTTTAAATTATGGTTAATATAAGAATTCCGCGAAATTCTATCACATTAGTTCAATTTACGTCGCTTCAACTTCGGATAGCGTATTGGGCTAGGCGGCACATTAAAGCGCATGAAATGACGAATAAAATGCACTATTAAACTTCTATGATATGGCAATCAGAGACCCGATTTGATCATTTTAAATTATGGTTAATATAAGAATTCAGCGAAATTCTATCACATTTGTTCAATTTACGTTGCTCCTATTTCAGATGGCGTATTGGGATAAGCGGCACCTTAAAGCGCATGAAATGCCGAGCAAAATGCACCATTAAACTTCTATGATAGAGCAATCAGAGACCCGATTAGATCATTTTATATGATGGTTAATATAAGAATTCCGCGAAATTCTATCACATTAGTTCAATTTACGTCGCTTCAACTTCGGATAGCGTATTGGGCTGGGCGGCACATTAAAGCGCATGAAATGACGAATAAAATGCACTAGTAAACTTCTATGATATGGCAATCAGAGACCCGATTTGATCATTTTAAATTATGGTTAATATAAGAATTCAGCGAAATTCTATCACATTTGTTCAATTTACGTCGCTCCTATTTCAGATGGCGTATTGGGCTAGGAGGCACCTTAGAGCGCATGAAATGATGTGTAAAATGCACTATTAAACTTCTATGATAGGGCAATCAGAGACCCGATTAGATCGTTTTAAATTATGGTTAATATAAGAATTCCGCGAAATTCTATCACATTAGTTCAATTTACGTCGCTTCAACTTCGGATAGCGTATTGGGCTAGGCGGCGCATTAAAGCGCATGAAATGACGAATAAAATGCAGTATTAAACTTCTATGATATGGCAATCAGAGACCCGATTTGATCATTTTAAATTATGGTTAATATAAGAATTCAGCGAAATTCTATCACATTTGTTCAATTTACGTCGCTCCTATTTCAGATGGCGTATTGGGCTAGGCGGCACCTTAGAGCGCATGAAATGACGTGTAAAATGCACTATTAAACTTCTATGATAGGGCAATCAGAGACCCGATTAGATCATTTTAAATTATGGTTATTATAAGAATTCGACGAAATTCTATCACATTTGTTCAATTTACGTCGCTCCTATTTCAGATGGCGTATTGGGTTAGGCGGCACCTTAAAGCGCATGAAATGACGTGTAAAATGCACTATTAAACTTCTATGATAGGGCAATCAGAGACCCGATTAGATCGCTTTAAATTATGGTTAATATAAGAATTCTGCGTAATTCTATCACATTTGTTCAATTTACGTCGCTGCTATTTCAGAATGCGTATTGGGCGAGGCGGCACCTTAAACCGCAGAAGTGTCGAGTAAAATGCACGACTAAACTTCTCGGATAGGGCAATCAGAGACCCGATTATGTCATCATATATTATGATTAATATAAGAATTCAGCGTAATTCTATCACATTTGTTCAATTTACGTCGCTCCTATTTCAGATAGTATATTGGGCTAGGCGGCATCTTAAAGCGCGTGGAATGACGAGTAAAATGCACTACTAACCTTCTATGATAGGTCAATCAGAGACCCGATTAGATCATTTTAAATTATGGTTAATATAAGAATTCTTGCGTAATTCTATCACATTTGTTCAATTTACGTCGCTCCTATTTCAGATAGCGTATTGGGCGCGGCGGCATCTTAAAGCGCATGATATGTCGAGTAAAATGCACTACTAAACTTCTCGGATAGGGCAATCAGAGACCCGATTAGGTCATTTTAAATTATGGTTAATATAAGAATTCTGCGTACTTCTATCACATTTGTCAATTTATGTCGCTCCTATTTCAGATAGCGTATTGGGTTAGGCGGCACCTTAAAGCGCATGAAATGACGAGTAAAATGCACTATTAAACTTCTATGATAGGGCAA
This sequence comes from Macropis europaea, assembly GCA_916610135.2. Lineage (NCBI taxonomy): Eukaryota > Metazoa > Arthropoda > Insecta > Hymenoptera > Melittidae > Macropis > Macropis europaea. The sequence goes on along the minus strand of CAKAJE020001202.1, from coordinate 2,032,830 downwards.
TCAGAGACCCGAATATATCGTATTATATTATGGTTAATTTAAGAATTCTGCGTACTTCTATCACGCTTGTGCAACTTACGTAGCTCCAATTTCAGATAGCGTATTGGGGTAGGCGGCACTTTAAAGCGCATGAAATGGCGAGTAAAATGCACTATTAAGCTTCTATGATAGAGCAACCAGCGACCCGATTAGATCATTTTATATTATGGTTAATATAAGAATTCTGCGTAATTCTATCGCATTTGTTCAATTTACGTCGCTCCTATTTCAGATAGCGTATTGGGCGAGGCGACATCTTAAAGCGCATGATATGTCGAGTAAAATGCACTACTAAACTTCTCGGATAGGGCAATCAGAGACCCGCAGAGGTCTTCTTATATTATGATTAATATAAGAATACAGCGTTATTCTATCACATTTGTTCAAATTACGTCGCTCCTATTTCAGATAGTATATTGGGCTAGGCGGCATCTTAAAGCGCGTGGAATGACGAGTAAAATGCACTCCTAACCTTCTATGATAGGGCAATCAGAGACCCGATTAGATCATTTTATATTATGGTTAATATAAGAATTCAGCGAAATTCTTTCATATTTGTCAATTTACGTCGCTCCTATTTCAGATAGTGTATTGGGCTAAGCGGCATCTTAGAGCGCATTATATGACGTGGAAAATGCGCTATTAAACTTCTATGATAGCGCAGTCAGAGACCCGATTAGATCATTTTAAATTATGGTTAATATAAGAATTCTTGCGTAATTCTATCACATTTGTTCAATTTACGGCGCTCCTATTTCAGATAGCGTATTGGGCGCGGCGGCATCTTAAAGCGCATGAAATGTCGAGTAAAATATACTACTAAACTCCTCGGATAGGACAATCAGAGACCGGATTGGGTCATCTTATATTATGATTAATGTAAGAATTCAGCGTAATTCTATCACACTTGTTCAATTTACGTCGCTCCACCTTCAGATAGCGTATTGGGATAAGCGGCACCTTAAAGCGCACGAAATGCCGAGCAAAACGCACTATTAAACTTCTATGATAGAGCAATCAGAGACCCGATTAGACCATTTTATATTATGATTAATATAAGAACTCCGCGAAATTCTATCACATTTGTTCAATTTACGTCGCTCCTATTTCAGATAACCTATTGGGCTAAATGGCACATTAAAGCACATGAAATGGTGAGTGAAATGCACTATTAAACTTCTATGATAGGGCAATCAGAGACCCGATTAGATCATTTTATATTATGGTTAATATAAGAATTCCGCGAAATTCTATCACATTTGTTCAATTTACGTCGGTGCTATTTCAGATAGCGTATTGGGCGAGGCGGCATCTTAAAGCGCATGAAATGTCGAGTAAAATGCAATATTAAACTTCTATGATAGGACAATCAGACACCCGAATAGATCGTATTATATTATGGTTAATATAAGAATTCTGCGTAATTCTATCACATTTGTTCAATTTACTTCGCCCCTATTTCAGATAGCGTATTGGGCTAGGTGGCATCTTAAAGTGCATGAAATGTCGAGTAAAATGCACTATTACACTTCTAGGGTAGGGCAAACAGAGACCCGATTACATCATTTTATGTTATGGTTAATTTAAGAATTCAGCTTAATTCTATCACATTTGTTCAATTTACGTCGCTGCTATTTCAGATAGCGTATTGGGCTAAGCGGCAACTTAAAGCGCATAAAATGGCGAGTAAAATGCACTATTAAACTTCTATGATAGCGCAATCAGAGACCCGATTAGATAATTTTAAATTATGGTTTATATAAGAATTCTGAGTGATTCTATCACATTTGTTCAATTTACGTCGCTCCTATTTCAGATAGCGTATTGGGCGAGGCGGCACCTTAATGCGCATCAAATGACGAGTAAAATGCACTACTAACCTTCTATGATAGGGCAATCAGAGACCCGATTAGATCATTTTATATTATGGTTAATTTAAGAATTCAGCAAAATTCTATCACATTTGTTCAATTTACGTCGTTCCTATTTCAGATAGCGTACTGTGCTAGGCGGCATCTTAAAGCGCGCGGAATGGCGAGCAAAATGCACTATTAAACTTCTAGGGTAGGGCAGACAGAGACCCGATTAGATCATTTTATATTACGGTTAATTTAAGAATTCAGCGAAATTCTATCACATTTGTTCAACTTAGGTCGCTCCTATTTCAGATAGCGTATTGGGCTAAGCGGCATCTCAAAGCGCTTGAAATGGCGAGTAAAATGCACTATTAAACTTCTAGGGTAGGGCAAACAGAGTCCCGATTAGATCATTTTATATTATGGTTAATTTAAGAATTCAGCAAAATTCTATCACATTTGTTCAATTTACGTCGTTCCTATTTCATATAGCGTACTGTGCTAGGCGGCATCTTAAAGCGCGCAGAATGGCGAGTAAAATGCACTATTAAACTTCTATGATAGGGCAATCAGAAACCCGATTAGATCATTTTATATTTTGGTTAATATAAGAATTCAGCGAAATTCTATCACATTTGTTCAATTTACGTCGTTCCTATCTCAAATAGTGTCTGGGCTAGGCGGCATCTTAAAGCGCGCGGAATGTCGAGTAAAATGCACTATTAAACTTCTATGATAGGGCAATCAGAGACCCGATTAGATCATTTTATATTTTGGTTAATATAAGAATTCAGCTTAATTCTATCACATTTGTTCAATTTACGTCGCTCCTATTTCAGATAGCTTATTGGGCTAAGCGGCATCTCAAAGCGCATGAAATGGCGAGTAAAATGCACTATTATACATCTAGGGTAGGGCAAACAGAGTCCCGATTAGATCATTTTATATTATGGTTAATTTAAGAATTCAGCAAAATTCTATCACATTTGTTCAATTTACGTCGCTCCTATTTCTGTTACCTTATTGGGCTAAGCGGCATCTCAAAGCGCATGAAATGACGAGTGAAATGCACTATTAAACTTCTAGGGTAGGGCGAACGGAAACCCGATTAGATCATTTTACATTAAGGTTGATACAATAATTCAGCGAAATTCTATCACATTTGTTCAATTTACATCGCTCCTATTTCAGATAGCGTACTGTGCTAGGCCGCAGCTTAAAGCGCGTGGAAGGGCGAGTAAAATGCACTACTAAACTTCTATGATAGGGCAATCAGAGAACCGATTAAATCACTTTATATTTTGGTAAATATAAGAATTCAGCGAAATTCTATCACATTTGTTCAATTTACGTCGCTCCTATTTCAGAGAGCGTATTGGGCTAAGCGGCATCTCAAAGCGCATGAAATGTCGAGTAAAATGCACTATTAAACTTCTAGGGTAGGGCGAACAGAGACCCGATTAGATCATTTTACGTTAAGGTTAATATAAGAATTCAGCGAAATTCTCTCACATTTGTTCAATTTACGTCGCTCCTATTTCAGATGGCGTATTGGGCTAGGAGGCACCTTAGAGCGCATGAAATGACGTGTAAAATGCACTATTAAACTTCTATGATAGGGCTATCAGAGACCCGATTAGATCATTTTATATTATGGTTAATATAAGAATTCAGCGAAATTCTATCACATTAGTTCAATTTACGTCGCTTCAACAGCGGATAGCGTATTGGGCTAGGCGGCACATTAAAGCGCATGAAATGACGAATAAAATGCACTATTAAACTTCTATGATATGGCAATCAGAGACCCGATTAGATCATTTTAAATTATGGTTATTATAAGAATTCGACGAAATTCTATCACATTTGTTCAATTTACGTCGCTCCTATTTCAGATGGCGTATTGGGTTAGGCGGCACCTTAAAGCGCATGAAATGTCGAGTAAAATGCACTACTAACCTTCTATGACAGGGCAATCAGAGACCCGATTAGACCATTTTATATTATGGCGAATATAAGAATTCCGCGAAATTCTATCACATTTGTTCAATTTACGTCGCTCCTATTTCAGATAACCTATTGGGCTAAACTGCACATTAAAGCGCATAAAATGGCGAGTAAAATGCACTATTAAACTTCTATGATAGGGCAATCAGAGACCCGCTTAGATCATTTTATATTATGGTTAATATAAGAATTATGCGTAATTCTATCACATTTGCACAATTTACGTCGCTCCTATTTCAGATCGCGTATTGGGCTAAGCGGCACCTTAATGCGCATCAAATGACGAGTAAAATGCACTACTAACCTTCAATGATAGGGCAATCAGAGACCCGATTAGATCATTTTATATTATGTTTAATTTAAGAATTCAGCAAAATTCTATCACATTTGTTCAATTTACGTCGTTCCTATTTCAGATAGCGTACTGTGCTAGGAGGCACCTTAGAGCGCATGAAATGATGTGTAAAATGCACTATTAAACTTCTATGATAGGGCAATCAGAGACCCGATTAGATCGTTTTAAATTATGGTTAATATAAGAATTCCGCGAAATTCTATCACATTAGTTCAATTTACGTCGCTTCAACTTCGGATAGCGTATTGGGCTAGGCGGCGCATTAAAGCGCATGAAATGACGAATAAAATGCACTATTAAACTTCTATGATATGGCAATCAGAGACCCGATTAGATCATTTTAAATTATGGTTATTATAAGAATTCGACGAAATTCTATCACATTTGTTCAATTTACGTCGCTCCTATTTCAGATGGCGTATTGGGTTAGGCGGCACCTTAAAGCGCATGAAATGACGTGTAAAATGCACTATTAAACTTCTATGATAGGGCAATCAGAGACCCGATTAGATCGCTTTAAATTATGGTTAATATAAGAATTCTGCGTAATTCTATCACATTTGTTCAATTTACGTCGCTGCTATTTCAGAATGCGTATTGGGCGAGGCGGCACCTTAAAGCGCAGAAATGTCGAGTAAAATGCACTACTAAACTTCTCGGATAGGGCAATCAGAGACCCGATTATGTCATCATATATTATGATTAATATAAGAATTCAGCGTAATTCTATCACATTTGTTCAATTTACGTCGCTCCTATTTCAGATAGTATATTGGGCTAGGCGGCATCTTAAAGCGCGTGGAATGACGAGTAAAATGCACTACTAACCTTCTATGACAGGTCAATCAGAGACCCGATTAGATCATTTTATATTATGATTAATATAAGAACTCCGCGAAATTCTACCACAATTGTTCAATTTACGTCGCTCCTATTTCAGGTAACCTATTGGGCTAAACGGCACATTAAAGCGCATGAAATGGCGAGTGAAATGCACTATTAAACTTCTATGATAAGGCAATCAGAGACCCGATTAGATGATTTTATATTATGGTTAATATAAGAATTCCGCGAAATTCTATCACATTTGTTCAATTTACGTCGCTCCTCTTTCAGATAGCGTATTGGGCTAATCGGCACCTTAAAGCGCATGAAATGACGAGTAAAATGCACTGTTAAACTTCTATGATAGGGCAATCAGAGACCCGATTAGATCATCTTATATTATTGTTAATGTAAGAATTCATCGTAACTCTATCACATTTGTTCAATTTACGTCGCTCCTATTTCAGATAACCTATTGGGCTAAACTGCACATTAAAGCGCATAAAATGGCGAGTAAGATGCACTATTAAACTTCTATGATAGGGCAATCAGAGACCCGCTTAGATCATTTTATATTATGGTTAATATAAGAATTATGCGTAATTCTATCACATTTGCACAATTTACGTCGCTCCAGTTCAGATCGCGTATTGGGCTAAGCGGCACCTTAATGCGCATCAAATGACGAGTAAAATGCACTACTAACCTTCTATGATAGGGCAATCAGAGACCCGATTAGATCATTTTATATTATGGTTAATTTAAGAATTCAGCAAAATTCTATCACATTTGTTCAATTTACGTCGCTCCTATTTCAGATAGCGTATTGGGCGCGGCGGCATCTTAAAGCGCATGATATGTCGAGTAAAATGCACTACTAAACTTCTCGGATAGGGCAATCAGAGACCCGATTAGGTCATTTTAAATTATGGTTAATATAAGAATTCTGCGTACTTCTATCACATTTGTCAATTTATGTCGCTCCTATTTCAGATAGCGTATTGGGTTAGGCGGCACCTTAAAGCGCATGAAATGACGAGTAAAATGCACTATTAAACTTCTATGATAGGGCAATCAGAGACCCGAATATATCGTATTATATTATGGTTAATTTAAGAATTCTGCGTACTTCTATCACGCTTGTGCAACTTACGTAGCTCCAATTTCAGATAGCGTATTGGGGTAGGGGGCACTTTAAAGCGCATGAAATGGCGAGTAAAATGCACTATTAAGCTTCTGTGATAGAGCAACCAGCGACCCGATTAGATCATTTTATATTATGGTTAATATTAGAATTCTGCGTAATTCTATCGCATTTGTTCAATTTACGTCGCTCCTATTTCAGATAGCGTATTAGGCGAGGCGACATCTTAAAGCGCATGATATGTCGAGTGAAATGCACTACTAAACTTCTCGGATAGGGCAATCAGAGACCCGATTAGATCATTTTAAATTATGGTTAATATAAGAATTCTTGCGTAATTCTATCACATTTGTTCAATTTACGGCGCTCCTATTTCAGATAGCGTATTGGGCGCGGCGGCATCTTAAAGCGCATGAAATGTCGAGTAAAATATACTACTAAACTCCTCGGATAGGACAATCAGAGACCGCATTGGGTCATCTTATATTATGATTAATATAAGAATTCAGCGTAATTCTATCACACTTGTTCAATTTACGTCGCTCCAACTTCAGATAGCGTATTGGGATAAGCGGCACCTTAAAGCGCACGAAATGCCGAGCAAAACGCGCTATTAAACTTCTATGATAGAGCAATCAGAGACCCGATTAGATCATTTTATATTATGATTAATATAAGAACTCCGCGAAATTCTATCACATTTGTTCAATTTACGTCGCTGCTATTTCAGATAGCGTATTGGGCGAGGCGGCATCTTAAAGAGCATGAAATGTCGAGTAAAATGAAATATTAAACTTCTATGATAGGGCAAACGGAGACCCGATTAGATCATTTCATATTATGGTTAACTTAAGAATTCAGCAAAATTCTATCACATTTGTTCAACTTACGTCGCACCTATTTCAGATAGCGTATTGGGCTAAGCGACATCTCAAAGCGCATGAAATGGCGGGTCAAATGCACTATTAAACTTCTAGGGTAGGGCAAACAGTGTCCCGATTAGATCATTTTATATTATGGTTAATTTAAGAATTCAGCAAAATTCTATCACATTTGATCAATTTACGTCGTTCCTATTTCAGATAGCGTACTGTGCTAGGCGGCATCTTAAAGCGCGCGGAATGGCGAGTAAAATGCACTATTAAACTTCTAGGGTAGGGCAAACAGAGACCCGATTAGATCATTTTATATTATGGTTAATTTAAGAATTCAGCGAAATTCTATCACATTTGTTCAACTTAGGTCGCTCCTATTTCAGATAGCGTATTGGGCTAAGCGGCATCTCAAAGCGCTTGAAATGGCGAGTAAAATGCACTATTAAACTTCTAGGGTAAGGCAATCAGAGTCCCGATTAGATCATTTTATATTTTGTTTAATATAAGATTTCAGGGAAATTCTATCACATGTGTTCAATTTACGTCGCTCCAATTTCAGATAGCGTATTGGGCTAAGCGACATCTCAAAGCGCATGAAATGACGAGTGAAATGCACTATTAAACTTCTTGGGTAGGGCGAACAGAGATCCGATTACATCATTTTATATTATGGTTAATTTAAGAATTCAGCGAAATTCTATCACATTTGTTCAACTTACGTCGCTCCTATTTCAGATAGCGTATTGGGCTAAGCGGCATCTCAAAGCGCATGAAATGGCGAATAAAATGCACTATTAAACTTCTAGGCTAGGGCGAACAGAGACCCGATTAGATCATTTCACATTATGGTTAATAAAAGAATTCAGCGAAATTCTGTCACATTTGTTCAACTTAGGTCGCTCCTATTTCAGATAGCGTATTGGGTTAAGCGGCATCTCAAAGCCTATGAAATGGCGTGTAAAATGCACTATTAAACTTCTAGGGTAGGGCAAACAGAGTCCCGATTAGATCATTTTATATTATGGTTAATATAAGAATTCAGCAAAATTCTATCACATTTGTTCAATTTACGTCGTTCCTATTTCAGATAGCGTACTGTGCTAGGCGGCATCTTAAAGCGCGCGGAATGGCGAGTAAAATGCACTATTAAACTTCTAGGGTAGGGCAAACAGAGACCCGATTAGATCATTTTATGTTACGGTTAATTTAAGAATTCAGCGAAATTCTATCACATTTGTTCAACTTAGGTCGCTCCTATTTCAGATAGCGTATTGGGCTAAGCGGCATCTCAAAGCGCTTGAAATGGCGAGTAAAATGCACTATTAAACTTCTAGGGTAGGGCAAACAGAGTCCCGATTAGATCATTTTATATTATGTTTAATTTAAGAATTCAGCAAAATTCTATCACATTTGTTCAATTTACGTCGTTCCTATTTCAGATAGCGTACTGTGCTAGGCGGCATCTTAAAGCGCGCAGAATGGCGAGTAAAATGCACTATTAAACTTCTATGATAGGGCAATCAGAAACCCGATTAGATCATTTTATATTTTGGTTAATAAAAGAATTCAGCGAAATTCTATCACATTTGTTCAATTTACGTCGTTCCTATCTCAAATAGTGTTCTGGGCTAGGCGGCATGTTAAAGCGCGCGGAATGTCGAGTAAAATGCACTATTAAACTTCTACGATAGGGCAATCAGAGACCCGATTAGATCATTTTATATTTTGGTTAATATAAGAATTCAGCGAAATTCTATCACATTTGTTCAATTTACGTCGCTCCTATTTCAGATAGCTTATTGGGCTAAGCGGCATCTCAAAGCGCATGAAATGGCGAGTGAAATGCACTATTAAACTTCTAGGGTAAGGCAATCAGAGTCCCGATTAGATCATTTTATATTTTGTTTAATATAAGATTTCAGGGAAATTCTATCACATTTGTTCAATTTACGTCGCTCCAATTTCAGAGAGCGTATTGGGCTAAGCGACATCTCAAAGCGCATGAAATGACGAGTGAAATGCACTATTAATCTTCTTGGGTAGGGCGAACAGAGATCCGATTACATCATTTTATATTATGGTTAATTTAAGAATTCAGCGAAATTCTATCACATTTGTTCAACTTACGTCGCTCCTATTTCAGATAGCGTATTGGGCTAAGCGGCATCTCAAAGCGCATGAAATGGCGAATAAAATGCACTATTAAACTTCTAGGCTAGGGCGAACAGAGACCCGATTAGATCATTTCACATTATGGCTAATAAAAGAATTCAGCGAAATTCTATCACATTTGTTCAACTTAGGTCGCTCCTATTTCAGATAGCGTATCGGGCTAAGCGGCATCTCAAAGCGCATGAAATGGCGAGTAAAATGCACTATTATACTTCTAGGGTAGGGCAAACAGAGTCCCGATTAGATCATTTTATATTATGGTTAATTTAAAAATTCAGCAAAATTCTATCACATTTGGTCAATTTACGTCGTTCCTATTTCAGATAGCGTACTGTGCTAGGCGGCATCTTAAAGCGCGCAGAATGGCGAGTAAAATTCAGTATTAAACTTCTATGATAGGGCAATCAGAGACCCGATTAGATCATTTTATATTTTGGTTAATATAAGAATTCAGCAAAATTCTATCACATTTGTTCAATTTACGTCGTTCCTATTTCAGATAGCGTACTGTGCTAGGCGGCATCTTAAAGCGAGCGGAATGGCGAGTAAAATGCACTATTAAACTTCTAGGGTAGGGCAAACAGAGACCCGATTAGATCATTTTATATTATGGTTAATTTAAGAATTCAGCGAAATTCTATCACATTTGTTCAACTTAGGTCGCTCCTATTTCAGATAGCGTGTTGGGCTAAGCGGCATCTCAAAGCGCATGAAATGGCGAGTAAAATGCACTATTAAACTTCTAGGGTAGGGCAAACAGAGTCCCGATTAGATCATTTTATATTATAGTTAATTTAAGAATTCAGCAAAATTCTATCACATTTGTTCAATTTACGTCGTTCCTATTTCAGACAGCGTACTGTGCTGGGCGGCATCTTAAAGCGCGCAGAATGGCGAGTAAAATGCACTATTAAACTTCTATGATAGGGCAATCAGAGTCCCGATTAGATCATTTTATATTTTGTTTAATATAAGATTTCAGGGAAATTCTATCACATTTGTTCAATTTACGTCGCTCCAATTTCAGATAGCGTATTGGGCTAAGCGACATCTCAAAGCGCATGAAATGACGAGTGAAATGCACAATTAAACTTCTTGGGTAGGGCGAACAAAGATCCGATTACATCATTTTATATTATGGTTAATTTAAGAATTCAGCGAAATTCTATCACATTTGTTCAACTTACGTCACTCCTATTTCAGATAGCGTATTGGGCTAAGCGGCATCTCAAAGCGCATGAAATGGCGAGTAAAATGTGCTACAAAACATCTAGGATAAGGCAAACAGAGACCCGATTAGATCATTTTAAATTACGGTTAATACAAGAATTCAGCGTAATTCTATCACATTTGGTCAACTTACGTCGCTCCTATTTCAGATAGCGTATTGGGCTAAGCGGCATCTCAAAGCGCATGAAATGGCGAATAAAATGCACTATTAAACTTCTAGGCTAGGGCGAACAGAGACCCGATTAGATCATTTCACATTATGGTTAATAGAAGAATTCAGTGAAATTCTATCACATTTGTTCAACTTAGGTCGCTCCTATTTCAGATAGCGTATCGGGCTAAGCGGCATCTCAAAGGGCATGAAATGGCGAGTAAAATGCACTATTATACTTCTAGGGTAGGGCAAACAGAGTCCCGATTAGATCATTTTATATTATGGTTAATTTAAAAATTCAGCAAAATTCTATCACATTTGGTCAATTTACGTCGTTCCTATTTCAGATAGCGTACTGTGCTAGGCGGCATCTTAAAGCGCGCAGAATGGCGAGTAAAATGCAGTATTAAACTTCTATGATAGGGCAATCAGAGACCCGATTAGATCATTTTATATTTTGGTTAATATAAGAATTCAGCGAAATTCTATCACATTTGTTCAATTTACGTCGTTCCTATCTCAAATGGTGTTCTGGGCTAGGCGGCATCTTAAAGCGCGCGGAATGTCGAGTAAAATGCACTATTAAACTTCTATGATAGGGCAATCAGAGCCCCGATTAGATCATTTTATATTTTGGTTAATATAAGAATTCAGAGAAATTCTATCACATTTGTTCAATTTACGTCGCTCCTATTTCAGATAGCTTATTGAGCTAAGCGGCATCTCAAAGCGCATGAAATGGCGAGTAAAATGCACTATTATACATCTAGGGTAGGGCAAACAGAGTCCCGATTAGATCATTTTATATTATGGTTAATTTAAGAATTCAGCAAAATTCTATCACATTTGTTCAATTTACGTCGCTCCTATTTCTGTTACCTTATTGGGCTAAGCGGCATCTCAAAGCGCATGACATGACGAGTGAAACGCACTATTAAACTTCTAGGGTAGGGCGAACGGAAACCCGATTAGATCATTTTACATTAAGGTTGATACAATAATTCAGCGAAATTCTATCACATTTGTTCAATTTACATCGCTCCTATTTCAGATAGCGTACTGTGCTAGGCGGCAGCTTAAAGCGCGTGGAAGGGCGAGTAAAATGCACTACTAAACTTCTATGATAGGGCAATCAGAGAACCGATTAAATCACTTTATATTTTGGTAAATATAAGAATTCAGCGAAATTCTATCACATTTGTTCAATTTACGTCGCTCCTATTTCAGAGAGCGTATTGGGCTAAGCGGCATCTCAAAGCGCATGAAATGCCGAGTGAAATGCACTATTAATCTTCTAGGGTAGGGCGAACAGAGACCCGATTAGATCATTTTACATTAAGGTTAATATAAGAATTCAGCGAAATTCTCTCACATTTGTTCAATTTACGTCGCTGATATTTCAGATAGCGTATTGGGATAAGCGGCACCTTAAAGCGCATGAAATGCCGAGCAAAATGCACCATTAAACTTCTATGATAGAGCAATCAGAGACCCGATTAGATCATTTTATATGATGGTTAATATAAGAATTCCGCGAAATTCTATCACATTAGTTCAATTTACGTCGCTTCAACTTCGGATAGCGTATTGGGCTAGGCGGCACATTAAAGCGCATGAAATGACGAATAAAATGCACTATTAAACTTCTATGATATGGCAATCAGAGACCCGATTTGATCATTTTAAATTATGGTTAATATAAGAATTCAGCGAAATTCTATCACATTTGTTCAATTTACGTCGCTCCTATTTCAGATGGCGTATTGGGCTAGGAGGCACCTTAGAGCGCATGAAATGACGTGTAAAATGCACTATTAAACTTCTATGATAGGGCAATCAGAGACCCGATTAGATCGTTTTAAATTATGGTTAATATAAGAATTCCGCGAAATTCTATCACATTAGTTCAATTTACGTCGCTTCAACTTCGGATAGCGTATTGGGCTAGGCGGCACATTAAAGCGCATGAAATGACGAATAAAATGCACTATTAAACTTCTATGATATGGCAATCAGAGACCCGATTTGATCATTTTAAATTATGGTTAATATAAGAATTCAGCGAAATTCTATCACATTTGTTCAATTTACGTCGCTCCGATTTCAGATGGCGTATTGGGCTAGGCGGCACCTTAGAGCGCATGAAATGACGAATAAAATGCACTATTAAACTTCTATGATATGGCAATCAGAGACCCGATTAGATCATTTTAAATTATGGTTATTATAAGAATTCGACGAAATTCTATCACATTTGTTCAATTTACGTCGCTCCTATTTCAGATGGCGTACTGGGTTAGGCGGCACCTTAAAGCGCATGAAATGGCGTGTAAAATGCACTATTAAACTTCTATGATAGGGCAATCAGAGACCCGATTAGATCGCTTTAAATTATGGTTAATATAAGAATTCTGCGTAATTCTATCACATTTGTTCAATTTACGTCGCTGCTATTTCAGAATGCGTATTGGGCGAGGCGGCACCTTAAAGCGCAGAAATGTCGAGTAAAATGCACTACTAAACTTCTCGGATAGGGCAATCAGAGACCCGATTAGGTCATTTTAAATTATGGTTAATATAAGAATTCTGCGTACTTCTATCACATTTGTCAATTTATGTCGCTCCTATTTCAGATAGCGTATTGGGTTAGGCGGCACCTTAAAGGGCATCAAATGACGAGTAAAATGCACTACTAAACTTCTCGGATAGGGCAATCAGAGACCCGAAGAGGTCTTCTTATATTATGATTAATATAAGAATACAGCGTAATTCTATCACATTTGTTCAAATTACGTCGCTCCTATTTCAGATAGTATATTGGGCTAGGCGGCATCTTAAAGCGCGTGGAATGACGAGTAAAATGCACTCCTAACCTTCTATGATAGGGCAATCAGAGACCCGATTAGATCATTTTATATTATGGTTAATATAAGAATTCAGCGAAATTCTTTCATATTTGTCAATTTACGTCGCTCCTATTTCAGATAGTGTATTGGGCTAAGCGGCATCTTAGAGCGCATTAAATGACGTGGAAAATGCGCTATTAAACTTCTATGATAGCGCAATCAGAGACCCGATCAGGTCATTTTAAATTATGGTTAATATAAGAATTCTTGCGTAATTCTATCACACTTGTTCAATTTACGTCGCTCCAACTTCAGATAGCGTATTGGGATAAGCGGCACCTTAAAGCGCACGAAATGCCGAGCAAAACGCACTATTAAACTTCTATGATAGAGCAACCAGAGACCCGATTAGATCATTTTATATTATGATTAATATAAGAACTCCGCGAAATTCTATCACATTTGTTCAATTTACGTCGCTGCTATTTCAGATAGCGTATTGGGCGAGGCGGCATCTTAAAGAGCATGAAATGTCGAGTAAAATGAAATATTAAACTTCTATGATAGGACAATCGGACACCCGAATAGATCGTATTATATTATGGTTAATATAAGAATTCTGCGTAATTCTATCACATTTGTTCAATTTACTTCGCCCCTATTTCGGATAGCGTATTGGGCTAGGTGGCATCTTAAAGTGCCTGAAATGTCGAGTAAAATGCACTATTAAACTTCTAGGGTAGGGCAAACAGAGACCCGATTAGATCATTTTATGTTATGGTTAATTTAAGAATTCAGCTTAATTCTATCACGTTTGTTCAATTTACGTCGCTGCTATTTCAGATAGCGTATTGGGCTAAGCGGCAACTTAAAGCGCATGAAATGGCGAGTAAAATGCACTATTAAACTTCTATGATAGCGCAATCAGAGACCCGATTAGATAATTTTAAATTATGGTGTATATAAGAATTCTGAGTGATTCTATCACATTTGTTCAATTTACGTCGCTCCTATTTCAGATAGCGTATTGGGCGAGACGGCATCTTAAAGCGCATGAAATGTCGAGTAAAATGCACTACTAACCTTCTATGACAGGGCCATCAGAGACCCGATTAGACCATTTTATATTATGGCGAATATAAGAATTCCGCGAAATTCTATCACATTTGTTCAATTTACGTCGCTCCTATTTCAGATAGCGTATGAGGCGAGGCGACATCTTAAAGCGCATGATATGTCGAGTGAAATGCACTACTAAACTTCTCGGATACGGCAAACAGAGACCCGATTAGATCATTTTATATTATGGTTAATATAAGAATTCTGTGTAATTCTATCACATTTGTTCAACTCACGTCGCTCCTACACCAGATATCGTATTGAGATAGCCGGCATCTTAATGCGCATGAAATGGCGAGTACAATGCACTGCTAACCCTCTCAGATACGGCCATCAGAGACCAAATTAGATGATTTTATATTATGGTTAATATAAGAATTCAGCGAAATTCTATCACATTTATTCAATTTACGTCGCTCCTATTTCAGATAGCGTATTGGGCTATGCGGCATCATAAAGCGCATGAAATGACAAGTAAAATGCACTATTAAGCTCCTATGATGGGGTAATCAGAGACCCGATTAGATCATTTTATATTATAGTTGATTTAAGAATTAAGCGAAACTTTATCACACTTGTTCAATTTACGTAGCTCCAATTTCAGCTAGCGTATTGGGCTAGGCGGCACCATAAAGCGCATGAAATGTCGAGTACAATGCACTACTAAACTTCTATGATAGGGCAATCAGAGACCCGAATAGATCATATTATACTGTGGTTAATATAAGAATTCTGCGTAATTCTATCACGTTTGTTCAGTTTACGCAGCTCCAATTTCAGATAGCGTATTGGGCTAGGTGGCATATTAAAGCGCATGAAATGTCAAGTTAAAATTCACTAGTAAACTTCTAGGGTAGGGCAAACAGTGACCCGATTAGATCATTTCATATTATGGTTAACTTAAGAATTCAGCAAAATTCTATCACATTTGTTCAATTTACATCGCTCCTATTTCAGATAGCGTATTGGGCTAGGCGGCATCTCAAAGCGCGCGGAATGTCGAGTAAAATGCACTATTAAACTTCTATGATAGGGCAATCAGAGACCCGATTAGATCATTTTATATTTTGGTTAATATAAGATTTCAGGGAAATTCTATCACATTTGTTCAATTTACGTCGCTCCAATTTCAGATAGCGTATTGGGCTAAGCGACATCTCAAAGCGCATGAAATGACGAGTGAAATGCACTATTAAACTTCTAGGGTAGGGCAAACAGAGACCCGATTAGATCATTTTATATTTTGGTTAATATAAGAATTCAGCGAAATTCTATCACATTTGTTCAATTTACGTCGCTCCTATTTCAGATAGCTTATTGGGCTAAGCGGCATCTCAAAGCGCATGAAATGACGAGTGAAATGCACTATTAAACTTCTTGGGTAGGGCGAACAGAGATCCGATTACATCAGTTTATATTATGGTTAATTTAAGAATTCAGCGAAATTCTATCACATTTGTTCAACTTAAGTCGCTCCTATTTCAGATAGCGTATTGGGCTAACCGGCATCTCAAAGCGCATGAAATGGAGAATAAAATGCACTATTAAACTTCTAGGCTAGGGCGAACAGAGACCCGATTAGATCATTTCACATTATGGTTAATAAAAGAATTCAGCGAAATTCTATCACATTTGTTCAACTTAGGTCGCTCCTATTTCACATAGCGTATTGGGCTAAGCGGCATCTCAAAGCGCATGAAATGGCGAGTCAAATGCACTATTAAACTTCTAGGGTAGGGCAAACAGAGTCCCGATTAGATCATTTTATATTATGGTTAATTTAAGAATTCAGCAAAATTCTATCACATTTGTTCAATTTACGTCGTTCCTATTTCAGATAGCGTACTGTGCTAGGCGGCATCTTAAAGCGTGCGGAATGGCGAGTAAAATGCACTATTAAACTTCTAGGGTAGGGCAAACAGAGACCCGATTAGATCATTTTATATTACGGTTAATTTAAGAATTCAGCGAAATTCTATCACATTTGTTCAACTTAGGTCGCTCCTATTTCAGATAGCGTATTGGGCTAAGCGGCATCTCAAAGCGCTTGAAATGGCGAGTAAAATGCACTATTAAACTTCTAGGGTAGGGCAAACAGAGTCCCGATTAGATCATTTTATATTATGGTTAATTTAAGAATTCAGCAAAATTCTATCACATTTGTTCAATTTACGTCGTTCCTATTTCAGATAGCGTACTGTGCTAGGCGGCATCTTAAAGCGCGCAGAATGGCGAGTAAAATGCACTATTAAACTTCTATGATAGGGCAATTAGAAACCCGATTAGATCATTTTATATTTTGGTTAATAAAAGAATTCAGCGAAATTCTATCACATTTGTTCAATTTACGTCGTTCCTATCTCAAATAGTGTTCTGGGCTAGGCGGCATCTTAAAGCGCGCGGAATGTCGAGTAAAATGCACTATTAAACTTCTATGATAGGGCAATCAGAGACCCGATTAGATCATTTTATATTTTGGTTAATATAAGAATTCAGCGAAATTCTATCACATTTGTTCAATTTACGTCGCTCCTATTTCAGATAGCTTATTGGGCTAAGCGACATCTCAAAGCGCATGAAATGACGAGTGAAATGCACTATTAAACTTCTTGGGTAGGGCGAACAGAGATCCGATTACATCATTTTATATTATGGTTAATTTAAGAATTCAGCGAAATTCTATCACATTTGTTCAACTTACGTCGCTCCTATTTCAGATAGCGTATTGGGCTAACCGGCATCTCAAAGCGCATGAAATGGAGAATAAAATGCACTATTAAACTTCTAGGCTAGGGCGAACAGAGACCCGATTAGATCATTTCACATTATGGTTAATAAAAGAATTCAGCGAAATTCTATCACATTTGTTCAACTTAGGTCGCTCCTATTTCACATAGCGTATTGGGCTAAGCGGCATCTCAAAGCGCATGAAATGGCGAGTAAAATGCACTATTAAACTTCTAGGGTAGGGCAAACAGAGTCCCGATTTGATCATTTTATATTATGGTTAATTTAAGAATTCAGCAAAATTCTATCACATTTGTTCAATTTACGTCGTTCCTATTTCAGATAGCGTACTGTGCTAGGCGGCATCTTAAAGCGCGCGGAATGGCGAGTAAAATGCACTATTAAACTTCTAGGGTAGGGCAAACAGAGACCCGATTAGATCATTTTATATTAAGGTTAATATAAGATATCAGTGAAATTCTATCACATTTGTTCAATTTACGTCGCTCCTATTTCAGATAGCGTATTGGGCTAAGCGGCATCTCAAAGCGCATGAAATGGCGAGTAAAATGTGCTACAAAACATCTAGGATAAGGCAAACAGAGACCCGATTAGATCATTTTAAATTACGGTTAATACAAGAATTCAGCGTAATTCTATCACATTTGGTCAACTTACGTCGCTCCTATTTCAGATAGCGTATTGGGCTAAGCGGCATCTCAAAGCGCATGAAATGGCGAATAAAATGCACTATTAAACTTCTAGGCTAGGGCGAACAGAGACCCGATTAGATCATTTCACATTATGGTTAATAGAAGAATTCAGCGAAATTCTATCACATTTGTTCAACTTAGGTCGCTCCTATTTCAGATAGCGTACTGTGCTAGGCGGCATCTTAAAGCGCGCAGAATGGCGAGTAAAATGCTCTATTAAACTCTATGGTAGGGCAATCAGAGACCCGATTAGATCATTTTATATTTTGGTTAATATAAGAATTCAGCGAAATTCTATCACATTTGTTCAATTTACGTCGTTCCTATCTCAAATAGTATTCTGGGCTAGGCGGCATCTCAAAGCGCGCGGAATGTCGAGTACAATGCACTATTAAACTTCTATGATAGGGCAATCAGAGACCCGATTAGATCATTTTATATTTTGGTTAATATAAGAATTCAGCGAAATTCTATCACATTTGTTCAATTTACGTCGCTCCTATTTCAGATAGCTTATTGGGCTAAGCGGCATCTCAAAGCGCATGAAATGGCGAGTAAAATGCACTATTAAACTTCTAGGGTAAGGCAATCAGAGTCCCGATTAGATCATGTTATATTTTGTTTAATAAAAGAATTCAGCGAATTCCTATCACATTTGTTCAACTTAGGTCGCTCCTATTTCAGATAGCGTATTGGGCTAAGCGGCATCTCAAAGCGCATGAAATGGCGAGTAAAATGCACTATTAAACTTCTAGGGTAGGGCAAACAGAGACCCGATTAGATCATTTTATATTATGGTTAATATAAGAATTCAGCAAAATTCAAACACATTTGTTCAATTTACGTCGTTCCTATTTCAGATAGCGTACTGTGCTAGGCGGCATCTTAAAGCGCGCGGAATGGCGAGTAAAATGCACTATTAAACTTCTAGGGTAGGGCAAACAGAGACCCGATCAGATCATTTTATATTATGGTTAATTTAAGAATTCAGCGAAATTCTATCACATTTGTTCAATTTACGTCGCTCCAATTTCAGATAGCGTATTGGGCTAAGCGACATCTCAAAGCGCTTGAAATGACGAGTGAAATGCACTATTAAACTTCTTGGGTAGGGCGAACAGAGATCCGATTACATCATTTTATATTATGGTTAATTTAAGAATTCAGCGAAATTCTATCACATTTGTTCAACTTACGTCGCTCCTATTTCAGATAACGTATTGGGCTAAGCGGCATCTCAAAGCGCATGGAATGGCGAATAAAATGCACTATTAAACTTCTAGGCTAGGGCGAACAGAGACCCGATTAGATCATTTCACATTATGGTTAATAAAAGAATTCAGCGAAATTCTATCACATTTGTTCAACTTAGGTCGCTCCTATTTCAGATAGCGTATTGGGCTAAGCGGCATCTCAAAGCGCATGAAATGGCGGGTCAAATGCACTATTAAACTTCTAGGGTAGGGCAAACAGTGTCCCGATTAGATCATTTTATATTATGGTTAATTTAAGAATTCAGCAAAATTCTATCACATTTGTTCAATTTACGTCGTTCCTATTTCAGATAGCGTACTGTGCTAGGCGGCATCTTAAAGCGCGCGGAATGGCGAGTAAAATGCACTATTAAACTTCTAGGGTAGGGCAAACAGAGACCCGATTAGATCATTTTATATTATGGTTAATTTAAGAATTCAGCGAAATTCTATCACATTTGTTCAACTTAGGTCGCTCCTATTTCAGATAGCGTATTGGGCTAAGCGGCATCTCAAAGCGCTTGAAATGGCGAGTAAAATTCACTATTAAACTTCTAGGGTAAGGCAATCAGAGTCCCGATTAGATCATTTTATATTTTGAATAATATAAGATTTCAGGGAAATTCTATCACATGTGTTCAATTTACGTCGCTCCAATTTCAGATAGCGTATTGGGCTAAGCGACATCTCAAAGCGCATGAAATGACGAGTGAAATGCACTATTAAACTTCTTGGGTAGGGCGAACAGAGATCCGATTACATCATTTTATATTATGGTTAATTTAAGAATTCAGCGAAATTCTATCACATTTGTTCAACTTACGTCGCTCCTATTTCAGTTAGCGTATTGGGCTAAGCGGCATCTCAAAGCGCATGAAATGGCGAGTAAAATGCACTATTAAACTTCTAGGGTAGGGCAAACAGAGTCCCGATTAGATCATTTTATATTATGGTTAATTTAAGAATTCAGCAAAATTCTATCACATTTGTTCAATTTACGTCGTTCCTATTTCAGACAGCGTACTGTGCTAGGCGGCATCTTAAAGCGCGCAGAATGGCGAGTAAAATGCACGATTAAACTTCTATGATAGGGCAATCAGAGACCCGATTAGATCATTTTATATTTTGGTTAATATAAGAATTCAGCGAAATTCTATCACATTTGTTCAATTTACGTCGGTCCTATCTCAAATAGTGTTCTGGGCTAGGCGGCATCTTAAAGCGCGCGGAATGTCGAGTAAAATGCACTATTAAACTTCTATGATAGGGCAATCAGAGACCCGATTAGATCATTTTATATTTTGGTTAATATAAGAATTCAGCGAAATTCTATCACATTTGTTCAATTTACGTCGCTCCTATTTCAGATAGCTTATTGGGCTAAGCGGCATCTCAAAGCGCATGAAATGGCGAGTGAAATGCACTATTAAACTTCTTGGGTAGGGCGAACAGAGATCCGATTACATCATTTTATATTATGGTTAATTTAAGAATTCAGCGAAATTCTATCACATTTGTTCAACTTACGTCGCTCCTATTTCAGATAGTGTATTGGGCTAAGCGGCATCTCAAAGCGTATGAAATGGAGAATAAAATGCACTATTAAACTTCTAGGCTAGGGCGAACAGAGACCCGATTAGATCATTTCACATTATGGTTAATAAAAGAATTCAGCGAAATTCTATCACATTTGTTCAACTTAGGTCGCTCCTATTTCACATAGCGTATTGGGCTAAGCGGCATCTCAAAGCGCATGAAATGGCGAGTCAAATGCACTATTAAACTTCTAGGGTAGGGCAAACAGAGTCCCGATTAGATCATTTTATATTATGGTTAATTTAAGAATTCAGCAAAATTCTATCACATTTGTTCAATTTACGTCGTTCCTATTTCAGATAGCGTACTGTGCTAGGCGGCATCTTAAAGCGCGCGGAATGGCGAGTAAAATGCACTATTAAACTTCTAGGGTAGGGCAAACAGAGACCCGATTAGATCATTTTATATTACGGTTAATTTAAGAATTCAGCGAAATTCTATCACATTTGTTCAACTTAGATCGCTCCTATTTCAGATAGCGTATTGGGCTAAGCGGCATCTCAAAGCGCTTGAAATGGCGAGTAAAATGCACTATTAAACTTCTAGGGTAGGGCAAACAGAGTCCCGATTAGATCATTTTATATTATGGTTAATTTAAGAATTCAGCAAAATTCTATCACATTTGATCAATTTACGTCGTTCCTATTTCAGATAGCGTACTGTGCTAGGCGGCATCTTAAAGCGCGCAGAATGGCGAGTAAAATGCACTATTAAACTTCTATGATAGGGCAATCAGAAACCCGATTAGATCATTTTATATTACGGTTAATTTAAGAATTCAGCGAAATTCTATCACATATGTTCAACTTAGGTCGCTCCTATTTCAGATAGCGTATTGGGCTAAGCGGCATCTCAAAGCGCTTGAAATGGCGAGTAAAATGCACTATTAAACTTCTAGGGTAGGGCAAACAGAGTCCCGATTAGATCATTTTATATTATGGTTAATTTAAGAATTCAGCAAAATTCTATCACATTTGTTCAATTTACGTCGTTCCTATTTCAGATAGCGTACTGTGCTAGGCGGCATCTTAAAGCGCGCAGAATGGCGAGTAAAATGCACTATTAAACTTCTATGATAGGGCAATTAGAAACCCGATTAGATCATTTTATATTTTGGTTAATAAAAGAATTCAGCGAAATTCTATCACATTTGTTCAATTTACGTCGTTCCTATCTCAAATAGTGTTCTGGGCTAGGCGGCATCTTAAAGCGCGCGGAATGTCGAGTAAAATGCACTATTAAACTTCTATGATAGGGCAATCAGAGACCCGATTAGATCATTTTATATTTTGGTTAATATAAGAATTCAGCGAAATTCTATCACATTTGTTCAATTTACGTCGCTCCTATTTCAGATAGCTTATTGGGCTAAGCGACATCTCAAAGCGCATGAAATGACGAGTGAAATGCACTATTAAACTTCTTGGGTAGGGCGAACAGAGATCCGATTACATCATTTTATATTATGGTTAATTTAAGAATTCAGCGAAATTCTATCACATTTGTTCAACTTACGTCGCTCCTATTTCAGATAGCGTATTGGGCTAACCGGCATCTCAAAGCGCATGAAATGGAGAATAAAATGCACTATTAAACTTCTAGGCTAGGGCGAACAGAGACCCGATTAGATCATTTCACATTATGGTTAATAAAAGAATTCAGCGAAATTCTATCACATTTGTTCAACTTAGGTCGCTCCTATTTCAGATAGCGTATTGGGCTAAGCGGCATCTCAAAGCGCATGAAATGGCGAGTAAAATGCACTATTAAACTTCTAGGGTAGGGCAAACAGAGTCCCGATTTGATCATTTTATATTATGGTTAATTTAAGAATTCAGCAAAATTCTATCACATTTGTTCAATTTACGTCGTTCCTATTTCAGATAGCGTACTGTGCTAGGCGGCATCTTAAAGCGCGCGGAATGGCGAGTAAAATGCACTATTAAACTTCTAGGGTAGGGCAAACAGAGACCCGATTAGATCATTTTATATTAAGGTTAATATAAGATATCAGTGAAATTCTATCACATTTGTTCAATTTACGTCGCTCCTATTTCAGATAGCGTATTGGGCTAAGCGGCATCTCAAAGCGCATGAAATGGCGAGTAAAATGTGCTACAAAACATCTAGGATAAGGCAAACAGAGACCCGATTAGATCATTTTAAATTACGGTTAATACAAGAATTCAGCGTAATTCTATCACATTTGGTCAACTTACGTCGCTCCTATTTCAGATAGCGTATTGGGCTAAGCGGCATCTCAAAGCGCATGAAATGGCGAATAAAATGCACTATTAAACTTCTAGGCTAGGGCGAACAGAGACCCGATTAGATCATTTCACATTATGGTTAATAGAAGAATTCAGCGAAATTCTATCACATTTGTTCAACTTAGGTCGCTCCTATTTCAGATAGCGTACTGTGCTAGGCGGCATCTTAAAGCGCGCAGAATGGCGAGTAAAATGCTCTATTAAACTCTATGGTAGGGCAATCAGAGACCCGATTAGATCATTTTATATTTTGGTTAATATAAGAATTCAGCGAAATTCTATCACATTTGTTCAATTTACGTCGTTCCTATCTCAAATAGTATTCTGGGCTAGGCGGCATCTCAAAGCGCGCGGAATGTCGAGTACAATGCACTATTAAACTTCTATGATAGGGCAATCAGAGACCCGATTAGATCATTTTATATTTTGGTTAATATAAGAATTCAGCGAAATTCTATCACATTTGTTCAATTTACGTCGCTCCTATTTCAGATAGCTTATTGGGCTAAGCGGCATCTCAAAGCGCATGAAATGGCGAGTAAAATGCACTATTAAACTTCTAGGGTAAGGCAATCAGAGTCCCGATTAGATCATGTTATATTTTGTTTAATAAAAGAATTCAGCGAATTCCTATCACACTTGTTCAACTTAGGTCGCTCCTATTTCAGATAGCGTATTGGGCTAAGCGGCATCTCAAAGCGCATGAAATGGCGAGTAAAATGCACTATTAAACTTCTAGGGTAGGGCAAACAGAGACCCGATTAGATCATTTTATATTATGGTTAATATAAGAATTCAGCAAAATTCAAACACATTTGTTCAATTTACGTCGTTCCTATTTCAGATAGCGTACTGTGCTAGGCGGCATCTTAAAGCGCGCGGAATGGCGAGTAAAATGCACTATTAAACTTCTAGGGTAGGGCAAACAGAGACCCGATCAGATCATTTTATATTATGGTTAATTTAAGAATTCAGCGAAATTCTATCACATTTGTTCAATTTACGTCGCTCCAATTTCAGATAGCGTATTGGGCTAAGCGACATCTCAAAGCGCTTGAAATGACGAGTGAAATGCACTATTAAACTTCTTGGGTAGGGCGAACAGAGATCCGATTACATCATTTTATATTATGGTTAATTTAAGAATTCAGCGAAATTCTATCACATTTGTTCAACTTACGTCGCTCCTATTTCAGATAACGTATTGGGCTAAGCGGCATCTCAAAGCGCATGGAATGGCGAATAAAATGCACTATTAAACTTCTAGGCTAGGGCGAACAGAGACCCGATTAGATCATTTCACATTATGGTTAATAAAAGAATTCAGCGAAATTCTATCACATTTGTTCAACTTAGGTCGCTCCTATTTCAGATAGCGTATTGGGCTAAGCGGCATCTCAAAGCGCATGAAATGGCGGGTCAAATGCACTATTAAACTTCTAGGGTAGGGCAAACAGTGTCCCGATTAGATCATTTTATATTATGGTTAATTTAAGAATTCAGCAAAATTCTATCACATTTGTTCAATTTACGTCGTTCCTATTTCAGATAGCGTACTGTGCTAGGCGGCATCTTAAAGCGCGCGGAATGGCGAGTAAAATGCACTATTAAACTTCTAGGGTAGGGCAAACAGAGACCCGATTAGATCATTTTATATTATGGCTAATTTAAGAATTCAGCGAAATTCTATCACATTTGTTCAACTTAGGTCGCTCCTATTTCAGATAGCGTATTGGGCTAAGCGGCATCTCAAAGCGCATGAAATGGCGAGTAAAATGTGCTACAAAACATCTAGGATAAGGCAAACAGAGACCCGATTAGATCATTTTAAATTACGGTTAATACAAGAATTCAGCGTAATTCTATCACATTTGGTCAACTTACGTCGCTCCTATTTCAGATAGCGTATTGGGCTAAGCGGCATCTCAAAGCGCATGAAATGGCGAATAAAATGCACTATTAAACTTCTAGGCTAGGGCGAACAGAGACCCGATTAGATCATTTCACATTATGGTTAATAGAAGAATTCAGTGAAATTCTATCACATTTGTTCAACTTAGGTCGCTCCTATTTCAGATAGCGTACTGTGCTAGGCGGCATCTTAAAGCGCGCAGAATGGCGAGTAAAATGCTCTATTAAACTCTATGGTAGGGCAATCAGAGACCCGATTAGATCATTTTATATTTTGGTTAATATAAGAATTCAGCGAAATTCTATCACATTTGTTCAATTTACGTCGTTCCTATCTCAAATAGTATTCTGTGCTAGGCGGCATCTCAAAGCGCGCGGAATGTCGAGTACAATGCACTATTAAACTTCTATGATAGGGCAATCAGAGACCCGATTAGATCATTTTATATTTTGGTTAATATAAGAATTCAGCGAAATTCTATCACATTTGTTCAATTTACGTCGCTCCTATTTCAGATAGCTTATTGGGCTAAGCGGCATCTCAAAGCGCATGAAATGGCGAGTAAAATGCACTATTAAACTTCTAGGGTAAGGCAATCAGAGTCCCGATTAGATCATGTTATATTTTGTTTAATAAAAGAATTCAGCGAATTCCTATCACATTTGTTCAACTTAGGTCGCTCCTATTTCAGATAGCGTATTGGGCTAAGCGGCATCTCAAAGCGCATGAAATGGCGAGTAAAATGCACTATTAAACTTCTAGGGTAGGGCAAACAGAGACCCGATTAGATCATTTTATATTATGGTTAATATAAGAATTCAGCAAAATTCAAACACATTTGTTCAATTTACGTCGTTCCTATTTCAGATAGCGTACTGTGCTAGGCGGCATCTTAAAGCGCGCGGAATGGCGAGTAAAATGCACTATTAAACTTCTAGGGTAGGGCAAACAGAGACCCGATCAGATCATTTTATATTATGGTTAATTTAAGAATTCAGCGAAATTCTATCACATTTGTTCAATTTACGTCGCTCCAATTTCAGATAGCGTATTGGGCTAAGCGACATCTCAAAGCGCTTGAAATGACGAGTGAAATGCACTATTAAACTTCTTGGGTAGGGCGAACAGAGATCCGATTACATCATTTTATATTATGGTTAATTTAAGAATTCAGCGAAATTCTATCACATTTGTTCAACTTACGTCGCTCCTATTTCAGATAACGTATTGGGCTAAGCGGCATCTCAAAGCGCATGGAATGGCGAATAAAATGCACTATTAAACTTCTAGGCTAGGGCGAACAGAGACCCGATTAGATCATTTCACATTATGGTTAATAAAAGAATTCAGCGAAATTCTATCACATTTGTTCAACTTAGGTCGCTCCTATTTCAGATAGCGTATTGGGCTAAGCGGCATCTCAAAGCGCATGAAATGGCGGGTCAAATGCACTATTAAACTTCTAGGGTAGGGCAAACAGTGTCCCGATTAGATCATTTTATATTATGGTTAATTTAAGAATTCAGCAAAATTCTATCACATTTGTTCAATTTACGTCGTTCCTATTTCAGATAGCGTACTGTGCTAGGCGGCATCTTAAAGCGCGCGGAATGGCGAGTAAAATGCACTATTAAACTTCTAGGGTAGGGCAAACAGAGACCCGATTAGATCATTTTATATTATGGTTAATTTAAGAATTCAGCGAAATTCTATCACATTTGTTCAACTTAGGTCGCTCCTATTTCAGATAGCGTATTGGGCTAAGCGGCATCTCAAAGCGCATGAAATGGCGAGTAAAATGTGCTACAAAACATCTAGGATAAGGCAAACAGAGACCCGATTAGATCATTTTAAATTACGGTTAATACAAGAATTCAGCGTAATTCTATCACATTTGGTCAACTTACGTCGCTCCTATTTCAGATAGCGTATTGGGCTAAGCGGCATCTCAAAGCGCATGAAATGGCGAATAAAATGCACTATTAAACTTCTAGGCTAGGGCGAACAGAGACCCGATTAGATCATTTCACATTATGGTTAATAGAAGAATTCAGCGAAATTCTATCACATTTGTTCAACTTAGGTCGCTCCTATTTCAGATAGCGTACTGTGCTAGGCGGCATCTTAAAGCGCGCAGAATGGCGAGTAAAATGCTCTATTAAACTCTATGGTAGGGCAATCAGAGACCCGATTAGATCATTTTATATTTTGGTTAATATAAGAATTCAGCGAAATTCTATCACATTTGTTCAATTTACGTCGTTCCTATCTCAAATAGTGTTCTGGGCTAGGCGGCATCTCAAAGCGCGCGGAATGTCGAGTACAATGCACTATTAAACTTCTATGATAGGGCAATCAGAGACCCGATTAGATCATTTTATATTTTGGTTAATATAAGAATTCAGCGAAATTCTATCACATTTGTTCAATTTACGTCGCTCCTATTTCAGATAGCTTATTGGGCTAAGCGGCATCTCAAAGCGCATGAAATGGCGAGTAAAATGCACTATTAAACTTCTAGGGTAAGGCAATCAGAGTCCCGATTAGATCATGTTATATTTTGTTTAATAAAAGAATTCAGCGAATTCCTATCACATTTGTTCAACTTAGGTCGCTCCTATTTCAGATAGCGTATTGGGCTAAGCGGCATCTCAAAGCGCATGAAATGGCGAGTAAAATACACTATTAAACTTCTAGGGTAGGGCAAACAGAGACCCGATTAGATCATTTTATATTATGGTTAATATAAGAATTCAGCAAAATTCAAACACATTTGTTCAATTTACGTCGTTCCTATTTCAGATAGCGTACTGTACTAGGCGGCATCTTAAAGCGCGCGGAATGGCGAGTAAAATGCACTATTAAACTTCTAGGGTAGGGCAAACAGAGACCCGATCAGATCATTTTATATTATGGTTAATTTAAGAATTCAGCGAAATTCTATCACATTTGTTCAATTTACGTCGCTCCAATTTCAGATAGCGTATTGGGCTAAGCGACATCTCAAAGCGCTTGAAATGACGAGTGAAATGCACTATTAAACTTCTTGGGTAGGGCGAACAGAGATCCGATTACATCATTTTATATTATGGTTAATTTAAGAATTCAGCGAAATTCTATCACATTTGTTCAACTTACGTCGCTCCTATTTCAGATAACGTATTGGGCTAAGCGGCATCTCAAAGCGCATGGAATGGCGAATAAAATGCACTATTAAACTTCTAGGCTAGGGCGAACAGAGACCCGATTAGATCATTTCACATTATGGTTAATAAAAGAATTCAGCGAAATTCTATCACATTTGTTCAACTTAGGTCGCTCCTATTTCAGATAGCGTATTGGGCTAAGCGGCATCTCAAAGCGCATGAAATGGCGGGTCAAATGCACTATTAAACTTCTAGGGTAGGGCAAACAGTGTCCCGATTAGATCATTTTATATTATGGTTAATTTAAGAATTCAGCAAAATTCTATCACATTTGTTCAATTTACGTCGTTCCTATTTCAGATAGCGTACTGTGCTAGGCGGCATCTTAAAGCGCGCGGAATGGCGAGTAAAATGCACTATTAAACTTCTAGGGTAGGGCAAACAGAGACCCGATTAGATCATTTTATATTATGGTTAATTTAAGAATTCAGCGAAATTCTATCACATTTGTTCAACTTAGGTCGCTCCTATTTCAGATAGCGTATTGGGCTAAGCGGCATCTCAAAGCGCATGAAATGGCGAGTAAAATGTGCTACAAAACATCTAGGATAAGGCAAACAGAGACCCGATTAGATCATTTTAAATTACGGTTAATACAAGAATTCAGCGTAATTCTATCACATTTGGTCAACTTACGTCGCTCCTATTTCAGATAGCGTATTGGGCTAAGCGGCATCTCAAAGCGCATGAAATGGCGAATAAAATGCACTATTAAACTTCTAGGCTAGGGCGAACAGAGACCCGATTAGATCATTTCACATTATGGTTAATAGAAGAATTCAGCGAAATTCTATCACATTTGTTCAACTTAGGTCGCTCCTATTTCAGATAGCGTACTGTGCTAGGCGGCATCTTAAAGCGCGCAGAATGGCGAGTAAAATGCTCTATTAAACTCTATGGTAGGGCAATCAGAGACCCGATTAGATCATTTTATATTTTGGTTAATATAAGAATTCAGCGAAATTCTATCACATTTGTTCAATTTACGTCGTTCCTATCTCAAATAGTGTTCTGGGCTAGGCGGCATCTCAAAGCGCGCGGAATGTCGAGTACAATGCACTATTAAACTTCTATGATAGGGCAATCAGAGACCCGATTAGATCATTTTATATTTTGGTTAATATAAGAATTCAGCGAAATTCTATCACATTTGTTCAATTTACGTCGCTCCTATTTCAGATAGCTTATTGGGCTAAGCGGCATCTCAAAGCGCATGAAATGGCGAGTAAAATGCACTATTAAACTTCTAGGGTAAGGCAATCAGAGTCCCGATTAGATCATGTTATATTTTGTTTAATAAAAGAATTCAGCGAATTCCTATCACATTTGTTCAACTTAGGTCGCTCCTATTTCAGATAGCGTATTGGGCTAAGCGGCATCTCAAAGCGCATGAAATGGCGAGTAAAATGCACTATTAAACTTCTAGGGTAGGGCAAACAGAGACCCGATTAGATCATTTTATATTATGGTTAATATAAGAATTCAGCAAAATTCAAACACATTTGTTCAATTTACGTCGTTCCTATTTCAGATAGCGTACTGTGCTAGGCGGCATCTTAAAGCGCGCGGAATGGCGAGTAAAATGCACTATTAAACTTCTAGGGTAGGGCAAACAGAGACCCGATCAGATCATTTTATATTATGGTTAATTTAAGAATTCAGCGAAATTCTATCACATTTGTTCAATTTACGTCGCTCCAATTTCAGATAGCGTATTGGGCTAAGCGACATCTCAAAGCGCTTGAAATGACGAGTGAAATGCACTATTAAACTTCTTGGGTAGGGCGAACAGAGATCCGATTACATCATTTTATATTATGGTTAATTTAAGAATTCAGCGAAATTCTATCACATTTGTTCAACTTACGTCGCTCCTATTTCAGATAACGTATTGGGCTAAGCGGCATCTCAAAGCGCATGGAATGGCGAATAAAATGCACTATTAAACTTCTAGGCTAGGGCGAACAGAGACCCGATTAGATCATTTCACATTATGGTTAATAAAAGAATTCAGCGAAATTCTATCACATTTGTTCAACTTAGGTCGCTCCTATTTCAGATAGCGTATTGGGCTAAGCGGCATCTCAAAGCGCATGAAATGGCGGGTCAAATGCACTATTAAACTTCTAGGGTAGGGCAAACAGTGTCCCGATTAGATCATTTTATATTATGGTTAATTTAAGAATTCAGCGAAATTCTATCACATTTGTTCAACTTAGGTCGCTCCTATTTCAGATAGCGTATTGGGCTAAGCGGCATCTCAAAGCGCTTGAAATGGCGAGTAAAATGCACTATTAAACTTCTAGGGTAAGGCAATCAGAGTCCCGATTAGATCATTTTATATTTTGTATAATATAAGATTTCAGGGAAATTCTATCACATGTGTTCAATTTACGTCGCTCCAATTTCAGATAGCGTATTGGGCTAAGCGACATCTCAAAGCGCATGAAATGACGAGTGAAATGCACTATTAAACTTCTTGGGTAGGGCGAACAGAGATCCGATTACATCATTTTATATTATGGTTAATTTAAGAATTCAGCGAAATTCTATCACATTTGTTCAACTTACGTCGCTCCTATTTCAGTTAGCGTATTGGGCTAAGCGGCATCTCAAAGCGCATGAAATGGCGAGTAAAATGCACTATTAAACTTCTAGGGTAGGGCAAACAGAGTCCCGATTAGATCATTTTATATTATGGTTAATTTAAGAATTCAGCAAAATTCTATCACATTTGTTCAATTTACGTCGTTCCTATTTCAGACAGCGTACTGTGCTAGGCGGCATCTTAAAGCGCGCAGAATGGCGAGTAAAATGCACTATTAAACTTCTATGATAGGGCAATCAGAGACCCGATTAGATCATTTTATATTTTGGTTAATATAAGAATTCAGCGAAATTCTATCACATTTGTTCAATTTACGTCGGTCCTATCTCAAATAGTGTTCTGGGCTAGGCGGCATCTTAAAGCGCGCGGAATGTCGAGTAAAATGCACTATTAAACTTCTATGATAGGGCAATCAGAGACCCGATTAGATCATTTTATATTTTGGTTAATATAAGAATTCAGCGAAATTCTATCACATTTGTTCAATTTACGTCGCTCCTATTTCAGATAGCTTATTGGGCTAAGCGGCATCTCAAAGCGCATGAAATGGCGAGTGAAATGCACTATTAAACTTCTTGGGTAGGGCGAACAGAGATCCGATTACATCATTTTATATTATGGTTAATTTAAGAATTCAGCGAAATTCTATCACATTTGTTCAACTTACGTCGCTCCTATTTCAGATAGTGTATTGGGCTAAGCGGCATCTCAAAGCGTATGAAATGGAGAATAAAATGCACTATTAAACTTCTAGGCTAGGGCGAACAGAGACCCGATTAGATCATTTCACATTATGGTTAATAAAAGAATTCAGCGAAATTCTATCACATTTGTTCAACTTAGGTCGCTCCTATTTCACATAGCGTGTTGGGCTAAGCGGCATCTCAAAGCGCATGAAATGGCGAGTCAAATGCACTATTAAACTTCTAGGGTAGGGCAAACAGAGTCCCGATTAGATCATTTTATATTATGGTTAATTTAAGAATTCAGCAAAATTCTATCACATTTGTTCAATTTACGTCGTTCCTATTTCAGATAGCGTACTGTGCTAGGCGGCATCTTAAAGCGCGCGGAATGGCGAGTAAAATGCACTATTAAACTTCTAGGGTAGGGCAAACAGAGACCCGATTAGATCATTTTATATTACGGTTAATTTAAGAATTCAGCGAAATTCTATCACATTTGTTCAACTTAGGTCGCTCCTATTTCAGATAGCGTATTGGGCTAAGCTGCATCTCAAAGCGCTTGAAATGGCGAGTAAAATGCACTATTAAACTTCTAGGGTAGGGCAAACAGAGTCCCGATTAGATCATTTTATATTATGGTTAATTTAAGAATTCAGCAAAATTCTATCACATTTGTTCAATTTACGTCGTTCCTATTTCAGATAGCGTACTGTGCTAGGCGGCATCTTAAAGCGCGCAGAATGGCGAGTAAAATGCACTATTAAACTTCTATGATAGGGCAATCAGAAACCCGATTAGATCAATTTATATTACGGTTAATTTAAGAATTCAGCGAAATTCTATCACATTTGTTCAACTTAGGTCGCTCCTATTTCAGATAGCGTATTGGGCTAAGCGGCATCTCAAAGCACTTGAAATGGCGAGTAAAATGCACTATTAAACTTCTAGGCTAGGGCAAACAGAGTCCCGATTAGATCATTTTATATTATGGTTAATTTAAGAATTCAGCAAAATTCTATCACATTTGTTCAATTTACGTCGTTCCTATTTCAGATAGCGTACTGTGCTGGGCGGCATCTTAAAGCGCGCGGAATGGCGAGTAAAATGCACTATTAAACTTCTAGGGTAGGGCAAACAGAGACCCGATCAGATCATTTTATATTATGGTTAATTTAAGAATTCAGCGAAATTCTATCACATTTGTTCAATTTACGTCGCTCCAATTTCAGATAGCGTATTGGGCTAAGCGACATCTCAAAGCGCTTGAAATGACGAGTGAAATGCACTATTAAACTTCTATGATAGGGCAATCAGAGACCCGATTAGATCATTTTATATTTTGGTTAATATAAGAATTCAGCGAAATTCTATCACATTTGTTCAATTTACGTCGCTCCTATTTCAGATAGCGTATTGGGCTCAGCGACATCTCAAAGCGCATGAAATGACGAGTGAAATGCACTATTAAACTTCTTGGGTAGGGCGAACAGAGATCCGATTACATCATTTTATATTATGGTTAATTTAAGAATTCAGCGAAATTCTATCACATTTGTTCAACTTACGTCGCTCCTATTTCAGATAGTGTATTGGGCTAAGCGGCATCTCAAAGCGTATGAAATGGAGAATAAAATGCACTATTAAACTTCTAGGCTAGGGCGAACAGAGACCCGATTAGATCATTTCACATTATGGTTAATAAAAGAATTCAGCGAAATTCTATCACATTTGTTCAACTTAGGTCGCTCCTATTTCACATAGCGTATTGGGCTAAGCGGCATCTCAAAGCGCATGAAATGGCGAGTCAAATGCACTATTAAACTTCTAGGGTAGGGCAAACAGAGTCCCGATTAGATCATTTTATATTATGGTTAATTTAAGAATTCAGCAAAATTCTATCACATTTGTTCAATTTACGTCGTTCCTATTTCAGATAGCGTACTGTGCTAGGCGGCATCTTAAAGCGCGCGGAATGGCGAGTAAAATGCACTATTAAACTTCTAGGGTAGGGCAAACAGAGACCCGATTAGATCATTTTATATTACGGTTAATTTAAGAATTCAGCGAAATTCTATCACATTTATTCAACTTAGGTCGCTCCTATTTCAGATAGCGTATTGGGCTAAGCTGCATCTCAAAGCGCTTGAAATGGCGAGTAAAATGCACTATTAAACTTCTAGGGTAGGGCAAACAGAGTCCCGATTAGATCATTTTATATTATGGTTAATTTAAGAATTCAGCAAAATTCTATCACATTTGTTCAATTTACGTCGTTCCTATTTCAGATAGCGTACTGTGCTAGGCGGCATCTTAAAGCGCGCAGAATGGCGAGTAAAATGCACTATTAAACTTCTATGATAGGGCAATCAGAAACCCGATTAGATCATTTTATATTACGGTTAATTTAAGAATTCAGCGAAATTCTATCACATTTGTTCAACTTAGGTCGCTCCTATTTCAGATAGCGTATTGGGCTAAGCGGCATCTCAAAGCACTTGAAATGGCGAGTAAAATGCACTATTAAACTTCTAGGCTAGGGCAAACAGAGTCCCGATTAGATCATTTTATATTATGGTTAATTTAAGAATTCAGCAAAATTCTATCACATTTGTTCAATTTACGTCGTTCCTATTTCAGATAGCGTACTGTGCTCGGCGGCATCTTAAAGCGCGCGGAATGGCGAGTAAAATGCACTATTAAACTTCTAGGGTAGGGCAAACAGAGACCCGATCAGATCATTTTATATTATGGTTAATTTAAGAATTCAGCGAAATTCTATCACATTTGTTCAATTTACGTCGCTCCAATTTCAGATAGCGTATTGGGCTAAGCGACATCTCAAAGCGCTTGAAATGACGAGTGAAATGCACTATTAAACTTCTTGGGTAGGGCGAACAGAGATCCGATTACATCATTTTATATTTTGTTTAATATAAGATTTCAGGGAAATTCTATCACATTTGTTCAATTTACGTCGCTCCAATTTCAGATAGCGTATTGGGCTCAGCGACATCTCAAAGCGCATGAAATGACGAGTGAAATGCACTATTAAACTTCTTGGGTAGGGCGAACAGAGATCCGATT
Organism: Macropis europaea; assembly: GCA_916610135.2. Taxonomy (NCBI): domain Eukaryota; kingdom Metazoa; phylum Arthropoda; class Insecta; order Hymenoptera; family Melittidae; genus Macropis; species Macropis europaea. The sequence goes on along the minus strand of CAKAJE020001202.1, from coordinate 1,998,153 downwards.
ACATCATTTTATATTATGGTTAATTTAAGAATTCAGCGAAATTCTATCACATTTGTTCCACTTACGTCGCTCCTATTTCGGATAGCGTATTGGGCTAAGCGGCATCTCAAAGCGCATGAAATGGCGAATAAAATGCACTATTAAACTTCTAGGGTAGGGCAAACAGAGACCCGATCAGATCATTTTATATTATGGTTAATTTAAGAATTCAGCGAAATTCTATCACATTTGTTCAATTTACGTCGCTCCAATTTCAGATAGCGTATTGGGCTAAGCGGCATCTCAAAGCGCATGAAATGGCGAGTAAAATGCACTATTATACATCTAGGGTAGGGCAAACAGAGTCCCGATTAGATCATTTTATATTATGGTTAATTTAAGAATTCAGCAAAATTCTATCACATTTGTTCAATTTACGTCGCTCCTATTTCTGTTACCTTATTGGGCTAAGCGGCATCTCAAAGCGCATGAAATGACGAGTGAAATGCACTATTAAACTTCTAGGGTAGGGCGAACGGAAACCCGATTAGATCATTTTACATTAAGGTTGATACAATAATTCAGCGAAATTCTATCACATTTGTTCAATTTACATCGCTCCTATTTCAGATAGCGTACTGTGCTAGGCGGCAGCTTAAAGCGCGTGGAAGGGCGAGTAAAATCCACTACTAAACTTCTATGATAGGGCAATCAGAGAACCGATTAAATCACTTTATATTTTGGTAAATATAAGAATTCAGCGAAATTCTATCACATTTGTTCAATTTACGTCGCTCCTATTTCAGAGAGCGTATTGGGCTAAGCGGCATCTCAAAGCGCATGAAATGCCGAGTGAAATGCACTATTAATCTTCTAGGGTAGGGCGAACAGAGACCCGATTAGATCATTTTACATTAAGGTTAATATAAGAATTCAGCGAAATTCTCTCACATTTGTTCAATTTACGTCGCTGATATTTCAGATAGCGTATTGGGATAAGCGGCACCTTAAAGCGCATGAAATGCCGTGCAAAATGCACCATTAAACTTCTATGATAGAGCAATCAGAGACCCGATTAGATCATTTTATATGATGGTTAATATAAGAATTCCGCGAAATTCTATCACATTAGTTCAATTTACGTCGCTTCAACTTCGGATAGCGTATTGGGCTAGGCGGCACATTAAAGCGCATGAAATGACGAATAAAATGCACTATTAAACTTCTATGATATGGCAATCAGAGACCCGATTTGATCATTTTAAATTATGGTTAATATAAGAATTCAGCGAAATTCTATCACATTTGTTCAATTTACGTCGCTCCTATTTCAGATGGCGTATTGGGCTAGGAGGCACCTTAGAGCGCATGAAATGACGTGTAAAATGCACTATTAAACTTCTATGATAGGGCAATCAGAGACCCGATTAGATCGTTTTAAATTATGGTTAATATAAGAATTCCGCGAAATTCTATCACATTAGTTCAATTTACGTCGCTTCAACTTCGGATAGCGTATTGGGCTAGGCGGCACATTAAAGCGCATGAAATGACGAATAAAATGCACTATTAAACTTCTATGATATGGCAATCAGAGACCCGATTTGATCATTTTAAATTATGGTTAATATAAGAATTCAGCGAAATTCTATCACATTTGTTCAATTTACGTCGCTCCGATTTCAGATGGCGTATTGGGCTAGGCGGCACCTTAGAGCGCATGAAATGACGAATAAAATGCACTATTAAACTTCTATGATATGGCAATCAGAGACCCGATTAGATCATTTTAAATTATGGTTATTATAAGAATTCGACGAAATTCTATCACATTTGTTCAATTTACGTCGCTCCTATTTCAGATGGCGTACTGGGTTAGGCGGCACCTTAAAGCGCATGAAATGGCGTGTAAAATGCACTATTAAACTTCTATGATAGGGCAATCAGAGACCCGATTAGATCGCTTTAAATTATGGTTAATATAAGAATTCTGCGTAATTCTATCACATTTGTTCAATTTACGTCGCTGCTATTTCAGAATGCGTATTGGGCGAGGCGGCACCTTAAAGCGCAGAAATGTCGAGTAAAATGCACTACTAAACTTCTCGGATAGGGCAATCAGAGACCCGATTAGGTCATTTTAAATTATGGTTAATATAAGAATTCTGCGTACTTCTATCACATTTGTCAATTTATGTCGCTCCTATTTCAGATAGCGTATTGGGTTAGGCGGCACCTTAAAGGGCATCAAATGACGAGTAAAATGCACTACTAAACTTCTCGGATAGGGCAATCAGAGACCCGAAGAGGTCTTCTTATATTATGATTAATATAAGAATACAGCGTAATTCTATCACATTTGTTCAAATTACGTCGCTCCTATTTCAGATAGTATATTGGGCTAGGCGGCATCTTAAAGCGCGTGGAATGACGAGTAAAATGCACTCCTAACCTTCTATGATAGGGCAATCAGAGACCCGATTAGATCATTTTATATTATGGTTAATATAAGAATTCAGCGAAATTCTTTCATATTTGTCAATTTACGTCGCTCCTATTTCAGATAGTGTATTGGGCTAAGCGGCATCTTAGAGCGCATTAAATAACGTGGAAAATGCGCTATTAAACTTCTATGATAGCGCAATCAGAGACCCGATCAGGTCATTTTAAATTATGGTTAATATAAGAATTCTTGCGTAATTCTATCACACTTGTTCAATTTACGTCGCTCCAACTTCAGATAGCGTATTGGGATAAGCGGCACCTTAAAGCGCACGAAATGCCGAGCAAAACGCACTATTAAACTTCTATGATAGAGCAATCAGAGACCCGATTAGATCATTTTATATTATGATTAATATAAGAACTCCGCGAAATTCTATCACATTTGTTCAATTTACGTCGCTGCTATTTCAGATAGCGTATTGGGCGAGGCGGCATCTTAAAGAGCATGAAATGTCGAGTAAAATGAAATATTAAACTTCTATGATAGGACAATCGGACACCCGAATAGATCGTATTATATTATGGTTAATATAAGAATTCTGCGTAATTCTATCACATTTGTTCAATTTACTTCGCCCCTATTTCGGATAGCGTATTGGGCTAGGTGGCATCTTAAAGTGCCTGAAATGTCGAGTAAAATGCACTATTAAACTTCTAGGGTAGGGCAAACAGAGACCCGATTAGATCATTTTATGTTATGGTTAATTTAAGAATTCAGCTTAATTCTATCACGTTTGTTCAATTTACGTCGCTGCTATTTCAGATAGCGTATTGGGCTAAGCGGCAACTTAAAGCGCATGAAATGGCGAGTAAAATGCACTATTAAACTTCTATGATAGCGCAATCAGAGACCCGATTAGATAATTTTAAATTATGGTGTATATAAGAATTCTGAGTGATTCTATCACATTTGTTCAATTTACGTCGCTCCTATTTCAGATAGCGTATTGGGCGAGACGGCATCTTAAAGCGCATGAAATGTCGAGTAAAATGCACTACTAACCTTCTATGACAGGGCCATCAGAGACCCGATTAGACCATTTTATATTATGGCGAATATAAGAATTCCGCGAAATTCTATCACATTTGTTCAATTTACGTCGCTCCTATTTCAGATAGCGTATGAGGCGAGGCGACATCTTAAAGCGCATGATATGTCGAGTGAAATGCACTACTAAACTTCTCGGATACGGCAAACAGAGACCCGATTAGATCATTTTATATTATGGTTAATATAAGAATTCTGTGTAATTCTATCACATTTGTTCAACTCACGTCGCTCCTACACCAGATATCGTATTGAGATAGCCGGCATCTTAATGCGCATGAAATGGCGAGTACAATGCACTGCTAACCCTCTCAGATACGGCCATCAGAGACCCAATTAGATGATTTTATATTATGGTTAATATAAGAATTCAGCGATATTCTATCACATTTATTCAATTTACGTCGCTCCTATTTCAGATAGCGTATTGGGCTATGCGGCATCATAAAGCGCATGAAATGACAAGTAAAATGCACTATTAAGCTCCTATGATGGGGTAATCAGAGACCCGATTAGATCATTTTATATTATAGTTGATTTAAGAATTAAGCGAAACTTTATCACACTTGTTCAATTTACGTAGCTCCAATTTCAGCTAGCGTATTGGGCTAGGCGGCACCATAAAGCGCATGAAATGTCGAGTACAATGCACTACTAAACTTCTATGATAGGGCAATCAGAGACCCGAATAGATCATATTATACTGTGGTTAATATAAGAATTCTGCGTAATTCTATCACGTTTGTTCAGTTTACGCAGCTCCAATTTCAGATAGCGTATTGGGCTAGGTGGCATATTAAAGCGCATGAAATGTCAAGTTAAAATTCACTAGTAAACTTCTAGGGTAGGGCAAACAGAGACCCGATTAGATCATTTCATATTATGGTTAACTTAAGAATTCAGCAAAATTCTATCACATTTGTTCAATTTACATCGCTCCTATTTCAGATAGCGTATTGGGCTAGGCGGCATCTCAAAGCGCGCGGAATGTCGAGTAAAATGCACTATTAAACTTCTATGATAGGGCAATCAGAGACCCGATTAGATCATTTTATATTTTGGTTAATATAAGATTTCAGGGAAATTCTATCACATTTGTTCAATTTACGTCGCTCCAATTTCAGATAGCGTATTGGGCTAAGCGACATCTCAAAGCGCATGAAATGACGAGTGAAATGCACTATTAAACTTCTAGGGTAGGGCAAACAGAGACCCGATTAGATCATTTTATATTTTGGTTAATATAAGAATTCAGCGAAATTCTATCACATTTGTTCAATTTACGTCGCTCCTATTTCAGATAGCTTATTGGGCTAAGCGGCATCTCAAAGCGCATGAAATGACGAGTGAAATGCACTATTAAACTTCTTGGGTAGGGCGAACAGAGATCCGATTACATCAGTTTATATTATGGTTAATTTAAGAATTCAGCGAAATTCTATCACATTTGTTCAACTTAAGTAGCTCCTATTTCAGATAGCGTATTGGGCTAACCGGCATCTCAAAGCGCATGAAATGGAGAATAAAATGCACTATTAAACTTCTAGGCTAGGGCGAACAGAGACCCGATTAGATCATTTCACATTATGGTTAATAAAAGAATTCAGCGAAATTCTATCACATTTGTTCAACTTAGGTCGCTCCTATTTCACATAGCGTATTGGGCTAAGCGGCATCTCAAAGCGCATGAAATGGCGAGTCAAATGCACTGTTAAACTTCTAGGGTAGGGCAAACAGAGTCCCGATTAGATCATTTTATATTATGGTTAATTTAAGAATTCAGCAAAATTCTATCACATTTGTTCAATTTACGTCGTTCCTATTTCAGATAGCGTACTGTGCTAGGCGGCATCTTAAAGCGTGCGGAATGGCGAGTAAAATGCACTATTAAACTTCTAGGGTAGGGCAAACAGAGACCCGATTAGATCATTTTATATTACGGTTAATTTAAGAATTCAGCGAAATTCTATCACATTTGTTCAACTTAGATCGCTCCTATTTCAGATAGCGTATTGGGCTAAGCGGCATCTCAAAGCGCTTGAAATGGCGAGTAAAATGCACTATTAAACTTCTAGGGTAGGGCAAACAGAGTCCCGATTAGATCATTTTATATTATGGTTAATTTAAGAATTCAGCAAAATTCTATCACATTTGATCAATTTACGTCGTTCCTATTTCAGATAGCGTACTGTGCTAGGCGGCATCTTAAAGCGCGCAGAATGGCGAGTAAAATGCACTATTAAACTTCTATGATAGGGCAATCAGAAACCCGATTAGATCATTTTATATTACGGTTAATTTAAGAATTCAGCGAAATTCTATCACATATGTTCAACTTAGGTCGCTCCTATTTCAGATAGCGTATTGGGCTAAGCGGCATCTCAAAGCGCTTGAAATGGCGAGTAAAATGCACTATTAAACTTCTAGGGTAGGGCAAACAGAGTCCCGATTAGATCATTTTATATTATGGTTAATTTAAGAATTCAGCAAAATTCTATCACATTTGATCAATTTACGTCGTTCCTATTTCAGATAGCCGTACTGTGCTAGGCGGCATCTTAAAGCGCGCAGAATGGCGAGTAAAATGCACTATTAAACTTCTATGATAGGGCAATCAGAAACCCGATTAGATCATTTTATATTTTGGTTAATAAAAGAATTCAGCGAAATTCTATCACATTTGTTCAATTTACGTCGTTCCTATCTCAAATAGTGTTCTGGGCTAGGCGGCATCTTAAAGCGCGCGGAATGTCGAGTAAAATGCACTATTAAACTTCTATGATAGGGCAATCAGAGACCCGATTAGATCATTTTATATTTTGGTTAATATAAGAATTCAGCGAAATTCTATCACATTTGTTCAATTTACGTCGCTCCTATTTCAGATAGCTTATTGGGCTAAGCGACATCTCAAAGCGCATGAAATGACGAGTGAAATGCACTATTAAACTTCTTGGGTAGGGCGAACAGAGATCCGATTACATCATTTTATATTATGGTTAATTTAAGAATTCAGCGAAATTCTATCACATTTGTTCAACTTACGTCGCTCCTATTTCAGATAGCGTATTGGGCTAACCGGCATCTCAAAGCGCATGAAATGGAGAATAAAATGCACTATTAAACTTCTAGGCTAGGGCGAACAGAGACCCGATTAGATCATTTCACATTATGGTTAATAAAAGAATTCAGCGAAATTCTATCACATTTGTTCAACTTAGGTCGCTCCTATTTCACATAGCGTATTGGGCTAAGCGGCATCTCAAAGCGCATGAAATGGCGAGTAAAATGCACTATTAAACTTCTAGGGTAGGGCAAACAGAGTCCCGATTTGATCATTTTATATTATGGTTAATTTAAGAATTCAGCAAAATTCTATCACATTTGTTCAATTTACGTCGTTCCTATTTCAGATAGCGTACTGTGCTAGGCGGCATCTTAAAGCGCGCGGAATGGCGAGTAAAATGCACTATTAAACTTCTAGGGTAGGGCAAACAGGACCCGATTAGATCATTTTATATTAAGGTTAATATAAGATATCAGTGAAATTCTATCACATTTGTTCAATTTACGTCGCTCCTATTTCAGATAGCGTATTGGGCTAAGCGGCATCTCAAAGCGCATGAAATGGCGAGTAAAATGTGCTACTAAACATCTAGGATAAGGCAAACAGAGACCCGATTAGATCATTTTAAATTACGGTTAATACAAGAATTCAGCGTAATTCTATCACATTTGGTCAACTTACGTCGCTCCTATTTCAGATAGCGTATTGGGCTAAGCGGCATCTCAAAGCGCATGAAATGGCGAATAAAATGCACTATTAAACTTCTAGGCTAGGGCGAACAGAGACCCGATTAGATCATTTCACATTATGGTTAATAGAAGAATTCAGCGAAATTCTATCACATTTGTTCAACTTAGGTCGCTCCTATTTCAGATAGCGTACTGTGCTAGGCGGCATCTTAAAGCGCGCAGAATGGCGAGTAAAATGCTCTATTAAACTCTATGGTAGGGCAATCAGAGACCCGATTAGATCATTTTATATTTTGGTTAATATAAGAATTCAGCGAAATTCTATCACATTTGTTCAATTTACGTCGTTCCTATCTCAAATAGTATTCTGGGCTAGGCGGCATCTCAAAGCGCGCGGAATGTCGAGTACAATGCACTATTAAACTTCTATGATAGGGCAATCAGAGACCCGATTAGATCATTTTATATTTTGGTTAATATAAGAATTCAGCGAAATTCTATCACATTTGTTCAATTTACGTCGCTCCTATTTCAGATAGCTTATTGGGCTAAGCGGCATCTCAAAGCGCATGAAATGGCGAGTAAAATGCACTATTAAACTTCTAGGGTAAGGCAATCAGAGTCCCGATTAGATCATGTTATATTTTGTTTAATAAAAGAATTCAGCGAATTCCTATCACATTTGTTCAACTTAGGTCGCTCCTATTTCAGATAGCGTATTGGGCTAAGCGGCATCTCAAAGCGCATGAAATGGCGAGTAAAATGCACTATTAAACTTCTAGGGTAGGGCAAACAGAGACCCGATTAGATCATTTTATATTATGGTTAATATAAGAATTCAGCAAAATTCAAACACATTTGTTCAATTTACGTCGTTCCTATTTCAGATAGCGTACTGTGCTAGGCGGCATCTTAAAGCGCGCGGAATGGCGAGTAAAATGCACTATTAAACTTCTAGGGTAGGGCAAACAGAGACCCGATCAGATCATTTTATATTATGGTTAATTTAAGAATTCAGCGAAATTCTATCACATTTGTTCAATTTACGTCGCTCCAATTTCAGATAGCGTATTGGGCTAAGCGACATCTCAAAGCGCTTGAAATGACGAGTGAAATGCACTATTAAACTTCTTGGGTAGGGCGAACAGAGATCCGATTACATCATTTTATATTATGGTTAATTTAAGAATTCAGCGAAATTCTATCACATTTGTTCAACTTACGTCGCTCCTATTTCAGATAACGTATTGGGCTAAGCGGCATCTCAAAGCGCATGGAATGGCGAATAAAATGCACTATTAAACTTCTAGGCTAGGGCGAACAGAGACCCGATTAGATCATTTCACATTATGGTTAATAAAAGAATTCAGCGAAATTCTATCACATTTGTTCAACTTAGGTCGCTCCTATTTCAGATAGCGTATTGGGCTAAGCGGCATCTCAAAGCGCATGAAATGGCGGGTCAAATGCACTATTAAACTTCTAGGGTAGGGCAAACAGTGTCCCGATTAGATCATTTTATATTATGGTTAATTTAAGAATTCAGCAAAATTCTATCACATTTGTTCAATTTACGTCGTTCCTATTTCAGATAGCGTACTGTGCTAGGCGGCATCTTAAAGCGCGCGGAATGGCGAGTAAAATGCACTATTAAACTTCTAGGGTAGGGCAAACAGAGACCCGATTAGATCATTTTATATTATGGCTAATTTAAGAATTCAGCGAAATTCTATCACATTTGTTCAACTTAGGTCGCTCCTATTTCAGATAGCGTATTGGGCTAAGCGGCATCTCAAAGCGCATGAAATGGCGAATAAAATGCACTATTAAACTTCTAGGCTAGGGCGAACAGAGACCCGATTAGATCATTTCACATTATGGTTAATAGAAGAATTCAGTGAAATTCTATCACATTTGTTCAACTTAGGTCGCTCCTATTTCAGATAGCGTACTGTGCTAGGCGGCATCTTAAAGCGCGCAGAATGGCGAGTAAAATGCTCTATTAAACTCTATGGTAGGGCAATCAGAGACCCGATTAGATCATTTTATATTTTGGTTAATATAAGAATTCAGCGAAATTCTATCACATTTGTTCAATTTACGTCGTTCCTATCTCAAATAGTATTCTGTGCTAGGCGGCATCTCAAAGCGCGCGGAATGTCGAGTACAATGCACTATTAAACTTCTATGATAGGGCAATCAGAGACCCGATTAGATCATTTTATATTTTGGTTAATATAAGAATTCAGCGAAATTCTATCACATTTGTTCAATTTACGTCGCTCCTATTTCAGATAGCTTATTGGGCTAAGCGGCATCTCAAAGCGCATGAAATGGCGAGTAAAATGCACTATTAAACTTCTAGGGTAAGGCAATCAGAGTCCCGATTAGATCATGTTATATTTTGTTTAATAAAAGAATTCAGCGAATTCCTATCACATTTGTTCAACTTAGGTCGCTCCTATTTCAGATAGCGTATTGGGCTAAGCGGCATCTCAAAGCGCATGAAATGGCGAGTAAAATGCACTATTAAACTTCTAGGGTAGGGCAAACAGAGACCCGATTAGATCATTTTATATTATGGTTAATATAAGAATTCAGCAAAATTCAAACACATTTGTTCAATTTACGTCGTTCCTATTTCAGATAGCGTACTGTGCTAGGCGGCATCTTAAAGCGCGCGGAATGGCGAGTAAAATGCACTATTAAACTTCTAGGGTAGGGCAAACAGAGACCCGATCAGATCATTTTATATTATGGTTAATTTAAGAATTCAGCGAAATTCTATCACATTTGTTCAATTTACGTCGCTCCAATTTCAGATAGCGTATTGGGCTAAGCGACATCTCAAAGCGCATGAAATGGCGAGTAAAATGTGCTACAAAACATCTAGGATAAGGCAAACAGAGACCCGATTAGATCATTTTAAATTACGGTTAATACAAGAATTCAGCGTAATTCTATCACATTTGGTCAACTTACGTCGCTCCTATTTCAGATAGCGTATTGGGCTAAGCGGCATCTCAAAGCGCATGAAATGGCGAATAAAATGCACTATTAAACTTCTAGGCTAGGGCGAACAGAGACCCGATTAGATCATTTCACATTATGGTTAATAGAAGAATTCAGTGAAATTCTATCACATTTGTTCAACTTAGGTCGCTCCTATTTCAGATAGCGTACTGTGCTAGGCGGCATCTTAAAGCGCGCAGAATGGCGAGTAAAATGCTCTATTAAACTCTATGGTAGGGCAATCAGAGACCCGATTAGATCATTTTATATTTTGGTTAATATAAGAATTCAGCGAAATTCTATCACATTTGTTCAATTTACGTCGTTCCTATCTCAAATAGTATTCTGGGCTAGGCGGCATCTCAAAGCGCGCGGAATGTCGAGTACAATGCACTATTAAACTTCTATGATAGGGCAATCAGAGACCCGATTAGATCATTTTATATTTTGGTTAATATAAGAATTCAGCGAAATTCTATCACATTTGTTCAATTTACGTCGCTCCTATTTCAGATAGCTTATTGGGCTAAGCGGCATCTCAAAGCGCATGAAATGGCGAGTAAAATGCACTATTAAACTTCTAGGGTAAGGCAATCAGAGTCCCGATTAGATCATGTTATATTTTGTTTAATAAAAGAATTCAGCGAATTCCTATCACATTTGTTCAACTTAGGTCGCTCCTATTTCAGATAGCGTATTGGGCTAAGCGGCATCTCAAAGCGCATGAAATGGCGAGTAAAATACACTATTAAACTTCTAGGGTAGGGCAAACAGAGACCCGATTAGATCATTTTATATTATGGTTAATATAAGAATTCAGCAAAATTCAAACACATTTGTTCAATTTACGTCGTTCCTATTTCAGATAGCGTACTGTGCTAGGCGGCATCTTAAAGCGCGCGGAATGGCGAGTAAAATGCACTATTAAACTTCTAGGGTAGGGCAAACAGAGACCCGATCAGATCATTTTATATTATGGTTAATTTAAGAATTCAACGAAATTCTATCACATTTGTTCAATTTACGTCGCTCCAATTTCAGATAGCGTATTGGGCTAAGCGACATCTCAAAGCGCTTGAAATGACGAGTGAAATGCACTATTAAACTTCTTGGGTAGGGCGAACAGAGATCCGATTACATCATTTTATATTATGGTTAATTTAAGAATTCAGCGAAATTCTATCACATTTGTTCAACTTACGTCGCTCCTATTTCAGATAACGTATTGGGCTAAGCGGCATCTCAAAGCGCATGGAATGGCGAATAAAATGCACTATTAAACTTCTAGGCTAGGGCGAACAGAGACCCGATTAGATCATTTCACATTATGGTTAATAAAAGAATTCAGCGAAATTCTATCACATTTGTTCAACTTAGGTCGCTCCTATTTCAGATAGCGTATTGGGCTAAGCGGCATCTCAAAGCGCATGAAATGGCGGGTCAAATGCACTATTAAACTTCTAGGGTAGGGCAAACAGTGTCCCGATTAGATCATTTTATATTATGGTTAATTTAAGAATTCAGCGAAATTCTATCACATTTGTTCAACTTAGGTCGCTCCTATTTCAGATAGCGTATTGGGCTAAGCGGCATCTCAAAGCGCTTGAAATGGCGAGTAAAATGCACTATTAAACTTCTAGGGTAAGGCAATCAGAGTCCCGATTAGATCATTTTATATTTTGTATAATATAAGATTTCAGGGAAATTCTATCACATGTGTTCAATTTACGTCGCTCCAATTTCAGATAGCGTATTGGGCTAAGCGACATCTCAAAGCGCATGAAATGACGAGTGAAATGCACTATTAAACTTCTTGGGTAGGGCGAACAGAGATCCGATTACATCATTTTATATTATGGTTAATTTAAGAATTCAGCGAAATTCTATCACATTTGTTCAACTTACGTCGCTCCTATTTCAGTTAGCGTATTGGGCTAAGCGGCATCTCAAAGCGCATGAAATGGCGAGTAAAATGCACTATTAAACTTCTAGGGTAGGGCAAACAGAGTCCCGATTAGATCATTTTATATTATGGTTAATTTAAGAATTCAGCAAAATTCTATCACATTTGTTCAATTTACGTCGTTCCTATTTCAGACAGCGTACTGTGCTAGGCGGCATCTTAAAGCGCGCAGAATGGCGAGTAAAATGCACGATTAAACTTCTATGATAGGGCAATCAGAGACCCGATTAGATCATTTTATATTTTGGTTAATATAAGAATTCAGCGAAATTCTATCACATTTGTTCAATTTACGTCGTTCCTATCTCAAATAGTGTTCTGGGCTAGGCGGCATCTTAAAGCGCGCGGAATGTCGAGTAAAATGCACTATTAAACTTCTATGATAGGGCAATCAGAGACCCGATTAGATCATTTTATATTTTGGTTAATATAAGAATTCAGCGAAATTCTATCACATTTGTTCAATTTACGTCGCTCCTATTTCAGATAGCTTATTGGGCTAAGCGGCATCTCAAAGCGCATGAAATGGCGAGTGAAATGCACTATTAAACTTCTTGGGTAGGGCGAACAGAGATCCGATTACATCATTTTATATTATGGTTAATTTAAGAATTCAGCGAAATTCTATCACATTTGTTCAACTTACGTCGCTCCTATTTCAGATAGCGTATTGGGCTAAGCGGCATCTCAAAGCGCATGAAATGGAGAATAAAATGCACTATTAAACTTCTAGGCTAGGGCGAACAGAGACCCGATTAGATCATTTCACATTATGGTTAATAAAAGAATTCAGCGAAATTCTATCACATTTGTTCAACTTAGGTCGCTCCTATTTCACATAGCGTGTTGGGCTAAGCGGCATCTCAAAGCGCATGAAATGGCGAGTCAAATGCACTATTAAACTTCTAGGGTAGGGCAAACAGAGTCCCGATTAGATCATTTTATATTATGGTTAATTTAAGAATTCAGCAAAATTCTATCACATTTGTTCAATTTACGTCGTTCCTATTTCAGATAGCGTACTGTGCTAGGCGGCATCTTAAAGCGCGCGGAATGGCGAGTAAAATGCACTATTAAACTTCTAGGGTAGGGCAAACAGAGACCCGATTAGATCATTTTATATTACGGTTAATTTAAGAATTCAGCGAAATTCTATCACATTTGTTCAACTTAGGTCGCTCCTATTTCAGATAGCGTATTGGGCTAAGCTGCATCTCAAAGCGCTTGAAATGGCGAGTAAAATGCACTATTAAACTTCTAGGGTAGGGCAAACAGAGTCCCGATTAGATCATTTTATATTATGGTTAATTTAAGAATTCAGCAAAATTCTATCACATTTGTTCAATTTACGTCGTTCCTATTTCAGATAGCGTACTGTGCTAGGCGGCATCTTAAAGCGCGCAGAATGGCGAGTAAAATGCACTATTAAACTTCTATGATAGGGCAATCAGAAACCCGATTAGATCAATTTATATTACGGTTAATTTAAGAATTCAGCGAAATTCTATCACATTTGTTCAACTTAGGTCGCTCCTATTTCAGATAGCGTATTGGGCTAAGCGGCATCTCAAAGCGCTTGAAATGGCGAGTAAAATGCACTATTAAACTTCTAGGCTAGGGCAAACAGAGTCCCGATTAGATCATTTTATATTATGGTTAATTTAAGAATTCAGCAAAATTCTATCACATTTGTTCAATTTACGTCGTTCCTATTTCAGATAGCGTACTGTGCTGGGCGGCATCTTAAAGCGCGCGGAATGGCGAGTAAAATGCACTATTAAACTTCTAGGGTAGGGCAAACAGAGACCCGATCAGATCATTTTATATTATGGTTAATTTAAGAATTCAGCGAAATTCTATCACATTTGTTCAATTTACGTCGCTCCAATTTCAGATAGCGTATTGGGCTAAGCGACATCTCAAAGCGCTTGAAATGACGAGTGAAATGCACTATTAAACTTCTTGGGTAGGGCGAACAGAGATCCGATTACATCATTTTATATTTTGTTTAATATAAGATTTCAGGGAAATTCTATCACATTTGTTCAATTTACGTCGCTCCAATTTCAGATAGCGTATTGGGCTCAGCGACATCTCAAAGCGCATGAAATGACGAGTGAAATGCACTATTAAACTTCTTGGGTAGGGCGAACAGAGATCCGATTACATCATTTTATATTATGGTTAATTTAAGAATTCAGCGAAATTCTATCACATTTGTTCCACTTACGTCGCTCCTATTTCGGATAGCGTATTGGGCTAAGCGGCATCTCAAAGCGCATGAAATGGCGAATAAAATGCACTATTAAACTTCTAGGCTAGGGCGAACAGAGACCCGATTAGATCATTTCACATTATGGCTAATAAAAGAATTCAGCGAAATTCTATCACATTTGTTCAACTTAGGTCGCTCCTATTTCAGATAGCGTATCGGGCTAAGCGGCATCTCAAAGCGCATGAAATGGTGAGTAAAATGCACTATTATACTTCTAGGGTAGGGCAAACAGAGTCCCGATTAGATCATTTTATATTATGGTTAATTTAAAAATTCAGCAAAATTCTATCACATTTGGTCAATTTACGTCGTTCCTATTTCAGATAGCGTACTGTGCTAGGCGGCATCTTAAAGCGCGCAGAATGGCGAGTAAAATGCAGTATTAAACTTCTATGATAGGGCAATCAGAGACCCGATTAGATCATTTTATATTTTGGTTAATATAAGAATTCAGCGAAATTCTATCACATTTGTTCAATTTACGTCGTTCCTATCTCAAATGGTGTTCTGGGCTAGGCGGCATCTTAAAGCGCGCGGAATGTCGAGTAAAATGCACTATTAAACTTCTATGATAGGGCAATCAGAGCCCCGATTAGATCATTTTATATTTTGGTTAATATAAGAATTCAGAGAAATTCTATCACATTTGTTCAATTTACGTCGCTCCTATTTCAGATAGCTTATTGAGCTAAGCGGCATCTCAAAGCGCATGAAATGGCGAGTAAAATGCACTATTATACATCTAGGGTAGGGCAAACAGAGTCCCGATTAGATCATTTTATATTATGGTTAATTTAAGAATTCAGCAAAATTCTATCACATTTGTTCAATTTACGTCGCTCCTATTTCTGTTACCTTATTGGGCTAAGCGGCATCTCAAAGCGCATGAAATGACGAGTGAAATGCACTATTAAACTTCTAGGGTAGGGCGAACGGAAACCCGATTAGATCATTTTACATTAAGGTTGATACAATAATTCAGCGAAATTCTATCACATTTGTTCAATTTACATCGCTCCTATTTCAGATAGCGTACTGTGCTAGGCGGCAGCTTAAAGCGCGTGGAAGGGCGAGTAAAATCCACTACTAAACTTCTATGATAGGGCAATCAGAGAACCGATTAAATCACTTTATATTTTGGTAAATATAAGAATTCAGCGAAATTCTATCACATTTGTTCAATTTACGTCGCTCCTATTTCAGAGAGCGTATTGGGCTAAGCGGCATCTCAAAGCGCATGAAATGCCGAGTGAAATGCACTATTAATCTTCTAGGGTAGGGCGAACAGAGACCCGATTAGATCATTTTACATTAAGGTTAATATAAGAATTCAGCGAAATTCTCTCACATTTGTTCAATTTACGTCGCTGATATTTCAGATAGCGTATTGGGATAAGCGGCACCTTAAAGCGCATGAAATGCCGTGCAAAATGCACCATTAAACTTCTATGATAGAGCAATCAGAGACCCGATTAGATCATTTTATATGATGGTTAATATAAGAATTCCGCGAAATTCTATCACATTAGTTCAATTTACGTCGCTTCAACTTCGGATAGCGTATTGGGCTAGGCGGCACATTAAAGCGCATGAAATGACGAATAAAATGCACTATTAAACTTCTATGATATGGCAATCAGAGACCCGATTTGATCATTTTAAATTATGGTTAATATAAGAATTCAGCGAAATTCTATCACATTTGTTCAATTTACGTCGCTCCTATTTCAGATGGCGTATTGGTCTAGGAGGCACCTTAGAGCGCATGAAATGACGTGTAAAATGCACTATTAAACTTCTATGATAGGGCAATCAGAGACCCGATTAGATCGTTTTAAATTATGGTGAATATAAGAATTCCGCGAAATTCTATCACATTAGTTCAATTTACGTTGCTTCAACTTCGGATAGCGTATTGGGCTAGGCGGCACATTAAAGCGCATGAAATGACGAATAAAATGCACTATTAAACTTCTATGATATGGCAATCAGAGACCCGATTTGATCATTTTAAATTATGGTTAATATAAGAATTCAGCGAAATTCTATCACATTTGTTCAATTTACGTCGCTCCGATTTCAGATGGCGTATTGGGCTAGGCGGCACCTTAGAGCGCATGAAATGACGAATAAAATGCACTATTAAACTTCTATGATATGGCAATCAGAGACCCGATTAGATCATTTTAAATTATGGTTATTATAAGAATTCGACGAAATTCTATCACATTTGTTCAATTTACGTCGCTCCTATTTCAGATGGCGTACTGGGTTAGGCGGCACCTTAAAGCGCATGAAATGGCGTGTAAAATGCACTATTAAACTTCTATGATAGGGCAATCAGAGACCCGATTAGATCGCTTTAAATTATGGTTAATATAAGAATTCTGCGTAATTCTATCACATTTGTTCAATTTACGTCGCTGCTATTTCAGAATGCGTATTGGGCGAGGCGGCAACTTAAAGCGCATGAAATGGCGAGTAAAATGCACTATTAAACTTCTATGATAGCGCAATCAGAGACCCGATTAGATAATTTTAAATTATGGTGTATATAAGAATTCTGAGTGATTCTATCACATTTGTTCAATTTACGTCGCTCCTATTTCAGATAGCGTATTGGGCGAGACGGCATCTTAAAGCGCATGAAATGTCGAGTAAAATGCACTACTAACCTTCTATGACAGGGCCATCAGAGACCCGATTAGACCATTTTATATTATGGCGAATATAAGAATTCCGCGAAATTCTATCACATTTGTTCAATTTACGTCGCTCCTATTTCAGATAGCGTATGAGGCGAGGCGACATCTTAAAGCGCATGATATGTCGAGTGAAATGCACTACTAAACTTCTCGGATACGGCAAACAGAGACCCGATTAGATCATTTTATATTATGGTTAATACAAGAATTCTGTGTAATTCTATCACATTTGTTCAACTCACGTCGCTCCTACACCAGATATCGTATTGAGATAGCCGGCATCTTAATGCGCATGAAATGGCGAGTACAATGCACTGCTAACCCTCTCAGATACGGCCATCAGAGACCCAATTAGATGATTTTATATTATGGTTAATATAAGAATTCAGCGAAATTCTATCACATTTATTCAATTTACGTCGCTCCTATTTCAGATAGCGTATTGGGCTATGCGGCATCATAAAGCGCATGAAATGACAAGTAAAATGCACTATTAAGCTCCTATGATGGGGTAATCAGAGACCCGATTAGATCATTTTATATTATAGTTGATTTAAGAATTAAGCGAAACTTTATCACACTTGTTCAATTTACGTAACTCCAATTTCAGCTAGCGTATTGGGCTAGGCGGCACCATAAAGCGCATGAAATGTCGAGTACAATGCACTACTAAACTTCTATGATAGGGCAATCAGAGACCCGAATAGATCATATTATACTGTGGTTAATATAAGAATTCTGCGTAATTCTATCACGTTTGTTCAGTTTACGCAGCTCCAATTTCAGATAGCGTATTGGGCTAGGTGGCATATTAAAGCGCATGAAATGTCAAGTTAAAATTCACTAGTAAACTTCTAGGGTAGGGCAAACAGAGACCCGATTAGATCATTTCATATTATGGTTAACTTAAGAATTCAGCAAAATTCTATCACATTTGTTCAATTTACATCGCTCCTATTTCAGATAGCGTATTGGGCTAGGCGGCATCTCAAAGCGCGCGGAATGTCGAGTAAAATGCACTATTAAACTTCTATGATAGGGCAATCAGAGACCCGATTAGATCATTTTATATTTTGGTTAATATAAGATTTCAGGGAAATTCTATCACATTTGTTCAATTTACGTCGCTCCAATTTCAGATAGCGTATTGGGCTAAGCGACATCTCAAAGCGCATGAAATGACGAGTGAAATGCACTATTAAACTTCTAGGGTAGGGCAAACAGAGACCCGATTAGATCATTTTATATTTTGGTTAATATAAGAATTCAGCGAAATTCTATCACATTTGTTCAATTTACGTCGCTCCTATTTCAGATAGCTTATTGGGCTAAGCGGCATCTCAAAGCGCATGAAATGACGAGTGAAATGCACTATTAAACTTCTTGGGTAGGGCGAACAGAGATCCGATTACATCAGTTTATATTATGGTTAATTTAAGAATTCAGCGAAATTCTATCACATTTGTTCAACTTAAGTAGCTCCTATTTCAGATAGCGTATTGGGCTAACCGGCATCTCAAAGCGCATGAAATGGAGAATAAAATGCACTATTAAACTTCTAGGCTAGGGCGAACAGAGACCCGATTAGATCATTTCACATTATGGTTAATAAAAGAATTCAGCGAAATTCTATCACATTTGTTCAACTTAGGTCGCTCCTATTTCACATAGCGTATTGGGCTAAGCGGCATCTCAAAGCGCATGAAATGGCGAGTCAAATGCACTATTAAACTTCTAGGGTAGGGCAATCAGAGACCCGATTAGATCATTTTATATTTTGGTTAATATAAGAATTCAGCGAAATTCTATCACATTTGTTCAATTTACGTCGTTCCTATCTCAAATGGTGTTCTGGGCTAGGCGGCATCTTAAAGCGCGCGGAATGTCGAGTAAAATGCACTATTAAACTTCTATGATAGGGCAATCAGAGCCCCGATTAGATCATTTTATATTTTGGTTAATATAAGAATTCAGAGAAATTCTATCACATTTGTTCAATTTACGTCGCTCCTATTTCAGATAGCTTATTGAGCTAAGCGGCATCTCAAAGCGCATGAAATGGCGAGTAAAATGCACTATTATACATCTAGGGTAGGGCAAACAGAGTCCCGATTAGATCATTTTATATTATGGTTAATTTAAGAATTCAGCAAAATTCTATCACATTTGTTCAATTTACGTCGCTCCTATTTCTGTTACCTTATTGGGCTAAGCGGCATCTCAAAGCGCATGAAATGACGAGTGAAATGCACTATTAAACTTCTAGGGTAGGGCGAACGGAAACCCGATTAGATCATTTTACATTAAGGTTGATACAATAATTCAGCGAAATTCTATCACATTTGTTCAATTTACATCGCTCCTATTTCAGATAGCGTACTGTGCTAGGCGGCAGCTTAAAGCGCGTGGAAGGGCGAGTAAAATGCACTACTAAACTTCTATGATAGGGCAATCAGAGAACCGATTAAATCACTTTATATTTTGGTAAATATAAGAATTCAGCGAAATTCTATCACATTTGTTCAATTTACGTCGCTCCTATTTCAGAGAGCGTATTGGGCTAAGCGGCATCTCAAAGCGCATGAAATGCCGAGTGAAATGCACTATTAATCTTCTAGGGTAGGGCGAACAGAGACCCGATTAGATCATTTTACATTAAGGTTAATATAAGAATTCAGCGAAATTCTCTCACATTTGTTCAATTTACGTCAGTGATATTTCAGATAGCGTATTGGGATAAGCGGCACCTTAAAGCGCATGAAATGCCGTGCAAAATGCACCATTAAACTTCTATGATAGAGCAATCAGAGACCCGATTAGATCATTTTATATGATGGTTAATATAAGAATTCCGCGAAATTCTATCACATTAGTTCAATTTACGTCGCTTCAACTTCGGATAGCGTATTGGGCTAGGCGGCACATTAAAGCGCATGAAATGACGAATAAAATGCACTATTAAACTTCTATGATATGGCAATCAGAGACCCGATTTGATCATTTTAAATTATGGTTAATATAAGAATTCAGCGAAATTCTATCACATTTGTTCAATTTACGTCGCTCCTATTTCAGATGGCGTATTGGTCTAGGAGGCACCTTAGAGCGCATGAAATGACGTGTAAAATGCACTATTAAACTTCTATGATAGGGCAATCAGAGACCCGATTAGATCGTTTTAAATTATGGTGAATATAAGAATTCCGCGAAATTCTATCACATTAGTTCAATTTACGTTGCTTCAACTTCGGATAGCGTATTGGGCTAGGCGGCACATTAAAGCGCATGAAATGACGAATAAAATGCACTATTAAACTTCTATGATATGGCAATCAGAGACCCGATTTGATCATTTTAAATTATGGTTAATATAAGAATTCAGCGAAATTCTATCACATTTGTTCAATTTACGTCGCTCCGATTTCAGATGGCGTATTGGGCTAGGCGGCACCTTAGAGCGCATGAAATGACGAATAAAATGCACTATTAAACTTCTATGATATGGCAATCAGAGACCCGATTAGATCATTTTAAATTATGGTTATTATAAGAATTCGACGAAATTCTATCACATTTGTTCAATTTACGTCGCTCCTATTTCAGATGGCGTACTGGGTTAGGCGGCACCTTAAAGCGCATGAAATGGCGTGTAAAATGCACTATTAAACTTCTATGATAGGGCAATCAGAGACCCGATTAGATCGCTTTAAATTATGGTTAATATAAGAATTCTGCGTAATTCTATCACATTTGTTCAATTTACGTCGCTGCTATTTCAGAATGCGTATTGGGCGAGGCGGCACCTTAAAGCGCAGAAATGTCGAGTAAAATGCACTACTAAACTTCTCGGATAGGGCAATCAGAGACCCGATTAGGTCATTTTAAATTATGGTTAATATAAGAATTCTGCGTACTTCTATCACATTTGTCAATTTATGTCGCTCCTATTTCAGATAGCGTATTGGGTTAGGCGGCACCTTAAAGGGCATGAAATGACGAGTAAAATGCACTATTAAACTTCTTGGGTAGGGCAAACAGAGATCCGATTACATCATTTTATATTATGGTTAATTTAAGAATTCAGCGAAATTCTATCACATTTGTTCAACTTAGGTCGCTCCTATTTCAGATAGCGTATTGGGCTAAGCGGCATCTCAAAACGCATGAAATGGCGAGTAAAATGCACTATTAAACTTCTAGGGTAGGGCAATCAGAGTCCCGATTAGATCATTTTATATTATTGTTAATATAAGAATTCAACGTAATTCTATCACATTTGTTCAATTTACGTCGCTCCAATTTCAGGTGGCGTATTGGGCTTAGCGGCATCTTAAAGCGCACGAATTGTCGAGTAAAATGCACTACTAACCTTCTATGACAGGGCAATCAGAGACCCGATTAGATCGTTTTATATAATGGTTAACATAAGAATTCTGCGTAACTCTGTCACATTTGTTCAATTTACGTAGCTCCAATTGCAGATAGCGGATTGGGCTAGACGGCTCCTTAAAGCGCATGAAATGACGAGTAAAATGCACTACGAAACATCTAGGATAGGGCAATCAGTGACCCGATTATGTCATCCTATATTATGATTAATATAAGAATTCAGCGTAATCCTATCACATTTGTTCAATTTACGTTACTCCTATTTCAGATAGCGTATTGGGATAGGCGGCACCTTAAATCGCATGGACTGACGAGTAAAATGCACTATTAAACTTCTTTGATAGGGCAATCAGAGACCCGATTAGATTGTTTTATATTATGATTAATATAAGAATTCTGCGTAATTCTATCACATTTGTTCAATTCACGTCGCTCCTATTTCAGATAGCGTATTGGTCTAAGCGGCATGTCAAAGCGCATGAAATGGCGAGTAAAATGCACTATTAAACTTCTAGGGTAGGGCAAACAGAGACCAGATTAGATCATTTTATATTATGGTTAATTTAAGAATTCAGCGAAATTCTATCACATTTGTTCAATTTACGTCGCTCCTATTTCAGATAGCGTATTGGGCTAAGCGGCATCTCAAAGCGCATGAAATGGCGAGTAAAATGCACTATTAAACTTCTAGGGTAGGGCAAACAGAGACCAGATTAGATCATTTTATATTATGGTTAATTTAAGAATTCAGCGAAATTCTATCACATTTGTTCAATTTACGTCGCTCCTATTTCAGATAGCGTATTTGGCTAAGCGGCATCTCAAAGCGCAGGAAATGGCGAGTAAAATGCACTATTAAGCTGCTAGGGTAGGGCAAACAGAGACCCGATTAGTTCATTTTATATTATGCTTAATTTAAGAATTCAGCCAAATTCTAGCACATTTGTTCAACTTACGCCGCTCCTATTTCAGATAGCGGATTGGCCTATGCGGCATCGCAAAGCGCATGAAATGTCGAGTAAAATGCACTATTAAACTTCTAGGGTAGGGCAAACAGAGACCCGATTAGATCATTTTATGTTATGGTTAATTTAAGAATTCAGCAAAACTCTATCGCATTTGTTCAATTTACGTCGATCCTGTTTCAGATAGTGTACTGGGCTAGCCGGCATCTTAAAGCGCGTGGAATGACGAGTGAGATGCACTATTAAACTTCTAGGGTAGGGCAAACAGAGACCAGATTAGATCATTTTATATTATGGTTAATTTAAGAATTCAGCGAAATTCTATCACATTTGTTCAATTTACGTCTCTCCTATTTCAGATAGCGTATTGGGCTAAGCGGCACCTCAAAGCGCATGAAATGGCGAGTAAAATGCACTATCAAACTTGTAGGGTAGGGCAAACAGAGACCAGATTAGATCATTTTATATTATGGTTAATTTAAGAATTCAGCGAAATTCTATCACATTTGTTCAATTTACGTCGCTCCTATTTCAGATAGCGTATTGGGCTAAGCGGCATCTCAAAGCGCATGAAATGGCGAGTAAAATGCACTATTAAACTTCTAGGGTAGGGCAAACAGAGATCCGATTAGATCATTTTATATGATGGTTAATTTAAGAATTCAGCGAAATTCTATCACATTTGTTCAATTTACGTCGCTCCTATTTCAGATAGCGTACTTGGCTAGGCGGCATCTTAAAGCGCGTGGAATTGCTAGTAAAATGCACTATTAAACTTCTATGATAGGGCAACCAGAGACCCGATTAGATCATTTTATATTTTGCTTAATATAAGATTTCCGGGAGATCCTATCACATTTGTTCCATTTACGTCGCTCCTATTTCAGATAGCGTATTGGGCTAAGCGGCATCTCAAAGCGCATGAAATGGCGAATAAAATGCACTATTAAACTTCTAGGCTAGGGCGAACAGAGACCCGATTATATCATTTTACATTATGGTTAATAAAAGAATTCAGGGAAATCCTATCACATTTGTTCAATTTATGTCGCTCCTATTTCAGATAGCGTATTGGGCTAAGCGGCACCCCAAAGAGCATGAAATGGTGAGTAAAATTCACTATTAAGCTTCTAGGGTAAGGCAAACAGAGACCCGATTAGATCATTTTATATTACGGTTAATATAAGATTTCAGCGTAATTCTATCAGATTTGTTAAATTTACGTCGCTCCTATTTCAGATAGCGTACTGAGCTAGGCGGCATCTTAAAGCGCGTGGAATTGCGAGTAAAATGCACTATTTAACTTCTAGGGTACGGTAAACAGAGACCCGATTAGATCATTTTATATTATGGTTAATTTAAGAATTCAGCGAAATTCATTCGCATTTGTTCAATTTACGTCGCTCCTGTTTCAGATAGCGTGCCGGGCTAGGCGGCATCTTAAAGCGCGTGGAATGGCGAGTATAACGCACTATTAACCTTCTATGATGTGGCAATCAGAGACCAGATTAGATCATTTTATATTACGGTTAATATAAGAATTCAGCGTAATTCTATCACATTTGTTCAACTTACGTCGCTACTATTTCAGATAGCGTACTGGGCTAGACGGCATCTTAAAGCGCGTGGAATGGCGAGTAAAATGCACTATTAAACTTCTAGGGTAGGGCAAACAGAGTCCCGATTTGATCATTTTATATTATGGTTAATTTAAGAATTCAGCAAAATTCTATCACATTCGTTCAATTTACGTCGTTCCTATTTCAGATAGCGTACTGTGCTAGGCGGCACCTTAAAGCGCGCGGAATGGCGAGTAAAATGCACTATTAAACTTCTAGGGTAGGGCAAACAGAGACCCGATTAGATCATTTTATATTATGGTTAATTTACGAATTCAGCGAAATTCTATCACATTTGTTCAACTTAGGTCGCTCCTATTTCAGATAGCGTATTGGGCTAAGCGGCATCTCAAAGCGCATGAAATGGCGAGTAAAATGCACTATTAAACTTCTAGGGTAGGGCAAACAGAGTCCCGATTTGATCATTTTATATTATGGTTAATTTAAGAATTCAGCAAAATTCTATCACATTTGTTCAATTTACGTCGTTCCTATTTCAGATAGCGTACTGTGCTAGGCGGCACCTTAAAGCGCGCGGAATGGCGAGGAAAATGCACTATTAAACTTCTAGGGTAGGGCAAACAGAGACCCGATTAGATCATTTTATATTATGGTTAATTTACGAATTCAGCGAAATTCTATCACATTTGTTCAATTTACGTCGTTCCTATTTCAGATAGCGTACTGTGCTAGGCGGCATCTCAAAGCGCGCGGAATGTCGAGTACAATGCACTATTAAACTTCTATGATAGGGCAATCAGAGACCCGATTAGATCATTTTATATTTTGTTTTATATAAGATTTTAGGGAAATTCTATCACATTTGTTCAATTTACGTCGCTCCAATTTCAGATAGCGTATTGGGCTAAGCGACATCTCAAAGCGCATGAAATGATGAGTGAAATCCACTATTAAACTTCTTGGGTAGGGCGAACAGAGATCCGATTACATCATTTTATATTATGGTTAATTTAAGAATTCAGCGAAATTCTATCACATTTGTTCAACTTAGGTCGCTCGTATTTCAGATAGCGTATTGGGCTAAGCGGCATCTCAAAACGCATGAAATGGCGAGTAAAATGCACTATTAAACTTCTAGGGTAGGGCAAACAGAGTCCCGATTAGATCATTTTATATTATTGTTAATATAAGAATTCAACGTAATTCTATCACATTTGTTCAATTTACGTCGCTCCAATTTCAGGTGGCGTATTGGGCTTAGCGGCATCTTAAAGCGCACGAATTGTCGAGTAAAATGCACTACTAACCTTCTATGACAGGGCAATCAGAGACCCGATTAGATCGTTTTATATAATGGTTAACATAAGAATTCTGCGTAACTCTGTCACATTTGTTCAATTTACGTAGCTCCAATTGCAGATAGCGGATTGGGCTAGACGGCTCCTGAAAGCGCATGAAATGACGAGTAAAATGCACTACGAAACATCTAGGATAGGGCAATCAGTGACCCGATTATGTCATCCTATATTATGATTAATATAAGAATTCAGCGTAATCCTATCACATTTGTTCAATTTACGTTACTCCTATTTCAGATAGCGTATTGGGATAGGCGGCACCTTAAATCGCATGGACTGACGAGTAAAATGCACTATTAAACTTCTTTGATAGGGCAATCAGAGACCCGATTAGATTGTTTTATATTATGATTAATATAAGAATTCTGCGTAATTCTATCACATTTGTTCAATTCACGTCGCTCCTATTTCAGATAGCGTATTGGTCTAAGCGGCATGTCAAAGCGCATGAAATGGCGAGTAAAATGCACTATTAAACTTCTAGGGTAGGGCAAACAGAGTCCCGATTAGATCATTTTATATTATAGTTAATTTAAGAATTCAGCAAAATTCTATCACATTTGTTCAATTTACGTCGTTCCTATTTCAGACAGCGTACTGTGCTAGGCGGCATCTTAAAGCGCGCAGAATGGCGAGTAAAATGCACTATTAAACTTCTATGATAGGGCAATCAGAGACCCGATTAGAACATTTTATATTTTGGTTAATATAAGAACTCAGCGAAATTCTATCACATTTGTTCAATTTACGTCGTTCCTATCTCAAATAGTGTTCTGGGCTAGGCGGCATCTTAAAGCGCGCGGAATGTCGAGTAAAATGCACTATTAAACTTCTTGGGTAGGGCGAACAGAGATCCGATTACATCATTTCATATTATGGTTAATTTAAGAATTCAGCGAAATTCTATCACATTTGTTCAACTTACGTCGCTCCTATTTCAGATAGCGTATTGGGCTAAGCGGCATCTCAAAGCGCATCAAATGGCGAGTAAAATGCACTATTAAACTTCTAGGGTAGGGCAAACAGAGTCCCGATTTGATCATTTTATATTATGGTTAATTTAAGAATTCAGCAAAATTCTATCACATTTGTTCAATTTACGTCGTTCCTATTTCAGATAGCGTACTGTGCTAGGCGGCACCTTAAAGCGCGCGGAATGGCGAGTAAAATGCACTATTAAACTTCTAGGGTAGGGCAAACAGAGACCCGATTAGATCATTTTATATTATGGTTAATTTACGAATTCAGCGAAATTCTATCACATTTGTTCAACTTAGGTCGCTCCTATTTCAGATAGCGTATTGGGCTAAGCGGCATCTCAAAGCGCATGAAATGGCGAGTAAAATGCACTATTAAACTTCTAGGGTAAGGCAATCAGAGTCCCGATTAGATCATTTTATATTTTGTTTAATATAAGATTTCAGGGAAATTCTATCACATTTGTTCAATTTACGTCGCTCCTATTTCAGATAGCGTATTGGGCTAAGCGACATCTCAAAGCGCATGAAATGACGAGTGAAATGCACTATTAAACTTCTTGGGTAGGGAGAACAGAGATCCGATTACATCATTTTATATTATGGTTAATTTAAGAATTCAGCGAAATTCTATCACATTTGTTCAACTTACGTCGCTCCTATTTCAGATAGCGTATTGGGCTAAGCGGCATCTCAAAGCGCATGAAATGGCGAATAAAATGCACTATTAAACTTCTAGGCTACGGCGAACAGAGACCCGATTAGATCATTTCACATTATGGTTAATAAAAGAGTTCAGCGAAATTCTATCACATTTGTTCAACTTAGGTCGCTCCTATTTCAGATAGCGTACTGTGCTAGGCGGCATCTTAAAGCGCGCAGAATGGCGAGTAAAATGCACTATTAAACTTCTATGATAGGGCAATCAGAGACCCGATTAGATCATTTAATATTTTGGTTAATATAAGAATTCAGCGAAATTCTATCACATTTGTTCAATTTACGTCGTTCCTATCTCAAATAGTGTTCTGGGCTAGGCGGCATCTCAAAGCGCGCGGAATGTCGAGTACAATGCACTATTAAACTTCTATGATAGGGCAATCAGAGACCCGATTAGATCATTTTATATTTTGTTTTATATAAGATTTTAGGGAAATTCTATCACATTTGTTCAATTTACGTCGCTCCAATTTCAGATAGCGTATTGGGCTAAGCGACATCTCAAAGCGCATGAAATGATGAGTGAAATCCACTATTAAACTTCTTGGGTAGGGCGAACAGAGATCCGATTACATCATTTTATATTATCGTTAATTTAAGAATTCAGCGAAATTCTATCACATTTGTTCAACTTAGGTCGCTCCTATTTCAGATAGCGTATTGGGCTAAGCGGCATCTCAAAACGCATGAAATGGCGAGTAAAATGCACTATTAAACTTCTAGGGTAGGGCAAACATAGTCCCGATTAGATCATTTTATATTATTGTTAATATAAGAATTCAACGTAATTCTATCACATTTGTTCAATCTACGTGGCTCCAATTTCAGGTGGCGTATTGGGCTTAGCGGCATCTTAAAGCGCACGAATTGTCGAGTAAAATGCACTACTAACCTTCTATGACAGGGCAATCAGAGACCCGATTAGATCGTTTTATATAATGGTTAACATAAGAATTCTGCGTAACTCTGTCACATTTGTTCAATTTACGTAGCTCCAATTGCAGATAGCGGATTGGGCTAGACGGCTCCTTAAAGCGCATGAAATGACGAGTAAAATGCACTACGAAACATCTAGGATAGGGCAATCAGTGACCCGATTATGTCATCCTATATTATGATTAATATAAGAATTCAGCGTAATCCTATCACATTTGTTCAATTTACGTTACTCCTATTTCAGATAGCGTATTGGGATAGGCGGCACCTTAAATCGCATGGACTGACGAGTAAAATGCACTATTAAACTTCTTTGATAGGGCAATCAGAGACCCGATTAGATTGTTTTATATTATGATTAATATATGAATTCTGCGTAATTCTATCACATTTGTTCAATTCACGTCGCTCCTATTTCAGATAGCGTATTGGTCTAAGCGGCATGTCAAAGCGCATGAAATGGCGAGTGAAATGCACTATTAAACTTCTAGGGTATTGCGAATAGAGACCCGATTAGATCATTTTACATTAAGGTTTATATAAGAATTCAGCGAAATTCTATCACATTTGTTCAACTTACGTCGCTCCTATTTCAGATAGCGTATTGGGCTAAGCGGCATCTCAAAGCGCATGAAATGGCGAGTAAAATGCACTATTAAACTTCTAGGGTAGGGCAAACAGAGTCCCGATTAGATCATTTTATATGATGGTTAATATAAGAATTCCGCGAAATTCTATCACATTAGTTCAATTTACGTCGCTCCGATTTCAGATGGCGTATTGGGCTAGGCGGCATCTTAAAGCGCGTGGAATTGCTAGTAAAATGCACTATTAAACTTCTATGATAGGGCAACCAGAGACCCGATTAGATCATTTTATATTTTGCTTAATATAAGATTTCCGGGAGATCCTATCACATTTGTTCCATTTACGTCGCTCATATTTCAGATAGCGTATTGGGCTAAGCGGCATCTCAAAGCGCATGAAATGGCGAATAAAATGCACTATTAAACTTCTAGGCTAGGGCGAACAGAGACCCGATTATATCACTTTACATTATGGTTAATAAAAGAATTCAGGGAAATCCTATCACATTTGTTCAATTTATGTCGCTCCTATTTCAGATAGCGTATTGGGCTAAGCGGCACCCCAAAGAGCATGAAATGGTGAGTAAAATTCACTATTAAGCTTCTAGGGTAAGGCAAACAGAGACCCGATTAGATCATTTTATATTACGGTTAATATAAGATTTCAGCGTAATTCTATCAGATTTGTTCAACTTACGTTGCTCCTATTTCAGATAGCGTACTGGGCTAGACGGCACCTTAAAGCGCGTGGAACGGCGAGTAAAATGCACTATTCAACTTCTATGATAGGGCAATCAGAGACCCGATTACATCATTTTATATTACGGTTAATATAAGAATTCAGCGTAATTCTATCACATTTGTTAAATTTACGTCGCTCCTATTTCAGATAGCGTACTGGGCTAGGCGGCATCTTAAAGCGCGTTGAATGGCGAGTAAAATGCACTATTCAACTTCTATGATAGGGCAATCAGAGACCCGATTCGATCATTTTATATTACGGTTAATACAAGAATTCAGCGTAATTCTATCACATATGTTAAATTTACGTCGCTCCTATTTCAGATAGCGTACTGAGCTAGGCGGCATCTTAAAGCGCGTGGAATTGCGAGTAAAATGCACTATTTAACTTCTAGGGTACGGTAAACAGAGACCCGATTAGATCATTTTATATTATGGTTAATTTAAGAATTCAGCGAAATTCATTCGCATTTGTTCAATTTACGTCGCTCCTGTTTCAGATAGCGTACTGGGCTAGCCGGCATCTTAAAGCGCGTGGAATGACGAGTGAAATGCACTATTAAACTTCTAGGGTAGGGCAAACAGAGACCAGATTAGATCATTTTATATTATGGTTAATTTAAGAATTCAGCGAAATTCTATCACATTTGTTCAATTTACGTCGCTCCTATTTCAGATAGCGTATTGGGCTAAACGGCACCTCAAAGCGCATGAAATGGCGAGTAAAATGCACTATTAAACTTCTAGGGTACTGTAAACAGAGACCCGGTTAGATCATTTTATATTATGGTTAATTTAAGAATTCAGCGAAATTCTATCACATTTGTGCAATTTACGTCGCTCCTATTTCAGATAGCGTACCGGGCTAGGCGGCATCTTAAAGCGCGTGGAATGGCGAGTATAACGCACTATTAACCTTCTATGATGTGGCAATCAGAGACCAGATTAGATCATTTTATATTACGGTTAATATAAGAATTCAGCGTAATTCTATCACATTTGTTCAACTTACGTCGCTACTATTTCAGATAGCGTACTGGGCTAGACGGCATCTTAAAGCGCGTGGAATGGCGAGTAAAATGCACTATTAAACTTCTAGGGTAGGGCAAACAGAGTCCCGATTTGATCATTTTATATTATGGTTAATTTAAGAATTCAGCAAAATTCTATCACATTCGTTCAATTTACGTCGTTCCTATTTCAGATAGCGTACTGTGCTAGGCGGCACCTTAAAGCGCGCGGAATGGCGAGTAAAATGCACTATTAAACTTCTAGGGTAGGGCAAACAGAGACCCGATTAGATCATTTTATATTATGGTTAATTTACGAATTCAGCGAAATTCTATCACATTTGTTCAACTTAGGTCGCTCCTATTTCAGATAGCGTATTGGGCTAAGCGGCATCTCAAAGCGCATGAAATGGCGAGTAAAATGCACTATTAAACTTCTAGGGTAGGGCAAACAGAGTCCCGATTTGATCATTTTATATTATGGTTAATTTAAGAATTCAGCAAAATTCTATCACATTGGTTCAATTTACGTCGTTCCTATTTCAGATAGCGTACTGTGCTAGGCGGCACCTCAAAGCGCGCGGAATGGCGAGGAAAATGCACTATTAAACTTCTAGGGTAGGGCAAACAGAGACCCGATTAGATCATTTTATATTATGGTTAATTTACGAATTCAGCGAAATTCTATCACATTTGTTCAATTTACGTCGCTCCTATTTCAGATAGCTTATTGGGCTAAGCGGCATCTCAAAGCGCATGAAATGGCGAGTAAAATGCACTATTAAACTTCTATGATAGGGCAATCAGAGACCCGATTAGATCATTTTATATTTTGTTTTATATAAGATTTTAGGGAAATTCTATCACATTTGTTCAATTTACGTCGCTCCAATTTCAGATAGCGTATTGGGCTAAGCGACATCTCAAAGCGCATGAAATGATGAGTGAAATCCACTATTAAACTTCTTGGGTAGGGCGAACAGAGATCCGATTACATCATTTTATATTATCGTTAATTTAAGAATTCAGCGAAATTCTATCACATTTGTTCAACTTAGGTCGCTCCTATTTCAGATAGCGTATTGGGCTAAGCGGCATCTCAAAACGCATGAAATGGCGAGTAAAATGCACTATTAAACTTCTAGGGTAGGGCAAACATAGTCCCGATTAGATCATTTTATATTATTGTTAATATAAGAATTCAACGTAATTCTATCACATTTGTTCAATCTACGTGGCTCCAATTTCAGGTGGCGTATTGGGCTTAGCGGCATCTTAAAGCGCACGAATTGTCGAGTAAAATGCACTACTAACCTTCTATGACAGGGCAATCAGAGACCCGATTAGATCGTTTTATATAATGGTTAACATAAGAATTCTGCGTAACTCTGTCACATTTGTTCAATTTACGTAGCTCCAATTGCAGATAGCGGATTGGGCTAGACGGCTCCTTAAAGCGCATGAAATGACGAGTAAAATGCACTACGAAACATCTAGGATAGGGCAATCAGTGACCCGATTATGTCATCCTATATTATGATTAATATAAGAATTCAGCGTAATCCTATCACATTTGTTCAATTTACGTTACTCCTATTTCAGATAGCGTATTGGGATAGGCGGCACCTTAAATCGCATGGACTGACGAGTAAAATGCACTATTAAACTTCTTTGATAGGGCAATCAGAGACCCGATTAGATTGTTTTATATTATGATTAATATATGAATTCTGCGTAATTCTATCACATTTGTTCAATTCACGTCGCTCCTATTTCAGATAGCGTATTGGTCTAAGCGGCATGTCAAAGCGCATGAAATGGCGAGTGAAATGCACTATTAAACTTCTAGGGTATTGCGAATAGAGACCCGATTAGATCATTTTACATTAAGGTTTATATAAGAATTCAGCGAAATTCTATCACATTTGTTCAACTTACGTCGCTCCTATTTCAGTTAGCGTATTGGGCTAAGCGGCATCTCAAAGCGCATGAAATGGCGAGTAAAATGCACTATTAAACTTCTAGGGTAGGGCAAACAGAGTCCCGATTAGATCATTTTATATGATGGTTAATATAAGAATTCCGCGAAATTCTATCACATTAGTTCAATTTACGTCGCTCCGATTTCAGATGGCGTATTGGGCTAGGCGGCATCTTAAAGCGCGTGGAATTGCTAGTAAAATGCACTATTAAACTTCTATGATAGGGCAACCAGAGACCCGATTAGATCATTTTATATTTTGCTTAATATAAGATTTCCGGGAGATCCTATCACATTTGTTCCATTTACGTCGCTCATATTTCAGATAGCGTATTGGGCTAAGCGGCATCTCAAAGCGCATGAAATGGCGAATAAAATGCACTATTAAACTTCTAGGCTAGGGCGAACAGAGACCCGATTATATCATTTTACATTATGGTTAATAAAAGAATTCAGGGAAATCCTATCACATTTGTTCAATTTATGTCGCTCCTATTTCAGATAGCGTATTGGGCTAAGCGGCACCCCAAAGAGCATGAAATGGTGAGTAAAATGCACTATTAAGCTTCTAGGGTAAGGCAAACAGAGACCCGATTAGATCATTTTATATTACGGTTAATATAAGATTTCAGCGTAATTCTATCAGATTTGTTCAACTTACGTTGCTCCTATTTCAGATAGCGTACTGGGCTAGACGGCACCTTAAAGCGCGTGGAACGGCGAGTAAAATGCACTATTCAACTTCTATGATAGGGCAATCAGAGACCCGATTACATCATTTTATATTACGGTTAATATAAGAATTCAGCGTAATTCTATCACATTTGTTAAATTTACGTCGCTCCTATTTCAGATAGCGTACTGGGCTAGGCGGCATCTTAAAGCGCGTTGAATGGCGAGTAAAATGCACTATTCAACTTCTATGATAGGGCAAACAGAGTCCCGATTTGATCATTTTATATTATGGTTAATTTAAGAATTCAGCAAAATTCTATCACATTGGTTCAATTTACGTCGTTCCTATTTCAGATAGCGTACTGTGCTAGGCGGCACCTCAAAGCGCGCGGAATGGCGAGGAAAATGCACTATTAAACTTCTAGGGTAGGGCAAACAGAGACCCGATTAGATCATTTTATATTATGGTTAATTTACGAATTCAGCGAAATTCTATCACATTTGTTCAATTTACGTCGCTCCTATTTCAGATAGCTTATTGGGCTAAGCGGCATCTCAAAGCGCATGAAATGGCGATTAAAATGCACTATTAAACTTCTAGGGTAAGGCAATCAGAGTCCCGATTAGATCATTTTATATTTTGTTTAATATAAGATTTCAGGGAAATTCTATCACATTTGTTCAATTTACGTCGCTCCTATTTCAGATAGCGTATTGGGCTAAGCGACATCTCAAAGCGCATGAAATGACGAGTGAAATGCACTATTAAACTTCTTGGGTAGGGAGAACAGAGATCCGATTACATCATTTTATATTATGGTTAATTTAAGAATTCAGCGAAATTCTATCACATTTGTTCAACTTACGTCGCTCCTATTTCAGATAGCGTATTGGGCTAAGCGGCATCTCAAAGCGCATGAAATGGCGAATAAAATGCACTATTAAACTTCTAGGGTAGGGCAAACAGAGTCCCGATTAGATCATTTTATATTATTGTTAATATAAGAATTCAACGTAATTCTATCACATTTGTTCAATCTACGTCGCTCCAATTTCAGGTGGCGTATTGGGCTTAGCGGCATCTTAAAGCGCACGAATTGTCGAGTAAAATGCACTACTAACCTTCTATGACAGGGCAATCAGAGACCCGATTAGATCGTTTTATATAATGGTTAACATAAGAATTCTGCGTAACTCTGTCACATTTGTTCAATTTACGTAGCTCCAATTGCAGATAGCGGATTGGGCTAGACGGCTCCTTAAAGCGCATGAAATGACGAGTAAAATGCACTACGAAACATCTAGGATAGGGCAATCAGTGACCCGATTATGTCATCCTATATTATGATTAATATAAGAATTCAGCGTAATCCTATCACATTTGTTCAATTTACGTTACTCCTATTTCAGATAGCGTATTGGGATAGGCGGCACCTTAAATCGCATGGACTGACGAGTAAAATGCACTATTAAACTTCTTTGATAGGGCAATCAGAGACCCGATTAGATTGTTTTATATTATGATTAATATATGAATTCTGCGTAATTCTATCACATTTGTTCAATTCACGTCGCTCCTATTTCAGATAGCGTATTGGTCTAAGCGGCATGTCAAAGCGCATGAAATGGCGAGTAAAATGCACTATTAAACTTCTAGGGTAGGGCAAACAGAGACCAGATTAGATCATTTTATATTATGGTTAATTTAAGAATTCAGCGAAATTCTATCACATTTGTTCAATTTACGTCGCTCCTATTTCAGATAGCGTACTGGGTTAGCCGGCATCTTAAAGCGCGTGGAATGACGAGTGAAATGCTCTATTAAACTTCTAGGGTAGGGCAAACAGAGACCAGATTAGATCATTTTATATTATGGTTAATTTAAGAATTCAGCGAAATTCTATCACATTTGTTCAATTTACGTCGCTCCTATTTCAGATAGCGTATTGGGCTAAGCGGCACCTCAAAGCGCATGAAATGGCGAATAAAATGCACTATTAAACTTCTAGGGTAGGGCAAACAGAGACCAGATTAGATCATTTTATATTATGGTTAATTTAAGAATGCAGCGCAATTCTATCACATTCGTTCAATTTACGTCGCTCCTATTTCAGATAGCGTATTGGGCTAAGCGGCATCTCAAAGCGCATGAAATGGCGAGTAAAATGCACTATTAAACTTCTAGGGTAGGGCAAACAGAGACCCGATTAGATCATTTTATATGATGGTTAATTTAAGAATTCAGCAAAATTCTATCACATATGTTCAATTTACGTCGCTCCTATTTCAGATAGCGAATTGGACTAAGCGGCGTCTCAAAGCGCATGAAATGTCGAGTGAAATGCACTATCAATCTTCTAGGGTAGGACGAAAAGAGACCCAATTAGATCATTTTATATTACGGTTAATATAAGAATTCAGCGTAATTCTATCACATTTGTTCAATTTGCGTCGCTGCTATATCAGATAGCGTACTGGGCTAGGCGGCATCTTAAAGCGCGTGGAATTGCTAGTACAATGCACTATTAAACTTCTATGATAGGGCAATCAGAGACCCGATTAGATCATTTTATATTTTGGTTAATACAAGAATTCAGCGAAATACTATCACATTTGTTCAATTTACGTCGCTCCTATTTCAGATAGCGAATTGGGCTAAGCGGCATCTCAAAGCGCATGAAATGACGAGTGAAATGCACTATTAAACTTCTAGGGTATTGCGAATAGAGACCCGATTAGATCATTTTACATTAAGGTTTATATAAGAATTCAGCGAAATCCTATCACATTTGTTCAATTTAAGTCGCTGATATTTCAGATAGCGCATTGGGCTAAGCGGCATCTCAAAGCGCAAGAAATGGCGAGTAAAATGCACTATTAAGCTGCTAGGGTAGGGCAAACAGAGACCCGATTAATTCATTTTATATTATGCTTAATTTAAGAATTCAGCCAAATTCTAGCACATTCGTTCAACTTATGCCGCTCCTATTTCAGATAGCGGATTGGCCTATGCGGCATCGCAAAGCGCATGAAATGTCGAGTAAAATGCACTATTAAACTTCTAGGGTAGGGCAAACAGAGACCCGATTAGATCATTTTATGCTATGGTTAATTTAAGAATTCAGCAAAATTCTATCGCATTTGTTCAATTTACGTCGATCCTGTTTCAGATAGCGTACTGGGCTAGCCGGCATCTTAAAGCGCGTGGAATGACGAGTGAGATGCACTATTAAACTTCTAGGGTAGGGCAAACAGAGACCAGATTAGATCATTTTATATTATGTTTAATTTAAGAATTCAGCGAAATTCTATCACATTTGTTCAATTTACGTCGCTCATATTTCAGATAGAGTATTGGGCTAAGCGGCAGCTCAAAGCGCATGATATGGCGAGTAAAATGCACTATTAAACTTCTAGGGTACGGTAAACAGAGACCCGATTAGATCATTTTATATTATGGTTAATTTAAGAATTCAGCGAAATCCTATCACATTTGTTCCATTTACGTCGCTCCTATTTCAGATAGCGTATTGGGCTAAGCGGCATCTCAAAGCGCATAACATGGTAAATAAAATGCGCTATTAAACTTCTAGATTAAGGCAAACAGAGACCCGATTAGATCATTTTATATTTTGGTTAATATAAGAATTCAGCGAAATTCTATCACATTTGTTCAATTTACGTCGCTCCTATTCCAGATAGCGTATTGGGCTAAGCGGCATCTCAAAGCGCATGAAATGGCGAATAAAATGCACTATTAAACTTCTAGGCTACGACGAACAGAGACCCGATTAGATCATTTTACATTATGGTTAATGAAAGAATTCAGCGAAATTCTATCACATTTGTTCAATTTACGTCGCTCCTCTTCCAAATAGCGTATCGGGATAAGCGGCATCTCAATGCGCATGAAATGGCGAGTAAAATGCACTGTTAAACATCTAGGATAAGGCAAACAGAGACCCGATTAGATCATTTTATATTACGGTTAATATAAGAATTCAGCATAATTCTATCACATTTGTTCAACTTACGTCGCTCCTATTTCAGATAGCGTACTGAGCTAGGCTGCATCTTAAAGCGCGTGGAATGGCGAGTAATATGCACTATTAACCTTCTATGAAAGGGCAATCAGAGACCAGATTAGATCATTTTATATTTTGGTTAATATAAGAGTTCAGCGAAATTCTATCACATTTATTCAATTTACGTCGCTCCTATTTCAGATAGCGAATTGGGCTAAGCGGCATCTCAAAGCGCATGAAATGACGAGTGGAATGCACTATTAAACTTCTAGGGTATTGCGAATAGAGACCCGATTAGATCATTTTACATTAAGGTTTATATAAGAATTCAGCGAAATCCTATCACATTTGTTCAATTTAAGTCGCTGATATTTCAGATAGCGTATTGGGCTAAGCGGCATCTCAAAGCGCAAGAAATGGCGAGTAAAATGCACTATTAAGCTGCTAGGGTAGGGCAAACAGAGACCCGATTAGATCATTTTATATTATGCTTAATTTAAGAATTCAGCCAAATTCTATCACATTTATTCAACTTACGCCGCTCCTATTTCAGATAGCGGATTGGCCTAAGCGGCATCGCAAAGCGCATGAAATGTCGAGTAAAATGCACTATTAAACTTCTAGGGTAGGGCAAACAGAGACCCGATTAGATCATTTTATATTATGGTTAATTTAAGAATTCAGGAATGTTCTATCACATTTGTTCAATTTACGTCGCTCCTATTTCAGATAGCGTACTAGGCTAGGCGGCACCTAAAAGCGCATGAAATGGCGAGTAAAATGCACTATTAAACTTCTAGGGTAAGGCAAACAGAGACCCGATTAGATCATTTTATATTTTGGTTAATATCAGAATTCAGGGAAATTCTATCACATTTGTTCAATTTACGTCGCTCCTATTTCAGATAGCGTGTTGAACTAAGCGGCATCTCAAAGCGCATGACATGGCGAGTAAAATGCACTATTATACTTCTAGGGTAGGGCAAACAGAGACCCGATTTGATCATTTTATATTATGGTTAATTTAAGAATTCAGGAATGTTCTATCACATTTGTTCAATTTACGTCGCTCCCATTTCAGATAGCGTACTAGGCTAGGCGGCATCTCAAAGCGCATGAAATGGCGAGTAAAATGCACTATTATACTTCTAGGGTAGGGCAAACAGAGACCCGATTTGATCATTTTATATTATGGTTAATTTAAGAATTCAGGAATGTTCTATCACATTTGTTCAATTTACGTCGCTCCTATTTCAGATAGCGTACTAGGCTAGGCGGCATCTCAAAGCGCATGAAAAGGCGAGTAAAATGCACTATTAAACTTCTAGGGAAAGGCAAACAGAGACCCGATTAGATCATTTTATATTACGGTGAATATAATATTTCAGCGTAATTCTATCGCATTTGTTCAACTTACGTCGCTCCTATTTCAGATAGCGTACTGGGATAGGCGGCATCTTAAAGCGCGTGGAATGGCGAGCAAAATGCACTATTACACTTCTATGATAGGGGAATCAGAGACCCGAGTAGATCATTTTATATTTTGGTTAACATAAGAATTCAGCGAAATTCTATCACATTTGTTCAATTTACGCCGCTCCTATTTCAGATAGCGTATTGGGCTAAGCGGCATCTCAAAGCGCATGAAATGGGGAATAAAATGCACTATTAAACTTCTAGGCTACGGCTAACAGAGACCCGATTAGATCATTTTACATTATGGTTAATGAAAGAATTCAGCGAAATTCTATCACATTTGTTCAATTTACGTCGCTCCTATTTCAGATAGCGTATTGGGATAAGCGGCATCTCAATGCGCATGAAATGGCGAGTAAAATGCACTGTTAAACATCTAGGATAAGGCAAACAGAGTCCCGATTAGATCATTTTATATTACGGTTAATATAAGAATTCAGCGTAATTCTATCACATTTGTTCAACTTACGTCGCCCCTATTTCAGATAGCGTACTGAGCTAGGCGGCATCTTAAAGCGCGTGGAATGGCTAGTAAAATGCACTATTATACTTCTAGGGTAGGGCAAACAGAGACCCGATTTGATCATTTTATATTATGGTTAATTTAAGAATTCAGGAATGTTCTATCACATTTGTTCAATTTACGTCGCTCCCATTTCAGATAGCGTACTAGGCTAGGCGGCATCTCAAAGCGCATGAAATGGCGAGTAAAATGCACTATTATACTTCTAGGGTAGGGCAAACAGAGACCCGATTTGATCATTTTATATTATGGTTAATTTAAGAATTCAGGAATGTTCTATCACATTTGTTCAATTTACGTCGCTCCTATTTCAGATAGCGTACCAGGCTAGGCGGCATCTCAAAGCGCATGAAACGGCGAGTAAAATGCAGTATTAAACTTCTAGGGAAAGGCAAACGGAGACCCGATTAGATCATTTTATATTACGGTGAATATAATATTTCAGCGTAATTCTATCGCATTTGTTCAACTTACGTCGCTCCTATTTCAGATAGCGTACTGGGATAGGCGGCATCTTAAAGAGCGTGGAATGGCGAGTAAAATGCACTATTAAGCTTCTATGATAGGGGAATCAGAGACCCGAAGAGATCGTATTATATTATGGTTAATATAAGAATTCTGAGTAATTCTGTCACGTTTCAGACCCGATTAGATCATTTTATATTATGTTTAATTTAAGAATTCAGCAATGTTCTATCACATTTGTTCAATTTACGTCGCTCCTATTTCAGATGGCGTACTGGGCTAGGCGGCATCTTAAAGCGCTTGGAATGGCGAGTAAAATGCACTATTAAACTTCTATGATAGGGGAATCAGAGACCCGATTAGATCATTTTATATTTTGGTTAATATTAGAGTTCTGCGAAATTCTTTCACATTTATTCAATTTACGTCGCTCCTACTTCAGACAGCGAATTGGGCTAAGCGGCATCTCAAAGCGCATGAAATGACGAGTGAAATGCACTATTAAACTTCTAGGGTATTGCGAATAGAGACCCGATTAGATCATTTTACATTAAGGTTTATATAAGAATTCAGCGAAATCCTATCACATTTGTTCAATTTAAGTCGCTGATATTTCAGATAGCGTATTGGGCTAAGCGGCATCTCAAAGCGCAAGAAATGGCGAGTAAAATGCACTATTAAGCTGCTAGGGTAGGGCAAACAGAGACCCGATTAGATCATTTTATATTATGCTTAATTTAAGAATTCAGACAATTCTATCACATTTGTTCAATTTACGTCGCTCCTATTTCACATAGCGTACTGGGCTAGGCGGCATCTGAAAGCGCCTGAAATGGCGAGTAAAATGCACTATTAAACTTCTAGGGTAAGGCAAACAGAGACCCGATTATATCATTTTATATTGCGGTTAATATAAGAATTCAGCGAAATTCTATCACATTTGTTCAATTTACGTCGCTTCTATTTCAGACAGCGTATTGGGCTAAGCGGCATCTCAAAGCGCATTAAATGGCGAGTAAAATGCACTATTAAACTTCTAGGGTAGGGCAAACAGAGACCCGATTATATCATTTTATATTGCGGTTAATATAAGAATTCAGCGAAATTCTATCACATTTGTTCAACTTACGCCGCTCCTATTTCAGATAGCGGATTGGCCTAAGCGGCATCGCAAAGCGCATGAAATGTCGAGTAAAATGCACTATTAAACTTCTAGGGTAGGGCAAACAGAGACCCGATTAGATCATTTTATATTATGGTTAATTTAAGAATTCAGGAATGTGCTATCACATTTGTTCAATTTACGTCGCTCCTATTTCAGATAGCGTACTAGGCTAGGCGGAATCTCAAGGCGCATGAAATGGCGAGTAAAATGCACTATTAAACTTCTAGGGTAAGGCAAACAGAGACCCGATTAGATCATTTTATATTACGGTGAATATAATATTTCAGCGTAATTCTATCACATTTGTTCAACTTACGTCGCTCCTATTTCAGATAGCGTACTGGGCTAGGCGGCAACTTAAAGCGCGTGGAATGGCGAGTAAAATGCACTATTAAACTTCTATGATAGGGGAATCAGAGACCCGATTAGATCATTTTATATTATGTTTAATTTAAGAATTCAGCAATGTTCTATCACATTTGTTCAATTTACGTCGCTCCTATTTCAGATGGCGTACTGGGCTAGGCGGCATCTTAAAGCGCTTGGAATGGCGAGTAAAATGCACTATTAAACTTCTATGATAGGGGAATCAGAGACCCGATTAGATCATTTTATATTTTGGTTAATATTAGAGTTCTGCGAAATTCTTTCACATTTATTCAATTTACGTCGCTCCTACTTCAGACAGCGAATTGGGCTAAGCGGCATCTCAAAGCGCATGAAATGACGAGTGAAATGCACTATTAAACTTCTAGGGTATTGCGAATAGAGACCCGATTAGATCATTTTACATTAAGGTTAATATAAGAATGCAGCGAAATCCTATCACATTTGCTAAATTTACGTCGCTCCTATTTCAGATAGCGTATTGGTCTAAGCGGCATCTCAAAGCGCATGAAATGGCGAGTAAAATGCACTATTATACTTCTAGGGTAGGGCAAACAGTACCCGACTTGATCATTTTATGTTATGTTTAATTTAAGAATTCAGGCATG
This sequence comes from Macropis europaea, assembly GCA_916610135.2. Taxonomy (NCBI): domain Eukaryota; kingdom Metazoa; phylum Arthropoda; class Insecta; order Hymenoptera; family Melittidae; genus Macropis; species Macropis europaea. The sequence goes on along the minus strand of CAKAJE020001202.1, from coordinate 1,956,342 downwards.
TTCTATCACATTTGTTCAATTTACGTCGCTCCTATTTCAGATAGCGTACTAGGCTAGGCGGCATCTCAAAGCGCATGAAATGGCGAGTAAAATGCACTATTAAACTTCTAGGGTAAGGCACACAGAGACCCGATTAGATCATTTTATATTACGGTGAATATAATATTTCAGCGTAATTCTATCACATTTGTTCAACTTACGTCGCTCCTATTTCAGATAGCGTACTGGGCTAGGCGGCAACTTAAAGCGCGTCGAATGGCGAGTAAAATGCACTATTAAACTTCTATGATAGGGGAATCAGAGACCCGATTAGATCATTTTATATTATGGTTAATTTAAGAATTCAGCAATGTTCTATCACATTTGTTCAATTTACGTCGCTCCTATTTCAGATGGCGTACTGGGCTAGGCGGCATCTCAATGCGCATGAAATGGCGAGAAAATGCACTATTAAACTTCTATGGAAGGGCAAACGGAGACCCGATTAGATCATTTTATATTATGGTTAATTTAAGAATTCAGCAAAATTCTATCCCATTTGTTCAATTTACGTCGTTCCTATTTCAGATAGCCTACTGGGCTAGGCGGCATCTTAAAGCGCGTGGAATGGCGAGTATAACGCACTATTAACCTTCTATGATAGGGCAATCAGAGACCAGATTGGATCATTTTATATTTTGGTTAATATAAGTGTTCAGCGAATTTCTATCACATTTATTCAATTTACGTTGCTCCTATTTCAGATAGCGAATTGGGCTAAGCGGCATCTCAAAGCGCATGAAATGACGAGAGAAATGCACTATTAAGCTTCTAGGGTATTGCGAACAGAGACCCGATTAGATCATTTTACATTAAGGTTATTATAAGAATTCAGGGAAATTCTATCACATTTGTTCAATTTACGTCGCTCCTATTTCAGATAGCGTATTCGGCTAAGCGGCACCTCAAAGCGCATGAAATGGCGAGTAAAATGCACGATTAAACTTCTAGGGTATTGCGAACAGAGACCCGATTAGATCATTTTACATTAAGGTTAATATAAGAATGCAGCGAAATCCTATCACATTTGCTAAATTTACGTCGCTCCTATTTCAGATAGCGTATTGGTCTAAGCGGCATCTCAAAGCGCATGAAATTGCGAGTAAAATGCACTATTAAACTTCTAGGGTAGTGTACATTTGTTCAATTTACGTCGCCGCGAATTCAGATAGCGTATTGCGCTGGGTGGCATCTTAAAGCGCAAGAAATGTCGAGTAAAATGCACTATTAAACTTCTCGGATAGGGCAATCAGAGACCCGATTAGGTCATCTTATACTCTGGTTAATATAAGAATTCAGCGAAATTCTATCACATTTGTTCAATTTACGTCGCTCCTCTTTCAGATAGCGTATTGGGCTAATCGGCACCTTAAAGCGCATGAAATGACGAGTAAAATGCACTGTTAAACTTCTATGATAGGGCAATCAGAGACCCGATTAGATCATCTTATATTATTGTTAATGTAAGAATTCATCGTAACTCTATCACATTTGGTCAATTTACGTCGCTCCTATTTCAGATAACCTATTGGGCTGAACGGCACATTAAAGCGCATGAAATGGCGAGTAAAATGCACTATTAAACTTCTATGATAGCGCAATCAGAGACCCGATTAGATCATTTTAAATTATGGTTAATATAAGAATTCTTGCGTAATTCTATCACATTTGTTCAATTTACGTCGCTCCTATTTCAGGTAGCGTATTGGGCGCGGCGGCATCTTAAAGCGCATGATATGTCGAGTAAAATGCACTACTAAACTTCTCGGATAGGGCAATCAGAGACCCGATTAGGTCATTTTAAATTATGGTTAATATAAGAATTCTGCGTACTTCTATCACATTTGTCAATTTATGTCGCTCCTATTTCAGATAGCGTATTGGGTTAGGCGGCACCTTAAAGGGCATGAAATGACGAGTAAAATGCACTATTAAACTTCTATGATAGGGCAATCAGAGACCCGAATATATCGTATTATATTATGGTTAATTTAAGAATTCTGCGTACTTCTATCACGCTTGTGCAACTTACGTAGCTCCAATTTCAGATAGCGTATTGGGGAAGGCGGCACTTTAAAGCGCATGAAATGGCGAGTAAAATGCACTATTAAGCTTCTATGATAGAGCAACCAGCGAGCCGATTAGATCATTTTATAGTATGGTTAATATAAGAATTCTGCGTAATTCTATCGCATTTGTTCAATTTACGTCGCTCCTATTTCAGATAGCGTATTGGGCGAGGCGACATCTTAAAGCGCATGATATGTCGAGTAAAATGCACTACTAAACTTCTCGGATAGGGCAATCAGAGACCCGAAGAGGTCTTCTTATATTATGATTAATATAAGAATACAGCGTAATTCTATCACATTTGTTCAAATTACGTCGCTCCTATTTCAGATAGTATATTGGGCTAGGCGGCATCTTAAAGCGCGTGGAATGACGAGTAAAATGGACTACTAAACTTCTACGATAGGGCAATCAGAGACCCGATTAGATCATCTTATATTATAGTTAATTTAAGAATTCGTCGTAACTCTATCACATTTGTTCAATTCACATAGCTCCAATTTCGGATAGCGTATTGGGATAGGCGACACCTTAAAGCGCATGAAATCACGATTAAAATGGACTACTAAACTTCTACGATACGGCAATCAGAGACCCGATTAGATCATCTTATATTATGATTAATATAAGAATTCAGTGTAATTCTATCACATTTGTTCAATTTACGACGCTCCTATTTCAGATAGCGGATTGGGCTAAGCGGAATCTTAAAGCGCATGAAATGTCGAGCAAAATGCACTGCTAAACTTCTAGGATAGGGCAATCAGAGACACGATTAGATCATCTTATATTATAGTTAATTTAAGCATACTGCGTAATTCTATCACATTTGTTCAATTTACGTCGCCCCTATTTCAGATAGCGAATTGGGCTAGGTGGCATCTTCAAGCGCATGAAATGCCGAGTAAAATGCACTACTAAACTTCTCGGATAGGACAATCGGAGACCCGATTAGGTCATCTTATACTATGGTTAATATAAGAATTCAGCGAAGTTTTATCACATTTGCTCAATTTACGTCGCCCCTATTTCAGATAGCCTATTCATCTAGGTTGCACCTTAAATAGCATGAAATGTCGAATAAAATGCACTATTAAACTTCTAGGGTAGGGTAAACAGAGACCCGATTAGATCATTTTATATTATGGTTAATGTAAGAATTCAGCGAAATTCTATCACATTTGTTCAATTTACGTCGCTCCTATTTCAGATAGCGTATTAGGCTAGGTGGCATCTTAAAGCGCATTATATGTCGTGTAAAATGCACTATTAAACCTCTTGGATAGGGCAATCAGAGACCCGATTAGGTCATGTTATATTATGATTAATATAAGGATGCAGCGTAATTCTATCACATTTGTTCAATTTACGTCGCCCCTATTTCAGATAGCGCATTTGGGATAGGCGGCACCTTAAAACGCATGAAATGACGAGTAAATTGCACTATTAAACATCTGTGATAGGGCAATCAGAGACCCAAATAGATCATATTATATTATGATTAATATAAGAATTCTGCATAAGTCTATCACATTTGTTCAATTTACGTCGCTCCTGCTTCAGATGGCGTATTCGTCTAAGCGGCATCTTAAAGCGAATGAAATGTCGAGTAAAATGCACTATTAAACTTCTATGATAGGGCAATCAGAGATCCGATTAGATCATTTTATATTATGGTTCATATCAGAATGCAGCGTAATTCTATCACATTTGTTCAATTTACGTCGCTCCTATTTCAGATAGCGCATTTGGGATAGGCGGCACCTTAAAACGCATGAAATGACGAGTAAATTGCACTATTAAACATCTGTGATAGGGCAATCAGAGACCCAAATAGATCATATTATATTATGATTAATATAAGAATTCTGCATAAGTCTATCACATTTGTTCAATTTACGTCGCTCCTGCTTCAGATGGCGTATTCGTCTAAGCGGCATCTTAAAGCGAATGAAATGTCGAGTAAAATGCACTATTAAACTTCTATGATAGGGCAATCAGAGATCCGATTAGATCATTTTATATTATGGTACATATCAGAATGCAGCGTAATTCTATCACATTTGTTCAATTTACGTCGCTCCTATTTCAGATAGCGTATTGGTCTAAGCGGCATGTTAATGCGCATGAAATGACGATTAAAATGCACTACTAAACTTCTAGGATAGGGCAATCGGAGACCCGATTAGATCATTTTATATTATTCTTAATATAAGAATTCAACTTCATTTTATCACATTTTTCGATTTACGTCGCCAGTATTTCAGATACCGTATTGGGCTAGGTGGCATCGTAAAGCGCATGAAATGTCGAGTAAAATGCACTACTAAACTTCTAGGATAGGGCAATCAGAGACCCGATTAGGTCACCTTATATTATAATTAATATAAGGATGCAGCGTAATTCTATCACATTTTTTCAATTTACGTCGATCCTATTTCAGATAGCGTATTTGGAATAGGCGGCATCTTAAAGCGCATGCAATGACGAGTATAATGCACTATTAAACTTCTATGATAGGGCAATCACAGACCCCATTAGATAATTTTATATTATGTTTAATATAAGAATTCTGCAAAATTCTATCACCTTTGTTCAATTTACGTCGGTCCTATTTCAGATAGCGTATTGGGCTAAGCGGCACCTTAAAGCGCATGAAATGACGAGTAAAATGCACTATTAAACTTCTATGACAGGGCAATCAGAGACCCGAATAGGTCGTATTATATTACTGTTAATATAAGAATGCTGCGTAATTCTATCACGTTTGTTCAATTTACGTAGCTCCAATTTCAGATAGCGTATTGGGCTAGGTGGCACCTTAAAGCGCATGAAATGTCGAGTAAAATGCACTACTAAACTTCTAGGGTAGGGCAAACACAGACCCGATCACATCATTTTATATTATGGTTAATTTAAGAATTCAGCGAAGATCTATCACACTTGTTCAATTTACGTAGCTCCAATTTCAGAGAGCGTATTGGACTAGGCGGCATCATAAAGAGCATGAAATGTCGAGTAAAATGCACTATTAAACTTCTATGGTAGGGCTATCAGAGACCCGAATAGATCGTATAATATTATGGTTAATATAAGAATTCTGCGTAATTCTATCACGTGTGTTCAATTTACGTAGCTCCAATTTCAGATAGCGAATTGGGCTAGGTGGCATCTTCAAGCGCATGAAATGCCGAGTAAAATGCACTACTAAACTTCTCGGATAGGACAATCGGAGACCCGATTAGGTCATCTTATACTATGGTTAATATAAGAATTCAGCGAAGTTTTATCACATTTGCTCAATTTACGTCGCCCCTATTTCAGATAGCCTATTCATCTAGGTTGCACCTTAAATAGCATGAAATGTCGAATAAAATGCACTATTAAACTTCTAGGGTAGGGTAAACAGAGACCCGATTAGATCATTTTATATTATGGTTAATGTAAGAATTCAGCGAAATTCTATCACATTTGTTCAATTTACGTCGCTCCTATTTCAGATAGCGTATTAGGCTAGGTGGCATCTTAAAGCGCATTATATGTCGTGTAAGATGCACTATTAAACCTCTTGGATAGGGCAATCAGAGACCCGATTAGGTCATGTTATATTATGATTAATATAAGGATGCAGCGTAATTCTATCACATTTGTTCAATTTACGTCGCCCCTATTTCAGATAGCGCATTTGGGATAGGCGGCACCTTAAAACGCATGAAATGACGAGTAAATTGCACTATTAAACATCTGTGATAGGGCAATCAGAGACCCAAATAGATCATATTATATTATGATTAATATAAGAATTCTGCATAAGTCTATCACATTTGTTCAATTTACGTCGCTCCTGCTTCAGATGGCGTATTCGTCTAAGCGGCATCTTAAAGCGAATGAAATGTCGAGTAAAATGCACTATTAAACTTCTATGATAGGGCAATCAGAGATCCGATTAGATCATTTTATATTATGGTTCATATCAGAATGCAGCGTAATTCTATCACATTTGTTCAATTTACGTCGCTCCTATTTCAGATAGCGTATTGGTCTAAGCGGCATGTTAATGCGCATGAAATGACGATTAAAATGCACTACTAAACTTCTAGGATAGGGCAATCGGAGACCCGATTAGATCATTTTATATTATTCTTAATATAAGAATTCAACTTCATTTTATCACATTTTTCGATTTACGTCGCCAGTATTTCAGATACCGTATTGGGCTAGGTGGCATCGTAAAGCGCATGAAATGTCGAGTAAAATGCACTACTAAACTTCTAGGATAGGGCAATCAGAGACCCGATTAGGTCACCTTATATTATAATTAATATAAGGATGCAGCGTAATTCTATCACATTTTTTCAATTTACGTCGATCCTATTTCAGATAGCGTATTTGGAATAGGCGGCATCTTAAAGCGCATGCAATGACGAGTATAATGCACTATTAAACTTCTATGATAGGGCAATCACAGACCCCATTAGATCATTTTTATATTATGTTTAATATAAGAATTCTGCAAAATTCTATCACCTTTGTTCAATTTACGTCGGTCCTATTTCAGATAGCGTATTGGGCTAAGCGGCACCTTAAAGCGCATGAAATGACGAGTAAAATGCACTATTAAACTTCTATGACAGGGCAATCAGAGACCCGAATAGGTCGTATTATATTACTGTTAATATAAGAATGCTGCGTAATTCTATCACGTTTGTTCAATTTACGTAGCTCCAATTTCAGATAGCGTATTGGGCTAGGTGGCACCTTAAAGCGCATGAAATGTCGAGTAAAATGCACTACTAAACTTCTAGGGTAGGGCAAACACAGACCCGATCACATCATTTTATATTATGGTTAATTTAAGAATTCAGCGAAGATCTATCACACTTGTTCAATTTACGTAGCTCCAATTTCAGAGAGCGTATTGGACTAGGCGGCATCATAAAGAGCATGAAATGTCGAGTAAAATGCACTATTAAACTTCTATGGTAGGGCTATCAGAGACCCGAATAGATCGTATTATATTATGGTTAATATAAGAATTCTGCGTAATTCTATCACGTGTGTTCAATTTACGTAGCTCCAATTTCAGATAGCGAATTGGGCTAGGTGGCATCTTCAAGCGCATGAAATGCCGAGTAAAATGCACTACTAAACTTCTCGGATAGGACAATCGGAGACCCGATTAGGTCATCTTATACTATGGTTAATATAAGAATTCAGCGAAGTTTTATCACATTTGCTCAATTTACGTCGCCCCTATTTCAGATAGCCTATTCATCTAGGTTGCACCTTAAATAGCATGAAATGTCGAATAAAATGCACTATTAAACTTCTAGGGTAGGGTAAACAGAGACCCGATTAGATCATTTTATATTATGGTTAATGTAAGAATTCAGCGAAATTCTATCACATTTGTTCAATTTACGTCGCTCCTATTTCAGATAGCGTATTAGGCTAGGTGGCATCTTAAAGCGCATTATATGTCGTGTAAGATGCACTATTAAACCTCTTGGATAGGGCAATCAGAGACCCAATTAGGTCATGTTATATTATGATTAATATAAGGATGCAGCGTAATTCTATCACATTTGTTCAATTTACGTCGCCCCTATTTCAGATAGCGCATTTGGGATAGGCGGCACCTTAAAACGCATGAAATGACGAGTAAATTGCACTATTAAACATCTGTGATAGGGCAATCAGAGACCCAAATAGATCATATTATATTATGATTAATATAAGAATTCTGCATAAGTCTATCACATTTGTTCAATTTACGTCGCTCCTGCTTCAGATGGCGTATTCGTCTAAGCGGCATCTTAAAGCGAATGAAATGTCGAGTAAAATGCACTATTAAACTTCTATGATAGGGCAATCAGAGATCCGATTAGATCATTTTATATTATGGTTCATATCAGAATGCAGCGTAATTCTATCACATTTGTTCAATTTACGTCGCTCCTATTTCAGATAGCGTATTGGTCTAAGCGGCATGTTAATGCGCATGAAATGACGATTAAAATGCACTACTAAACTTCTAGGATAGGGCAATCGGAGACCCGATTAGATCATTTTATATTATTCTTAATATAAGAATTCAACGTCATTTTATCACATTTTTCGATTTACGTCGCCAGTATTTCAGATACCGTATTGGGCTAGGTGGCATCGTAAAGCGCATGAAATGTCGAGTAAAATGCACTACTAAACTTCTAGGATAGGGCAATCAGAGACCCGATTAGGTCACCTTATATTATAATTAATATAAGGATGCAGCGTAATTCTATCACATTTTTTCAATTTACGTCGATCCTATTTCAGATAGCGTATTTGGAATAGGCGGCATCTTAAAGCGCATGCAATGACGAGTATAATGCACTATTAAACTTCTATGATAGGGCAATCACAGACCCCATTAGATCATTTTATATTATGTTTAATATAAGAATTCTGCAAAATTCTATCACCTTTGTTCAATTTACGTCGGTCCTATTTCAGATAGCGTATTGGGCTAAGCGGCACCTTAAAGCGCATGAAATGACGAGTAAAATGCACTATTAAACTTCTATGACAGGGCAATCAGAGACCCGAATAGGTCGTATTATATTACTGTTAATATAAGAATGCTGCGTAATTCTATCACGTTTGTTCAATTTACGTAGCTCCAATTTCAGATAGCGTATTGGACTAGGCGTCATCTTCAAGCGCATGAAATGTCGAGTAAAATGCACTATTAAACTTCTAGGTTAGGGCAATCAGAGACCCGATTAGGTCATCTTATACTATGGTTAATATAAGTTTTCAGCGAACTTTTATCACATTTGCTCAATTTACGTCGTACCTATTTCAGATAGCATATTGGGCTAGGTGGCATCTTAAAGCGCATGGAATGTCGAGTAAAATGCTCTATTAAACTTCTAGGGTAGGGTAAACAGAGGCCCGATTAGATCATTTTATATTATGGTTAATTTAAGAATTCAGCGAAATTCTATCACATTTGTTCAATTTACGTCGCACCTATTTCAGATAGCGTATGGGGCCAAGCGGCACCTCAAAGCGCATGAAAGGTCGAGTAACATGCACTATTAAACTTCTATGGTAGGGCAATCAGAGACCCGAATAGATCGTATTATATTATGGTTAATATAAGAATTCTGCGTAATTCTATCATATTTGTTCAATTTATGTCGCTCCGATTTTAGATAGCATATTGGGCTAGGCGGCACCATAGAGCGCATGAAATGACGAGTAAAATGCAGTATTATACTTCTATGATAGGCCAATCAGAGATCCGATTAGATCATTTTATATTATGGTTCATATCAGAATGCAGCGTAATTCTATCACATTTGTTCAATGTACGTCGCTCCTATTTCAGATAGCGAATTGGTCTAAGCGGCATGTTAATGCGCATGAAATGACGATTAAAATGCACTACTAAACTTCTAGGATAGGGCAATCGGAGACCCGATTAGATCATTTTATATTATTCTGAATATAAGAATTAACCGTCATTTTATCACATTTTTCAATTTACGTCGCACCTATTTCAGATAGCGTATTCGTCTAAGCGGCATCTTAAAGCGCATGAAATGACGAGTACAATGCACTATTAAACTGCTATGATAGGGCAACCAGAGATCCGATTAGATCGTCGTATATTATGGTTACTTTAAGAATTCGTCGTAACTCTATCACATTTGTTCAATTTACGTAGCTCCAAATTCAGAAAGCGCATTGGGCTAGGCGGCACCTTATGCGCATGAAATGACGAGTAAAATGCACTATTAAACTTCTAGGATAGGGCAATCGGAGACCAGATTAGATCATTTTATATTGTTCTTAATATAAGAATTTAGCGTCATTTTATCACATTTTTCAATTTACGTCGCCCCTATTTCAGATAGCGAATTGGGCTATGTGGCATCTTAAAGCGCATGAAATGTCGAGTAAAATGCACTACTAAACTTCTAGGACAGGGCAATCGGAGACCCGATTAGGTGATCTTATATTATGGTTAATATAAGAATACAGCGAAAATTGATCACATTTGTGCAATTTACGTCGCCCCTATTTCAGATAGCGTATTGGGCTAGGTGGCATCCTGAAGCGCATGAAATGTCTAGCAAAATGCACTATTAAACTTCTAGGGTAGGGCAAACAGAGACCCGATTAGATCATTTTATATTATGGTTCATTTAAGAATTCAGCGAAATTCTATCACATTTGTTCAATTTACATCGCTCCTATTTCATATAGCGTATTGGGCTAGGCGGCATCTTATAGCGCGTAGAATGACCAGTAAAATGCACTGCTAACCTTCTATGATAGGACAATCAAAGACCCGATTAGATCATTCTATATTATGGTTAATATAAGAATTTTGTGTAATTCTATCACCTTTGTTCAATTTATGTCGCTCCTATTTCAGATAGCGTAGTGGGCTATGCGGCACCTTATAGCGCATAAAATGGCGAGTAAAATGCACTATTATACTTCTATGATAAGGCAATCAGAGACCCGATTAGGTCATCTTATATTATAGTTAATATAAGAATGCAGCGAAATTTTATCACATTTGTGCAATTTACGTCGCTCCCATTTCGGATAGCGTATTAGGCTAAGCGGCGCCTTAAAGCGCATGAGATGTCGAGTAAAATGCACTATTAAACTTATATGATAGGGCAATCAGAGACCCGATTTGATCATTTTATATTATTGTTAATGTAAGAATTCAATATAATTTTATCACATTTGTTCAATTTATGTCGCTCCTATTTCAGATAGCGTATTGGGCTTGGCGGCACCATAAAGCGCATGACATGACGAGTAAAATGCACTACTAACCTTCCATGATAGGGCAATCAGAGACCCGATTAGATCATTTTATATTATTGTTAATATAAGAATTCAACGTAATTTTATCACATTTGTTCAATTTACGTCGGTCGTATTTCAGATAGCGTATTGGGCTAAGCGGCATCTTGAAGCGCAAGAAATGTCGAGTAAAATGCACTACTAAACTTCTAGGATAGGGCAATCAGAGGCCCGATTAGATAATCTTATATTATGATTAATATAAGAATTCAGTGCAATTCTATCACATTTGTTCAATTTACGTCGCTCCTATTTCAGATAGCGTATTGGGCTACGCGGCACCTTAAAGCGCATGAAATGACGAGTAAAATGCTCTATTAAACTTCTATGATAGGGCAATCAGAGACCCGAGTAAATCATATTATATTAATGTTAATATAAGAATTCTGAGTAATTCTATCACATTTGTTCAATTTACGACGCTCCTATTTCAGATAGCATATTGGGCTAAGCGTCACCTTGAAGCGCATGATATGGCGAGTAAAATGCACTCTTGAACTTCCATGCTAGGGCAATCAGAGACCCGATTAGATTATTTTATATTATTGTTAATATAAGAATTCAACGTAATTTTATCACATTTGTTCAATTTACGTCGCCCCTATTTCAGATAGCGTATTGGGCTAGGTGGCATCTTAAAGCTCATGAAATGTCGAGTAAAATGCACTATTAAACTTCTAGGGTAGGGCAAACTGAGGCCCGATTAGATCATTTTATATTATGGTTAATTTAAGAATTCAGCGAAACTCTATCACACTTGCTCAATTTACGTAGCTCCAATTTCGGATGGCGTATTGGGATAGGCGGCACCTTGAAGCGCATGAAATGACGAGTAAAATGCACTATTAAACTTCTATGATAGGGCAATCAGAGACCCGATTAGATCATTTTATATTATCGTTAATATAAGATTTCTGCGTAATTCTATCACATTTGTTCAATTTATGTGGCTCCTATTTCAGATAGCGTATTGGGCTAGGCGGCACCTTAAAGCGCATGAAATGGCGTGTAAAATGCACTATTAAACTTCTATGATAGGGCCATCAGAGACCCGATTAGATCATTTTAAGTTATGATTAATATAAAAATTCGGCGTAATTTTATCACACTTGTTCAACTTACGACGCTCCTATTTCAGATAGCGAATTGGGCTTGGCTGCATCTTAAAGCGCAGGAAATGTCGAGCAAAATGCACTACTAAACTTCTAGGATGCGACAATCAGAGATCCAATTAGGTCAACTTATATTATGGTTAATTTAAGAATTCAGCGAAACTCTATCACATTTGTTCAATTTACGTAGCTCCAACTTCAGATTGCGTATTGGTCTAGGTGGTACCTTAAAGCGTATGAAATGACGAGTTAAATGCACTGTTACACTTCTAGGGTAGGACAAACAGAGACCCGATTAGATCATTTTATATTATGGTTAATATAAGAATTCTGCGTAATTCTATCACATTTGTTCAATTTACGACGCTCCTATTTCAGATAGTTTATTGGGCTAGGTGGCATCTTAGAGCGCGTGGAATGGCGAGTAAAATGCACTACTAACCTTCTATGATAGGGCAATCAGAGACCCGAATAGATCATATTATATTATGATTGATATAAGAATTCTGCGTAATTCTATCACGGTTGTTCAATTTACGTAGCACCGATTTCAGATAGCGTACTGGACTAGCCAGCGCCTTAAAGCGCAAGGAGTGGCGAGTAAAATGCACTACTAACCTTCTCGGATGCGGCCATCACAGATCAGATTAGATCATTTTGTATTATGGGTAATATAAGAATTCTTAGCGTATTGGGCTAAGCGGCATCTGAAACCGCATAACATGTCGAGTAAAATGCACTATTAAACTTCTATGATAGGGCAATCAGAGACCCGTTTAGATCATTTTATATTATGGTTAATATAAGAATTCCGCGTAATTCTATCACATTTGCTCAATTCACGTAGCTCCTATTTCAGATAGTGTATTGGTCTAAGCGGCATCTTAAAGCGCCTGAAATGTCGAGTAAAATGCTCTACAAAACTACTAGGATAGGGCGATTAGAGACCCGATTATATAATCTTATATTATGATTAATATAAGAATGCAGCGTAATTCCATCACATTTCTTCAATTTACGTCTCTCCTATTACAGATAGCGTATTAGGCGATGCGGCATCTCAAAGCGCATGAAACGGCGAGTAAAATGCACTATTAAACTTCGAGGGTAGGACAATCAGAGACCCGATTAGATCATTCAATATTATGGTTAATATAAGATTTCAGCGTAATTCTATCACATTTGTTCAATTTACGTCGCTCCTATTTCAGATAGTGTATTGGTCTAAGCGGCATCTTAAAGAGGATGAAATGTCGAGCAGAATGCAATACTAAGGTTCCATGATAGGGCAATCAGAGACCCGATTAGATCATTTTATATTATGGTTAATATAAAAATGCAGCGTAACTCTATCACATTTGTCCAATCAGGTCGCTCCTATCTCAGATAGCGAATCGAGCTAGGCGGCATCCTACAGCGCATGAAATGTCGAGTAAAATGCACTACTATCCATCTATGATAGGGCAATCAGAGACCCGATTAGATCATTTTATATTAAGGTTATTATAAGATTTCAGCGTAATTCTATCACATTTGTTCAATTTATGTCGCTCCTATTTCAAATAGTGTTTTGGGCGAGGCGGCACCTTACAGCGCGTGGAATGACAAGTAAAATGCACTACTAACCTTCTACGATAGGGCAATCAGAGGCCCGATTAGATCATTTTATATTATGGTTATTATAAGAATGCAGCGTAATTTTATCACATCTGTTCAATTTACGTCGCCCCTATTTCAGATAGTGTATTGGGCTAGGTTGCATCATAAAGCGCATCAAATGCCGAGTAAAATGCACTATTAATCTTCTCTGTTAGGGCAATCAGAGACCCGATTAGATCATTTTATATTATTGTTAATATAAGAATTCTGCGTAATTCTATCACATTTGGTCAATTTACGTCGCTCCTATTTCAGATAGCGTATTGGGCTGGGCGGCACTTTAAAGGGCATGAAATGACGAGTAAAATGCACTATTAAACTTCTAGGGTAGGTAAACATAGACCCGATTAGATCATTTTATCTTATGGTTAATTTAAGAATTCAGCGGAATTCTATCACATTTGTTCAATTTACATCGCTCCTATTTCAGATAGCGTATTGGGATAAGCGGCACCTTAAAGCGCATGACATGACGAGTAAAATGCACTATTAAACTTCTATGATAGGGCAATCAGAGACCCGAATAGATCGTATTATATTATGGTTTATATAAGAATTCAGCGTAATTCTATCACATTTGTTCAATTTATGTCGCTCCTACTTCAGATAGCGTATTGGGCTAAGCGGCATCTTAAAGCGCATGAAATGTCGAGTAAAATGCTACACTAAACATCTAGGATAGGGCAATCAGAGACCCGATAAGGTCATCTTATGTTTTGATTAATATAAGAATTCTGCGTAATTCTATCACGTTTGTTCAATGTACGTAGCTCCAATTTCAGATAGCGTATTGGGCTAGGCGGCATCTTAAAGCGCATGAAATGTCGAGTAAAATGCACTGCCAAACTTCTCGGATAGGGCTAACAGAGACCTGATTAGGTCATCTTATATTATGGTTAATATAAGAATTCAGCGAAATATTATCACATTTGTTCAATTTACGTCGCTCCTATTTCCGATAGCGTATTGGGCTAAGCGGCACCTTAAAGCGCATGAAATATCGAGTAAAATGCACTATTAAACTTCTAGGGTAGGGCAAACAGACACCCGAGAAGATCATTTTATATTATGGTTCATTTAAGAATTCAGCAAAATTCTGTCACATTTGTTCAATTTACGTCGCTCCTATTTCAGATAGCGTATAGGGCTAGGCGGCATCTTAAAGCGCGTAGAATGTCGAGTAAAATCCACTACTAACCTTCTATGATAGGGCAATCAAAGAACCGATTAGATCATTCTGTACTATGGTTAACATAAGAATTCTGCGTAATTCTATCACATTTGTTCAATTTACGACGCTCCTATTTCAGATAGTATATTGGGCTAGGCGGCATCTTAAAGCGCATGGAATGACGAGTAAATTGCTCTGCAAACCTCCTATGATAGAGCAATCAGAGACCCGAATAGATCATATTATATTATGGTTAATATAAGAATTCTGCGTAATTCTATTACATTTGTTGAATTTACGTCGCTCCTATTTCAGATAGCGTATTGGGCTAAGCGGTATCTCAAAGCGCATGAAATAGCGAGAAAATGCACTATTAAACTTCTAGGGTAGGACAAACAGAGACCCGATTAAATTATTTTATATTTTGGTTTATATAAGAATTCAGCGAAATTCTATCACATTTGTTCAATTTACGTCGCTCCTATTTCAGATAGCGTATTGGGATAGGCGACATCTTAAAGCGCATGGACTGACGAGTAAAATGAACTATTAAACTTCTATGATAGGACAATCAGAGACCCGATTAGATCATTCTATATTATGGTTAATATAAGAATTCAGCAAGATTCTATCACATTTGTTCAATTTACGTCGCTCCTATTTCAGATAGCGTACTGTGCTAGGCGGCGGCTTAAAGCGCGTGGAATGGCGAGTAAAATGCACTATTAAACTTCTAGGCAAGGGCAATCAGAGACCCGATTACATCATTTTATATTTTGGTTAATTTAAGAATTCAGCAATATTCTATCACATTTGTTCAATTTACGCCGCTCCTATTTCAGATAGCGTACTGGGCTAGGCGGCATCTCATAGCGCATGAAATGACGAGTGGATTGCACTATTAACCTTCTAGGTTAGAGCGAACAGAGACCCGATTAGATCATTTTACATTATGGTTAATATAAGAATTCAGCGAAATTCTATCACATTTGTTCAATTTGCGTCGCTCCTATTTCAGATAGCGTATTGGGCTAAGCGGCATCTCAAAGCGCATGAAATGGCGAGTAACATGCACTATTATACTTCTAGGGTAAGGCAAACAAAGACCCGATTAGATCATTTTATATTACGGTTAATATAAGAATTCAGCGTAATTCTATCACATTTGCTTGAATTACGTCGCTCCTATTTCAAATAGCATACTAGGCTAGGCGGCATCTTAAATCCCGTGGAATGGCGAGTAAAATGCACTATTAATCTTCGATGACAGGCCTATTAGA
This sequence comes from Macropis europaea, assembly GCA_916610135.2. Taxonomy (NCBI): domain Eukaryota; kingdom Metazoa; phylum Arthropoda; class Insecta; order Hymenoptera; family Melittidae; genus Macropis; species Macropis europaea. The sequence continues at coordinate 1,940,137 of CAKAJE020001202.1, read as the reverse complement.
GACCCGATTAGATTATTTTATATTTTGGTTTATATAAGAATTCAGCGAAATTCTATCACATTTGTTCAATTTACGTCGCTCCTATTTCAGGTAGCGTACTGGGATAGGCGGCATCTTAAAGCGCGTGGAATGGCGAGTAAAATGCACTATTACACTTCTAGGTTAGGGCGAACGGAGACCCGATTAGATCATTTTCATTATGGTTAATATAAGAATTCAGCGAAATTCTATCACATTTGTTCAATTTCCGTGGCTCCTATTTCAGATAGCGTATTGGGCTAGGCGGCATCTAAAGGCGCGTGGAATGCCGAGTGAAATGAACTATTAACCTTCTACGATAGGGCAATCAGAGACTCGATTAGATCATTTTATATTTTGGTTAATATAAGGATTCAGCGAAATTCTATCACGTTTGTTCAATTTACGTCGCTCCTATTTCAGATAGCATATTGGGCTAGGCGGCATCTTAAAGCGCATGAAATGTCGAGTAAAATGCACTATTAAGCTTCTAGGTTAAGGCAATCAGAGACCCGATTAGATCATTTTATTTTATGGCTAATATAAGAATTCTGCGTGATTCGATCACATTTGTTCAATTTACGTCGCTCCTATTTCAGATACCGTATTGTGCTAAGCGGCACCTTAAAGCGCATGAAATGTCGAGTCAAATGCACTACTAAACATCGAGGATAGGGCAATCAGAGACCCGATTAGGTCATCTTATATTATGATTAATATAAGAATTCAGCGTAATTCTATCACATTTGTTCAATTTACGTCTCTCCTATTTCAGATGGCGTATTGGGGTAGGCTGCATCTTAAAGCGCATGGAATGGCGAGTAAAATGCACTATAAAACTTCTATGATAGGGCAATCAGAGAACCGATTAGATCATTCTATATTATGGTTAATATAAGAATTCAGCGAAATTCTATCACATTTGTTCAATTTACGTCGCTCCTATTTCAGATAGCGTATTGGGCTAGGCGGCACCTTAAAGCGCATGATATGTCGAGTAAAATGCACTACTAAACTTCTCGGATAGGGCAATCAGAGACCCGATTTGGTCATCTTATATTATGGTTAATATAAGAATTCAGCGAAATTCTATCACATTTGTTCAATTTACGTCGCTCCTATTTCAGATAGCGTATTGGGCTATGCGGCACCTTAAAGAGCATGAAATGACGAGTAAAATGCACTATTAAACTTCTATGATAGGGCAATCAGAGACCCGAATAGATCGTATTATATTATGGTTAATATAAGAATTCTGCGTAACTCTATCACGTTTGTTCAATTTACGTCGCTCCTATTTCAGTTAGCGTATTGGGATAGGCGGCACCTTAAAGTGCATGAAATGTCGAGTACAATGCACTGTTAAACTTCTAGGATAGGGCAATCAGAGACCCGATAAGGTCATCTTATATTTTGATTAATATAAGGATGCAGCATAATTGTATCACATTTGTTCAATTTACGTCGCTCCTATTTCAGATAGCGTATTAGGCAAGGCGGCACCTTAAAGCGCATGGAATGGCGAGTAAAATACACTATAAAACTTCTATGATAGGGCAATCAGAGACCCGATTAGATCATTCTATATTATGGTTAATATAAGAATTCTGCGTAACTCTATCACATTTGTTCAATTTATGTCGCTCCTATTTCAGATAGCGTATTGGGCTAGTCGGCACCTTAAAGCGCATGAAATGACGAGTAAACTGCACAATTTAACTTCTATCATATGGCAATCAGAGACCCGAATTGATCGTATTATATTATGGTTAATATAAGAATTCTGCGTGATTCTATCACATTTGTTCTGTTTACGTCGCCCCTATTTCAGACAGCGTATTGTGCTAGGCGGCACATTAAAGCGCATGAAATGACGAGTAAAATGCACTATTAAACTTCTATGATAGGGCAATCAGAGACCCGAATAGATCGTATTATATTATGGTTAATATAAGAATTCTGCGTAATTCTATCACGTTCGTTCAATTTACGTAGCTCCAATTGCAGATAGCGTATTGGACTAGGCGGCATATTAAAGCGCATGAAATGTCGAGTAAAATGCACTACAAAACTCCACGGATAGGGCAATCAGAGACCCGATTAGGTCATTTTATATTATGGTTAATATAAGAATTCTGCGTAATTCTCTCAGACTTGTTCAATTTACGTCGCTCCTATTTCAGATAGCGTACTGGGATAGGCGACATCTTAAGGCGCATGAAATGACGAGTAAAATGCACTACTAAACTTCGAGGATAGGGCAATCAGAGATCCGATTAGGTCATCTTATATTATGATTAATATAAGAATTCAGCGTAATTCTATCACATTTGTTCAATTTACGTCGCTCCTATTTCAGATAGCGTATTGGGCTATGCGGCACCTTATAGAGCATGAAATGAGGAGTAAAATGCACTATTAAACTTCTATGATAGGGCAATCAGAGACCCGAATAGATCGTATTATATTATGGTTAATATAAGAATTCTGCGTAACTCTATCACGTTTGTTCAATTTACGTCGCTCCTATTTCAGATAGCGTATTGGGATAGGCGGCACCTTAAAGTGCATGAAATGTCGAGTACAATGCACTGTTAAACTTCTAGGATAGGGCAATTAGAGACCCGATAAGGTCATCTTATATTTTGATTAATATAAGGATGCAGCATAATTGTATCACATTTGTTCAATTTACGTCGCTCCTATTTCAGGTCGCCTATTGGGCTAAGCGGCATCCTAAAGCGTGTGGAATGTCGAGTGAAATGCACTATTAAACTTCTAGGGTGGGGCGAACAGAGACCCGATTATATCAATTTACATTATGGTTAATATAAGAATTCAGCGAAATTCTATCACATTTGTTCAATTTTCGTCGCTCCTATTTCAGATAGCGTATTGGGCTAAGCGGCACCTTAAAGCGCATGAAATGACGAGTAAAATGCACTATTAAACTTCTATGACAGGGCAATCAGAGACCCGAATAGGTCGTATTATATTACTGTTAATATAAGAATGCTGCGTAATTCTATCACGTTTGTTCAATTTACGTAGCTCCAATTTCAGATAGCGTATTGGACTAGGCGTCATCTTCAAGCGCATGAAATGTCGAGTAAAATGCACTATTAAACTTCTAGGTTAGGGCAATCAGAGACCCGATTAGGTCATCTTATACTATGGTTAATATAAGTTTTCAGCGAACTTTTATCACATTTGCTCAATTTACGTCGTACCTATTTCAGATAGCATATTGGGCTAGGTGGCATCTTAAAGCGCATGGAATGTCGAGTAAAATGCTCTATTAAACTTCTAGGGTAGGGTAAACAGAGGCCCGATTAGATCATTTTATATTATGGTTAATTTAAGAATTCAGCGAAATTCTATCACATTTGTTCAATTTACGTCGCACCTATTTCAGATAGCGTATGGGGCCAAGCGGCACCTCAAAGCGCATGAAAGGTCGAGTAACATGCACTATTAAACTTCTATGGTAGGGCAATCAGAGACCCGAATAGATCGTATTATATTATGGTTAATATAAGAATTCTGCGTAATTCTATCATATTTGTTAAATTTATGTCGCTCCGATTTTAGATAGCATATTGGGCTAGGCGGCACCATAGAGCGCATGAAATGACGAGTAAAATGCAGTATTATACTTCTATGATAGGCCAATCAGAGATCCGATTAGATCATTTTATATTATGGTTCATATCAGAATGCAGCGTAATTCTATCACATTTGTTCAATGTACGTCGCTCCTATTTCAGATAGCGAATTGGCCTAAGCGGCATGTTAATGCGCATGAAATGACGATTAAAATGCACTACTAAACTTCTAGGATAGGGCAATCGGAGACCCGATTAGATCATTTTATATTATTCTGAATATAAGAATTAACCGTCATTTTATCACATTTTTCAATTTACGTCGCACCTATTTCAGATAGCGTATTCGTCTAAGCGGCATCTTAAAGCGCATGAAATGACGAGTACAATGCACTATTAAACTGCTATGATAGGGCAACCAGAGATCCGATTAGATCGTCGTATATTATGGTTACTTTAAGAATTCGTCGTAACTCTATCACATTTGTTCAATTTACGTAGCTCCAAATTCAGAAAGCGCATTGGGCTAGGCGGCACCTTATGCGCATGAAATGACGAGTAAAATGCACTATTAAACTTCTAGGATAGGGCAATCGGAGACCAGATTAGATCATTTTATATTGTTCTTAATATAAGAATTTAGCGTCATTTTATCACATTTTTCAATTTACGTCGCCCCTATTTCAGATAGCGAATTGGGCTATGTGGCATCTTAAAGCGCATGAAATGTCGAGTAAAATGCACTACTAAACTTCTAGGACAGGGCAATCGGAGACCCGATTAGGTGATCTTATATTATGGTTAATATAAGAATACAGCGAAAATTGATCACATTTGTGCAATTTACGTCGCCCCTATTTCAGATAGCGTATTGGGCTAGGTGGCATCCTGAAGCGCATGAAATGTCTAGCAAAATGCACTATTAAACTTCTAGGGTAGGGCAAACAGAGACCCGATTAGATCATTTTATATTATGGTTCATTTAAGAATTCAGCGAAATTCTATCACATTTGTTCAATTTACATCGCTCCTATTTCATATAGCGTATTGGGCTAGGCGGCATCTTATAGCGCGTAGAATGACCAGTAAAATGCACTGCTAACCTTCTATGATAGGACAATCAAAGACCCGATTAGATCATTCTATATTATGGTTAATATAAGAATTTTGTGTAATTCTATCACCTTTGTTCAATTTATGTCGCTCCTATTTCAGATAGCGTAGTGGGCTATGCGGCACCTTATAGCGCATAAAATGACGAGTAAAATGCACTATTAAACTTCTATGACAGGGCAATCAGAGACCCGAATATATCGTATTATATTATGGTTAATATAAGAATTCTACGTAGTTCTATCACGTTTGTTCAATTTACGTTGCTACAAATTCAGATAGGGTATTGGACTAGGCGGCATCTTAAAGCGCTTGAAATGGCGAGTAAAATGCACTATTATACTTCTATGATAAGGCAATCAGAGACCCGATTAGGTCATCTTATATTATAGTTAATATAAGAATGCAGCGAAATTTTATCACATTTGTGCAATTTACGTCGCTCCCATTTCGGATAGCGTATTAGGCTAAGCGGCGCCTTAAAGCGCATGAGATGTCGAGTAAAATGCACTATTAAACTTATATGATAGGGCAATCAGAGACCCGATTTGATCATTTTATATTATTGTTAATGTAAGAATTCAATATAATTTTATCACATTTGTTCAATTTATGTCGCTCCTATTTCAGATAGCGTATTGGGCTTGGCGGCACCATAAAGCGCATGACATGACGAGTAAAATGCACTACTAACCTTCCATGATAGGGCAATCAGAGACCCGATTAGATCATTTTATATTATTGTTAATATAAGAATTCAACGTAATTTTATCACATTTGTTCAATTTACGTCGGTCGTATTTCAGATAGCGTATTGGGCTAAGCGGCATCTTGAAGCGCAAGAAATGTCGAGTAAAATGCACTACTAAACTTCTAGGATAGGGCAATCAGAGGCCCGATTAGATAATCTTATATTATGATTAATATAAGAATTCAGTGCAATTCTATCACATTTGTTCAATTTACGTCGCTCCTATTTCAGATAGCGTATTGGGCTACGCGGCACCTTAAAGCGCATGAAATGACGAGTAAAATGCTCTATTAAACTTCTATGATAGGGCAATCAGAGACCCGAGTAAATCATATTATATTAATGTTAATATAAGAATTCTGAGTAATTCTATCACATTTGTTCAATTTACGACGCTCCTATTTCAGATAGCATATTGGGCTAAGCGTCACCTTGAAGCGCATGATATGGCGAGTAAAATGCACTCTTGAACTTCCATGCTAGGGCAATCAGAGACCCGATTAGATTATTTTATATTATTGTTAATATAAGAATTCAACGTAATTTTATCACATTTGTTCAATTTACGTCGCCCCTATTTCAGATAGCGTATTGGGCTAGGTGGCATCTTAAAGCTCATGAAATGTCGAGTAAAATGCACTATTAAACTTCTAGGGTAGGGCAAACTGAGGCCCGATTAGATCATTTTATATTATGGTTAATTTAAGAATTCAGCGAAACTCTATCACACTTGCTCAATTTACGTAGCTCCAATTTCGGATGGCGTATTGGGATAGGCGGCACCTTGAAGCGCATGAAATGACGAGTAAAATGCACTATTAAACTTCTATGATAGGGCAATCAGAGACCCGATTAGATCATTTTATATTATCGTTAATATAAGATTTCTGCGTAATTCTATCACATTTGTTCAATTTATGTGGCTCCTATTTCAGATAGCGTATTGGGCTAGGCGGCACCTTAAAGCGCATGAAATGGCGTGTAAAATGCACTATTAAACTTCTATGATAGGGCCATCAGAGACCCGATTAGATCATTTTAAGTTATGATTAATATAAAAATTCGGCGTAATTTTATCACACTTGTTCAACTTACGACGCTCCTATTTCAGATAGCGAATTGGGCTTGGCTGCATCTTAAAGCGCAGGAAATGTCGAGCAAAATGCACTACTAAACTTCTAGGATGCGACAATCAGAGATCCAATTAGGTCAACTTATATTATGGTTAATTTAAGAATTCAGCGAAACTCTATCACATTTGTTCAATTTACGTAGCTCCAACTTCAGATTGCGTATTGGTCTAGGTGGTACCTTAAAGCGTATGAAATGACGAGTTAAATGCACTGTTACACTTCTAGGGTAGGACAAACAGAGACCCGATTAGATCATTTTATATTATGGTTAATATAAGAATTCTGCGTAATTCTATCACATTTGTTCAATTTACGACGCTCCTATTTCAGATAGTTTATTGGGCTAGGTGGCATCTTAGAGCGCGTGGAATGGCGAGTAAAATGCACTACTAACCTTCTATGATAGGGCAATCAGAGACCCGAATAGATCATATTATATTATGATTGATATAAGAATTCTGCGTAATTCTATCACGGTTGTTCAATTTACGTAGCACCGATTTCAGATAGCGTACTGGACTAGCCAGCGCCTTAAAGCGCAAGGAGTGGCGAGTAAAATGCACTACTAACCTTCTCGGATGCGGCCATCACAGATCAGATTAGATCATTTTGTATTATGGGTAATATAAGAATTCTTAGCGTATTGGGCTAAGCGGCATCTGAAACCGCATAACATGTCGAGTAAAATGCACTATTAAACTTCTATGATAGGGCAATCAGAGACCCGTTTAGATCATTTTATATTATGGTTAATATAAGAATTCCGCGTAATTCTATCACATTTGCTCAATTCACGTAGCTCCTATTTCAGATAGTGTATTGGTCTAAGCGGCATCTTAAAGCGCCTGAAATGTCGAGTAAAATGCTCTACAAAACTACTAGGATAGGGCGATTAGAGACCCGATTATATAATCTTATATTATGATTAATATAAGAATGCAGCGTAATTCCATCACATTTCTTCAATTTACGTCTCTCCTATTACAGATAGCGTATTAGGCGATGCGGCATCTCAAAGCGCATGAAACGGCGAGTAAAATGCACTATTAAACTTCGAGGGTAGGACAATCAGAGACCCGATTAGATCATTCAATATTATGGTTAATATAAGATTTCAGCGTAATTCTATCACATTTGTTCAATTTACGTAGCTCCAATTTCAGATTGCGTATTGGTCTAGGCGGCACATTAAAGCGTATGAAATGACGAGTAAAATGCACTACTGAACTTCTTGGATAGGATAATCCGATACCCGATTAGGTCATTTTATCTTATGGTTAATTTAAGAATTCAGCGGAATTCTATCACATTTGTTCAATTTACGTCGCTCCTATTTCAGATAGTGTATTGGTCTAAGCGGCATCTTAAAGAGGATGAAATGTCGAGCAGAATGCAATACTAAGGTTCCATGATAGGGCAATCAGAGACCCGATTAGATCATTTTATATTATGGTTAATATAAAAATGCAGCGTAACTCTATCACATTTGTCCAATCAGGTCGCTCCTATCTCAGATAGCGAATCGAGCTAGGCGGCATCCTACAGCGCATGAAATGTCGAGTAAAATGCACTACTATCCATCTATGATAGGGCAATCAGAGACCCGATTAGATCATTTTATATTAAGGTTATTATAAGATTTCAGCGTAATTCTATCACATTTGTTCAATTTATGTCGCTCCTATTTCAAATAGTGTTTTGGGCGAGGCGGCACCTTACAGCGCGTGGAATGACAAGTAAAATGCACTACTAACCTTCTACGATAGGGCAATCAGAGGCCCGATTAGATCATTTTATATTATGGTTATTATAAGAATGCAGCGTAATTTTATCACATCTGTTCAATTTACGTCGCCCCTATTTCAGATAGTGTATTGGGCTAGGTTGCATCATAAAGCGCATCAAATGCCGAGTAAAATGCACTATTAATCTTCTATGTTAGGGCAATCAGAGACCCGATTAGATCATTTTATATTATTGTTAATATAAGAATTCTGCGTAATTCTATCACATTTGTTCAATTTACGTCGCTCCTATTTCAGATAGCGTATTGGGCTGGGCGGCACTTTAAAGGGCATGAAATGACGAGTAAAATGCACTATTAAACTTCTAGGGTAGGTAAACATAGACCCGATTAGATCATTTTATCTTATGGTTAATTTAAGAATTCAGCGGAATTCTATCACATTTGTTCAATTTACGTCGCTCCTATTTCAGATAGCGTATTGGGATAAGCGGCACCTTAAAGCGCATGACATGACGAGTAAAATGCACTATTAAACTTCTATGATAGGGCAATCAGAGACCCGAATAGATCGTATTATATTATGGTTTATATAAGAATTCAGCGTAATTCTATCACATTTGTTCAATTTATGTCGCTCCTACTTCAGATAGCGTATTGGGCTAAGCGGCATCTTAAAGCGCATGAAATGTCGAGTAAAATGCTACACTAAACATCTAGGATAGGGCAATCAGAGACCCGATAAGGTCATCTTATGTTTTGATTAATATAAGAATTCTGCGTAATTCTATCACGTTTGTTCAATGTACGTAGCTCCAATTTCAGATAGCGTATTGGGCTAGGCGGCATCTTAAAGCGCATGAAATGTCGAGTAAAATGCACTGCCAAACTTCTCGGATAGGGCTAACAGAGACCTGATTAGGTCATCTTATATTATGGTTAATATAAGAATTCAGCGAAATATTATCACATTTGTTCAATTTACGTCGCTCCTATTTCCGATAGCGTATTGGGCTAAGCGGCACCTTAAAGCGCATGAAATATCGAGTAAAATGCACTATTAAACTTCTAGGGTAGGGCAAACAGACACCCGAGAAGATCATTTTATATTATGGTTCATTTAAGAATTCAGCGAAATTCTGTCACATTTGTTCAATTTACGTCGCTCCTATTTCAGATAGCGTATAGGGCTAGGCGGCATCTTAAAGCGCGTAGAATGACGAGTAAAATCCACTACTAACCTTCTATGATAGGGCAATCAAAGAACCGATTAGATCATTCTGTACTATGGTTAACATAAGAATTCTGCGTAATTCTATCACATTTGTTCAATTTACGACGCTCCTATTTCAGATAGTATATTGGGCTAGGCGGCATCTTAAAGCGCATGGAATGACGAGTAAATTGCTCTGCAAACCTCCTATGATAGAGCAATCAGAGACCCGAATAGATCATATTATATTATGGTTAATATAAGAATTCTGCGTAATTCTATTACATTTGTTGAATTTACGTCGCTCCTATTTCAGATAGCGTATTGGGCTAAGCGGTATCTCAAAGCGCATGAAATAGCGAGAAAATGCACTATTAAACTTCTAGGGTAGGACAAACAGAGACCCGATTAAATTATTTTATATTTTGGTTTATATAAGAATTCAGCGAAATTCTATCACATTTGTTCAATTTACGTCGCTCCTATTTCAGATAGCGTATTGGGATAGGCGACATCTTAAAGCGCATGGACTGACGAGTAAAATGAACTATTAAACTTCTATGATAGGACAATCAGAGACCCGATTAGATCATTCTATATTATGGTTAATATAAGAATTCAGCAAGATTCTATCACATTTGTTCAATTTACGTCGCTCCTATTTCAGATAGCGTACTGTGCTAGGCGGCGGCTTAAAGCGCGTGGAATGGCGAGTAAAATGCACTATTAAACTTCTAGGCAAGGGCAATCAGAGACCCGATTACATCATTTTATATTTTGGTTAATTTAAGAATTCAGCAATATTCTATCACATTTGTTCAATTTACGCCGCTCCTATTTCAGATAGCGTACTGGGCTAGGCGGCATCTCATAGCGCATGAAATGACGAGTGGATTGCACTATTAACCTTCTAGGTTAGAGCGAACAGAGACCCGATTAGATCATTTTACATTATGGTTAATATAAGAATTCAGCGAAATTCTATCACATTTGTTCAATTTGCGTCGCTCCTATTTCAGATAGCGTATTGGGCTAAGCGGCATCTCAAAGCGCATGAAATGGCGAGTAACATGCACTATTATACTTCTAGGGTAAGGCAAACAAAGACCCGATTAGATCATTTTATATTACGGTTAATATAAGAATTCAGCGTAATTCTATCACATTTGCTTAAATTACGTCGCTCCTATTTCAAATAGCATACTAGGCTAGGCGGCATCTTAAATCCCGTGGAATGGCGAGTAAAATGCACTATTAATCTTCGATGACAGGCCTATTAGAGACCCGATTAGATTATTTTATATTTTGGTTTATATAAGAATTCAGCGAAATTCTATCACATTTGTTCAATTTACGTCGCTCCTATTTCAGGTAGCGTACTGGGATAGGCGGCATCTTAAAGCGCGTGGAATGGCGAGTAAAATGCACTATTACACTTCTAGGTTAGGGCGAACGGAGACCCGATTAGATCATTTTCATTATGGTTAATATAAGAATTCAGCGAAATTCTATCACATTTGTTCAATTTCCGTGGCTCCTATTTCAGATAGCGTATTGGGCTAGGCGGCATCTAAAGGCGCGTGGAATGCCGAGTGAAATGAACTATTAACCTTCTACGATAGGGCAATCAGAGACTCGATTAGATCATTTTATATTTTGGTTAATATAAGGATTCAGCGAAATTCTATCACGTTTGTTCAATTTACGTCGCTCCTATTTCAGATAGCATATTGGGCTAGGCGGCATCTTAAAGCGCATGAAATGTCGAGTAAAATGCACTATTAAGCTTCTAGGTTAAGGCAATCAGAGACCCGATTAGATCATTTTATTTTATGGCTAATATAAGAATTCTGCGTGATTCGATCACATTTGTTCAATTTACGTCGCTCCTATTTCAGATACCGTATTGTGCTAAGCGGCACCTTAAAGCGCATGAAATGTCGAGTAAAATGCACTACTAAACATCGAGGATAGGGCAATCAGAGACCCGATTAGGTCATCTTATATTATGATTAATATAAGAATTCAGCGTAATTCTATCACATTTGTTCAATTTACGTCTCTCCTATTTCAGATGGCGTATTGGGGTAGGCTGCATCTTAAAGCGCATGGAATGGCGAGTAAAATGCACTATAAAACTTCTATGATAGGGCAATCAGAGACCCGATTAGATCATTCTATATTATGGTTAATATAAGAATTCAGCGAAATTCTATCACATTTGTTCAATTTACGTCGCTCCTATTTCAGATAGCGTATTGGGCTAGGCGGCACCTTAAAGCGCATGATATGTCGAGTAAAATGCACTACTAAACTTCTCGGATAGGGCAATCAGAGACCCGATTTGGTCATCTTATATTATGGTTAATATAAGAATTCAGCGAAATTCTATCACATTTGTTCAATTTACGTCGCTCCTATTTCAGATAGCGTATTGGGCTATGCGGCACCTTAAAGAGCATGAAATGACGAGTAAAATGCACTATTAAACTTCTATGATAGGGCAATCAGAGACCCGAATAGATCGTATTATATTATGGTTAATATAAGAATTCTGCGTAACTCTATCACGTTTGTTCAATTTACGTCGCTCCTATTTCAGATAGCGTATTGGGATAGGCGGCACCTTAAAGTGCATGAAATGTCGAGTACAATGCACTGTTAAACTTCTAGGATAGGGCAATCAGAGACCCGATAAGGTCATCTTATATTTTGATTAATATAAGGATGCAGCATAATTGTATCACATTTGTTCAATTTACGTCGCTCCTATTTCAGATAGCGTATTAGGCAAGGCGGCACCTTAAAGCGCATGGAATGGCGAGTAAAATACACTATAAAACTTCTATGATAGGGCAATCAGAGACCCGATTAGATCATTCTATATTATGGTTAATATAAGAATTCTGCGTAACTCTATCACATTTGTTCAATTTATGTCGCTCCTATTTCAGATAGCGTATTGGGCTAGTCGGCACCTTAAAGCGCATGAAATGACGAGTAAACTGCACAATTTAACTTCTATCATATGGCAATCAGAGACCCGAATTGATCGTATTATATTATGGTTAATATAAGAATTCTGCGTGATTCTATCACATTTGTTCTGTTTACGTCGCCCCTATTTCAGACAGCGTATTGTGCTAGGCGGCACCTTAAAGCGCATGAAATGACGAGTAAAATGCACTATTAAACTTCTATGATAGGGCAATCAGAGACCCGAATAGATCGTATTATATTATGGTTAATATAAGAATTCTGCGTAATTCTATCACGTTCGTTCAATTTACGTAGCTCCAATTGCAGATAGCGTATTGGACTAGGCGGCATATTAAAGCGCATGAAATGTCGAGTAAAATGCACTACAAAACTCCACGGATAGGGCAATCAGAGACCCGATTAGGTCATTTTATATTATGGTTAATATAAGAATTCTGCGTAATTCTCTCAGACTTGTTCAATTTACGTCGCTCCTATTTCAGATAGCGTACTGGGATAGGCGACATCTTAAGGCGCATGAAATGACGAGTAAAATGCACTACTAAACTTCGAGGATAGGGCAATCAGAGATCCGATTAGGTCATCTTATATTATGATTAATATAAGAATTCAGCGTAATTCTATCACATTTGTTCAATTTACGTCGCTCCTATTTCAGATAGCGTATTGGGGTAGGCTGCATCTTAAAGCGCATGGAATGGCGAGAAAAATGCACTATAAAACTTCTATGATAGGGCAATCAGAGATCTGATTAGATCATTCTATATTATGGTTAATATAAGAATTCTGCGTAATTCTATCACGTTTGTTCAATTTACGTCGCTCCCATTTCAGATAGCGTATTGTGCTAAGCGGCATCTTAAAGCGCATGAAATGTCGAGTAAAATGCACTACTAAACTTCTAGGATAGGGCAATCAGAGATCCGATTAGGTCATCTTATGTTTTGATTAATATAAGGATGCAGCGTAATTCTATCACATTTCTTCAATTTACGTCGCTCCTATTTCAGATAGCGTATTGGGCTAAGCTGCATCTTAAAGCGCATGAAATGGCGAGTAAAATGCACTATTAAACTTCGAGGTTAAGGCAAACAGAGACCCTATTAGATCATTTTATATTACGGTTAATATAAGAATTCAGCTTAATTCTATCAAATTTGTTCAATTTACGCCGCTCCTATTTCAGATAGCGTATTGGGCCAAGCGGCATCTCGACGCGCATGAAATGGCGAGTAAATTGCACTATTAAACTTCTAGGGTACGGCAAACAGAGACGCGATTAGATCATTTTATATTACGGTTAATTTAAGAATTCAGCGAAATTCTATCACATTTGATCAATTTACGTCGCTCCTATTTCAGATAGCGTATTGGGCTAAGCGGCATCTCAAAGCGCATGAAATGGCGAGTAAAATGCACTATTAAACTTCTAGGGTAAGGAAAACAGAGACCAGATTAGATCATTTTATATTACGGTTAACATAAGAATTCAGCGTAATTCTATCACACTTGTTCAGTTGACGTCGCTCCTATTTCAGGTCGCCTATTGGGCTAAGCGGCATCCTAAAGCGTGTGGAATGTCGAGTGAAATGCACTATTAAACTTCTAGGGTGGGGCGAACAGAGACCCGATTATATCATTTTACATTATGGTTAATATAAGAATTCAGCGAAATTCTATCACATTTGCTCAATTTACGTCGCTCCTATTTCAGATAGCGTTTTGGGCTGAGCGGCATCTGAAAGCGCATGAAATGGCGAGTAAATTGCACTATTAAACTTCTAGGGTAGGGCAAACAGAGACCGGATTAGATCATTTTATATTTTGTTTAATATAAGAATTCAGCGAAATTCTATCACATTTGTTCAATTTACGCCGCTCCTATTTCAGATAGCGTATTGGGCTAAGCGGCATCTCAAAGCGCATGAAATGGCGAGTAAATTGCACTATTAAACTTCTAGGGTACGGCAAACAGAGACCCGATAAGATCACTTTATATTACGGTTAATTTAAGAATTCAGCGTTATTCTATCACATTTGTTCAATTTACGTCGCTCCTCACTCAGATAGCGTATTGGGCTAAGCGGCATCTCAAAGCGCATGAAATGGTGAGTAAAATGCTCTATCAAACTTCTAGGGTAGGGCGAACGGAGAGCCGATTAGATCATTTTACATTATGGTTAATATAAGAATTCAGCGAAATTCTATCACATTTGTTCAATTTTCGTCGCTCCTATATCAGATAGCGTATTGGGCTAAGCGGCATCTCGAAGCGCATGAAATGGCGAGTAAAATGCAGTATTCAACTTCTAGGATAAGGCAAACAGAGACCCGATTAGATCATTTTATATTACGGTTAATATAAGAATTCAGCGAAATTCTATCACATTTGTTCAATTTACGTCGATCCTATTTCAGATAGCGTATTGGACTAAGCGGCATCTCAAAGCGCATGAAAGGGCGAGTAATATGCACTATTAAACTTCTAGGGTACGGCAAACAGAGACCCCATTAGATCATTTTATATTCCGGTTAATATAAGAATTCAGCGTAATTCTATCACATTTGATCAATTTATGTCGCTCCTATTTCAGATAGCGTATTGGGCTAGGCGGCACCTTCAAGCGCATGGAATATCGAGTAAAATGCACTACTAAACTTCTAGGATAGGGCAATCAGAATCCCGATTAGATCATCTTATATTATTGTTAGTTTAACTATTCATCGTAACTCTATCACATTTGTCCAATTCATGTCGCTCCTACACCCGATATCGTATTGTGATAGGCGGCATTTTAAAGCGCATGAAATGGCGAGTAAAATGCACTACTCAACTTCTCGGATAGGGCATTCAGAGACCCGATTCGGACATCTTATATTATGGTTAATGTAAGAATTCAGCGAAATTGTATCACATTTGTTCAATTTACGTCGCTCCTATTTCAGATAGCGTATTGGACTACGCGGCCCCTTAAAGAGCATAAAATGACGAGTAAAATGCACTATTAAACTTCTATGATAGGGCAATCAGAGACCCGATTAGATCATTTTATATTTTTGTTATTTTAAGAATTCAGCGTAATTCTATCACATTTGTTCAATTTACGACGCTCCTATTTCAGATAATATATTGGGCTAGGCGGCATCTTAAAGCGCATGGAATGACGAGTAAATTGCTCTGCTAACCTCCTATGATAGAGCAATCAGAGACCCGAATAGATCATATTATAT
Organism: Macropis europaea; assembly: GCA_916610135.2. Classification (NCBI taxonomy): domain Eukaryota; kingdom Metazoa; phylum Arthropoda; class Insecta; order Hymenoptera; family Melittidae; genus Macropis; species Macropis europaea. The sequence continues at coordinate 1,924,329 of CAKAJE020001202.1, read as the reverse complement.
TATGGCTAATATAAGAATTCTGCGTGATTCGATCAGATTTGTTCAATTTACGTCGCTACTATTTCAGATAGCGTATTGTGCTAAGCGGCACCTTAAAGCGCATGAAATGTCGAGTAAAATGCACTACTAAACATCGAGGATAGGGCAATCAGAGACCCGTTTAGGTCATCTTATATTATGATTAATATAAGAATTCAGCGTAATTCTATCACATTTGTTCAATTTACGTCTCTCCTATTTCAGATAGCGTATTGGGGTAGGCTGCATCTTAAAGCGCATGGAATGGCGAGTAAAATGCACTATTAAACTTCTAGGGTAAGGCAAACAGAGACCCCATTAGATCATTTTATATTCCGGTTAATATAAGAATTCAGCGCAATTCTATCACATTTGATCAATTTATGTCGCTCCTATTTCAGATGGCGTATTGGTCTAAGCGGCATCTTAACGCGCATGGACTGACGAGTAAAATGAACTATTAAACTTCTATGATAGGTCAATCAGAGACCCGATTAGATCATTCTATATTATGGTTAGTATAAGAATTCCGCGAAATTCTATGACATTTGTTCAATTTACGTCGCTCCTATTTCAGATAGCGTATTGGGATAGGCGACATCTTAAAGCGCATGGACTGACGAGTAAAATGAACTATTAAACTTCTATGATAGGACAATCAGAGACCCGATTAGATCATTCTATATTATGGTTAATATAAGAATTCAGCAAGATTCTATCACATTTGTTCAATTTACGTCGCTCCTATTTCAGATAGCTTACTGTGCTAGGCGGCGTCTTAAAGCGCGTGGAATGGCGAGTAAAATGCACTATTAAACTTCTAGGCTAGGGCAATCAGAGACCCGATTACATCATTTTATATTTTGGTTAATTTAAGAATTCAGCAATATTCTATCACGTTTGTTCAATTTACGCCGCTCCTATTTCAGATAGCGTACTGGGCTAGGCGGCATCTCATAGCGCATGAAATGACGAGTGGATTGCACTATTAACCTTCTAGGTTAGAGCGAACAGAGACCCGATTAGATCATTTTACATTATGGTTAATATAAGAATGCAGCGAAATTCTATCACATTTGTTCAATTTGCGTCGCTCCTATTTCAGATAGCGTATTGGGCTACGCGGCATCTCAAAGCGCATGAAATGGCGAGTAACATGCACTATTATACTTCTAGGGTAAGGCAAACAAAGACCCGATTAGATCATTTTATATTACGGTTAATATAAGAATTCAGCGTAATTCTATCACATTTGCTTAAATTACGTCGCTCCTATTTCAAATAGCATACTAGGCTAGGCGGCATCTTAAATCGCGTGGAATGGCGAGTAAAATGCACTATTAATCTTCAATGACAGGCCTATTAGAGACCCGATTAGATCATTTTCATTATGCTTAATATAAGAATTCAGCGAAATTCTATCACATTTGTTCAATTTCCGTGGCTCCTATTTCAGATAGCGTATTCGGCTAGGCGGCATCTAAAGGCGCGTGGAATGCCGAGTAAAATGCACTATTAACCTTCTACGATAGGGCAATCAGAGACTCGATTAGATCATTTTATATTTTGGTTAATATAAGAATTCAGCGAAATTCTATCACGTTTGTTCAATTTACGTCGCTCCTATTTCAGATAGCGTACTGGGCTAGGCGGCATCTGAAAGCGCATGAAATGGCGAGTAAATTGCACTATTAAACTTCTAGGGTAGGGCAAACATAGACCCGATTAGATCATTTTATATTATGGTTAATATAAGAATTCAGCGTAATTTTATCACATTTGTTCAACTTACGTCGCTCCTATTTCAGATAGCGTATTCGGCTAAGCAGCATCTCAAAACGCATGAAATGGCGAGTAAAATGCACTATTAAACTTCTAGTGTAAGGCAAACAGAGACCCGATAAGATCATTTTATATTACGGTTAATTTAAGAATTCAGCGTAATTCTATCACATTTGTTCAATTTACGTCGCTCCTCACTCAGATAGCGTATTGGGCTAAGGGGCATCTCAAAGCGCATGAAATGGTGAGTAAAATGCTCTATCAAACTTCTAGGGTAGGGCGAACGGAGAGCCGATTAGATCATTTTACATTATGGTTAATATAAGAATTCAGCGAAATTCTATCACATTTGTTCAATTTTCGTCGCTCCTATTTCAGATAGCGTATTGGGCTAAGCGGCATCTCGAAGCGTATGAAATGGCGAGTAAAATGCAGTATTAAACTTCTAGGATAAGGCAAACAGAGACCCGATTAGATCATTTTATATTACGGTTAATATAAGAATTCAGCGAAATTCTATCACATTTGTTCAATTTACGTCGATCCTATTTCAGATAGCGTATTGGACTAAGCGGCATCTCAAAGCGCATGAAAGGGCGAGTAAAATGCACTATTAAACTTCTAGGGTAAGGCAAACAGAGACCCCATTAGATCATTTTATATTCCGGTTAATATAAGAATTCAGCGTAATTCTATCACATTTGTTCAATTTAATTCGCTCCAATTTCAGATAGCGTATTGGGCTAAGCGGCATCTCAAAGCGCATGAAATGGCGAGTAAACTGCACCATCAAACTTCTAGGGTAGGGCGAACAGAGGGCCGATTAGATCATTTTACATTATGGTTAATATAAGAATTCAGCGAAATTCAATCACATTTGTTCAATTTACGTCGCTCCTATTTCAGATAGCGTATTGGGATAAGCGGCATCTCAAAGCGCATGCAATGGCGAGTAAAATGCACCATCAAACTTCTAGGGTAGGGCGAACAGAGAGCCGATTAGATCATTTTACATTATGGTTAATATAAGAATTCAGCGAAATTCAATCACATTTGTTCAATTTACGTCGCTCCTATTTCACATAGCGTATTGGGATAAGCGGCATCTCAAAGCGCGTGCAATGGCGAGTAAAATGCACAATTAAACTTCTAGGGAAGGGCAACCACAGACCCGATTAGATCATTTTACATTATGGTTAATATAAGAATGCAGCGAAATTCTATCACATTTGTTCAATTTACGTCGCTCCTATTTCAGATAGCGTCTTGGGCTAAGCAGCATCTCAAAACGCATGAAATGGCGAGTAAAATGCACTATTAAACTTCTAGTGTAAGGCAAACAGAGACCCGATAAGACCATTTTTTATTACGGTTAATGTAAGAATTCAGCGTAATTCTATCACATTTGTTCAATTTACGTCGCTCCTCACTCAGATAGCGTATTGGGCTAAGCGGCATCTCAAAGCGCATGAAATTGTGAGAAAAACGCACTGCCAAACATCTAGGGTAGGGCGAACAGAGACCCGATTAGATCATTTTACATTATGGTTAATATAAGAATTCAGCGAAATCCTATCACGTTTGTTCAATTTACGTCGCTCCTATTTCAGATAGCGTATTGGGCTAAGCTGCATCATAAAGCGCATGAAATGGCGAGTAAAATGCACTATTAAACTTCGAGGTTAAGGCAAACAGAGACCCTATTAGATCATTTTCTATTACGGTTAATAGAAGAATTCAGCTTAATTCTATCACATTTGTTCAATTTACGCCGCTCCTATTTCAGATAGCGTGTTGGGCTAAGCGGCATCTCAACGCGCATGAAATGGCGAGTAAATTGCACTATTAAACTTCTAGGGTACGGCAAACAGAGACCCGATTAGATCATTTTATATTACGGTTAATTTAAGAATTCAGCGAAATTCTATCACATTTGATCAATTTACGTCGCTCCTATTTCAGTTAGCGTATTGGGCTAAGCGGCATCTCAAAGCGCATGAAATGGCGAGTAAAATGCACTATCGAACTTCGAGGGTACGGCAAACAGAGACACGATGGGATCATTTTATATTACGATTAATATAAGAATGCAGCGTAATTCTATCATATTTGTTCAATTTACGTCGCTCCCATTTCAGATAGCGTATTGGGCTGAGCGGCATCTCAAAGCCCATGAAATGGCGAGTAAAATGCACTATTAAACTTCGAGGGTAAGGCAAACAGAGACCAGATTAGATCATTTTATATTACGGTTAATATAAGAATTCAGCTTAATTCTATCACATTTGTTCATTTACGCCGCTCCTATTTCAGATAGCGTATTGGGCTAAGCGGCATCTCAAAGCGCATGAAATGGCGAGTAAATTGCACTATTAAACTTCTAGGGTAGGGCAAACATAGACCGATTAGATCATTTTACGTTACGGTTAATATAAGAATTCAGCGTAATTTTATCACATTTGTTCAATTACGTCGCTCCTATTTCAGATAGCGTCTTGGGCTAAGCGGCATCTCAAAACGCATGAAATGGCGAGTAAAATGCACTATTAAACTTCTAGGGTAAGGCAAACAGAGACCGATAAGATCATTTTATATTACGGTAATTTAAGAATTCAGCGTAATTCTATCACATCTGTTCAATTTACGTCGCTCCTCACTCAGATAGCGTATTGGGCTAAGCGGCATCTCAAAGCGCCTGAAATGGTGAGTAAAATGCTCTATCAAACTTCTAGGGTAGGGCGAACGGAGACCCGATTAGATCATTTTATATTACGGTTAATATAAGAAGTCAGCGTAATTCTATCACATTTGTTCAATTTACGCCGCTCCTATTTCAGATAGCGTGTTGGGCTAAGCGGCATCTCAACGCGCATGAAATGGCGAGTAAATTGCACTATTAAACTTCTAGGGTACGGCAAACAGAGACCCGATTAGATAATTTTATATTACGGTTAATTTAAGAATTCAGTGAAATTCTATCGCATTTGTTCAATTGAAGTCGCTCCAATTACAGATAGCGTATTGGACTAAACGGCACCTTAAGGCGCATGAAATGGCGAGTAAAATGCACTGCGAAGCTTGTATCATAGGGCAATCAGAGACCCGTTTAGATCATTTTATATTATTGTTAATATTAGAACTCAGCGAAATTCTATCACATTTGTTCAATTTACGTCGCTCCGATTTCAGATAGCGTATTGGGCTAAGCGGCATCTCACAGCGCATGAAATGACGAGTAAAATGCAATATTAAACTTCTAGGGTAGGGCGAACAGAGACCCGATTAGATCATTTTACATTATGGTTAATATAAGAATTCAGCGAAATTCTATCACATTTGTTCAATTTACGTCGATCCTATTTCAGATAGCGTATTGGGCAAAGCGGCATCTCATAGCGCATGAAATGGCGAGTAAAATGCACTATTAAACTTCTGGGGTAGGGCAAACAGAGACCCGATTAGATGATTTTATATTATGGTTAATTTAAGAATTCAGCGAAATTCTATCACATTCGTTCAATTTACGTGGCTCCTATTTCAGATAGCGTGTTGGGCTAAGCGGCATCTCAAAGCGCATGGAATGGCGAGTAAAATGCACTATCAAACTTCTAGGGTAAGGCAAACAGAGTACCGATTACATCATTTTATACTACGGTTAATATAAGAATTCAGCGTAATTCTATCACATTTGTTCAATTTTCGTCGCTCCTATTTCAGATAGCGTACTGGGATAGGCGGCGTCTTAAAGCGCGTGGAATGGCGAGTAAAATGCACTATTAAACTTCTATGATAGGGCAATCAGAGACCCGATCAGATCATTTTATATTTTGTTTAATATAAGAATTCTGCGAAATTCTATCACATTTGTTCAATTTACGTCGCTCCTATTTCAGATAGCGTATTGGGATAGGTGGCATCTTAAAGCGCATGAAATGCCGAGTAAAATACAGTATTAAACTTCTATGATAGGCCAATCAGAGACCCGAGTAGATCGTTTTATATTATGGTTAATATAAGAATTCTGCGTAATTCTATCAGGTTCGTTCAATTTACGTAGCTCCAATTTCAGATAGCGTATTGGGCTAGCGGGCACCTTAAAGCGCATGAAATGACGAGCAAGATGCACTACCACACTTCTCGGATAGGGCTAACAGAGACCCGAGTAGATCATCTTATATTATGGTTAATATAAGAATTCAGCGAAATTTTATCACATTCGTTCAATTTATGCCGCTCCTATTTCAGATAGCGTATTGGGCTAGGCGGCACCTTAAAGCGCATCAAATGACGAGTAAAATGCAGTACTTAACTTCTCGGATAGGGCAATCAGAGACCCGATTAGGTCATCTTATATTATGATGGATATAAGAATTCGGCGTAACACTATCACATTTGTTCAATTTACATTGCTCCTGTTTCAGATAGCGGATTGGGCTAAGCGGCACCTTAAAGCGCATGAAATGCCGAGCAAAATGCACTGTTAAACTTCTATGATAGGGAAATCAGAGAACCGAATAGATCGTATTATATTATGGTTAATATAAGAATTCTGCGTAATTCTATGACATTTGTTCAATTCATGTCGCTCCTACTTCAGATAGCGTATGGGCTAAGCGGCATCTTAAAGCGCATGAAATATCGAGTAAAATGCACTACTAAACTTCTAGGATAGGGCAATCAGAGACCCGATTAGATCATTTTATATTATGGTTAATATAAGAATTCTGCGTAACTCTGTCACATTTGTTCAATTTACGTAGCTCCAAGTTCAGATTGCGGATTGGGCTAGGCGGCATCTTAAAGCGCATGAAATGTCGAGTAAAATGCACTACTAAACTTCTAGGATAGGGCAATCAGAGACCCGATTAGGTCATCTTATACTGTGGTTAATATAAGAATTCACCGAAATTGTATCACATTTGCTCAATTTACGTCGCCCCTATTTCAGATAGCGTATTGGGCTAGGCGGCACCTTAAAGCGCATGAAATGGCGAGTAAAATTCACTATTAAACTTCTATGATAGGGCAATCAGAGGACCGAATAGATCGTATTATATTATGGTTAATATAAGAATTCTGCGTAATTCTATCACGTTTGTTCAATTTACGTAGCTCCAATTTCAGACAGCGCATTGGACTAGGCGGCATCTTAAAGCGCATGAAACGTCGAGTAAAATGCACTACTAATCTTCTCTGATAGGGCAATCAGAGACCCGAATTGGTCATCTTATACTATGCTTAATATAGGAATTCTGCGAAATTTTATCACATTTACTCAATTTACGTCGCCCCTATTTCAGATAGCGTATTGGGCACGGTGGCATCCTTAAAGCGCATGATGTGTCGAGTAAGATGCACTCTTAAACTTCTAGGGTAGGGCAAACAGAGCCCCGATTAGATCATTTTATATTATGGTTAATTTAAGAATTCAGCGAAATTCTATCACATTTGTTCAATTTACGTGGCTCCTATTTCACAAGGCGTATTGTGCAAAGGGGCTACTTAAAGCGCATGAAATGACGAGTAAAATGCAGTATTAAACTTCTATGATAGGCCAATCAACGACGCGAATAGATCGTATTATATTATGGTTAATATAAGAATTTTGCGTAATTCTATCACGTTCGTTCAATTTACGTAGCTCCAATTTCAGGTAGTATATTAGGCTAGGCGGCATCTTAAAGCGCGTGGAATGTGGAGTAAAATGCACTACTAACCTTCTATGACAGGGCAATCAGTCACCCGAATAGATCATATTATATTATGGTTAATATAAGAATTCTGCGTAATTCTACCACGTTGGTTCAATTTACGTCGCCCCTGTTTCAGATACCGTATTGGGCTAGGTTGCATCTTAAAGCGCATGAAATGTCGAGTAAATTGCACTATTAAAATTCTATGGTAGGGCAAACAGAGACCCGTTTAGAACATTTTATATTATGGTTAATTTAAGAATTCATCGAAGCTCTATCACACATGTTCAATTTACGTAACTCCAATTTCGTATAGCGTATTGGGCTAGGCGGCACCTTCAAGCGCATGAAATGACGAGTAAAATGCACTGTTCAACTTCTATGATACGGCAACCAGAGACCCGATTAGATCATTTTAAATTATTGTAAATACAACAATTCTGCGTAATTCTATCACATTTGTTCAATTTACGTCGCTCCTATTTCAGATTGCGTAATGGGCGAGGCGGTATCTTAAAGCGCGTGGAATGACGAGTAAAATGCACTACTAACCTTCTATGATAGGGCAGTCACAGACCCGATTAGATCATTTTATATTATTGTTAATATAAGAATCCAACGTAATTTTATCACATTTGTTCAATTTTCGTCGCTCCTATTTCAAATAGCGTATTGGGCTAAGCGGCATCTTAAAGCGCATGAAAGGTCGAGTAAAATGCACTATTCAACTTCTATGATAGGGCAATCAGAGACCCGATTAGATCATTTTAAATTATGGTTAATATAAGAATTCAGCGAAATTCTATCACACTTGTTCAATATACGTCGCACCTATTGCAGATAGCGTATTGGGCTAAGCGGCACCTTAAAGCGCATGAAATGACGAGTAAAATGAAATATTAAACTTCTATGATAGGGCAATCGGAGACCCGATTAGATCATTTTATATTATTGTTATTATAAGAATTCAGCGTAATTTTATCACATTTGTTCAATATACGTCGCACCTATTTCAGATAGCGTATTGGGCTAAGCGGCACCTTAAAGCGCATGAAATAGCGAGTAAAATGCACTACTAACCTTCTATGATAGGGCAATCAGAGACCCGATTAGACCATTCTATATTATGGTTAATACAAGAATTCTGCGTAATTCGAACACATTTGTTCAATTTACGTCGCTCATATTTCAGATAGCGTATTTGGCTAAGCGTCACCTTAAAGCGCATGAAATGACGAGTAAAATACCACTATTTAACTTCTATGATAGGGCAATCAGAGACTCGACTATATCATTTTATATTATTGTTAATCTAAGAATTCTGCGTAATTCTATCACATTTGTTCAATTTACGTCGCTCCTATTTCAGATAGCGTATTGAGCTAAGCGGCATCTGAAAGCGCATGAAATGACGAGTGGAATGCACTATTCAACTTCTAGGTTAGGGCGAACAGAGACCCGATTAGATCATTTTACATTATGGTTAATATAAGAATTCAGCGAAATTCTATCACATTTGTTCAATTTACGTCGCTCCTATTTCAGATAGCGTATTGGGCTAAGAAGCATCTCAAAGCGCATGAAATTGCGAGTAAAACGCACTATTTAACTTCTAGGGTAAGGCGAACAGAGACCCGATTAGATCATTTTATATTATGGTTTATATAAGAATTCAGCGAAATTCTATCACATTCGTTCAATTTACGTTGCTCCTATTTCAGATAGCGTACTGGGCTAGGGGGCATCTTAAAGCGCGTGGAATGGCGAGCAAAATGCACTATTAACCTTGTATGATAGGGCAATCTGAGAACCGATTAGATCATTTTATATTTTGGTTAATATAAGAATTCAGCGAAATTCTATCACATTTGTTCAATTTACGTCGCTCCTATTTCAGATAGCGTATTGGGCAAAGCGGCATCTCAAAGTGCATGAAATGGCAAGTAAAATGCACTATTAAACTTCTAGGGTAGGGCAAACAGAGACCCGATTAGATCATTTTATATTTTGGTTAATATAAGAATTCAGCGAAATCCTATGACATTTGTTCAATTTGCGTCGCTCCTATTTCAGATAGCGTATTAGGTTAAATAGCATCTTAAAGCGCGTGGAATGGCGAGTAAAATACACTATTAAACTTCTAGGGTAGGGCGAACAGAGACCCGATTAGATCATTTTACATTATGGCTAATATAAGAATTCAGCGAAACTCTATCACATTTTTTCAATTTACGTCGCTCCTACTTCAGATAGCGTATTGGGCTAAGCGGCAGCTTAAAGTGCATGAAATGTCGAGTAAAATGCACTACTAAACATCTAGGATAGGGCAATCAGAGATCAGATTAGGTCATCCTATATTATGATTAATATAAGAATTTAGCGTAAGTCTATCACATTTGTTCAATTTACATCGCTCCTATTTCAGATAGCGTATTGGGCTAAGCGGCACCTTAAAGCGCATGAAATGACGTGTCAAATGCACTATGAAACTTCTATGACAGGGCAATCGGAGACACGATTAGATCATTTTATATTATTGTTAACATAAGAAGCCGGCGTAATTTTATCACATTTGCCAATTTAAGTCGCCCCTATTTCAGGTAGCGTATTGGGCTAGGTTGCATCATAAAGCGCATGAAATGTCGAGGAAAATGCACTATTGAACTTCTATGATAGGGCAATCAGAGACCCGATTAGATCATTTTATATTATGGTTAATTTATAAATTCAGCGAAACTCTATCACACTTGTTCAATTTACGTAGCTCCAATTTCAGATAGCATAATTGGGCTAGGCGGCACCATAAAGCGCATGAAATGACGAGTAAAATGCACTATTAAACTTCAATGATAGGGCAATCAGAGACCCGATTAGATCATTTTATATTATTGTTAATATAAGAATTCAACGTAATTTTATCACATTTGTTCAATTTACGTCGTTCCTATTTCAGATAGCGTATTGGGCTAAGCGGCATCTTAAAGCGCATGAAATGTCGAGTCAAATGCACTACCAAACTTCTCGGATAGGGCAATCAGAAACCCGATTAAGTCATCTTATGTTATGATTAATATAAGAAATCATCGTAATTGAACCACATTTATTCAATTTACGACGCTCCTATTTCAGATAGCGTATCGGGCTAAACGGCACCTTAAAGCGCATGAAATGCCGAGTAAAATGCACTATTAAACTTGTATGATAGGGCAGGCGGAGACCCGATTAGACCATTTTATATTATGATTAATATAAGAATTCAGCGTAATTGAACCACATTTATTCAATTTACGACGCTCCTATTTCAGATAGCGTATTGGACTAAACGGCACCTTAAAGCGCATGAAATGGCGAGTAAAATGCACTATTAAACTTCTGTGATAGGGCAATCAGAGACCCGATTATATCATTTTGTATTATGGTTAATATAAGAATTCAGCGTAATTCTATCACATTTGTTCAACTTACGTCGCTCCAACTTCAGATAGCGTATCGGGATAAGCGGCACCTTAAAGCGCATGAAATGTCCAGAAAAATGCACTATTAAACTTCTAGGGTAGAGCAAACAGAGACCCGATTAGATAATTTTATATTATGGTTAATTTAAGAATTCAGCGAAATTCTATCGCATTTGTTCAGTTTAAGTCGCTCCAATTTCAGATAGCGTATTGGGCTAGGCGGCACCTTAAAGCGCATGAAATGGCGAGTAAAATGGCCTATTTAACTTATATGGTAGGGCAATCAGAGACCCGATTAGATCATTTTATATTATTGTTAATATAAGAATTCTGCGTAATTTTATCACATTTGTTCAATATTCGTCCCCCCTACTTCAGATAACGTACTGGTCTAGGTGGCACCTTAAAGCGCATGAAAAGGCGAGTAAAATGCACTACGAAACTTCTATCATAGGGCAATCAGAGACCCGTTTAGATAATTTTATATTATTGTTAATATAAGAATTCAGCCTAATTTTATCACATTTGTTCAATTTACGTCGATCCTATTTCAGATAGCGTATTCGGCTAGGCGGCACCTTAAAGCGCGTGAAATGGCGAGTACAATGACCTATTAAACTTCTGTGATAGGGCAATCAGAGACCCGTTTAGATCATTTTATATTATTGTTAATATAAGAATTCTGCGTAATTCTATCACATTTGTTCAATTTATGTCGCTCCTATTTCAGATAGCGTATTGGGCTAGGCGGCATCTTAAAGCGCATGAAATGTCGAGTAAAATGCACTACGAAGCTTCTATCATAGGGCAATCACAGACCCGTTTAGATCATTTTATATTATTGTTAATATAAGAATTCAGCGTAACTTTTTCAACCTTTGTTCAATTTACGTCGCCCCTATTTCAGATAGCGTATTGCGCTAGGCGGCACCTTAAAGCGCATGAAATGTCGAGTAAAATGCACTATTAAGCTTCTATGATAGGGCAATCGGAGACCCGATTAGACCATTTTATATTATTGTTAATATAAGAATTCAACGTAATTTTATCACATTTCTCCATTTTACGTCTCCCCTATTTCAGATAGCTTATTGGGCTAGGTGGCATCTTAAAGCGCATGAAATGTCGAGTAAAATGCAGCACTAAACTTCTTTGATAGGGCAAACAGAGACCCGATTAGATCATTTTATATTATGGTTAATGTAAGAATTCAGCGATACTCTATCACACTTGTTCCATTTACGTAGCTCCAATTTCAGATAGCGTATTGGTCTAGGCGGCACCTTAATGCGCATGAAATGACGAGTAAAATGCACTATTAAACTTCTATGATAGGGCAATGAGAGACCCGATTAGGTCATTTTATATTATAGTTAATATAAGAATTCAACGTAATTTTATCACATTTGTTCAATTTATATCGCTCCTGTTTCAGATAGCGTAGTGGGCTGAGCGGCACCTTAAAGCGCATCAGATGACGAGTAAAATGCACTATTAATCTTCTATAATACGGGAATCAGAGATCCGATTAGATCATTTTATATTATTGTTAATATAAGAATTCAATGTAATTTTATCACATCTGTTCAATTTACGTCGCCCCTATTTCAGGTAGCGTATTGGGCTAGGTGGCATCTTAAAGCGCATGAAATGTCGAGTAAAATGCACTATTAAACTACTAGGGTAGGGCAAACAGAGACCCGATTAGATCATTTTATATTATGGTTAACTTAAGAATGCAGCGTAATCCTATCACATTTGTTCAATTTACGTCGCTCCTATTACAGATAGCGTATTGGGCTAGGCGGCACCTTAAAGCGCATGAAATGTCGAGTAAAGTGCACTATTAAACTTCTAGGGTACACACAGAGACCCGATTAGATCATTTTATATTATGGGTAATATAAGAATTTTGCATAATTCTATCACATTTGTTCAATTTATGGCGCTCCTATTTCAGATAGCGTATTGGGCTATGTGGCATCTTAAAGCACGTGAAATGGCGAGTAAAATGCACTACCAAACTTCTATGATAGGGCAATCAGAGACCCGATTAGATCATTTTATATTATGGTTAATTTAAGAATTCAGCGTAATTCTATCACATTTGTTCAATTTACGTCGCTCCTATTGCAGAGAGCGTATTTGGCTAGGCGGCATCTTAAAGGGCGTGGAATGATGAGTAAAATGCACCACTAACCTTCTATGATAGGGCAATCTGAGACCCGATCAGATCCTTTTATGTTATGGTTAATATAAGAATTCAGCGATATTCTATCACATTTGTTCAATTTACGTCGCTCCTATTTCAGATAGCGTATTGGGCTAAGAGGCATCTTAAAGCGCATGAAGTGCCGAGTAAAATGCACTACTAAGCTTCTAGGATAGGGCAATCAGAGACCCAATTAGATCATCTTATATTATGATTAATATAAGAATTCAGTGTAATTCTATCACATTTGTTCAATTTACGACGGTCCTATTTCAGATAGTGTATTGGGCAAAACGGCACCTTAAAGCGCATGAAATGACGAGTTAAATGCACTATTAAACTTCTAGGTTAGGGCAAACAGAGACCCTATTAGATCATTTTATATTATGGTTAATATAAGAATTAGCGTAATTCTATCACATATGTTCAATTTACGTCGCTCCTATTTCAGATAGCGTATTATGCTAAGCGGCACCTTAACGCGCATGAAATGTCGAGTAAAATGTACTATTAAACATCTAGGGTAGGGCAAACAGAGAGCGCGATTAGATCATCTTACATTATTGTTTTTTAAGCAATCATCGTAACTCTATCACATTTGTCCAATCCACGTTGCTCCTACACCAGATATCGTATTGAGCTAGGCGGTATCTTAAAGCGCACGAATGTCGAATGAAATGCACTACTAACCATCTCGGATACGGCCATCAGAGACCCAATTAGATCATTTTATATTATGGTTAATATAAGAATTCAGCGAAATTCTGTCACATACGTTCAATTTACGTCGCTCCTATTTCAGATAGCGTATTGGTCTAAGCGGCACCTTAAAGCGCATGAAATGACGAGTAAAATGCACGATTCAACTTCTATGATTGGGCAATCAGGGACCCGATTAGATCATTTTATATTATGGTTAATATAAGAATTCAGCGTTATTCTATCACATTTGTTCAATTTACGTCGCTCCTATTACAGATAGCATATTGTGCTAGGCGGCATCTTAAAGCGCATGAAATGTCGAGTAAAATGCACTTCTAACATTCCATGATAGGGCAATCAGAGACCCAAATAGATCATATTATATTATGGTTAATATAAGAATTCTGCGTAATTCTATCACGTTTGTTCAATTTACGACGCTCCTGCTTCAGAGAACGTATTCGGCTAAGCGGCATCTTAAAGAGTATGGAAATACGAGTAAAATGCACTACTAACCTTCTATGATAGGGCAATCAGAGACCCGATTAGATCATTTTATAGTATGGTTAGTATAAGAATTCAGCGAAATTCTATCACATTTGGTCAATTTACGTCGCTCGTATTTCAGATAGCGTATGGTGCTAAGCAGCACCTTAAAGCGCATGAAATGACGAATAAAGTGCACTATTAAGCTTCAATGATAGGGCAATCAGAGACCCGATTAGATCATTTTATATTATTGTTAATATAAGAACTCAACGTAATTTTATCACATTTGATCAATTTACGTCGCCCCTATTTCAGATAGCGTATTGGGCTAGGCGGCACCTTGAAGCGCATGAAATGACGAGTATAATTCACTACTAAACTTCTAGGATAGGGCTATCAGAATCCCGATTAGATCATCTTATATTATTGTTAATTTAAGAATTCATCGTAACTCTATCACATTTGTCCAATTCACGTCGCTCCTACACCAGATATCGTATTGAGCTCGGCGGCATCTTACAGCGCATGAAATGGCGAATAAAATGCGCTACTAACTTTCTCGGTTTCTGCCATCAGAGACCCAATTAGATCATTTTATATTATGGTTAATATAAGAATTCAGCGATATTCTATCACATTTGTTCAATTTACGTCGCCCCTATTTCAGATAGCGTATTGGGATTGGCGGCACCTTACAGCGCATGAAATGGCGAGTTAAATGCACTATTAAACTTCTATGATAGGGCAATCAGAGACCCGATTAGATCATTTTATATTATGGTTAATATAAGAATTCTGCGTAGCTCTATCACACTTGTTCAATTTACGTCGCTCCTATTTCAGATAGTGTATTGGGCTAGACGGCATCTTAAAGTGCCAGGAATGACGAGTAAACTGCACTGCTAACCATCTCGGATACGGCCATCAGAGACCCGATTAGATCATCTTATATTATTGTTGATTTAAGAATTCATCGTAACTCTATCACATTTGTCCAATTCACGTCGCCCCTACACCAGATATCGTATTGAGATCGGCGGCATCTTAAAGCGCATGAAATGGCGAGTAAAATGCACTACTACCCTTCTCGGATACAGCCAGCAGAGACCCAATTAGATGGTTTTATATTATGGTTAATATAAGAATTCAGCGATATTCTATCACATTTGTTCAATTTACGTCGCCCCTATTTCAGATAGCGTATTGGGATTGGCGGCACCTTACAGCGCATGAAATGACGAGTAAAATGCACTACTAAACTTCTTTCATAGGGCAATCAGAGACCCGATTAGGTCATCTTATATTATGGTTAATATAAGAATTCAGCGAAATTTTATCACATTTGTTCAATTTACGTCGCCCCTATTTCAGATAGCGTATTGGGCTAGGTGGCATCTTAAAGCGCATGAAATGTCGAGTAAAATGCACTATTAAACATCTATGATAGGGCAATCAGAGCCCCGAATACATCGTATTAAATTATGATTAATATAAGAATTCAGCGTAATTCTATCACATTTGTTCAATTTATGTCGCTCCCATTTCAGATAGCGTATTCGGCTAGGCGGCACATTAAAGCGCATGAAATGACGAGTAAAATGCACTATTAAACTTCTATGATAGGGCAATCAGAGACCCCAATGGATCGTATTATATTATGGTTAATATAAGAATTCTGCGTAATTCTATCACATTTGTTCAATTTACGTCGCTCGTATTTGAGATAGCGTATGGTGCTAAGCAGCACCTTAAAGCGCACGAAATGACGAATAAAGTGCACTATTAAGCTTCAATGATAGGGCAATCAGAGACCCGATTAGATCATTTTATATTATTGTTAATATAAGAACTCAACGTAATTTTATCACATTTGATCAATTTACGTCGCACCAACTACAGATAGCGTATTGGGCTAAGCGGCATCTTTAAGAGCATGAAATGAGGAGTAAAATGCACTGTTAAACTTCTATGATACGGGAATCAGAGATCCGATTAGATCATTTTATATTATTGTTAATATAAGAATTCAATGTAATTTTATCACATTTGTTCAATTTATGTCGCCCCTATTTCAGGTAGCGTATTGGGATAGGTGGCATCTTAAAGCGCATGAAATGTCGAGTAAAGTGCACTATTAAACTTCTAGGGTACACACAGAGACCCGATTAGATCATTTTATATTATGGTTAATATAAAAATTCTGCGTAATTGAACAACATTTATTCAATTTACGTCGCTCCTATTTCAGATAGCGTATTGGGCTAAGCAGAATCTTAAAGGGCATGAAATGTCGATTAAAACGCACATGGAGGCTTCTATGATAGGGCAATCAGAGACCCGATTAGATCATTTTATATTATGGTTAATATAAGAATTAGCGTAATTCTATCACATTTGTTCAATTTACGTCGTTCCTATTTCAGATAGCGTATTGGGCTAGGCGGCACCTTAAAGCGCATGAAATTTCGAGTAAAGTGCACTATTAAACTTCTAGGGTAGGACACACAGAGACCCGATTAGATCATTTTATATTATGGGTAATATAAGAATTTTGCATAATTCTATCACATTTGTTCAATTTATGGCGCTCCTATTTCAGATAGCGTATTGGGCTATGTGGCATCTTAAAGCACGTGAAATGGCGAGTAAAATGCACTACCAAACTTCTATGATAGGGCAATCAGAGACCCGATTAGATCATTTTATATTATGGTTAATTTAAGAATTCAGCGTAATTCTATCACATTTGTTCAATTTACATCGGTCCTATTGCAGAGAGCGTATTTGGCTAGGCGGCATCTTAAAGGGCGTGGAATGATGAGTAAAATGCACGACTAACCTTCTATGATAGGGCAATCAGAGACCCGATCAGATCCTTTTATGTTATGGTTAATATAAGAATTCAGCGATATTCTATCACATTTGTTCAATTTACGTCGCTCCTATTTCAGATAGCGTATTGGGCTAGGAGGCATCTTAAAGCGCATGAAGTGCCGAGTAAAATGCACTACTAAACTTCTAGGATAGGGCAATCAGAGACCCAATTAGATCATCTTATATTATGATTAATATAAGAATTCAGTGTAATTCTATCACATTTGTTCAATTTACGACGGTCCTATTTCAGATAGTGTATTGGGCAAAACGGCACCTTAAAGCGCATGAAATGACGAGTAAAATGCAGTATTAAACTTCTATGATAGGCCAATCAGAGACCCGAATAGATCGTATTATATTATGGTTAATATAAGAATCCTGCGTAATTCTATCACGTTTGTTCAATTTACGTAGCTCCAATTTCAGATAGCGTATTCGGCTAGGCGGCATCTTAAAGCGCATGAAATGTCGAGTAAAATGCACTACCAAACTTCTCGGATAGGGCTAACAGAGACCCGATTAGGTCATCTTATATTATGGTTAATATAAGAATTCAGCGAAATTTTATCACATTTTTTTCAATTTACGTCGCCCCTATTTCAGATAGCGTATTGGGCTAAGCGGCATCTTAAAACGCAGGAAATGTCGAGTAAAATGCACTGTTAAACTTTTAGGGTAGGGTAAACACAGACCCGATTACATCATTTCAAATTATGGTTAATATAAGAATTCTGCGTAATTCTATCACATTTGTACAATTTATGTCGCTCCTATTTTAGATAGCGTATTGGGCTAGGCGGCACCTTAAAGCGCATGAAATGACGAGTAAAATGCAATATTAAACGTCTATGATAGGGCAACCAGAGACCTGATTAGATCATTTTATGTTATTGTTAATATAAGAATTCAGCGAAATTCTATCACATTTGTTCAATTTACGTCGCTCCTATTTCAGATAGCATATTGGGCCAAGCGGCAAATTAAAGCGCATGGAAGGACGAGTAAAATGCACTACTAAACTTCTAGGATAGGGCAACCAGAATCCCGATTAGATCCATCTTATATTATTGTTAATTTAAGAATTCATCGTAACTCTATCACATTTTATCCAATTCACGTCGCTCCTACACCAGATAGCGTATTGGGCTAGGCGGCACCTTAAAGCGCATGAAATGAGGAGTAAAATGCACTACTAAACTTCTTTGATAGGGCAATCAGAGATCCGATTAGATCATTTTATATTATGGTTAATATAAGAATTCAGCGAAATTCTATCACATTTGTTCAATTTACGTCGCTCCTATTTCAGATAGCGTATTGCTCTAGGCGGCACCATAAGGCGCATGAAATGGCGAGTAAAATGCACTACTAAACTTCTAGGATAGGGCAACCAGAATCCCGATTAGATCATCTTATATTATTGTTAATTTAAGAATTCATCGTAACTCTATCACATTTTGTCCAATTCACGTCACTCCTACACCAGATATCGTATTGAGCTAGGCGGCATCTTAAAGCGCATGGAATGGCGAGTAAAATGCACTACTAACCCTCTCAGATACGGCCATCAGGGACCGAATTAGATGATTTTATATTATGGTTAATATAAGAATTCTGCGAGATTCTATCACATTTGTTCAATTTACGTCGCTCCTATTTCAGATAGCGTACTGCACTAAAGGGCACCTTAAAGCGCATGAAATGGCGAGTAAAATGCACTATTAAACTTCTGTGATAGGGCAATCAGAGACCCGATTAGATCATCTTATAATATGATTAATGTAACAATTCAGTGTAATTCTATGACACTTGTTCAATTTACGGCGCTCCTATTTCAGATAGCGTATTGGGATAGGCGGCATCTTAAAGCGCATGGACTGTCGAGTAAAATGCACTATTAAACTTCTATGATAGGGCAATCAGAGACCCGATTAGATCATTTTATATTATTGTTAATATAAGAATTCAACGTAATTTTATCACATTTGTTCAATTTACGTCGCTCCTATTTCAGGTAGCGTATTGGGCTAAGCGGCATCTTAAAGCACATGAAATGTCGAGTAAAATGCACTACTAAACTTCTAGGATAGGGCAATCAGAGACCCGATTAGATCATCTTATATTATGATTAATATAAGAATTCAACGTAATTTTATCACATTTGATCAATTTACGTCGCACCAACTACAGATAGCGTATTGGGCTAAGCGGCATCTTTAAGCGCATGAAATGAGGAGTAAAATGCACTGTTAAACTTCTATGATACGGGAATCAGAGATCCGATTAGATCATTTTATATTATTGTTAATATAAGAATTCAATGTAATTTTATCACATTTGTTCAATTTATGTCGCCCCTATTTCAGGTGGCGTATTGGGCTAGGTGGCATCTTAAAGCGCATGAAATGTCGAGTAAAGTGCACTATTAAACTTCTAGGGTACACACAGAGACCCGATTAGATCATTTTATATTATGGTTAATATAAAAATTCTGCGTAATTGAACCACATTTATTCAATTTACGTCGCTCCTATTTCAGATAGCGTATTGGGCTAAGCAGAATCTTAAAGGGCATGAAATGTCGATTAAAACGCACATGGAGGCTTCTATGATAGGGCAATCAGAGACCCGATTAGATCATTTTATATTATGGTTAATATAAGAATTAGCGTAATTCTATCACATTTGTTCAATTTACGTCGTTCCTATTTCAGATAGCGTATTGGGCTAGGCGGCACCTTAAAGCGCATGAAATGTCGAGTAAAGTGCACTATTAAACTTCTAGGGTAGGACACACAGAGACCCGATTAGATCATCTTATATTATGGTTAATATAAGAATTCAGCGAAATTTTATCACATTTTTTTCAATTTACGTCGCCCCTATTTCAGATAGCGGATTGGGCTAGGTGGCATCTTAAAGCGCATGAAATGTCGAGTAAAATGCACTATTAAACATCTATGATAGGGCAATCAGCGCCCCGAATACATCGTATTATATTATGGTTAATATAAGAATTCAGCGTAATTCTATCACATTTGTTCAATTTACATCGCTCCTATTTCAGATAGCGTATTGGGATAGGCGGCAACTTAAAGCGCATGGACTGTCGAGTAAAATGCACTATTAAACTTCTATGATAGGGTAATCAGAGACCCGATTAGATCATTTTATATTATTGTTAATATAAGAATTCAACGTAATTTTATCACATTTGTTCAATTTACGTCGCTCCTATTTCAGATAGCATATTGGGCTAAGCGGCATCTTAAAACGCAGGAAATGTCGAGTAAAATGCACTGTTAAAATTTTAGGGTAGGGTAAACACAGACCCGATTACATCATTTCAAATTATGGTTAATATAAGAATTCTGCGTAATTCTATCACATTTGTACAATTTATGTCGCTCCTATTTTAGATAGCGTATTGGGCTAGGCGGCACCTTAAAGCGCATGAAATGACGAGTAAAATGCAATATTAAACGTCTATGATAGGGCAACCAGAGACCTGATTAGATCATTTTATGTTATTGTTAATATAAGAATTCAGCGAAATTCTATCACATTTGTTCAATTTACGTCGCTCCTATTTCAGATAGCATATTGGGCCAAGCGGCAACTTAAAGCGCATGGAAGGACGAGTAAAATGCACTACTAAACTTCTAGGATAGGGCAACCAGAATCCCGATTAGATCCATCTTATATTATTGTTAATTTAAGAATTCATCGTAACTCTATCACATTTTATCCAATTCACGTCGCTCCTACACCAGATAGCGTATTGGTCTAGGCGGCACCTTAAAGCGCATGAAATGAGGAGTAAAATGCACTACTAAACTTCTTTGATAGGGCAATCAGAGATCCGATTAGATCATTTTATATTATGGTTAATATAAGAATTCAGCGAAATTCTATCACATTTGTTCAATTTACGTCGCTCCTATTTCAGATAGCGTATTGCTCTAGGCGGCACCATAAGGCGCATGAAATGGCGAGTAAAATGCACTACTAAACTTCTAGGATAGGGCAACCAGAATCCCGATTAGATCATCTTATATTATTGTTAATTTAAGAATTCATCGTAACTCTATCACATTTTGTCCAATTCACGTCACTCCTACACCAGATATCGTATTGAGCTAGGCGGCATCTTAAAGCGCATGGAATGGCGAGTAAAATGCACTACTAACCCTCTCAGATACGGCCATCAGGGACCGAATTAGATGATTTTATATTATGGTTAATATAAGAATTCTGCGAGATTCTATCACATTTGTTCAATTTACGTCGCTCCTATTTCAGATAGCGTACTGCACTAAAGGGCACCTTAAAGCGCATGAAATGGCGAGTAAAATGCACTATTAAACTTCTAGGGTACACACAGAGACCCGATTAGATCATTTTATATTATGGTTAATATAAAAATTCTGCGTAATTGAACCACATTTATTCAATTTACGTCGCTCCTATTTCAGATAGCGTATTGGGCTAAGCAGAATCTTAAAGGGCATGAAATGTCGATTAAAACGCACATGGAGGCTTCTATGATAGGGCAATCAGAGACCCGATTAGATCATTTTATATTATGGTTAATATAAGAATTAGCGTAATTCTATCACATTTGTTCAATTTACGTCGTTCCTATTTCAGATAGCGTATTGGGCTAGGCGGCACCTTAAAGCGCATGAAATGTCGAGTAAAGTGCACTATTAAACTTCTAGGGTAGGACACACAGAGACCCGATTAGATCATTTTATATTATGGGTAATATAAGAATTTTGCATAATTCTATCACATTTGTTCAATTTATGGCGCTCCTATTTCAGATAGCGTATTGGGCTATGTGGCATCTTAAAGCACGTGAAATGGCGAGTAAAATGCACTACCAAACTTCTATGATAGGGCAATCAGAGACCCGATTAGATCATTTTATATTATGGTTAATTTAAGAATTCAGCGTAATTCTATCACATTTGTTCAATTTACGTCGCTCCTATTGCAGAGAGCGTATTTGGCTAGGCGGCATCTTAAAGGGCGTGGAATGATGAGTAAAATGCACCACTAACCTTCTATGATAGGGCAATCAGAGACCCGATTAGATCATCTTATAATATGATTAATGTAACAATTCAGTGTAATTCTATGACACTTGTTCAATTTACGGCGCTCCTATTTCAGATAGCGTATTGGGATAGGCGGCATCTTAAAGCGCATGGACTGTCGAGTAAAATGCACTATTAAACTTCTATGATAGGGCAATCAGAGACCCGATTAGATCATTTTATATTATTGTTAATATAAGAATTCAACGTAATTTTATCACATTTGTTCAATTTACGTCGCTCCTATTTCAGGTAGCGTATTGGGCTAAGCGGCATCTTAAAGCACATGAAATGTCGAGTAAAATGCACTACTAAACTTCTAGGATAGGGCAATCAGAGACCCGATTAGATCATCTTATATTATGATTAATATAAGAATTCAACGTAATTTTATCACATTTGATCAATTTACGTCGCACCAACTACAGATAGCGTATTGGGCTAAGCGGCATCTTTAAGCGCATGAAATGAGGAGTAAAATGCACTGTTAAACTTCTATGATACGGGAATCAGAGATCCGATTAGATCATTTTATATTATTGTTAATATAAGAATTCAATGTAATTTTATCACATTTGTTCAATTTATGTCGCCCCTATTTCAGGTGGCGTATTGGGCTAGGTGGCATCTTAAAGCGCATGAAATGTCGAGTAAAGTGCACTATTAAACTTCTAGGGTACACACAGAGACCCGATTAGATCATTTTATATTATGGTTAATATAAAAATTCTGCGTAATTGAACCACATTTATTCAATTTACGTCGCTCCTATTTCAGATAGCGTATTGGGCTAAGCAGAATCTTAAAGGGCATGAAATGTCGATTAAAACGCACATGGAGGCTTCTATGATAGGGCAATCAGAGACCCGATTAGATCATTTTATATTATGGTTAATATAAGAATTAGCGTAATTCTATCACATTTGTTCAATTTACGTCGTTCCTATTTCAGATAGCGTATTGGGCTAGGCGGCACCTTAAAGCGCATGAAATGTCGAGTAAAGTGCACTATTAAACTTCTAGGGTAGGACACACAGAGACCCGATTAGATCATTTTATATTATGGGTAATATAAGAATTTTGCATGATTCTATCACATTTGTTCAATTTATGGCGCTCCTATTTCAGATAGCGTATTGGGCTATGTGGCATCTTAAAGCACGTGAAATGGCGAGTAAAATGCACTACCAAACTTCTATGATAGGGCAATCAGAGACCCGATTAGATCATTTTATATTATGGTTAATTTAAGAATTCAGCGTAATTCTATCACATTTGTTCAATTTACGTCACTCCTATTGCAGAGAGCGTATTTGGCTAGGCGGCATCTTAAAGGGCGTGGAATGATGAGTAAAATGCACCACTAACCTTCTATGATAGGGCAATCAGAGACCCGATCAGATCCTTTTATGTTATGGTTAATATAAGAATTCAGCGATATTCTATCACATTTGTTCAATTTACGTCGCTCCTATTTCAGATAGCGTATTGGGCTAGGAGGCATCTTAAAGCGCATGAAGTGCCGAGTAAAATGCACTACTAAACTTCTAGGATAGGGCAATCAGAGACCCAATTAGATCATCTTATATTATGATTAATATAAGAATTCAGTGTAATTCTATCACATTTGTTCAATTTACGACGGTCCTATTTCAGATAGTGTATTGGGCAAAACGGCACCTTAAAGCGCATGAAATGACGAGTAAAATGCAGTATTAAACTTCTATGATAGGCCAATCAGAGACCCGAATAGATCGTATTATATTATGGTTAATATAAGAATCCTGCGTAATTCTATCACGTTTGTTCAATTTACGTAGCTCCAATTTCAGATAGCGTATTCGGCTAGGCGGCATCTTAAAGCGCATGAAATGTCGAGTAAAATGCACTACCAAACTTCTCGGATAGGGCTAACAGAGACCCGATTAGGTCATCTTATATTATGGTTAATATAAGAATTCAGCGAAATTTTATCACATTTTTTTCAATTTACGTCGCCCCTATTTCAGATAGCGGATTGGGCTAGGTGGCATCTTAAAGCGCATGAAATGTCGAGTAAAATGCACTATTAAACATCTATGATAGGGCAATCAGCGCCCCGAATACATCGTATTATATTATGGTTAATATAAGAATTCAGCGTAATTCTATCACATTTGTTCAATTTACATCGCTCCTATTTCAGATAGCGTATTGGGATAGGCGGCAACTTAAAGCGCATGGACTGTCGAGTAAAATGCACTATTAAACTTCTATGATAGGGTAATCAGAGACCCGATTAGATCATTTTATATTATTGTTAATATAAGAATTCAACGTAATTTTATCACATTTGTTCAATTTACGTCGCTCCTATTTCAGATAGCGTATTGGGCTAAGCGGCATCTTAAAACGCAGGAAATGTCGAGTAAAATGCACTGTTAAAATTTTAGGGTAGGGTAAACACAGACCCGATTACATCATTTCAAATTATGGTTAATATAAGAATTCTGCGTAATTCTATCACATTTGTACAATTTATGTCGCTCCTATTTTAGATAGCGTATTGGGCTAGGCGGCACCTTAAAGCGCATGAAATGACGAGTAAAATGCAATATTAAACGTCTATGATAGGGCAACCAGAGACCTGATTAGATCATTTTATGTTATTGTTAATATAAGAATTCAGCGAAATTCTATCACATTTGTTCAATTTACGTCGCTCCTATTTCAGATAGCATATTGGGCCAAGCGGCAACTTAAAGCGCATGGAAGGACGAGTAAAATGCACTACTAAACTTCTAGGATAGGGCAACCAGAATCCCGATTAGATCCATCTTATATTATTGTTAATTTAAGAATTCATCGTAACTCTATCACATTTTATCCAATTCACGTCGCTCCTACACCAGATAGCGTATTGGTCTAGGCGGCACCTTAAAGCGCATGAAATGAGGAGTAAAATGCACTACTAAACTTCTTTGATAGGGCAATCAGAGATCCGATTAGATCATTTTATATTATGGTTAATATAAGAATTCAGCGAAATTCTATCACATTTGTTCAATTTACGTCGCTCCTATTTCAGATAGCGTATTGCTCTAGGCGGCACCATAAGGCGCATGAAATGGCGAGTAAAATGCACTACTAAACTTCTAGGATAGGGCAACCAGAATCCTGATTAGATCATCTTATATTATTGTTAATTTAAGAATTCATCGTAACTCTATCACATTTTGTCCAATTCACGTCACTCCTACACCAGATATCGTATTGAGCTAGGCGGCATCTTAAAGCGCATGGAATGGCGAGTAAAATGCACTACTAACCCTCTCAGATACGGCCATCAGGGACCGAATTAGATGATTTTATATTATGGTTAATATAAGAATTCTGCGAGATTCTATCACATTTGTTCAATTTACGTCGCTCCTATTTCAGATAGCGTACTGCACTAAAGGGCACCTTAAAGCGCATGAAATGGCGAGTAAAATGCACTATTAAACTTCTAGGGTACACACAGAGACCCGATTAGATCATTTTATATTATGGTTAATATAAAAATTCTGCGTAATTGAACCACATTTATTCAATTTACGTCGCTCCTATTTCAGATAGCGTATTGGGCTAAGCAGAATCTTAAAGGGCATGAAATGTCGATTAAAACGCACATGGAGGCTTCTATGATAGGGCAATCAGAGACCCGATTAGATCATTTTATATTATGGTTAATATAAGAATTAGCGTAATTCTATCACATTTGTTCAATTTACGTCGTTCCTATTTCAGATAGCGTATTGGGCTAGGCGGCACCTTAAAGCGCATGAAATGTCGAGTAAAGTGCACTATTAAACTTCTAGGGTAGGACACACAGAGACCCGATTAGATCATTTTATATTATGGGTAATATAAGAATTTTGCATAATTCTATCACATTTGTTCAATTTATGGCGCTCCTATTTCAGATAGCGTATTGGGCTATGTGGCATCTTAAAGCACGTGAAATGGCGAGTAAAATGCACTACCAAACTTCTATGATAGGGCAATCAGAGACCCGATTAGATCATTTTATATTATGGTTAATTTAAGAATTCAGCGTAATTCTATCACATTTGTTCAATTTACGTCGCTCCTATTGCAGAGAGCGTATTTGGCTAGGCGGCATCTTAAAGGGCGTGGAATGATGAGTAAAATGCACCACTAACCTTCTATGATAGGGCAATCAGAGACCCGATCAGATCCTTTTATGTTATGGTTAATATAAGAATTCAGCGATATTCTATCACATTTGTTCAATTTACGTCGCTCCTATTTCAGATAGCGTATTGGGCTAGGCGGCACCTTAAAGCGCATGAAATGTCGAGTAAAGTGCACTATTAAACTTCTAGGGTAGGACACACAGAGACCCGATTAGATCATTTTATATTATGGGTAATATAAGAATTTTGCATAATTCTATCACATTTGTTCAATTTATGGCGCTCCTATTTCAGATAGCGTATTGGGCTATGTGGCATCTTAAAGCACGTGAAATGGCGAGTAAAATGCACTACCAAACTTCTATGATAGGGCAATCAGAGACCCGATTAGATCATTTTATATTATGGTTAATTTAAGAATTCAGCGTAATTCTATCACATTTGTTCAATTTACGTCGCTCCTATTGCAGAGAGCGTATTTGGCTAGGCGGCATCTTAAAGGGCGTGGAATGATGAGTAAAATGCACTACTAAACTTCTAGGATAGGGCAATCAGAGACCCAATTAGATCATCTTATATTATGATTAATATAAGAATTCAGTGTAATTCTATCACATTTGTTCAATTTACGACGGTCCTATTTCAGATAGTGTATTGGGCAAAACGGCACCTTAAAGCGCATGAAATGACGAGTAAAATGCAGTATTAAACTTCTATGATAGGCCAATCAACGACGCGAATAGATCGTATTATATTATGGTTAATATAAGAATTTTGCGTAATTCTATCACGTTCGTTCAATTTACGTAGCTCCAATTTCAGGTAGTATATTAGGCTAGGCGGCATCTTAAAGCGCGTGGAATGTGGAGTAAAATGCACTACTAACCTTCTATGACAGGGCAATCAGTCACCCGAATAGATCATATTATATTATGGTTAATATAAGAATTCTGCGTAATTCTACCACGTTGGTTCAATTTACGTCGCCCCTATTTCAGATACCGTATTGGGCTAGGTTGCATCTTAAAGCGCATGAAATGTCGAGTAAATTGCACTATTAAAATTCTAGGGTAGGGCAAACAGAGACCCGTTTAGAACAGTTTATATTATGGTTAATTTAAGAATTCATCGAAGCTCTATCACACATGTTCAATTTACGTAACTCCAATTTCGTATAGCGTATTGGGCTAGGCGGCACCTTCAAGCGCATGAAATGACGAGTAAAATGCACTGTTCAACTTCTATGATACGGCAACCAGAGACCCGATTAGATCATTTTAAATTATTGTAAATACAACAATTCTGCGTAATTCTATCACATTTGTTCAATTTACGTCGCTCCTATTTCAGATTGCGTAATGGGCGAGGCGGTATCTTAAAGCGCGTGGAATGACGAGTAAAATGCACTACTAACCTTCTATGATAGGGCAGTCACAGACCCGATTAGATCATTTTATATTATTGTTAATATAAGAATCCAACGTAATTTTATCACATTTGTTCAATTTTCGTCGCTCCTATTTCAAATAGCGTATTGGGCTAAGCGGCATCTTAAAGCGCATGAAAGGTCGAGTAAAATGCACTATTCAACTTCTATGATAGGGCAATCAGAGACCCGATTAGATCATTTTAAATTATGGTTAATATAAGAATTCAGCGAAATTCTATCACACTTGTTCAATATACGTCGCACCTATTGCAGATAGCGTATTGGGCTAAGCGGCACCTTAAAGCGCATGAAATGACGAGTAAAATGAAATATTAAACTTCTATGATAGGGCAATCGGAGACCCGATTAGATCATTTTATATTATTTTTATTATAAGAATTCAGCGAAATTCTATCACATTTGTTCAATTTTCGTCGCTCCTATTTCAGATAGCGTTTGGGCTAAGCGGCACCTTAAAGCGCATGAAATGACGAGTAAAATGCACTATTCAACTTCTATGATACGGCAATCAGAGACCCGATTAGATCATTTTATATTATTGTTAATATAAGACTTCTGCGTAATTCTATCACGGTTGTTCAATTTACGTAGCTCCAATTTCAGATAGCGTATTGGGCTATGCGGCACCTTAAGGCGCATGATATGTCGAGCAAAAGGCACTACTAAACTTCTCGGATAGGGCAATCAGAGACCCGATTAGACCATTTTATATTATGGTTCATGTAAGAATTCAGCGAAATTCTATCACATTTGTTCAATTTACGTCGCTCCTATTTCAGATAGCGTAATGGGCTAGGCGGCACCTTAAAGCGCATCAAATGACGAGTAAAATGCACTACCAAACTTCCATGATAGGGCAATCAGAGACTCGAATAGATCATATTATATTATGGTTAATATAAGAATTCTGCGTAAATCTATCACACTTGTTCAATTTACGTCGCTCCTACTTCAGATAGCGTATTGGGCTAAGCGGCAGCTTAAAGTGCATGAAATGTCGAGTAAAATGCACTACTAAACATCTAGGATAGGGCAATCAGAGATCAGATTAGGTCATCCTATATTATGATTAATATAAGAATTTAGCGTAAGTCTATCACATTTGTTCAATTTACATCGCTCCTATTTCAGATAGCGTATTGGGCTAAGCGGCACCTTAAAGCGCATGAAATGACGTGTCAAATGCACTATGAAACTTCTATGACAGGGCAAACGGAGACACGATTAGATCATTTTATATTATTGTTAACATAAGAAGCCGGCGTAATTTTATCACATTTGCCAATTTAAGTCGCCCCTATTTCAGGTAGCGTATTGGGCTAGGTTGCATCATAAAGCGCATGAAATGTCGAGGAAAATGCACTATTGAACTTCTATGATAGGGCAATCAGAGACCCGATTAGATCATTTTATATTATGGTTAATTTATAAATTCAGCGAAACTCTATCACACTTGTTCAATTTACGTAGCTCCAATTTCAGATAGCATAATTGGGCTAGGCGGCACCATAAAGCGCATGAAATGACGAGTAAAATGCACTATTAAACTTCAATGATAGGGCAATCAGAGACCCGATTAGATCATTTTATATTATTGTTAATATAAGAATTCAACGTAATTTTATCACATTTGTTCAATTTACGTCGTTCCTATTTCAGATAGCGTATTGGGCTAAGCGGCATCTTAAAACGCAGGAAATGTCGAGTAAAATGCACTGTTAAACTTTTAGGGTAGGGTAAACACAGACCCGATTACATCATTTCAAATTATGGTTAATATAAGAATTCTGCGTAATTCTATCACATTTGTACAATTTATGTCGCTCCTATTTTAGATAGCGTATTGGGCTAGGCGGCACCTTAAAGCGCATGAAATGACGAGTAAAATGCAATATTAAACGTCTATGATAGGGCAACCAGAGACCTGATTAGATCATTTTATGTTATTGTTAATATAAGAATTCAGCGAAATTCTATCACATTTGTTCAATTTACGTCGCTCCTATTTCAGATAGCATATTGGGCCAAGCGGCAAATTAAAGCGCATGGAAGGACGAGTAAAATGCACTACTAAACTTCTAGGATAGGGCAACCAGAATCCCGATTAGATCCATCTTATATTATTGTTAATTTAAGAATTCATCGTAACTCTATCACATTTTATCCAATTCACGTCGATCCTACACCAGATAGCGTATTGGGCTAGGCGGCACCTTAAAGCGCATGAAATGAGGAGTAAAATGCACTACTAAACTTCTTTGATAGGGCAATCAGAGATCCGATTAGATCATTTTATATTATGGTTAATATAAGAATTCAGCGAAATTCTATCACATTTGTTCAATTTACGTCGCTCCTATTTCAGATAGCGTATTGCTCTAGGCGGCACCATAAGGCGCATGAAATGGCGAGTAAAATGCACTACTAAACTTCTAGGATAGGGCAACCAGAATCCCGATTAGATCATCTTATATTATTGTTAATTTAAGAATTCATCGTAACTCTATCACATTTTGTCCAATTCACGTCACTCCTACACCAGATATCGTATTGAGCTAGGCGGCATCTTAAAGCGCATGGAATGGCGAGTAAAATGCACTACTAACCCTCTCAGATACGGCCATCAGGGACCGAATTAGATGATTTTATATTATGGTTAATATAAGAATTCTGCGAGATTCTATCACATTTGTTCAATTTACGTCGCTCCTATTTCAGGTAGCGTATTGGGCTAAGCGGCATCTTAAAGCACATGAAATGTCGAGTAAAATGCACTACTAAACTTCTAGGATAGGGCAATCAGAGACCCGATTAGATCATCTTATATTATGATTAATATAAGAATTCAACGTAATTTTATCACATTTGATCAATTTACGTCGCACCAACTACAGATAGCGTATTGGGCTAAGCGGCATCTTTAAGCGCATGAAATGAGGAGTAAAATGCACTGTTAAACTTCTATGATACGGGAATCAGAGATCCGATTAGATCATTTTATATTATTGTTAATATAAGAATTCAATGTAATTTTATCACATTTGTTCAATTTATGTCGCCCCTATTTCAGGTGGCGTATTGGGCTAGGTTGCATCTTAAAGCGCATGAAATGTCGAGTAAAGTGCACTATTAAACTTCTAGGGTACACACAGAGACCCGATTAGATCATTTTATATTATGGTTAATATAAAAATTCTGCGTAATTGAACCACATTTATTCAATTTACGTCGCTCCTATTTCAGATAGCGTATTGGGCTAAGCAGAATCTTAAAGGGCATGAAATGTCGATTAAAACGCACATGGAGGCTTCTATGATAGGGCAATCAGAGACCCGATTAGATCATTTTATATTATGGTTAATATAAGAATTAGCGTAATTCTATCACATTTGTTCAATTTACGTCGTTCCTATTTCAGATAGCGTATTGGGCTAGGCGGCACCTTAAAGCGCATGAAATGTCGAGTAAAGTGCACTATTAAACTTCTAGGGTAGGACACACAGAGACCCGATTAGATCATTTTATATTATGGGTAATATAAGAATTTTGCATAATTCTATCACATTTGTTCAATTTATGGCGCTCCTATTTCAGATAGCGTATTGGGCTATGTGGCATCTTAAAGCACGTGAAATGGCGAGTAAAATGCACTACCAAACTTCTATGATAGGGCAATCAGAGACCCGATTAGATCATTTTATATTATGGTTAATTTAAGAATTCAGCGTAATTCTATCACATTTGTTCAATTTACGTCACTCCTATTGCAGAGAGCGTATTTGGCTAGGCGGCATCTTAAAGGGCGTGGAATGATGAGTAAAATGCACCACTAACCTTCTATGACAGGGCAATCAGAGACCCGATCAGATCCTTTTATGTTATGGTTAATATAAGAATTCAGCGATATTCTATCACATTTGTTCAATTTACGTCGCTCCTATTTCAGATAGCGTATTGGGCTAGGAGGCATCTTAAAGCGCATGAAGTGCCGAGTAAAATGCACTACTAAACTTCTAGGATAGGGCAATCAGAGACCCAATTAGATCATCTTATATTATGATTAATATAAGAATTCAGTGTAATTCTATCACATTTGTTCAATTTACGACGGTCCTATTTCAGATAGTGTATTGGGCAAAACGGCACCTTAAAGCGCATGAAATGACGAGTAAAATGCAGTATTAAACTTCTATGATAGGCCAATCAGAGACCCGAATAGATCGTATTATATTATGGTTAATATAAGAATCCTGCGTAATTCTATCACGTTTGTTCAATTTACGTAGCTCCAATTTCAGATAGCGTATTCGGCTAGGCGGCATCTTAAAGCGCATGAAATGTCGAGTAAAATGCACTATCAAACTTCTCGGATAGGGCTAACAGAGACCCGATTAGGTCATCTTATATTATTGTTAATTTAAGAATTCATCGTAACTCTATCACATTTTGTCCAATTCACGTCACTCCTACACCAGATATCGTATTGAGCTAGGCGGCATCTTAAAGCGCATGGAATGGCGAGTAAAATGCACTACTAACCCTCTCAGATACGGCCATCAGGGACCGAATTAGATGATTTTATATTATGGTTAATATAAGAATTCTGCGAGATTCTATCACATTTGTTCAATTTACGTCGCTCCTATTTCAGATAGCGTACTGCACTAAAGGGCACCTTAAAGCGCATGAAATGGCGAGTAAAATGCACTATTAAACTTCTAGGGTACACACAGAGACCCGATTAGATCATTTTATATTATGGTTAATATAAAAATTCTGCGTAATTGAACCACATTTATTCAATTTACGTCGCTCCTATTTCAGATAGCGTATTGGGCTAAGCAGAATCTTAAAGGGCATGAAATGTCGATTAAAACGCACATGGAGGCTTCTATGATAGGGCAATCAGAGACCCGATTAGATCATTTTATATTATGGTTAATATAAGAATTAGCGTAATTCTATCACATTTGTTCAATTTACGTCGTTCCTATTTCAGATAGCGTATTGGGCTAGGCGGCACCTTAAAGCGCATGAAATGTCGAGTAAAGTGCACTATTAAACTTCTAGGGTAGGACACACAGAGACCCGATTAGATCATTTTATATTATGGGTAATATAAGAATTTTGCATAATTCTATCACATTTGTTCAATTTATGGCGCTCCTATTTCAGATAGCGTATTGGGCTATGTGGCATCTTAAAGCACGTGAAATGGCGAGTAAAATGCACTACCAAACTTCTATGATAGGGCAATCAGAGACCCGATTAGATCATTTTATATTATGGTTAATTTAAGAATTCAGCGTAATTCTATCACATTTGTTCAATTTACGTCGCTCCTATTGCAGAGAGCGTATTTGGCTAGGCGGCATCTTAAAGGGCGTGGAATGATGAGTAAAATGCACCACTAACCTTCTATGATAGGGCAATCAGAGACCCGATCAGATCCTTTTATGTTATGGTTAATATAAGAATTCAGCGATATTCTATCACATTTGTTCAATTTACGTCGCTCCTATTTCAGATAGCGTATTGGGCTAGGCGGCACCTTAAAGCGCATGAAATGTCGAGTAAAGTGCACTATTAAACTTCTAGGGTAGGACACACAGAGACCCGATTAGATCATTTTATATTATGGGTAATATAAGAATTTTGCATAATTCTATCACATTTGTTCAATTTATGGCGCTCCTATTTCAGATAGCGTATTGGGCTATGTGGCATCTTAAAGCACGTGAAATGGCGAGTAAAATGCACTACCAAACTTCTATGATAGGGCAATCAGAGACCCGATTAGATCATTTTATATTATGGTTAATTTAAGAATTCAGCGTAATTCTATCACATTTGTTCAATTTACGTCGCTCCTATTGCAGAGAGCGTATTTGGCTAGGCGGCATCTTAAAGGGCGTGGAATGATGAGTAAAATGCACTACTAAACTTCTAGGATAGGGCAATCAGAGACCCAATTAGATCATCTTATATTATGATTAATATAAGAATTCAGTGTAATTCTATCACATTTGTTCAATTTACGACGGTCCTATTTCAGATAGTGTATTGGGCAAAACGGCACCTTAAAGCGCATGAAATGACGAGTAAAATGCAGTATTAAACTTCTATGATAGGCCAATCAACGACGCGAATAGATCGTATTATATTATGGTTAATATAAGAATTTTGCGTAATTCTATCACGTTCGTTCAATTTACGTAGCTCCAATTTCAGGTAGTATATTAGGCTAGGCGGCATCTTAAAGCGCGTGGAATGTGGAGTAAAATGCACTACTAACCTTCTATGACAGGGCAATCAGTCACCCGAATAGATCATATTATATTATGGTTAATATAAGAATTCTGCGTAATTCTACCACGTTGGTTCAATTTACGTCGCCCCTATTTCAGATACCGTATTGGGCTAGGTTGCATCTTAAAGCGCATGAAATGTCGAGTAAATTGCACTATTAAAATTCTAGGGTAGGGCAAACAGAGACCCGTTTAGAACATTTTATATTATGGTTAATTTAAGAATTCATCGAAGCTCTATCACACATGTTCAATTTACGTAACTCCAATTTCGTATAGCGTATTGGGCTAGGCGGCACCTTCAAGCGCATGAAATGACGAGTAAAATGCACTGTTCAACTTCTATGATACGGCAACCAGAGACCCGATTAGATCATTTTAAATTATTGTAAATACAACAATTCTGCGTAATTCTATCACATTTGTTCAATTTACGTCGCTCCTATTTCAGATTGCGTAATGGGCGAGGCGGTATCTTAAAGCGCGTGGAATGACGAGTAAAATGCACTACTAACCTTCTATGATAGGGCAGTCACAGACCCGATTAGATCATTTTATATTATTGTTAATATAAGAATCCAACGTAATTTTATCACATTTGTTCAATTTTCGTCGCTCCTATTTCAGATAGCGTATTGGGCTAAGCGGCATCTTAAAGCGCATGAAAGGTCGAGTAAAATGCACTATTCAACTTCTATGATAGGGCAATCAGAGACCCGATTAGATCATTTTAAATTATGGTTAATATAAGAATTCAGCGAAATTCTATCACACTTGTTCAATATACGTCGCACCTATTGCAGATAGCGTATTGGGCTAAGCGGCACCTTAAAGCGCATGAAATGACGAGTAAAATGAAATATTAAACTTCTATGATAGGGCAATCGGAGACCCGATTAGATCATTTTATATTATTTTTATTATAAGAATTCAGCGAAATTCTATCACATTTGTTCAATTTTCGTCGCTCCTATTTCAGATAGCGTTTGGGCTAAGCGGCACCTTAAAGCGCATGAAATGACGAGTAAAATGCACTATTCAACTTCTATGATACGGCAATCAGAGACCCGATTAGATCATTTTATATTATTGTTAATATAAGACTTCTGCGTAATTCTATCACGGTTGTTCAATTTACGTAGCTCCAATTTCAGATAGCGTATTGGGCTATGCGGCACCTTAAGGCGCATGAAATGTCGAGCAAAAGGCACTACTAAACTTCTCGGATAGGGCAATCAGAGACCCGATTAGACCATTTTATATTATGGTTCATGTAAGAATTCAGCGAAATTCTATCACATTTGTTCAATTTACGTCGCTCCTATTTCAGATAGCGTAATGGGCTAGGCGGCACCTTAAAGCGCATCAAATGACGAGTAAAATGCACTACCAAACTTCCATGATAGGGCAATCAGAGACTCGAATAGATCATATTATATTATGGTTAATATAAGAATTCTGCGTAAATCTATCACACTTGTTCAATTTACGTCGCTCCTACTTCAGATAGCGTATTGGGCTAAGCGGCAGCTTAAAGTGCATGAAATGTCGAGTAAAATGCACTACTAAACATCTAGGATAGGGCAATCAGAGATCAGATTAGGTCATCCTATATTATGATTAATATAAGAATTTAGCGTAAGTCTATCACATTTGTTCAATTTACATCGCTCCTATTTCAGATAGCGTATTGGGCTAAGCGGCACCTTAAAGCGCATGAAATGACGTGTCAAATGCACTATGAAACTTCTATGACAGGGCAAACGGAGACACGATTAGATCATTTTATATTATTGTTAACATAAGAAGCCGGCGTAATTTTATCACATTTGCCAATTTAAGTCGCCCCTATTTCAGGTAGCGTATTGGGCTAGGTTGCATCATAAAGCGCATGAAATGTCGAGGAAAATGCACTATTGAACTTCTATGATAGGGCAATCAGAGACCCGATTAGATCATTTTATATTATGGTTAATTTATAAATTCAGCGAAACTCTATCACACTTGTTCAATTTACGTAGCTCCAATTTCAGATAGCATAATTGGGCTAGGCGGCACCATAAAGCGCATGAAATGACGAGTAAAATGCACTATTAAACTTCAATGATAGGGCAATCAGAGACCCGATTAGATCATTTTATATTATTGTTAATATAAGAATTCAACGTAATTTTATCACATTTGTTCAATTTACGTCGTTCCTATTTCAGATAGCGTATTGGGCTAAGCGGCATCTTAAAGCGCATGAAATGTCGAGTCAAATGCACTACTAAACTTCTAGGATAGGGCAGTCAGAGACCCGATTAGATCATCTTATATTATGATTAATATAAGAATTCAGTGTAATTCTATCCCGTTCGTTCAATTTACGTCGCTCCAATTTCAGGTGGCGTATTGGGCTTAGCGGCATATTAAAGCGCACGAAATGTCGAGTAAAATGCACTACTAACCTTCTATGACTGGGCAATCAGAGACCCGATTAGATCATTTTATATTATGGTTAATATAAGAATTCTGCGTAACTCTGTCACATCTGTTCAATTTACGTAGCTCCAATTTCAGATAGCGGATTGGGCTAGACGGCACCTTAAAGCGCATGAAATGACGAGTAAAATGCACTACTACGCTTCTTTGATAGTGCAATCAGACACCCGATTAGATCATTTTATATTATGGTTAAGATAAGTATGCAGCGTAATTCTATCACATATGTTCAATTTCCGACGCTCCTATTTCAGATAGTGTATTTGGCGAGGAGGCATCTTAAAGCGCATGAAATGTCGAGCAAAATACACTACTACACTTCTCGGATAGGGCAAGCAGAGACCCGATTAGATCATTTTATATTATGGTTAATTTAAGAATTCAGCGAAACTCTATCACACTTGTTCAGTTTACGTCGCCCCTATTTTAGATAGCATATTGACGTAGGCGGCACCTTAGAGCGCGTGGAATAACGACTAAAACGCACTACTAACATTCTATGATAGGGCAATCAGAGACCCGAATATATCATATTATATTATGGTTAATATAAGAATACTGCGTAATTCTATCACATTTGTTCAATTTACGTCGCTCCTATTTCAGATAGCGTATTGGGCTAGGCGGCATCTTAATGTGCGTTGAATGAAAAGTAAAATGCACTACTGACCTTCTATGATAGGGCAATCTGAGACCTGATTAGATAATTTTATATTAGGATTAATATAAGAATTCAGCGAAATTCTATCATATATGTTCAATTTACGTCGCTCCTATTTCAGATAGCCTATTGCGCTAAGCGGCACCTTAAAGCGCCAGAAATGACGAGTAAAATGCACTACTACACTTCGTTGATACGGCAATCAGGGACCCGATTAGATCATGTTATATTATGGTTAATATAAGAATTTTTGCGTAATTCTATCACATTTGTTCAATTTACGTCGCTCCTATTTCAGATAGCGTATTGGGCGACGCGGCATCTTAAAGCGCATGAAATGTCGAGTAAAATGCACTACCAAACTTCTCGGATAGGGCAATCAGAGACCCAATTAGATCATCTTATATTATGATTAATATAAGAATTCAGTGTAATTTTATCACATCTGTTCAATTTACGTCGCCCCTATTTCAGGTAGCGTATTGGGCTAGGTGGCATCTTAAAGTGCATGAAATGTCGAGTAAAATGCACTATTAAACTACTAGGGTAGGGCAAACAGAGACCCGATTAGATCATTTTATATTATGGTTAATATAAAAATTCTGCGTAATTGAACCACATTTATTCAATTTACGTCGCTCCTATTTCAGATAGCGTATTGGGCTAAGCAGAATCGTAAAGGGCATGAAATGTCGATTAAAACGCACATGGAGGCTTCTATGATAGGGCAATCAGAGACCCGATTAGATCATTTTATATTATGGTTAATATAAGAATTAGCGTAATTCTATCACATTTGTTCAATTTACGTCGTTCCTATTTCAGATAGCGTATTGGGCTAGGCGGCACCATAAAGCGCATGAAATGTCGAGTAAAGTGCACTATTAAACTTCTAGGGTAGGACACACAGAGACCCGATTAGATCATTTTATATTATGGGTAATATAAGAATTTTGCATAATTCTATCACATTTGTTCAATTTATGGCGCTCCTATTTCAGATAGCGTATTGGGCTATGTGGCATCTTAAAGCACGTGAAATGGCGAGTAAAATGCACTACCAAACTTCTATGATAGGGCAATCAGAGACCCGATTAGATCATTTTATATTATGG
This sequence comes from Macropis europaea, assembly GCA_916610135.2. Classification (NCBI taxonomy): domain Eukaryota; kingdom Metazoa; phylum Arthropoda; class Insecta; order Hymenoptera; family Melittidae; genus Macropis; species Macropis europaea. Next base: position 1,885,803 of record CAKAJE020001202.1, on the reverse strand, counting down.
TTAATTTAAGAATTCAGCGTAATTCTATCACATTTGTTCAATTTACGTCGCTCCTATTGCAGAGAGCGTATTTGGCTAGGCGGCATCTTAAAGGGCGTGGAATGATGAGTAAAATGCACCACTAACCTTCTATGATAGGGCAATCTGAGACCCGATCAGATCCTTTTATGTTATGGTTAATATAAGAATTCAGCGATATTCTATCACATTTGTTCAATTTACGTCGCTCCTATTTCAGATAGCGTATTGGGCTAAGAGGCATCTTAAAGCGCATGAAGTGCCGAGTAAAATGCACTACTAAACTTCTAGGATAGGGCAATCAGAGACCCAATTAGATCATCTTATATTATGATTAATATAAGAATTCAGTGTAATTCTATCACATTTGTTCAATTTACGACGGTCCTATTTCAGATAGTGTATTGGGCAAAACGGCACCTTAAAGCGCATGAAATGACGAGTTAAATGCACTATTAAACTTCTAGGTTAGGGCAAACAGAGACCCTATTAGATCATTTTATATTATGGTTAATATAAGAATTAGCGTAATTCTATCACATATGTTCAATTTACGTCGCTCCTATTTCAGATAGCGTATTATGCTAAGCGGCACCTTAACGCGCATGAAATGTCGAGTAAAATGTACTATTAAACATCTAGGGTAGGGCAAACAGAGAGCGCGATTAGATCATCTTACATTATTGTTTTTTAAGCAATCATCGTAACTCTATCACATTTGTCCAATCCACGTTGCTCCTACACCAGATATCGTATTGAGCTAGGCGGTATCTTAAAGCGCACGAATGTCGAATGAAATGCACTACTAACCATCTCGGATACGGACATCAGAGACCCAATTAGATCATTTTATATTATGGTTAATATAAGAATTCAGCGAAATTCTGTCACATACGTTCAATTTACGTCGCTCCTATTTCAGATAGCGTATTGGTCTAAGCGGCACCTTAAAGCGCATGAAATGACGAGTAAAATGCACGATTCAACTTCTATGATTGGGCAATCAGGGACCCGATTAGATCATTTTATATTATGGTTAATATAAGAATTCAGCGTTATTCTATCACATTTGTTCAATTTACGTCGCTCCTATTACAGATAGCATATTGTGCTAGGCGGCATCTTAAAGCGCATGAAATGTCGAGTAAAATGCACTTCTAACATTCCATGATAGGGCAATCAGAGACCCAAATAGATCATATTATATTATGGTTAATATAAGAATTCTGCGTAATTCTATCACGTTTGTTCAATTTACGTCGCTCCTGCTTCAGAGAACGTATTCGGCTAAGCGGCATCTTAAAGAGCGTGGAAATACGAGTAAAATGCACTACTAACCTTCTATGATAGGGCAATCAGAGACCCGATTAGATCATTTTATAGTATGGTTAGTATAAGAATTCAGCGAAATTCTATCACATTTGGTCAATTTACGTCGCTCGTATTTCAGATAGCGTATGGTGCTAAGCAGCACCTTAAAGCGCATGAAATGACGAATAAAGTGCACTATTAAGCTTCAATGATAGGGCAATCAGAGACCCGATTAGATCATTTTATATTATTGTTAATATAAGAACTCAACGTAATTTTATCACATTTGATCAATTTACGTCGCCCCTATTTCAGATAGCGTATTGGGCTAGCTGGCACCTTAAAGCGCATGAAATGACGAGTATAATTCACTACTAAACTTCTAGGATAGGGCTATCAGAATCCCGATTAGATCATCTTATATTATTGTTAATTTAAGAATTCATCGTAACACTATCACATTTGTCCAATTCACGTCGCTCCTACACCAGATATCGTATTGAGCTCGGCGGCATCTTACAGCGCATGAAATGGCGAATAAAATGCGCTACTAACTTTCTCGGTTTCTGCCATCAGAGACCCAATTAGATCATTTTATATTATGGTTAATATAAGAATTCAGCGATATTCTATCACATTTGTTCAATTTACGTCGCCCCTATTTCAGATAGCGTATTGGGATTGGCGGCACCTTACAGCGCATGAAATGGCGAGTTAAATACACTATTAAACTTCTATGATAGGGCAATCAGAGACCCGATTAGATCATTTTATATTATGGTTAATATAAGAATTCTGCGTAGCTCTATCACACTTGTTCAATTTACGTCGCTCCTATTTCAGATAGTGTATTGGGCTAGACGGCATCTTAAAGTGCCAGGAATGACGAGTAAACTGCACTGCTAACCATCTCGGATACGGCCATCAGAGACCCGATTAGATCATCTTATATTATTGTTGATTTAAGAATTCATCGTAACTCTATCACATTTGTCCAATTCACGTCGCCCCTACACCAGATATCGTATTGAGATCGGCGGCATCTTAAAGCGCATGAAATGGCGAGTAAAATGCACTACTACCCTTCTCGGATACAGCCAGCAGAGACCCAATTAGATGGTTTTATATTATGGTTAATATAAGAATTCAGCGATATTCTATCACACTTGTTCAATTTACGTCGCCCCTATTTCAGATAGCGTATTGGGATTGGCGGCACCTTACAGCGCATGAAATGACGAGTAAAATGCACTACTAAACTTCTTTCATAGGGCAATCAGAGACCCGATTAGGTCATCTTATATTATGGTTAATATAAGAATTCAGCGAAATTTTATCACATTTGTTCAATTTACGTCGCCCCTATTTCAGATAGCGTATTGGGCTAGGTGGCATCTTAAAGCGCATGAAATGTCGAGTAAAATGCACTATTAAACATCTATGATAGGGCAATCAGAGCCCCGAATACATCGTATTAAATTATGATTAATATAAGAATTCAGCGTAATTCTATCACATTTGTTCAATTTATGTCGCTCCTATTTCAGATAGCGTATTCGGCAAGGCGGCACATTAAAGCGCATGAAATGACGAGTAAAATGCACTATTAAACTTCTATGATAGGGCAATCAGAGACCCCAATGGATCGTATTATATTATGGTTAATATAAGAATTCTGCGTAATTCTATCACATTTGTTCAATTTACGTCGCTCGTATTTGAGATAGCGTATGGTGCTAAGCAGCACCTTAAAGCGCACGAAATGACGAATAAAGTGCACTATTAAGCTTCAATGATAGGGCAATCAGAGACCCGATTAGATCATTTTATATTATTGTTAATATAAGAACTCAACGTAATTTTATCACATTTGATCAATTTACGTCGCACCAACTACAGATAGCGTATTGGGCTAAGCGGCATCTTTAAGCGCATGAAATGAGGAGTAAAATGCACTGTTAAACTTCTATGATACGGGAATCAGAGATCCGATTAGATCATTTTATATTATTGTTAATATAAGAATTCAATGTAATTTTATCACATTTGTTCAATTTATGTCGCCCCTATTTCAGGTAGCGTATTGGGCTAGGTGGCATCTTAAAGCGCATGAAATGTCGAGTAAAGTGCACTATTAAACTTCTAGGGTAGGACACACAGAGACCCGATTAGATCATTTTATATTATGGGTAATATAAGAATTTTGCATAATTCTATCACATTTGTTCAATTTATGGCGCTCCTATTTCAGATAGCGTATTGGGCTATGTGGCATCTTAAAGCACGTGAAATGGCGAGTAAAATGCACTACCAAACTTCTATGATAGGGCAATCAGAGACCCGATTAGATCATTTTATATTATGGTTAATTTAAGAATTCAGCGTAATTCTATCACATTTGTTCAATTTACGTCGCTCCTATTGCAGAGAGCGTATTTGGCTAGGCGGCATCTTAAAGGGCGTGGAATGATGAGTAAAATGCACCACTAACCTTCTATGATAGGGCAATCAGAGACCCGATCAGATCCTTTTATGTTATGGTTAATATAAGAATTCAGCGATATTCTATCACATTTGTTCAATTTATGTCGCTCCTATTTCAGATAGCGTATTGGGCTAGGAGGCATCTTAAAGCGCATGAAGTGCCGAGTAAAATGCACTACTAAACTTCTAGGATAGGGCAATCAGAGACCCAATTAGATCATCTTATATTATGATTAATGTAAGAATTCAGTGTAATTCTATCACATTTGTTCAATTTACGACGGTCCTATTTCAGATAGTGTATTGGGCAAAACGGCACCTTAAAGCGCATGAAATGACGAGTAAAATGCAGTATTAAACTTCTATGATAGGCCAATCAGAGACCCGAATAGATCGTATTATATTATGGTTAATATAAGAATCCTGCGTAATTCTATCACGTTTGTTCAATTTACGTAGCTCCAATTTCAGATAGCGTATTCGGCTAGGCGGCATCTTAAAGCGCATGAAATGTCGAGTAGAATGCACTACCAAACTTCTCGGATAGGGCTAACAGAGACCCGATTAGGTCATCTTATATTATGGTTAATATAAGAATTCAGCGAAATTTTATCACATTTTTTTCAATTTACGTCGCCCCTATTTCAGATAGCGGATTGGGCTAGGTGGCATCTTAAAGCGCATGAAATGTCGAGTAAAATGCACTATTAAACATCTATGATAGGGCAATCAGCGCCCCGAATACATCGTATTATATTATGGTTAATATAAGAATTCAGCGTAATTCTATCACATTTGTTCAATTTACATCGCTCCTATTTCAGATAGCGTATTGGGATAGGCGGCAACTTAAAGCGCATGGACTGTCGAGTAAAATGCACTATTAAACTTCTATGATAGGGCAATCAGAGACCCGATTAGATCATTTTATATTATTGTTAATATAAGAATTCAACGTAATTTTATCACATTTGTTCAATTTACGTCGCTCCTATTTCAGATAGCGTATTGGGCTAAGCGGCATCTTAAAACGCAGGAAATGTCGAGTAAAATGCACTGTTAAACTTTTAGGGTAGGGTAAACACAGACCCGATTACATCATTTCAAATTATGGTTAATATAAGAATTCTGCGTAATTCTATCACATTTGTACAATTTATGTCGCTCCTATTTTAGATAGCGTATTGGGCTAGGCGGCACCTTAAAGCGCATGAAATGACGAGTAAAATGCAATATTAAACGTCTATGATAGGGCAACCAGAGACCTGATTAGATCATTTTATGTTATTGTTAATATAAGAATTCAGCGAAATTCTATCACATTTGTTCAATTTACGTCGCTCCTATTTCAGATAGCATATTGGGCCAAGCGGCAACTTAAAGCGCATGGAAGGACGAGTAAAATGCACTACTAAACTTCTAGGATAGGGCAACCAGAATCCCGATTAGATCCATCTTATATTATTGTTAATTTAAGAATTCATCGTAACTCTATCACATTTTATCCAATTCACGTCGCTCCTACACCAGATAGCGTATTGGGCTAGGCGGCACCTTAAAGCGCATGAAATGAGGAGTAAAATGCACTACTAAACTTCTTTGATAGGGCAATCAGAGATCCGATTAGATCATTTTATATTATGGTTAATATAAGAATTCAGCGAAATTCTATCACATTTGTTCAATTTACGTCGCTCCTATTTCAGATAGCGTATTGCTCTAGGCGGCACCATAAGGCGCATGAAATGGCGAGTAAAATGCACTACTAAACTTCTAGGATAGGGCAACCAGAATCCCGATTAGATCATCTTATATTATTGTTAATTTAAGAATTCATCGTAACTCTATCACATTTTGTCCAATTCACGTCACTCCTACACCAGATATCGTATTGAGCTAGGCGGCATCTTAAAGCGCATGGAATGGCGAGTAAAATGCACTACTAACCCTCTCAGATACGGCCATCAGGGACCGAATTAGATGATTTTATATTATGGTTAATATAAGAATTCTGCGAGATTCTATCACATTTGTTCAATTTACGTCGCTCCTATTTCAGATAGCGTACTGCACTAAAGGGCACCTTAAAGCGCATGAAATGGCGAGTAAAATGCACTATTAAACTTCTGTGATAGGGCAATCAGAGACCCGATTAGATCATCTTATAATATGATTAATGTAACAATTCAGTGTAATTCTATGACACTTGTTCAATTTACGGCGCTCCTATTTCAGATAGCGTATTGGGATAGGCGGCATCTTAAAGCGCATGGACTGTCGAGTAAAATGCACTGTTAAACTTCTATGATAGGGCAATCAGAGACCCGATTAGATCATTTTATATTATTGTTAATATAAGAATTCAACGTAATTTTATCACATTTGTTCAATTTACGTCGCTCCTATTTCAGGTAGCGTATTGGGCTAAGCGGCATCTTAAAGCACATGAAATGTCGAGTAAAATGCACTACTAAACTTCTAGGATAGGGCAATCAGATACCCGATTAGATCATCTTATATTATGATTAATATAAGAATTCAACGTAATTTTATCACATTTGATCAATTTACGTCGCACCAACTACAGATAGCGTATTGGGCTAAGCGGCATCTTTAAGCGCATGAAATGAGGAGTAAAATGCACTGTTAAACTTCTATGATACGGGAATCAGAGATCCGATTAGATCATTTTATATTATTGTTAATATAAGAATTCAATGTAATTTTATCACATTTGTTCAATTTATGTCGCCCCTATTTCAGGTGGCGTATTGGGCTAGGTGGCATCTTAAAGCGCATGAAATGTCGAGTAAAGTGCACTATTAAACTTCTAGGGTACACACAGAGACCCGATTAGATCATTTTATATTATGGTTAATATAAAAATTCTGCGTAATTGAACCACATTTATTCAATTTACGTCGCTCCTATTTCAGATAGCGTATTGGGCTAAGCAGAATCTTAAAGGGCATGAAATGTCGATTAAAACGCACATGGAGGCTTCTATGATAGGGCAATCAGAGACCCGATTAGATCATTTTATATTATGGTTAATATAAGAATTCTGCGTAATTCTATCACATTTGTTCAATTTACGTCGCCCCTATTTCAGATAGCGTATTGGGCTAGGTGGCATCTTAAAGCGCATGAAATGTCGAGTAAAATGCACTATTAAACTTCTATGATAGGTCAATCAGAGACCCGATTAGATCATTTTAAATTATGGTTAATATAAGAATTCTGCGTAATTCTATCACATTTGTTCAATTTATGTCGCTCCTATTTCAGATAGCGTATTGGTCTAGGCGGCACCTTAAAGAGCATGAAATGACGAGTAAAATGCCGTATTTAACTTCTATGGTAGGCCAATCAGAGACCCGAATAGATCGTATTATATTATGGTTAATATAAGAATTCTGCGTAATTCTATCACGTTTGTTCAATTTACGTAGCTGCAATTTCAGATAGCGCATTGGGCTAGGCGGCACATTAAAGTGCATGAATTGACGAGTAAAATGCAGTATTATACGTCTACGATAGGCCAATCAGAGACCCGATTAGATCATTTTATATTATGGTTAATATAAGAATTCTGCGTAACTCTATCACACTTGTTCAATTTACGTAGCTCCAATTTCAGATAGCATATCGGGATAAGCGGCACCTTAAAGCGCATGAAATAACGAGGAAAATGCAGTATTAAACTTCTATGATAGGGCAATCAGAGACTCGATTAGATCATTTTAAATTATTGTTAATATAAGTATTCAGCGTAATTTTATCACATTTGTTCAATTTACGTCGCCCCTATTTCAGATAGCGTATTGGGCTAAGCGGCACCTTAAAGCGCATGAAATGACGAGTAAAATGCGCTACTAACCTTCTATGATAAGGCAATCAGAGACCCGATTTGATCATCTTATATTATGGTTAATATAAGAATTCTGCGTGATTCTATCACGTTTGTTCAATTTACGTAGCTCCAATTTCTGATAGCGTATTGGGCTAGGCGGCATCTTAAAGCGCATTCAATGTCGAGTCAAATGCACTACTAACCTTCTAGGATAGGACAATCAGAGATCCGATGAGACGTTTTATATTATGGTTATTATTATGAATTCAGCGAAATTCTATCACATTTGTTCAATTCACGTCGCTCCTATTTCAGATAGCGTATTGGTCTAAGCGGCATCTCAAAGCGCATGAAATGGTGAGTAAAATGCACTGCCAAACATCTAGGGTTGGGCGAACAGAGACCCGATTAGATCATTTTACATTATGGTTAATATAAGAATTCAGCGAAATTCTATCACATTTGTTCAATTTACGTCGCTCCTATTTCAGGTAGCGTACTGGGATAGGCGGCATCTTAAAGCGCGTGGAATGGCGAGTAAAATGCACTATTACACTTCTAGGGTAGGGCGAACGGAGACCCGATTAGATCATTTTCATTATGCTTAATATAAGAATTCAGCGAAATTCTATCACATTTGTTCAATTTCCGTGGCTCCTATTTCAGATAGCGTATTCGGCTAGCCGGCATCTAAAGGCGCGTGGAATGCCGAGTAAAATGCACTATTAACCTTCTACGATAGGGCAATCAGAGACTCGATTAGATCATTTTATATTTTGGTTAATATAAGAATTCAGCGAAATTCTATCACGTTTGTTCAATTTACGTCGCTCCTATTTCAGATAGCGTACTGGGCTAGGCGGCATCTTAAAGCGCGTGGAATGGCGAGTAAAATGCACTATTAAACTTCTAGGGTAGGGCGAACTGAGACCCGATTAGACCATTTTATATTATGGTTAATATAAGAATTCAGCGGTATTCTACCACATTTGTTCAATTTACGTCGCTCCTATTTCAGATAGCATATTGGGCTAGGCGGCATCTTAAAGCGCATGAAATGTCGAGTAAAATGCACTATTAAGCTTCTAGGTTAAGGCAATCAGAGACCCGATTAGATCATTTTATATTACGGTTAATATAAGAATTCCGCGTAATTTTATCACATTTGTTCAATTTACGTCGCTCCTATTTCAGATGGCGTTTTGGGCTGAGCGGCATCTGAAAGCGCATGAAATGGCGAGTAAATTGCACTATTAAACTTCTAGGGTAGGGCAAACAGAGACCCGATTAGATCATTTTATATTTTGTTTAATATAAGAATTCAGCGAAATTCTATCACATTTGTTCAATTTACGCCTCTCCTATTTCAGATAGCGTATTGGGCTAAGCGGCATCTCAAAGCGCATGAAATGGCGAGTAAAATGCACTGTGAAACTTCTAGGGTAGGGCAACCAGAGACCCGAGTAGATCATTTTATATTATGGTAAATTTAAGAATTCAGCGAAATTCTATCACGTTTGATTAATTTACGTCGCTCCTATTTCAGATAGCGTATTGGTCTAAGCGGCATCTCAAAGCGCATGAAATGGTGAGTAAAACGCACTGCCAAACATCTAGGGTTGGGCGAACAGAGACCCGATTAGATCATTTTACATTATGGTTAATATAAGAATTCAGCGAAATTCTATCACATTTGTTCAATTTACGTCGCTCCTATTTCAGATAGCGTATTGGGCTAAGCGGCATCTCACAGCGCATGAAATGACGAGTAAAATGCAATATTAAACTTCTAGGGTAGGGCGAACAGAGACCCGATTAGATCATTTTACATTATGGTTAATATAAGAATTCAGCGAAATTCTATCACATTTGTTCAATTTACGTCGATCCTATTTCAGATAGCGTGTTGGGCAAAGCGGCATCTCATAGCGCATGAAATGGCGAGTAAAATGCACTATTAAACTTCGAGGGTAGGGCAACCAGAGACACGATTAGATCATTTTATATTATGGTTAATATAAGAATTCAGAGTAGTTCTATCACATTTGTTCACTTTACGTCGCTCCTATTTCAGATAGCGTATTGGGCTATGCGTCATCTCAAAGCACATGAACAGACGAGTAAAATGCACTATTATTCTTCTAGGGTAGGGCAAACAGAGACCCGATTCGATCATTTTATATTATGGTTAATTTAAGAATTCAGCGAAATTCTATCACATTTGTTCAATTTACGTCGCTCCTAATTCAGATAGCGTATTGGTCAAAGCGGCATCTCAAAGCGCATGAAATGGTGAGTAAAATGCACTATTAAACTTCGAGGTTAAGGCAAACAGAGACCCTATTAGATCATTTTCTATTACGGTTAATAGAAGAATTCAGCTTAATTCTATCACATTTGTTCAATTTACGCCGCTCCTATTTCAGATAGCGTGTTGGGCTAAGCGGCATCTCAACGCGCATGAAATGGCGAGTAAATTGCACTATTAAACTTCTAGGGTACGGCAAACAGAGACCCGATTAGATCATTTTATATTACGGTTAATTTAAGAATTCAGCGAAATTCTATCACATTTGATCAATTTACGTCGCTCCTATTTCAGTTAGCGTATTGGGCTAAGCGGCATCTCAAAGCGCATGAAATGGCGAGTAAAATGCACTATCGAACTTCTAGGGTACGGCAAACAGAGACACGATGGGATCATTTTATATTACGATTAATATAAGAATGCAGCGTAATTCTATCATATTTGTTCAATTTACGTCGCTCCCATTTCAGATAGCGTATTGGGCTGAGCGGCATCTCAAAGCCCATGAAATGGCGAGTAAAATGCACTATTAAACTTCGAGGGTAAGGCAAACAGAGACCAGATTAGATCATTTTATATTACGGTTAATATAAGAATTCAGCTTAATTCTATCACATTTGTTCAATTTACGCCGCTCCTATTTCAGATAGCGTATTGGGCTAAGCGGCATCTCAAAGCGCATGAAATGGCGAGTAAATTGCACTATTAAACTTCTAGGGTAGGGCAAACATAGACCCGATTAGATCATTTTACGTTACGGTTAATATAAGAATTCAGCGTAATTTTATCACATTTGTTCAATTTACGTCGCTCCTATTTCAGATAGCGTCTTGGGCTAAGCAGCATCTCAAAACGCATGAAATGGCGAGTAAAATGCACTATTAAACTTCTAGTGTAAGGCAAACAGAGACCCGATAAGATCATTTTATATTACGGTTAATTTAAGAATTCAGCGTAATTCTATCACATTTGTTCAATTTACGTCGCTCCTCACTCAGATAGCGTATTGGGCTAAGCGGCATCTCAAAGCGCCTGAAATGGTGAGTAAAATGCTCTATCAAACTTCTAGGGTAGGGCGAACGGAGAGCCGATTAGATCATTTTACATTATGGTCAATTTAAGAAGTCAGCGAAATTCTACCACATTTTTTCAATTTACGTCGCTCCTATTTCAGATAGCGTATCGGGCTAATCGGCATCTCAAAGCGCATGAAATGGCGAGTAAAATGCAGTATTAAACTTCTAGGATAATTCAAACAGAGACCCGATTAGATCATTTTATATTACGGTTAATATAAGAAGTCAGCGTAATTCTATCACATTTGTTCAATTTACGCCGCTCCTATTTCAGATAGCGTGTTGGGCTAAGCGGCATCTCAACGCGCATGAAATGGCGAGTAAATTGCACTATTAAACTTCTAGGGTACGGCAAACAGAGACCCGATTAGATAATTTTATATTATGGTTAATTTAAGAATTCAGTGAAATTCTATCGCATTTGTTCAATTGAAGTCGCTCCAATTACAGATAGCGTATTGGACTAAACGGCACCTTAAGGCGCATGAAATGGCGAGTAAAATGCACTGCGAAGCTTGTATCATAGGGCAATCAGAGACCCGTTTAGATCATTTTATATTATTGTTAATATTAGAACTCAGCGAAATTCTATCACATTTGTTCAATTTACGTCGCTCCGATTTCAGATAGCGTATTGGGCTAAGCGGCATCTCACAGCGCATGAAATGACGAGTAAAATGCAATATTAAACTTCTAGGGTAGGGCGAACAGAGACCCGATTAGATCATTTTACTATTATGGTTAATATAAGAATTCAGCGAAATTCTATCACATTTGTTCAATTTACGTCGATCCTATTTCAGATAGCGTATTGGGCAAAGCGGCATCTCATAGCGCATGAAATGGCGAGTAAAATGCACTATTAAACTTCTGGGGTAGGGCAAACAGAGACCCGATTAGATGATTTTATATTATGGTTAATTTAAGAACTCAGCGAAATTCTATCACATTCGTTCAATTTACGTGGCTCCTATTTCAGATAGCGTGTTGGGCTAAGCGGCATCTCAAAGCGCATGGAATGGCGAGTAAAATGCACTATCAAACTTCTAGGGTAAGGCAAACAGAGTACCGATTACATCATTTTATACTACGGTTAATATAAGAATTCAGCGTAATTCTATCACATTTGTTCAATTTTCGTCGCTCCTATTTCAGATAGCGTACTGGGATAGGCGGCGTCTTAAAGCGCGTGGAATGGCGAGTAAAATGCACTATTAAACTTCTATGATAGGGCAATCAGAGACCCGATCAGATCATTTTATATTTTGTTTAATATAAGAATTCTGCGAAATTCTATCACATTTGTTCAATTTACGCCTCTCCTATTTCAGATAGCGTATTGGGCTAAGCGGCATCTCAAAGCGCATGAAATGGCGAGTAAAATGCACTGTGAAACTTCTAGGGTAGGGCAACCAGAGACCCGAGTAGATCATTTTATATTATGGTAAATTTAAGAATTCAGCGAAATTCTATCACGTTTGATTAATTTACGTCGCTCCTATTTCAGATAGCGTATTGGTCTAAGCGGCATCTCAAAGCGCATGAAATGGTGAGTAAAATGCACTGCCAAACATCTAGGGTTGGGCGAACAGAGACCCGATTAGATCATTTTACATTATGGTTAATATAAGAATTCAGCGAAATTCTATCACATTTGTTCAATTTACGTCGCTCCTATTTCAGATAGCGTATTGGGCTAAGCGGCATCTCACAGCGCATGAAATGACGAGTAAAATGCAATATTAAACTTCTAGGGTAGGGCGAACAGAGACCCGATTAGATCATTTTACATTATGGTTAATATAAGAATTCAGCGAAATTCTATCACATTTGTTCAATTTACGTCGATCCTATTTCAGATAGCGTGTTGGGCAAAGCGGCATCTCATAGCGCATGAAATGGCGAGTAAAATGCACTATTAAACTTCGAGGGTAGGGCAACCAGAGACACGATTAGATCATTTTATATTATGGTTAATATAAGAATTCAGAGTAGTTCTATCACATTTGTTCACTTTACGTCGCTCCTATTTCAGATAGCGTATTGGGCTATGCGTCATCTCAAAGCACATGAACAGGCGAGTAAAATGCACTATTATTCTTCTAGGGTAGGGCAAACAGAGACCCGATTCGATCATTTTATATTATGGTTAATTTAAGAATTCAGCGAAATTCTATCACATTTGTTCAATTTACGTCGCTCCTAATTCAGATAGCGTATTGGTCAAAGCGGCATCTCAAAGCGCATGAAATGGTGAGTAAAATGCTCTATCAAACTTCTATGGTAGGGCGAACAGAGAGCCGATTAGATCATTTTACATTATGGTTAATATAAGAATTCAGCGGAATTCTATCACATTTGTTCAATTTACGTCGATCCTATTTCAGATAGCGTATTGGGCTAAGCGGCATCTCAAAGCGCATGAAATGGCGAGTAAATTGCACTATTAAACTTCTAGGGTAGGGCAAACATAGACCCGATTAGATCATTTTACGTTACGGTTAATATAAGAATTCCGCGTAATTTTATCACATTTGTTCAATTTACGTCGCTCCTATTTCAGATAGCGTCTTGGGCTAAGCAGCATCTCAAAACGCATGAAATGGCGAGTAAAATGCACTATTAAACTTCTAGTGTAAGGCAAACAGAGACCCGATAAGACCATTTATTATTACGGTTAATGTAAGAATTCAGCGTAATTCTATCACATTTGTTCAATTTACGTCGCTCCTCACTCAGATAGCGTATTGGGCTAAGCGGCATCTCAAAGCGCATGAAATTGTGAGAAAAACGCACTGCCAAACATCTAGGGTAGGGCGAACAGAGACCCGATTAGATCATTTTACATTATGGTTAATATAAGAATTCAGCGAAATCCTATCACGTTTGTTCAATTTACGTCGCTCCTATTTCAGATAGCGTATTGGGCTAAGCTGCATCATAAAGCGCATGAAATGGCGAGTAAAATGCACTATTAAACTTCGAGGTTAAGGCAAACAGAGACCCTATTAGATCATTTTCTATTACGGTTAATAGAAGAATTCAGCTTAATTCTATCACATTTGTTCAATTTACGCCGCTCCTATTTCAGATAGCGTGTTGGGCTAAGCGGCATCTCAACGCGCATGAAATGGCGAGTAAATTGCACTATTAAACTTCTAGGGTACGGCAAACAGAGACCCGATTAGATAATTTTATATTATGGTTAATTTAAGAATTCAGTGAAATTCTATCGCATTTGTTCAATTGAAGTCGCTCCAATTACAGATAGCGTATTGGACTAAACGGCACCTTAAGGCGCATGTAATGGCGAGTAAAATGCACTGCGAAGCTTGTATCATAGGGCAATCAGAGACCCGTTTAGATCATTTTATATTATTGTTAATATTAGAACTCAGCGAAATTCTATCACATTTGTTCAATTTACGTCGCTCCGATTTCAGATAGCGTATTGGGCTAAGCGGCATCTCACAGCGCATGAAATGACGAGTAAAATGCAATATTAAACTTCTAGGGTAGGGCGAACAGAGACCCGATTAGATCATTTTACTATTATGGTTAATATAAGAATTCAGCGAAATTCTATCACATTTGTTCAATTTACGTCGATCCTATTTCAGATAGCGTATTGGGCAAAGCGGCATCTCATAGCGCATGAAATGGCGAGTAAAATGCACTATTAAACTTCTGGGGTAGGGCAAACAGAGACCCGATTAGATGATTTCATATTATGGTTAATTTAAGAATTCAGCGAAATTCTATCACATTCGTTCAATTTACGTGGCTCCTATTTCAGATAGCGTGTTGGGCTAAGCGGTATCTCAAAGCGCATGGAATGGCGAGTAAAATGCACTATCAAACTTCTAGGGTAAGGCAAACAGAGTACCGATTACATCATTTTATACTACGGTTAATATAAGAATTCAGCGTAATTCTATCACATTTGTTCAATTTTCGTCGCTCCTATTTCAGATAGCGTACTGGGATAGGCGGCGTCTTAAAGCGCGTGGAATGGCGAGTAAAATGCACTATTAAACTTCTATGATAGGGCAATCAGAGACCCGATCAGATCATTTTATATTTTGTTTAATATAAGAATTCTGCGAAATTCTATCACATTTGTTCAATTTACGTCGCTCCTATTTCAGATAGCGTATTGGGATAAGCGGCATCTCAAAGCGCATGAAATAGCGAGTAAAATGCACTATTAAGCTTCTATGGTAGGGTAATCAGAGACCCGATTAGATCACTTTACATTATGGTTAATTTAAGAAGTCAGCGAAATTCTATCACATTTTTTCAATTTACGTCGCTCCTATTTCAGATAGCGTATAGGACTAAACGGCACCTTAAAGCGCATGAAATGGCAAGTAAAATGCACTATGAATCTTCTGTGATGGGGCAATCAGAGACCCGTTTAGATAAATTTTATATTATTGTTAATATAAGAATTCAGCGTGATTTCATCATATTTGTTCAATTTACGTCGCCCCTATTTCAGATAGCGTATTGGGATAGGTGGCATCTTAAAGCGCATGAAATGCCGAGTAAAATGCAGTATTAAACTTCTATGATAGGCCAATCAGAGACCCGAGTAGATCGTTTTATATTATGGTTAATATAAGAATTCTGCGTAATTCTATCAGGTTCGTTCAATTTACGTAGCTCCAATTTCAGATAGCGTATTGGGCTAGCGGGCACCTTAAAGCGCATGAAATGACGAGCAAGATGCACTACCACACTTCTCGGATAGGGCTAACAGAGACCCGAGTAGATCATCTTATATTATGGTTAATATAAGAATTCAGCGAAATTTTATCACATTCGTTCAATTTATGCCGCTCCTATTTCAGATAGCGTATTGGGCTAGGCGGCACCTTAAAGCGCATCAAATGACGAGTAAAATGCACTACTTAACTTCTCGGATAGGGCAATCAGAGACCCGATTAGGTCATCTTATATTATGATGGATATAAGAATTCGGCGTAACACTATCACATTTGTTCAATTTACATTGCTCCTGTTTCAGATAGCGGATTGGGCTAAGCGGCACCTTAAAGCGCATGAAATGCCGAGCAAAATGCACTGTTAAACTTCTATGATAGGGAAATCAGAGACCCGAATAGATCGTATTATATTATGGTTAATATAAGAATTCTGCGTAATTCTATGACATTTGTTCAATTCATGTCGCTCCTACTTCAGATAGCGTATGGGCTAAGCGGCATCTTAAAGCGCATGAAATATCGAGTAAAATGCACTACTAAACTTCTAGGATAGGGCAATCAGAGTCCCGATTAGATCATTTTATATTATGGTTAATATAAGAATTCTGCGTAACTCTGTCACATTTGTTCAATTTACGTAGCTCCAAGTTCAGATTGCGGATTGGGCTAGGCGGCATCTTAAAGCGCATGAAATGTCGAGTAAAATGCACTACTAAACTTCTAGGATAGGGCAATCAGAGACCCGATTAGGTCATCTTATACTGTGGTTAATATAAGAATTCACCGAAATTGTATCACATTTGCTCAATTTACGTCGCCCCTATTTCAGATAGCGTATTGGGCTAGGCGGCACCTTAAAGCGCATGAAATGGCGAGTAAAATTCACTATTAAACTTCTATGATAGGGCAATCAGAGGACCGAATAGATCGTATCATATTATGGTTAATATAAGAATTCTGCGTAATTCTATCACGTTTGTTCAATTTACGTAGCTCCAATTTCAGACAGCGCATTGGACTAGGCGGCATCTTAAAGCGCATGAAACGTCGAGTAAAATGCACTACTAATCTTCTCTGATAGGGCAATCAGAGACCCGAATTGGTCATCTTATACTATGTTTAATATAGGAATTCTGCGAAATTTTATCACATTTACTCAATTTACGTCGCCCCTATTTCAGATAGCGTATTGGGCACGGTGGCATCCTTAACGCGCATGATGTGTCGAGTAAGATGCACTCTTAAGCTTCTATGGTAGGGTAATCAGAGACCCGATTAGATCACTTTACATTATGGTTAATTTAAGAAGTCAGCGAAATTCTATCACATTTTTTCAATTTACGTCGCTCCTATTTCAGATAGCGTATAGGACTAAACGGCACCTTAAAGCGCATGAAATGGCAAGTAAAATGCACTATGAATCTTCTGTGATGGGGCAATCAGAGACCCGTTTAGATAAATTTTATATTATTGTTAATATAAGAATTCAGCGTGATTTCATCATATTTGTTCAATTTACGTCGCCCCTATTTCAGATAGCGTATTGGGATAGGTGGCATCTTAAAGCGCATGAAATGCCGAGTAAAATGCAGTATTAAACTTCTATGATAGGCCAATCAGAGACCCGAGTAGATCGTTTTATATTATGGTTAATATAAGAATTCTGCGTAATTCTATCAGGTTCGTTCAATTTACGTAGCTCCAATTTCAGATAGCGTATTGGGCTAGCGGGCACCTTAAAGCGCATGAAATGACGAGCAAGATGCACTACCACACTTCTCGGATAGGGCTAACAGAGACCCGAGTAGATCATCTTATATTATGGTTAATATAAGAATTCAGCGAAATTTTATCACATTCGTTCAATTTATGCCGCTCCTATTTCAGATAGCGTATTGGGCTAGGCGGCACCTTAAAGCGCATCAAATGACGAGTAAAATGCACTACTTAACTTCTCGGATAGGGCAATCAGAGACCCGATTAGGTCATCTTATATTATGATGGATATAAGAATTCGGCGTAACACTATCACATTTGTTCAATTTACATTGCTCCTGTTTCAGATAGCGGATTGGGCTAAGCGGCACCTTAAAGCGCATGAAATGCCGAGCAAAATGCACTGTTAAACTTCTATGATAGGGAAATCAGAGACCCGAATAGATCGTATTATATTATGGTTAATATAAGAATTCTGCGTAATTCTATGACATTTGTTCAATTCATGTCGCTCCTACTTCAGATAGCGTATGGGCTAAGCGGCATCTTAAAGCGCATGAAATATCGAGTAAAATGCACTACTAAACTTCTAGGATAGGGCAATCAGAGACCCGATTAGATCATTTTATATTATGGTTAATATAAGAATTCTGCGTAACTCTGTCACATTTGTTCAATTTACGTAGCTCCAAGTTCAGATTGCGGATTGGGCTAGGCGGCATCTTAAAGCGCATGAAATGTCGAGTAAAATGCACTACTAAACTTCTAGGATAGGGCAATCAGAGACCCGATTAGGTCATCTTATACTGTGGTTAATATAAGAATTCACCGAAATTTTATCACATTTGCTCAATTTACGTCGCCCCTATTTCAGATAGCGTATTGGGCTAGGCGGCACCTTAAAGCGCATGAAATGGCGAGTAAAATTCACTATTAAACTTCTATGATAGGGCAATCAGAGGACCGAATAGATCGTATTATATTATGGTTAATATAAGAATTCTGCGTAATTCTATCACGTTTGTTCAATTTACGTAGCTCCAATTTCAGACAGCGCATTGGACTAGGCGGCATCTTAAAGCGCATGAAATGTCGAGTAAAATGCACTACTAATCTTCTCTGATAGGGCAATCAGAGACCCGAATTGGTCATCTTATACTATGCTTAATATAGGAATTCTGCGAAATTTTATCACATTTACTCAATTTACGTCGCCCCTATTTCAGATAGCGTATTGGGCACGGTGGCATCCTTAACGCGCATGATGTGTCGAGTAAGATGCACTCTTAAACTTCTAGGGTAGGGCAAACAGAGCCCCGATTAGATCATTTTATATTATGGTTAATTTAAGAATTCAGCGAAATTCTATCACATTTGTTCAATTTACGTGGCTCCTATTTCACAAGGCGTATTGTGCAAAGGGGCTACTTAAAGCGCATGAAATGACGAGTAAAATGCAGTATTAAACTTCTATGATAGGCCAATCAACGACGCGAATAGATCGTATTATATTATGGTTAATATAAGAATTTTGCGTAATTCTATCACGTTCGTTCAATTTACGTAGCTCCAATTTCAGGTAGTATATTAGGCTAGGCGGCATCTTAAAGCGCGTGGAATGTGGAGTAAAATGCACTACTAACCTTCTATGACAGGGCAATCAGTCACCCGAATAGATCATATTATATTATGGTTAATATAAGAATTCTGCGTAATTCTACCACGTTGGTTCAATTTACGTCGCCCCTATTTCAGATACCGTATTGGGCTAGGTTGCATCTTAAAGCGCATGAAATGTCGAGTAAATTGCACTCTTAAAATTCTAGGGTAGGGCAAACAGAGACCCGTTTAGAACATTTTATATTATGGTTAATTTAAGAATTCATCGAAGCTCTATCACACATGTTCAATTTACGTAACTCCAATTTCGTATAGCGTATTGGGCTAGGCGGCACCTTCAAGCGCATGAAATGACGAGTAAAATGCACTGTTCAACTTCTATGATACGGCAACCAGAGACCCGATTAGATCATTTTAAATTATTGTAAATACAACAATTCTGCGTAATTCTATCACATTTGTTCAATTTACGTCGCTCCTATTTCAGATTGCGTAATGGGCGAGGCGGTATCTTAAAGCGCGTGGAATGACGAGTGAAATGCACTACTAACCTTCTATGATAGGGCAGTCACAGACCCGATTAGATCATTTTATATTATTGTTAATATAAGAATCCAACGTAATTTTATCACATTTGTTCAATTTTCGTCGCTCCTATTTCAAATAGCGTATTGGACTAAGCGGCATCTTAAAGCGCATGAAAGGTCGAGTAAAATGCACTATTCAACTTCTATGATAGGGCAATCAGAGACCCGATTAGATCATTTTAAATTATGGTTAATATAAGAATTCAGCGAAATTCTATCACACTTGTTCAATATACGTCGCACCTATTGCAGATAGCGTATTGGGCTAAGCGGCACCTTAAAGCGCATGAAATGACGAGTAAAATGAAATATTAAACTTCTATGATAGGGCAATCGGAGACCCGATTAGATCATTTTATATTATTGTTATTATAAGAATTCAGCGTAATTTTATCACATTTGTTCAATATACGTCGCACCTATTTCAGATAGCGTATTGGGCTAAGCGGCACCTTAAAGCGCATGAAATAGCGAGTAAAATGCACTACTAACCTTCTATGATAGGGCAATCAGAGACCCGATTAGACCATTCTATATTATGGTTAATACAAGAATTCTGCGTAATTCGAACACATTTGTTCAATTTACGTCGCTCATATTTCAGATAGCGTATTTGGCTAAGCGTCACCTTAAAGCGCATGAAATGACGAGTAAAATACCACTATTTAACTTCTATGATAGGGCAATCAGAGACTCGACTATATCATTTTATATTATTGTTAATCTAAGAATTCTGCGTAATTCTATCACATTTGTTCAATTTACGTCGCTCCTATTTCAGATAGCGTATTGAGCTAAGCGGCATCTGAAAGCGCATGAAATGACGAGTGGAATGCACTATTCAACTTCTAGGTTATGGCGAACAGAGACCCGATTAGATCATTTTACATTATGGTTAATATAAGAATTCAGCGAAATTCTATCACATTTGTTCAATTTACGTCGCTCCTATTTCAGATAGCGTATTGGGCTAAGAAGCATCTCAAAGCGCATGAAATTGCGAGTAAAACGCACTATTTAACTTCTAGGGTAAGGCGAACAGAGACCCGATTAGATCATTTTATATTATGGTTTATATAAGAATTCAGCGAAATTCTATCACATTCGTTCAATTTACGTTGCTCCTATTTCAGATAGCGTACTGGACTAGGGGGCATCTTAAAGCGCGTGGAATGGCGAGCAAAATGCACTATTAACCTTGTATGATAGGGCAATCTGAGAACCGATTAGATCATTTTATATTTTGGTTAATATAAGAATTCAGCGAAATTCTATCACATTTGTTCAATTTACGTCGCTCCTATTTCAGATAGCGTATTGGGCTAAGCGGCATCTAAAAGCGCATGAAATGGCGAGTAAAATGCACTATTAAACTTCTAGGTTAGGGCGAACAGTGGCCCGATTAGATCATTTTATATTATGGTTAATTTAAGAATTCAGCGAAATTGTATCACATTTGTTCAATTTACGTCGCTCCTGTTTCAGATAGCGTATTGGGCTAAGCGGCATCTCAAAGCGCATGAAATGGCGAGTAAAATGCACTATTAAACCTCTAGGGTAGGGCAATCAGAGACCCGATTTGATCATTTTATATTTTGGTTAATATAAGAATTCAGCGTAATTCTATGACATCTGTTCAATTTACGTCGCTCCTCTTTCCGATAGCGTATTGGGCTAAGCGGCATCTCAAAGCGCATGAAATGGCGAGTAAAATGCACTGTCAAACTTCTGGGGTAAGGCAAACAGAGACCCGATTAGATCATTTTATATTACGGTTAATATAGGAATTCAGCGTAATTCTATCACATTTGTTCAATTTACGTCGCTCCTATTTCAGATAGTGTATTGGGCTAAAAAGCATCTCAAAGCGCATGAAATGGCGAGTAAAATGCACTATTAAACTTCTAGGGTTGGGTAAACAGAGACCCGATTAGAACATTATATATTATGGCTAATTTAAAAACTCAGCGAAATTCTACCACATATGTTCAATTTACGTCGCTCCTATTTCAGATAGCGTACTGGGCTAGGCGGTAACTTAAAGCGCGTGGAATGGCGACTAACATGCACTCTTAAACTTCCAGGGTAGGGCGAACAGAGACCCGATTAGATTATTTTACATTATGGTTAGTAAAAGAATTCAGCGAAATTCTATCACATTTGTTCAATTTTCGTCGCTCCTATTTCAGATAGCGTTTGGGCTAAGCGGCACCTTAAAGCGCATGAAATGACGAGTAAAATGCACTATTCAACTTCTATGATACGGCAATCAGAGACCCGATTAGATCATTTTATATTATTGTTAATATAAGACTACTGCGTAATTCTATCACGGTTGTTCAATTTACGTAGCTCCAATTTCAGATAGCGTATTGGGCTATGCGGCACCTTAAGGCGCATGATATGTCGAGCAAAAGGCACTACTAAACTTCTCGGATAGGGCAATCAGAGACCCGATTAGACCATTTTATATTATGGTTCATGTAAGAATTCAGCGAAATTCTATCACATTTGTTCAATTTACGTCGCTCCTATTTCAGATAGCGTAATGGGCTAGGCGGCACCTTAAAGCGCATCAAATGACGAGTAAAATGCACTACCAAACTTCCATGATAGGGCAATCAGAGACTCGAATAGATCATATTATATTATGGTTAATATAAGAATTCTGCGTAAATCTATCACACTTGTTCAATTTACGTCGCTCCTACTTCAGATAGCGTATTGGGCTAAGCGGCAGCTTAAAGTGCATGAAATGTCGAGTAAAATGCACTACTAAACATCTAGGATAGAGCAATCAGAGATCAGATTAGGTCATCCTATATTATGATTAATATAAGAATTTAGCGTAAGTCTATCACATTTGTTCAATTTACATCGCTCCTATTTCAGATAGCGTATTGGGCTAAGCGGCACCTTAAAGCGCATGAAATGACGTGTCAAATGCACTATGAAACTTCTATGACAGGGCAATCGGAGACACGATTAGATCATTTTATATTATTGTTAACATAAGAAGCCGGCGTAATTTTATCACATTTGCCAATTTAAGTCGCCCCTATTTCAGGTAGCGTATTGGGCTAGGTTGCATCATAAAGCGCATGAAATGTCGAGTAAAATGCACTATTGAACTTCTATGATAGGGCAATCAGAGACCCGATTAGATCATTTTATATTATGGTTAATTTATAAATTCAGCGAAACTCTATCACACTTGTTCAATTTACGTAGCTCCAATTTCAGATAGCATAATTGGGCTAGGCGGCACCATAAAGCGCATGAAATGACGAGTAAAATGCACTATTAAACTTCAATGATAGGGCAATCAGAGACCCGATTAGATCATTTTATATTATTGTTAATATAAGAATTCAACGTAATTTTATCACATTTGTTCAATTTACGTCGTTCCTATTTCAGATAGCGTATTGGGCTAAGCGGCATCTTAAAGCGCATGAAATGTCGAGTCAAATGCACTACTAAACTTCTAGGATAGGGCAGTCAGAGACCCGATTAGATCATCTTATATTATGATTAATATAAGAATTCAGTGTAATTCTATCCCGTTCGTTCAATTTACGTCGCTCCAATTTCAGGTGGCGTATTGTGCTTAGCGGCATATTAAAGCGCACGAAATGTCGAGTAAAATGCACTACTAACCTTCTATGACTGGGCAATCAGAGACCCGATTAGATCATTTTATATTATGGTTAATATAAGAATTCTGCGTAACTCTGTCACATCTGTTCAATTTACGTAGCTCCAATTTCAGATAGCGGATTGGGCTAGACGGCACCTTAAAGCGCATGAAATGACGAGTAAAATGCACTACTACGCTTCTTTGATAGTGCAATCAGACACCCGATTAGATCATTTTATATTATGGTTAAGATAAGTATGCAGCGTAATTCTATCACATATGTTCAATTTCCGACGCTCCTATTTCAGATAGCGTATTTGGCGAGGAGGCATCTTAAAGCGCATGAAATGTCGAGCAAAATACACTACTACACTTCTCGGATAGGGCAAGCAGAGACCCGATTAGATCATTTTATATTATGGTTAATTTAAGAATTCAGCGAAACTCTATCACACTTGTTCAGTTTACGTCGCCCCTATTTTAGATAGCATATTGACGTAGGCGGCACCTTAGAGCGCGTGGAATAACGACTAAAACGCAGTACTAACATTCTATGATAGGGCAATCAGAGACCCGAATATATCATATTATATTATGGTTAATATAAGAATACTGCGTAATTCTATCACATTTGTTCAATTTACGTCGCTCCTATTTCAGATAGCGTATTGGGCTAGGCGGCATCTTAATGTGCGTTGAATGAAAAGTAAAATGCACTACTGACCTTCTATGATAGGGCAATCTGAGACCTGATTAGATAATTTTATATTAGGATTAATATAAGAATTCAGCGAAATTCTATCACATATGTTCAATTTACGTCGCTCCTATTTCAGATAGCCTATTGCGCTAAGCGGCACCTTAAAGCGCCAGAAATGACGAGTAAAATGCACTACTACACTTCGTTGATACGGCAATCAGAGACCCGATTAGATCATGTTATATTATGGTTAATATAAGAATTTTTGCGTAATTCTATCACATTTGTTCAATTTACGTCGCTCCTATTTCAGATAGCGTATTGGGCGACGCGGCATCTTAAAGCGCATGAAATGTCGAGTAAAATGCACTACCAAACTTCTCGGATAGGGCAATCAGAGACCCAATTAGATCATCTTATATTATGATTAATATAAGAATTCAGTGTAATTCTATCACATTTGTTCAATTTACGACGGTCCTATTTCAGATAGCGTATTGGGCGACGCGGCATCTTAAAGCGCATGAAATGTCGAGTAAAATGCACTACCAAACTTCTCGGATAGGGCAATCAGAAACCCGATTAAGTCATCTTATGTTATGATTAATATAAGAAATCATCGTAATTGAACCACATTTATTCAATTTACGACGCTCCTATTTCAGATAGCGTATTGGGCTAAACGGCACCTTAAAGCGCATGAAATGTCGAGTAAAATGCAGCACTAAACTTCTTTGATAGGGCAAACAGAGACCCGATTAGATCATTTTATATTATGGTTAATGTAAGAATTCAGCGATACTCTATCACACTTGTTCCATTTACGTAGCTCCAATTTCAGATAGCGTATTGGTCTAGGCGGCACCTTAAAGCGCATGAAATGACGAGTAAAATGCACTATTAAACTTCTATGATAGGGCAATCAGAGACCCGATTAGGTCATTTTATATTATAGTTAATATAAGAATTCAACGTAATTTTATCACATTTGTTCAATTTATATCGCTCCTGTTTCAGATAGCGTAGTGGGCTGAGCGGCACCTTAAAGCGCATGAGATGACGAGTAAAATGCACTATTAATCTTCTATAATACGGGAATCAGAGATCCGATTAGATCATTTTATATTATTGTTAATATAAGAATTCAATGTAATTTTATCACATCTGTTCAATTTACGTCGCCCCTATTTCAGGTAGCGTATTGGGCTAGGTGGCATCTTAAAGCGCATGAAATGTCGAGTAAAATGCACTATTAAACTACTAGGGTAGGGCAAACAGAGACCCGATTAGATCATTTTATATTATGGTTAACTTAAGAATGCAGCGTAATCCTATCACATTTGTTCAATTTACGTCGCTCCTATTACAGATAGCGTATTGGGCTAGGCGGCACCTTAAAGCGCATGAAATGTCGAGTAAAGTGCACTATTAAACTTCTAGGGTACACACAGAGACCCGATTAGATCATTTTATATTATGGTTAATATAAAAATTCTGCGTAATTGAACCACATTTATTCAATTTACGTCGCTCCTATTTCAGATAGCGTATTGGGCTAAGCAGAATCGTAAAGGGCATGAAATGTCGATTAAAACGCACATGGAGGCTTCTATGATAGGGCAATCAGAGACCCGATTAGATCATTTTATATTATGGTTAATATAAGAATTAGCGTAATTCTATCACATTTGTTCAATTTACGTCGTTCCTATTTCAGATAGCGTATTGGGCTAGGCGGCACCTTAAAGCGCATGAAATGTCGAGTAAAGTGCACTATTAAACTTCTAGGGTAGGACACACAGAGACCCGATTAGATCATTTTATATTATGGGTAATATAAGAATTTTGCATAATTCTATCACATTTGTTCAATTTATGGCGCTCCTATTTCAGATAGCGTATTGGGCTATGTGGCATCTTAAAGCACGTGAAATGGCGAGTAAAATGCACTACCAAACTTCTATGATAGGGCAATCAGAGACCCGATTAGATCATTTTATATTATGGTTAATTTAAGAATTCAGCGTAATTCTATCACATTTGTTCAATTTACGTCGCTCCTATTGCAGAGAGCGTATTTGGCTAGGCGGCATCTTAAAGGGCGTGGAATGATGAGTAAAATGCACCACTAACCTTCTATGATAGGGCAATCTGAGACCCGATCAGATCCTTTTATGTTATGGTTAATATAAGAATTCAGCGATATTCTATCACATTTGTTCAATTTACGTCGCTCCTATTTCAGATAGCGTATTGGGCTAAGAGGCATCTTAAAGCGCATGAAGTGCCGAGTAAAATGCACTACTAAACTTCTAGGATAGGGCAATCAGAGACCCAATTAGATCATCTTATATTATGATTAATATAAGAATTCAGTGTAATTCTATCACATTTGTTCAATTTACGACGGTCCTATTTCAGATAGTGTATTGGGCAAAACGGCACCTTAAAGCGCATGAAATGACGAGTTAAATGCACTATTAAACTTCTAGGTTAGGGCAAACAGAGTCCCTATTAGATCATTTTATATTATGGTTAATATAAGAATTAGCGTAATTCTATCACATATGTTCAATTTACGTCGCTCCTATTTCAGATAGCGTATTATGCTAAGCGGCACCTTAACGCGCATGAAATGTCGAGTAAAATGTACTATTAAACATCTAGGGTAGGGCAAACAGAGAGCGCGATTAGATCATCTTACATTATTGTTTTTTAAGCAATCATCGTAACTCTATCACATTTGTCCAATCCACGTTGCTCCTACACCAGATATCGTATTGAGCTAGGCGGTATCTTAAAGCGCACGAATGTCGAATGAAATGCACTACTAACCATCTCGGATACGGTCATCAGAGACCCAATTAGATCATTTTATATTATGGTTAATATAAGAATTCAGCGAAATTCTGTCACATACGTTCAATTTACGTCGCTCCTATTTCAGATAGCGTATTGGTCTAAGCGGCACCTTAAAGCGCATGAAATGACGAGTAAAATGCACGATTCAACTTCTATGATTGGGCAATCAGGGACCCGATTAGATCATTTTATATTATGGTTAATATAAGAATTCAGCGTTATTCTATCACATTTGTTCAATTTACGTCGCTCCTATTACAGATAGCATATTGTGCTAGGCGGCATCTTAAAGCGCATGAAATGTCGAGTAAAATGCACTTCTAACATTCCATGATAGGGCAATCAGAGACCCAAATAGATCATATTATATTATGGTTAATATAAGAATTCTGCGTAATTCTATCACGTTTGTTCAATTTACGTCGCTCCTGCTTCAGAGAACGTATTCGGCTAAGCGGCATCTTAAAGAGCGTGGAAATACGAGTAAAATGCACTACTAACCTTCTATGATAGGGCAATCAGAGACCCGATTAGATCATTTTATAGTATGGTTAGTATAAGAATTCAGCGAAATTCTATCACATTTGGTCAATTTACGTCGCTCGTATTTCAGATAGCGTATGGTGCTAAGCAGCACCTTAAAGCGCATGAAATGACGAATAAAGTGCACTATTAAGCTTCAATGATAGGGCAATCAGAGACCCGATTAGATCATTTTATATTATTGTTAATATAAGAACTCAACGTAATTTTATCACATTTGATCAATTTACGTCGCCCCTATTTCAGATAGCGTATTGGTCTAGGCGGCACCTTAAAGCGCATGAAATGACGAGTATAATTCACTACTAAACTTCTAGGATAGGGCTATCAGAATCCCGATTAGATCATCTTATATTATTGTTAATTTAAGAATTCATCGTAACACTATCACATTTGTCCAATTCACGTCGCTCCTACACCAGATATCGTATTGAGCTCGGCGGCATCTTACAGCGCATGAAATGGCGAATAAAATGCGCTACTAACTTTCTCGGTTTCAGCCATCAGAGACCCAATTAGATCATTTTATACTATGGTTAATATAAGAATTCAGCGATATTCTATCACATTTGTTCAATTTACGTCGCCCCTATTTCAGATAGCGTATTGGGATTGGCGGCACCTTACAGCGCATGAAATGGCGAGTTAAATGCACTATTAAACTTCTATGATAGGGCAATCAGAGACCCGATTAGATCATTTTATATTATGGTTAATATAAGAATTCTGCGTAGCTCTATCACACTTGTTCAATTTACGTCGCTCCTATTTCAGATAGTGTATTGGGCTAGACGGCATCTTAAAGTGCCAGGAATGACGAGTAAACTGCACTGCTAACCATCTCGGATACGGCCATCAGAGACCCGATTAGATCATCTTATATTATTGTTGATTTAAGAATTCATCGTAACTCTATCACATTTGTCCAATTCACGTCGCCCCTACACCAGATATCGTACTGAGATCGGCGGCATCTTAAAGCGCATGAAATGGCGAGTAAAATGCACTACTACCCTTCTCGGATACAAGCAGCAGAGACCCAATTAGATGGTTTTATATTATGGTTAATATAAGAATTCAGCGTAATTCTATCACATTTGTTCAATTTATGTCGCTCCTATTTCAGATAGCGTATTCGGCTAGGCGGCACATTAAAGCGCATGAAATGACGAGTAAAATGCACTATTAAACTTCTATGATAGGGCAATCAGAGACCCCAATGGATCGTATTATATTATGGTTAATATAAGAATTCTGCGTAATTCTATCACATTTGTTCAATTTACGTCGCTCGTATTTGAGATAGCGTATGGTGCTAAGCAGCACCTTAAAGCGCACGAAATGACGAATAAAGTGCACTATTAAGCTTCAATGATAGGGCAATCAGAGACCCGATTAGATCATTTTATATTATTGTTAATATAAGAACTCAACGTAATTTTATCACATTTGATCAATTTACGTCGCACCAACTACAGATAGCGTATTGGGCTAAGCGGCATCTTTAAGCGCATGAAATGAGGAGTAAAATGCACTGTTAAACTTCTATGATACGGGAATCAGAGATCCGATTAGATCATTTTATATTATTGTTAATATAAGAATTCAATGTAATTTTATCACATTTGTTCAATTTATGTCGCCCCTATTTCAGGTAGCGTATTGGGCTAGGTGGCATCTTAAAGCGCATGAAATGTCGAGTAAAGTGCACTATTAAACTTCTAGGGTACACACAGAGACCCGATTAGATCATTTTATATTATGGTTAATATAAAAATTCTGCGTAATTGAACAACATTTATTCAATTTACGTCGCTCCTATTTCAGATAGCGTATTGGGCTAAGCAGAATCTTAAAGGGCATGAAATGTCGATTAAAACGCACATGGAGGCTTCTATGATAGGGCAATCAGAGACCCGATTAGATCATTTTATATTATGGTTAATATAAGAATTAGCGTAATTCTATCACATTTGTTCAATTTACGTCGTTCCTATTTCAGATAGCGTATTGGGCTAGGCGGCACCTTAAAGCGCATGAAATGTCGAGTAAAGTGCACTATTAAACTTCTAGGGTAGGACACACAGAGACCCGATTAGATCATTTTATATTATGGGTAATATAAGAATTTTGCATAATTCTATCACATTTGTTCAATTTATGGCGCTCCTATTTCAGATAGCGTATTGGGCTATGTGGCATCTTAAAGCACGTGAAATGGCGAGTAAAATGCACTACCAAACTTCTATGATAGGGCAATCAGAGACCCGATTAGATCATTTTATATTATGGTTAATCCTTATGGTTGATCCTTTTATGTTATGGTTAATATAAGAATTCAGCGATATTCTATCACATTTGTTCAATTTACGTCGCTCCTATTCCAGATAGCGTATTGGGCTAGGAGGCATCTTAAAGCGCATGAAGTGCCGAGTAAAATGCACTACTAAACTTCTAGGATAGGGCAATCAGAGACCCAATTAGATCATCTTATATTATGATTAATATAAGAATTCAGTGTAATTCTATCACATTTGTTCAATTTACGACGGTCCTATTTCAGATAGTGTATTGGGCAAAACGGCACCTTAAAGCGCATGAAATGACGAGTAAAATGCAGTATTAAACTTCTATGATAGGCCAATCAGAGACCCGAATAGATCGTATTATATTATGGTTAATATAAGAATCCTGCGTAATTCTATCACATTTGTACAATTTATGTCGCTCCTATTTTAGATAGCGTATTGGGCTAGGCGGCACCTTAAAGCGCATGAAATGACGAGTAAAATGCAATATTAAACGTCTATGATAGGGCAACCAGAGACCTGATTAGATCATTTTATGTTATTGTTAATATAAGAATTCAGCGAAATTCTATCACATTTGTTCAATTTACGTCGCTCCTATTTCAGATAGCATATTGGGCCAAGCGGCAACTTAAAGCGCATGGAAGGACGAGTAAAATGCACTACTAAACTTCTAGGATAGGGCAACCAGAATCCCGATTAGATCCATCTTATATTATTGTTAATTTAAGAATTCATCGTAACTCTATCACATTTTATCCAATTCACGTCGCTCCTACACCAGATAGCGTATTGGGCTAGGCGGCACCTTAAAGCGCATGAAATGAGGAGTAAAATGCACTACTAAACTTCTTTGATAGGGCAATCAGAGATCCGATTAGATCATTTTATATTATGGTTAATATAAGAATTCAGCGAAATTCTATCACATTTGTTCAATTTACGTCGCTCCTATTTCAGATAGCGTATTGCTCTAGGCGGCACCATAAGGCGCATGAAATGGCGAGTAAAATGCACTACTAAACTTCTAGGATAGGGCAACCAGAATCCCGATTAGATCATCTTATATTATTGTTAATTTAAGAATTCATCGTAACTCTATCACATTTTGTCCAATTCACGTCACTCCTACACCAGATATCGTATTGAGCTAGGCGGCATCTTAAAGCGCATGGAATGGCGAGTAAAATGCACTACTAACCCTCTCAGATACGGCCATCAGGGACCGAATTAGATGATTTTATATTATGGTTAATATAAGAATTCTGCGAGATTCTATCACATTTGTTCAATTTACGTCGCTCCTATTTCAGATAGCGTACTGCACTAAAGGGCACCTTAAAGCGCATGAAATGGCGAGTAAAATGCACTTCTGAACTTCTAGGATAGGGCAATCAGATACCCGATAAGGACATCTTTTATTATGATTAATATAAGGATGCAGCGTAATTCTATCACATTTGTTCAATTTACGTCGCTCCTATTTCAGATAGCGTATTGGGCTGTGCGGCATCTTGAAACGCATGAAATGTCGAGTAAAATGCACTACTAAACTTCGCGGATAGGACAATCAGAGACCCGAATATATCATATTATATTATGGTTAATATAAGCAATCTGCGTAATTCTATCACGCTTGTTCACTTTACGTAGCTCCAATTTCAGTTAGCGTATTGGGCTGTGCGGCATCTTAAAGCGCGTCAAATGTCGAGTAAGATGCACTACTAAACTTCTCGGATACGGCAATCAGAGACCCGATTAGGTCATCTTATATTATGATTAATATAAGAATTCAGCGTAATTCCATCACATTTGTCAATTTACGTCGCTCCTATTTCAGATAGCGTATTGGGCTAGGCGGCACCTTAAACCGGATGAAATGGCGAGTTAAATGCAGTGTTAAACTTCTGTGATAGGACAATCAGAGACCCGAATAGATCGTATTATATTATTGTTAATATAAGAATTCTGCGTAATTCTATCATGTTTGTTCAATTTACGTAGCTCCAATTTCAGATAGCGTATTGGTCTAGGCGGCACCTTAAAGCGCATGAAATGACGAGTAAAATGCACTATTAAACTTCTATGATAGGGCAATCAGAGACCCGAATAGATCATTTTAAATTATGGTTAATATAAGAATCCTGCGTAATTCTATCACATTTGTTCAATATACGTCGCTCCTGTTACAGATAGCGTATTGGGCTAAGCAGAATCTTAAAGGGCATCAAATGCCGATTAAAATGCACTACTAAACTTCTAGGATAGGGCTATTAGAGACCCGATTAGGTCATTTTATATTATAGTTAATATAAGAATTCAACGTAATTTTATCACATTTGTTCAATTTATATCGCTCCTATTTCAGATAGCGTAGTGGGCTGAGCGGCACCTTAAAGCGCATGAAATGACGAGTAAAATGCACTATTAAACTTCTATAATAGGACAATCAGAGAACCGAATATATCATATTATATTATGGATAATATAAGAATTCTGCGTAATTCTATCACGTTTGTTCAATTTACGTAGCTCCAATTTCAGATAGCGTATTGGGCTAGACGGAACCTTAAAGCGCATGAAATGTCGAGTAAAATGCACTATTAAACTTGTGTGATAGGGCAATCAGAGAACCGATTAGATCATCTTATATTATGATTAATATAACAATTCAGTGTATTTCTATTACATTTGTTCAATTTACGACGCTCCTGTTTCAGATAGCGTATTGGGCTTGGCGGCACCTTAAACCGCATGAAATGTCGAGTAAAATGCACTATTAAGCTTCTATGTTAGGGTAATCAGAGACCCGATTAGATAATTTTATATTATGGTTAATGTAAGAATTCAGCGAAACTTTATCACACTTGTTCAATTTACGTAGTTCCAACTTCAGATAGCGAATTGGGGTAGGCGGCACCTTAAAGCGCATGAAATGTCGAGTAAAATGCACGATTAAGCTTCTATGTTAGGGTAATCAGAGACCAGATTAGATCATTTTACATTATGGATAATATAAGAATTCAGCGAAATTCTATCACATTTGTTCAATTTACGTCGCTCCTACTTCAGATAGCGTACTCAGCTAGGAGGCATCTTAAAGCGCATGAAATGTCGAGTAAAATGCACTATCAAACTTCTATGATCGGGCAAACAGAGACCCGATTATGTCATATTATATTATGATTAATATATGCATGCAGCGTAATTCTATCACACTTGTTCAATTTACGTCGCTCCTATTTCAGATAGCGTATTGGGTTAGGCGGCATCTTACAGTGCGTGGAATGGAGAGTAAAATGCACTACTAACCTTCTATGATAGGGCAACCAGGGACCCGATTAAATCATTCTATATTATGGTTAATAAAAGAATTCTGCATAATTCTATCACATTTGTTCAAATTATGTCGCTCCTATTTCAGATAGCGTATTGGGATAGGCGGCATCTTAAAGCGCATGAAATGACGAGTAAAATGCACTATTAATCTTCTAAGATAGGGTAATCAGAGAACCGATTATATCATTTTATGTTATGGTTAATATAAGAATTCCGGTTAGTTGATACACATTTATTCAATTTACGTCGCTCCTACTTCAGATAGCGTATTGGGCTAAGCAGAATCTTAAAGGGCATGAAATGTCGAGTAAAAGGCACTACTAAACTTCTTTGATAAGGCAATCCGAGAGCAGATTAGATCATTTTATATTATGGTTAATATAAGAATTCAGCGAAATTCTATCACATTTGCTCAATTTACGTCGCTTTTATTTCAGATAGCGTATGGGGCTAAGCGGCATCTCAATGCGCGTGAAGTGCCGAGTAAAATGCACTATTATACTTCTACGGTAGGTCGAACAGAGACCCGATTACATCATTTTATATTATGGAATATATAAGAATTCAGCGAAATTCTATCATATTTGTTCAATTTACGTGGCTCCTATTTCAGATAGCGTATTGGCCTATGGGGCACCTTAAAGCGCATCAAATGACGAGTAAAATGCACTATTAAACTTCTATGATAGGGCAATCAGAGACCCGATTAGATCATTTTATATTATGATTAATATAAGAATTCAGCGTAATTCTATCACATTTTTTCAATTTGTGTCGCTCCTATTTCAGATAGCGGATTTGGCTAGACGGAACCTTAAAGCGCATGAAATGAAGAGTAAAATGCACTATTAAGCCCCTAGGGTAGGGCGAACAGAGACCCGATTAGATCATCTTATATTATGATTAATATAAGAATTCTGCGTAATTCCATCACATTTGTTCAATTTACGTCGCTCCTACTTCAGATAGTGTATAAGGATAAGCGGCACTTTAAAGCGCATGAAATGGCGAGTAAAATGCACTATTAACATTCTATGATAGGGCAATCAGAGACCCGATTAGATCATTGTACATTATTATTAATATAAGAATGCAGCGTAATTTTATCACATTTGTTCAATTTATGTCGCACCTATTTCAGATAGCGTATTGGGCTAGGCGGCATCTTAAAGGGCGTGGAATGATGAGTAAAATGCACCACTAACCTTCTATGATAGGGCAATCAGAGACCCTATTAGATCATTTTATATTATGGTTAATATAAGAATTAGCGTAATTCTATCACATTTGTTCAATTTACGTCGCTCCTATTTCAGATAGCGTATTATGCTAAGCGGCACCTTAACGCGCATGAAATGTCGAGTAAAATGCACTGTTAAACTTTTAGGGTAGGGTAAACACAGACCCGATTACATCATTTCAAATTATGGTTAATATAAGAATTCTGCGTAATTCTATCACATTTGTACAATTTATGTCGCTCCTATTTTAGATAGCGTATTGGGCTAGGCGGCACCTTAAAGCGCATGAAATGACGAGTAAAATGCAATATTAAACGTCTATGATAGGGCAACCAGAGACCTGATTAGATCATTTTATGTTATTGTTAATATAAGAATTCAGCGAAATTCTATCACATTTGTTCAATTTACGTCGCTCCTATTTCAGATAGCATATTGGGCCAAGCGGCAACTTAAAGCGCATGGAAGGACGAGCAAAATGCACTACGAAACTTCTAGGATAGGGCAACCAGAATCCCGATTAGATCCATCTTATATTATTGTTAATTTAAGAATTCATCGTAACTCTATCACATTTTGTCCAATTCACGTCACTCCTACACCAGATATCGTATTGAGCTAGGCGGCATCTTAAAGCGCATGGAATGGCGAGTAAAATGCACTACTAACCCTCTCAGATACGGCCATCAGGGACCGAATTAGATGATTTTATATTATGGTTAATATAAGAATTCTGCGAGATTCTATCACATTTGTTCAATTTACGTCGCTCCTATTTCAGATAGCGTACTGCACTAAAGGGCACCTTAAAGCGCATGAAATGGCGAGTAAAACGCACTATTAAACTTCTGTGATAGGGCAATCAGAGACCCGATTAGATCATCTTATAATATGATTAATGTAACAATTCAGTGTAATTCTATGACACTTGTTCAATTTACGGCGCTCCTATTTCACATAGCGTATTGGGCTAAGCGGCATCTTAAAGCGCATGAAATGACGAATAAAATGCACTGTTAAACTTCTATGATAGGGCAATCAGAGATCTGATTAGATCATTTTATATTATGGTTAATATAAGAATTCAGCGTAATTCTATCACATTTGTTCAATTTACATCGCTCCTATTTCAGATAGCGTATTGGGATAGGCGGCATCTTAAAGCGCATGGACTGTCGAGTAAAATGCACTATTAAACTTCTATGATAGGGCAATCAGAGACCCGATTAGATCATTTTATATTATTGTTAATATAAGAATTCAACGTAATTTTATCACATTTGTTCAATTTACGTCGCTCCTATTTCAGATAGCGTATTGGGCTAAGCGGCATCTTAAAGCACATGAAATGTCGAGTAAAATGCACTACTAAACTTCTAGGATAGGGCAATCAGAGACCCGATTAGATCATCTTATATTATGATTAATATAAGAATTCAACGTAATTTTATCACATTTGTTCAATTTATATCGCTCCAGTTTCAGATAGCGTATTGGGCTAGGTGACATCTTAATGCGCATGAAATGTCGAGTAAAATGCACTATTAATCTTCTAGGGTAGGGCAAACAGAGACCCGATTAGATCATTTTATATTATGGTTAATTTAAGAATTTAGCGAAATGCTATCACATTCGATCAATTTACGTCGCTCCTATTTCAGATGGCGTATCGGGCTAAGCGGCAGCTTAAAGCGCATGGAATGTCGGGTAAAATGCACTATTAAACTACTATGACAGGGCAATCAGAGACCCGATTAGATAATTCTATATTATGGTTAATATAAGAATTCTACGTAATTCTATCACATTTGTTCAATTTAAGACGCTCCTATTTCAGACAGCGTATTGGGCGAGGCGGCATCTCAAAGCGCATGAAATGTCGAGTAAAATGCACAACTAAACTTCTCGGATAGTGCAAACAGAGACCCGATTAGATCATTTTATGTTATAGTTAATTTAAGAATTCAGCGAAACTCTATCACACTCGTTCAATTTACGTAGCTCCAATTTCAGATAGCGTATTGGGCTGAGCGGCACCTTAAAGCGCATGAAATGGCGAGTAAAATGCACTATTAAACTTCTATGATAGTGCAATCAGAGACCCGATTAGATCATTTTATATTATCGTTATTATAATAATTCAGCGTAATTTTATCACATTTGTTGAATTTACGTCGCTCCAATTTCAGATAGCGTATTGGGCTAGGTTGCATCTTAAAGCGCATGAAATGTCGAGTGAAATGCGCTATTAAACTTCTAGGGTAGGGCAAACAGAGATCCGATTAGATCATTTTATATAATGGTTAATTTTAGAATTCAGCGGAACTCTATCACACTTGTTCAATTTACGTAGCTAAAATTTCAGAAAGCATATTGTGCTAGGCGGCACCATAAAGCGCATGAAATGTCGAGTAAAATGCACTACCAAACTTCAAGGATACGGCAATCAGAGACCCGAATAGATCATTTTATATTATTGTTAATATATGAATTCAGCGTAATTTTATCACATTTGTTCAATTGAGGTCGCTCCTATTTCAGATAGCGTATTGGGCTAGGCGGCACCTTAAAGCGCATGAAATGGCGAGTAAAATTCACTACTAAACTTCTTTGATAGGGCAATCAGGGACCCGATTAGATCATTTTATATCACGGTTAATATAAGAATTCCGCGAAATGCGTTCACATTTGTTGAATTTACGTCGCTCCTATTTCAGATTGCGTATTGTGCTAAGCGTCATCTCAAAGCACATGAAATGACGAGTAAAATGCACTATTAAACTTCTATGATACGGCGATCAGGGACCCGATTAGGGCATTTTATATTATTGTTAATATAAGAATTCAGCGAAATTCTATCACATTTGTTCAATTTACGTCGCTCCTATTTCAGATAGCGTGTTGGGCTAAGCGGCATCTCAAAGCGCATGAAATGGCGAGTAAAATGCTCTGATAATCTTCTAGGGTAAGGCAAACAGAGACCCGATTAGATCATTTTATATTACGGTTAATAAAGGAATTCAGCGTAATTCTATCACATTTGTTCAATTTACGTCGCTCCTATTTCAGATAGCCTGCTGGGCTAGGCGGCATCCTCAACCGCGTGGAATGGCGAGTAAAATGCACTATTCACCTTCTATGATTGTGCAATCAGAGACCCGATTAGATCATATTATATTATGGTTAGTATAAGAATTATGCGTAGTTCTATCACATTTGTTCAATTTACGTATCTCCAATTTGAGATAGCGGATTCGGCAAGACGGCACCTTAAAGCGCATGAAATGACGAGTAAAATGCAGTATTAAACTTTTATGATAGGCCAATCAGAGACCCGAATAGATCGTAATATATTATGGTTAATATAAGAGTTCTGCGTAATTCTGTCACGTTCGTTCAATTTACGTAGCTCCAATTTCAGATAGCGTATTGGGCTAGGCGGCATCTTAAAGCGCATGCAACGACGAGTAAGATGCACTACCAAACGTCTCGGATAGGGCTATCATAGACCCGATTAGGTCATCTTATATTATGGTTGATATAAGAATCCAGCGAAATTTCATCACATTTGTGCAATTTACGTCGCCCCTATTTCAGATAGCGTATTGGGCTAGGTGGCATCTTAAAGCGCATGAAATGTCGAGTAAACTGCATTATTAAACTTCTTGGGCAGGGCTAACAGAGACCCGATTAGATCATTTTATATTATTGTTAATATAAGAATTCAACGTAGTTTTATCACATTTGTTCAATTTATATCGCTCCTATTTCAGATAGCGTTTTGGGCTTGGCGGTACCTTAAAGCGCACGAAATGACGAGTAAAATGCACTATTAAACTTCTATGATAGGGCAATCCGAGAACCGAATAGATCGTATTATATTATGGTTAATATAAGAATGCTGCGTAATTCTATCACGTTTGTTCAATTTACGTTGCTCCAATTTCAGATAGCGTATTGGGCTGGGCGGCATTTTAAAGCGCATGAAATGTCGAGTAAAGTGCACTAATAAACTGGTCGGATAGGGCAATCAGAGACCCGAATAGATCATATTATATTATGGTTAATATAAGAATTCTGTGTAATTCTATCGCATTTGTTCTATTTACGACGCTCCTATTTCAGATAGCGTATTGGGCTAAACGGCTCCTTAAAGCCCATAAAATTACGCGTAAAGTGCACTATTAAACTCCTACGATAGGGCAATCAGAGAACCCATTAGATCATTTTATATTATGATTAATGTAAGGATGCAGCGTAATTCTATAACATTTGTTCAATTTGCTTTTCTCCTATTACAGATATCGTATTGGACTAGGCGGCATCTTATAGCGCGTGGAATGACGAGTGAAATGCACTACTAACTTTCTATGATAGGGTAATCAGAGACACGATTAGATCATTTTGTATTATTGTTAATATAAGAATTCGGCGTAATTTTATCGCATTTGTTCAATTTACGTCACCCCTATTTCAGATAGCGTATTTTGCTAGGCGGCATCTTAAAGCGCATGAAATGTCGAGTAAAATGCACTATTGAACTTCTAGGGTAGGGCAAACAGAGACCCGATTAGATCATTTTATATTATGGTTAATTTAAGAATTCAGCGAAATTCTATCACACTTGTTCAATTTACGTAGCTCCAATTTCAGATAGCGTATTGGGCTAGGCGGCACCTTAAAGCGCATGAAACAACGAGTAAAATGCACTGTTAAACTTCCATGAGAGGGCAATCAGAGACCCGATTAGATCATCTTATATTATGATTCATATAAGGGTGCAGCGTAATTCTATCACATTTGTTCAATTTACGTCGCTCCTATTTCAGATAGCGTATTGGGCTAGGCGGCATCTTAAAGCGCGCGGAATGATGAGTAAAATGAACTGTAAAACTTCCA
This sequence comes from Macropis europaea, assembly GCA_916610135.2. Lineage (NCBI taxonomy): Eukaryota > Metazoa > Arthropoda > Insecta > Hymenoptera > Melittidae > Macropis > Macropis europaea. Next base: position 1,846,570 of record CAKAJE020001202.1, on the reverse strand, counting down.
TGATAGGGCAATCAGAGACCCGATTAGATCATCTTATATTATGATTAATGTAAGGATGCAGCGCAATTTTATCGCATTTGTTCAATTTACGTCACCCCTATTTCAGATAGCGTATTGGGCTATGTGGCATCTTGAAGCGCATGAAATGTCGAGTAAAATGCACTTTTAAACTTCTATGATAGGGCAATCAGAGACCCGATTAGATCGTATTATATTATGGTTAATATAAGAATTCTGCGTAATTCTATCACACTTGTTCAATTTACGTAGCTCCAATAACAGATAGCGTATTGGGCTAGGCGGCACGTTAAAGCGCATGAAATGACGGGTAAAATGCACTATTAAATTTCTATGATAGGGCAATCAGAGACCCGAATAGATCATATTATATTATGGTTAATATAAGAATTCTGCGAAATTCTATCACGCTTGTTCAATTTACGTAGCTCCAATTTCAGATAGCGTATTGGCTAGGTGGCATCTTAAAGAGCATGAAATGTCGAGTAAAATACACTATTAAAATTCTATGATAGGGCAATCAGAGACCCGATTAGATCATTTTATAATATTGTTAATATAAGAATTCAACGTAATTTTATCACATTTGCTCAATTTACGTCGCACCTATTTCGGATAGCGTATTGGGCCAAGCGGCACCTTAAAGCGCATGAAAGGACGAGTAACATGCACTATTAAACTTCTATGATAGGGCAATCGGAGACTCGATTAGATCATTTAATATTATTGTTAATATAAGAATTCAACGTAATTTTATCACATTTGTTCAGTTTATACCGCTCCTCTTTCAGGTAGCGTATTGGGCTAGGCAGCACCTTAAAGCGCATGAAATGACGAGTAAAATGCACTATTAAACTTCTATGATAGGGCAATCAGAGACCCTATTAGATCATCGTATATTATGGTTAATTTAACAATTCGTCGTAACTCTATCACATTTGTTTAATTTACGTAGCTCCAATTTCAGATAGCGTATTGAGATAGAGGGCACCTTAAAGCGCATGAAATGACGAGTAAAATGTACTACTAAACTTCTTTGATGGCGCTATCAGAGACCCGATTAGATCATTTTATATTATTGCTAGTATAAGAATTCAGCGTAATGTTACCACATTTGTTCAATTAATGTCGCCCCTATTTTAGATACCGTATTGGGCTAGGTGGCACCTTAAAGCGCATGGAATGTCGAGTAAAATGCACTATTAAACTTCTAGGTTAGGGCAAACAGAGACCCGATTAGATCATTTTATATTATGGTTAATATAAAAATTCTGCGTAATTCTATCACGTTTGTTCAATTTACGTAGCTCCAATTTCAGATAGCGTATTGGGCTGGGCGGCATCTTACAGCGCATGAAATGTCGAGTAAAATGCACTATTAAACGTCTAGGGTTGGGTAAACAGAGACCCGATTAGATCATTTTATGTTATGGTTAATTTAAGAACTCAGCGAAATTCTATCACATTTGTTCAATTTACGTCGCTCCTATTTCAGATAGCGTATTGGGCTAAGCGGCACTTGAAAGCGCATGAAATGCCGAGTAAAATGCAGTATTAAACTTCTATGATAGGCCAATCAGAGACACCATTAGATCCTTTTATATTATTGTTAATATAAGAATCAGGCGTAATTTTATCACAATTGTTCAATTTACGTCGCCCCTAATTCAGATAGCGTATTGGGCTAGGTGGGATCTTAAAGCGCATGGAATGTCGAGTAAAATGCACTGTTAAACTTCTAGGGTATGGCAAACAGAGACTCGATTAGATCATTTTATATTATGGTTAATATAACAATTAGGCGTAATTCTATCACATTTGCTCAATTAACGTCGCGGCTATTTCAGATAGCGTAATGGGCTAGGTGGCATCTTAAAGCGCATGAAATGACGAGTAAAAGGCACTATTAAACTTCTATGATAGGGCAATCAGAGACCCGAATAGATCATATTATATTATGGATAATATAAGAGTTCTGTGTAATTCTATCACATTTGTTCTATTTACGACGCTCCTATTTCAGATAGCGTACTGGGCTAAACGGCTCCTTAAAGCGCATGAAATGACGAGTAAAATGCACTACTAAACTTCTATGATAGGGCAATCGGAGACCCGATTAGATCATTTTAAATTATGGTTAAGTTAAGAATTCTGCGAAATTCTATCACATTTGTTCAATTTACGTCGCTCCTATTCCAGATAGCATATTGAGATAGGCGGCATCTTAAAGCGCCTGGAATGACGACTAAAATGCACTACTAACATTCTATGACAGGGCAATCAGAGACCCGATTAGATCATTATATATTATGGTTAATATAAGAATTCAGCGAAATTCTGTCACATTTGTTCAATTTACGTCGCTCCTATATCATATGGCGTTTGGGCTAGGCGGCATCTTAAAGCGCATGAAATGACGAGTAAAATGCACTACTAAACTTCTCGGGTAGAGCAATCAGACACCCGACTAGGTCATCTTATATTATGATTAATATAAGAATTCAGCGTAATTCTATCACATTTGTTCAATTTATGTAGCTCCTATTTCAGATAGCGTATTGGGCTAGGTGGCATCTTAAAGCGCATGAAATGCCGAGCAAAATGCACTACTAAACTTCTCGGATAGGGCAATCAGAGACCGGATTAGGTCATCTTATAATATAATTAATATAAGAATTCAGCGTAATTCCATCACATTTGTTCAATTTACGTCGCTCCTATTTCAGATAGCGTATTGGGCTACGTGGCATCTTAAAGCGCAAGAAATGTCGAGTAAAATGCACTACTAAACTTCTCGGATAGGGCAATCAGAATCCCGATTAGATCATCTTATATTATTCTTAATTTAAGAATTCATCGTAACTCTATCACATTTGTCCAATTCACGTCGCTCCTACACCAGATATCGTATTGAGATAGGCGGCATCTTAAAGCCCATGAAATGTCGAGTAAAATGCAATAGTAAACTTCTCGGATAGGGCAATCAGAGACCCGATTAGGTCATCTTATATTATGGTTAATATAAGAACTCTGCGTAATTCTATCACATTTGTTCAATTTACGTCGCTCCTATTTCAGATAGCGTATTGGGTGAGACGGCATCTTAAAGCGCGTGGAATGACTAGTAAAATGCACTACTAACCTTCTATGATAGGGCAATCAGAGACCCGATTAGATTATATAATATTATGGTTAATATAAGAATTAAGCGAAATTCTATCACATTTGTTCAATTTACGTCCCTCTTATTTCAGATAGCGTATTGGGCTAACCGGCATCTTAAAGCGCATGAAATTTCAAGTAAAATGCACTATTAAACTTCTAGGATAGGGCAATCAGAGGCCCGATTAGATCATCTGATATCATGATTAATATAAGAATTCAGTGTAATTCTATCACATTTGTTCAATTTGCGTCGCTCCTAGTTCTGATAGCGTATTGGGCTAGGCGGCATCTCAAAGCGCATTAAATGGCGAGTACAATGCACTATTAAACTTCTATGATAGGGCAATCAGACACTCGATTATATAACCTTATATTATGATTAATAAAAGAATGGAGCGTAATTCCATCACATTTGTTTAATTTACGTCTCTCCTATTTCAGATAGCGTATTGGTCTAAGCGGCATCTTAAAGCGCATGAAATGTCGAGTAAATTGCTCTACTAAACTTCTAGCGTAGGGCAAACAGAGACCCGATTAGATCATTTAATATTATGGTTAATATAAGAATTCAGCGAAATTCTATCACATTTGTTCAATTTACGTCGCTTGTATTTCAAATAGCGTATTGGCCTAAGCGGCACCGTAAAGCGCATGAAATGACGAGTAGAATGCACTACTAACCTTCTATGATAGGGAAATCAGAGACCCGATTAGATCATTTTATATTATGGTTAATATAAGAATTATGCGAACCTCCATCACATTTGTTCAATTTACATATCTCCAAGGTGACGTAGCGGATTGGGCTAGATGGCACCTTAAAGCGCATCAAATCCCGAGTAAAATGCACTACTAAACTTTTTTGATAGGGCAATCAGTGACCCGAATAGATCATTTTATATTATTGTTAATATAAGAATTCAGCGTAATTTTATCACATTTGTTCAATTGAGGTCGCTCCTATTTCAGATAGCGTATTGGGCTAAGCGGCACTTGAAAGCGCATGAAATGCCGAGTAAAATGCAGTATTAAACTTCTATGATAGGCCAATCAGAGACACCATTAGATCCTTTTATATTATTGTTAATATAAGAATCAGGCGTAATTTTATCACAATTGTTCAATTTACGTCGCCCCTAATTCAGATAGCGTATTGGGCTAGGTGGGATCTTAAAGCGCATGGAATGTCGAGTAAAATGCACTGTTAAACTTCTAGGGTATGGCAAACAGAGACTCGATTAGATCATTTTATATTATGGTTAATATAACAATTAGGCGTAATTCTATCACATTTGCTCAATTAACGTCGCGGCTATTTCAGATAGCGTAATGGGCTAGGTGGCATCTTAAAGCGCATGAAATGACGAGTAAAAGGCACTATTAAACTTCTATGATAGGGCAATCAGAGACCCGAATAGATCATATTATATTATGGATAATATAAGAGTTCTGTGTAATTCTATCACATTTGTTCTATTTACGACGCTTCTATTTCAGATAGCGTACTGGGCTAAACGGCTCCTTAAAGCGCATGAAATGACGAGTAAAATGCACTACTAAACTTCTATGATAGGGCAATCGGAGACCCGATTAGATCATTTTAAATTATGGTTAAGTTAAGAATTCTGCGAAATTCTATCACATTTGTTCAATTTACGTCGCTCCTATTCCAGATAGCATATTGAGATAGGCGGCATCTTAAAGCGCCTGGAATGACGACTAAAATGCACTACTAACATTCTATGACAGGGCAATCAGAGACCCGATTAGATCATTATATATTATGGTTAATATAAGAATTCAGCGAAATTCTGTCACATTTGTTCAATTTACGTCGCTCCTATATCATATGGCGTTTGGGCTAGGCGGCATCTTAAAGCGCATGAAATGACGAGTAAAATGCACTACTAAACTTCTCGGGTAGAGCAATCAGACACCCGACTAGGTCATCTTATATTATGATTAATATAAGAATTCAGCGTAATTCTATCACATTTGTTCAATTTATGTAGCTCCTGTTTCAGATAGCGTATTGGGCTAGGTGGCATCTTAAAGCGCATGAAATGCCGAGCAAAATGCACTACTAAACTTCTCGGATAGGGCAATCAGAGACCGGATTAGGTCATCTTATAATATAATTAATATAAGAATTCAGCGTAATTCCATCACATTTGTTCAATTTACGTCGCTCCTATTTCAGATAGCGTATTGGGCTACGTGGCATCTTAAAGCGCAAGAAATGTCGAGTAAAATGCACTACTAAACTTCTCGGATAGGGCAATCAGAATCCCGATTAGATCATCTTATATTATTCTTAATTTAAGAATTCATCGTAACTCTATCACATTTGTCCAATTCACGTCGCTCCTACACCAGATATCGTATTGAGATAGGCGGCATCTTAAAGCCCATGAAATGTCGAGTAAAATGCAATAGTAAACTTCTCGGATAGGGCAATCAGAGACCCGATTAGGTCATCTTATATTATGGTTAATATAAGAACTCTGCGTAATTCTATCACATTTGTTCAATTTACGTCGCTCCTATTTCAGATAGCGTATTGGGTGAGACGGCATCTTAAAGCGCGTGGAATGACTAGTAAAATGCACTACTAACCTTCTATGATAGGGCAATCAGAGACCCGATTAGATTATATAATATTATGGTTAATATAAGAATTAAGCGAAATTCTATCACATTTGTTCAATTTACGTCCCTCTTATTTCAGATAGCGTATTGGGCTAACCGGCATCTTAAAGCGCATGAAATTTCAAGTAAAATGCACTATTAAACTTCTAGGATAGGGCAATCAGAGGCCCGATTAGATCATCTGATATCATGATTAATATAAGAATTCAGTGTAATTCTATCACATTTGTTCAATTTGCGTCGCTCCTAGTTCTGATAGCGTATTGGGCTAGGCGGCATCTCAAAGCGCATTAAATGGCGAGTACAATGCACTATTAAACTTCTATGATAGGGCAATCAGACACTCGATTATATAACCTTATATTATGATTAATAAAAGAATGGAGCGTAATTCCATCACATTTGTTTAATTTACGTCTCTCCTATTTCAGATAGCGTATTGGTCTAAGCGGCATCTTAAAGCGCATGAAATGTCGAGTAAATTGCTCTACTAAACTTCTAGCGTAGGGCAAACAGAGACCCGATTAGATCATTCTATATTATGGTTAATATAAGAATTCAGCGTAATTTTATCACATTTGTTCAATTGAGGTCGCTCCTATTTCAGATAGCGTATTGGGCTAGGCGGCACCTTAAAGCGCATGAAATGGCGAGTAAAATTCACTACTAAACTTCTTTGATAGGGCAATCAGGGACCCGATTAGATCATTTTATATCACGGTTAATATAAGAATTCCGCGAAATGCGTTCACATTTGTTGAATTTACGTCGCTCCTATTTCAGATTGCGTATTGTGCTAAGCGTCATCTCAAAGCGCATGAAATGACGAGTAAAATGCACTATTAAACTTCTATGATAGGGCGATCAGGGACCCGATTAGGGCATTTTATATTATTGTTAATATAAGAATTCAGCGAAATTCTATCACATTTGTTCAATTTACGTCGCTCCTATTTCAGATAGCGTGTTGGGCTAAGCGGCATCTCAAAGCGCATGAAATGGCGAGTAAAATGCACTATTAAACTTCTAGGGTAATGCAGAGAGAGACCCGATTAGATCATTTTATATTACGGTTAATATAAGAATTCAGCGTAATTCTATCACATTTGTTCAATTTACGTCGCTCCTATTTCAGGTAGTGTACTGGGCTTGGCGGCATCTCAAAGCGCATGAAATGGCGAGTGAAATACACTGTTAAACTTCTAGGCTTGGGCAAACAGGGACCCGATTAGATCATTTTATATCACGGTTAATATAAGAATTCCGCGAAATGCGTTCACATTTGTTCAATTTACGTCGCTCCTATTTCAGATAGCGTATTGGGCTAAGCGGCATCTCAAAGCGGATGGAATGACGAGTAAAATGCCCTATTAAACTTCTAGGGTAGGGCGAACAGAGAGTCGATTAGATCATTTTACATTATGGCTAATATAAGAATTCAGCGTAATTCTATCACATTTGTTCAATTTACGTCGCTCCTATTTCAGATAGCCTACTGGTCTAAGAGGCATCTCAAAGCGCATGAAATGGCGACTAAAATGCACTGTTATACTTCTAGGGTAGGGCACACAGAGACCCGATTAGATCATTTTATATTATGGATAATTTAAGGATTCAGCGAAATTCTGTCGCATTTGTTCAATTTACGTCGCTCCTATTTCAGATAGCGTCTTGGGCTAAGCGGCAACTGAAAGCGCATGAAATGGCGAGTAAAATGCGTTGTCAAACTTCTGGGGTAAGGCAAACAGAGACCCGATTAGACCATTTTATATTACGGTTAATAAAAGAAATCAGCGTAATTCTATGACATTTGTTCAATTTACGTCGCTCCTATTTCAGATAGCGTCTTGGGCTAAGCAGCATCTCAAAGCGCATGATATGGCGAGTAAAACGCACTATCAAACTTCTGGGGTAAGGCAAACAGAGACCCGATTAGATCATTTTATATTACGGTTAATATAAGAATTTAGCGTAATTCTATCACATTTGTTCAATATACGTCGCTCCTATTTCAGATAGCCTGCTGGGCTAGGCGGCATCCTAAACCGCGTGGAATGGCGAGTAAAATGCACTTTTAACCTTCTATGATAGGGCAATCAGAGACCCGATTAGATCATTTTATATTTTGGTTAATGTACGGATTCAGCGAAATTCTATCACATTTGTTCAATTTGCGTCGCTCCAATTTCAGATAGCGTACTGGGCTAGGCGGCACGCTAAAGCGCATGAAATGACGAGTAAAATGCAGTATTAAACTTTTATGATAGGCCAATCAGAGACCCGAATAGATCGTATTATATTATGGTTAATATAAGAATTCTGCGTAATTCTATCACGTTCGTTCAATTTACGTAGCTCCAATTTCAGATAGCGTACTGGGCTAGGCGGCATCTTAAAGCGCATGCAATGACGAGTAAGATGCACTACCAAACGTCTCGGATAGGGCTAACATAGACCCGATTAGGTCATCTTATATTATGGTTAATATAAGAATCCAGCGAAGTTTTATCACATTTGTTCAATTTACGTCGCTCCTATTTCAGATAGCGTTTTGGGCTCAGCGGCACCTTACAGCGCATGAAATGACGAGTAAAATGCTCTATTAAACTTCTCGGATAGGGCAATCAGAGACCCGATTAGGTCATCTTATATTATGGTTAATATAAGTATTCAGCGAAATTCTATGACATTTGTTCAATTTACGTCGCTCCTATTTCAGATAGCGCATTGGGCTAGGCGGCATCTTAAAGCGCATGGATTGACGAGTAAAATGCAGTACGAAACTTCTCGGATAGGGCAATCAGAGTCCCGATTAGGTCATCTTATATTATGATTAATATATGGATGCAGCTTAATTCTATCACACTTGTTCAATTTACGTCGCTCCTAGTTCAGGTAGCGTATTGGGTCAGGCGGCCACCTAAAGCGCGTGGAACACCGAGTAAAATGCACTACTAACCTTCTATGATAGGGCAACCAGAGACCCGATTAGATCATTCTATATTATTGTTAATATAAGAATTCTGCATAATTCTATCACATTTCTTCAATTTACGTCGCTCCTATTTCAGATAGCATATTGGGGTAGGGGGCACCTTACTGCTCATGAAATGGCGAGTAAAATGCACTATTAAACTTCTACGATAGGGCAATCAGAGACCCGAATTGGTCGTATTATATTATGGTTAATATTAGAATTCTGCGTAATTCTATCACATTTGTTCAATTTACGTCGCCCCTATTCCAGATAGCGTATTGCGCTAGGTGGCATCTTAAAGCGCATGAAATGTCGAGTGAAATGCACTATTAAACTTATATGATAGGGCAATCAGAGACCCGATTAGATCATTTTACATTGTTGGTAATATAATGATTCAACGTAATTTTATCACATTTGTTCAATTTATATCGCTCCTATTTCAGATAGCGTATTGGGCTAGGCGGCACCTTAAAGCGCATGAAATGACGAGTAAAATGCACTACCAAACTTCTCGGATAGGGCTAACAGAGACCCGATTAGGTCATCTTATGTTATGGTTAATATAAGAATTTAGCGAAGTTTTATCACATTTGTTCAATTTACGTCGCTCCTATTTCAGATAGCGTATTGGGCCAAGCGGCACCTTAAAGCTCATGGAATGTCGAGTAAAATGCACTATTAATCTTCGATGATAGGGCAATCAGAGACCCGATTAGATCATTTTATATTATGGTTAATGTAAGAATTCAGTGAAATTATATCACATTTGTTCAATTTACGTAGCTCCAATTTCAGATAGCGTATTGCGCTAGGCGGCACCTTAACACTATTCCTACCAGGACCGGTCAAATGACCGTTTTTAAATTTTCATTTGGAATTTCATACATACAACGTATGTGAATCGCCTTTAAACTTTACCACTTTTCCTCATATATATGTATGATATATTTTTCAATATTCACTTATTTTTCTATTGTTTATTTTCCGAGAAAAATTTTTAGTCTGTCTTACCTACCACGACCGGTCATTTGACCGGTAGTACGATTTATACATTTTTGTAAGAGTTTCTCTCTAAGACTCAATGCCAAATCTATAAAGTCGTTACAAACGAAAGGTAATGTAGTTATGACACGATTTTATCCGATAAGTGCCTTCCAGAAAATGGTTTACGGCACTTCCAAGTGTTTACAGTTCTCGCTCGACTATCGGGCTAGCGGTGTTTATTTGCTTGATTGATATCCGATACGGTCAAGATCCTCGAATGTTCTACGCCATCTCATCTACTATGACGTAAAATAAATAAACTTGTAACTGAAGGAAATGTATAGACGTCTTCTCACGAATTCAAATCAGTATAGTCTTGCGACACGAACAGAGTGCATCGAACGTGAAAGTCACAAAGAGCATACTTGGCAGTCTTTTATTATTATTTTGTAATATTTTATATCGTATTACGTGTTATAAGGGCCCTTTTCCAAAATAGTGAACAAGACTAACAATACGTCGCAGTAAGTTTCACATTTTATCTTTTATTCCTTTTTTTATCTATTTTGATTTACATTTTCATATTTTAGTTTTTATTTTTGTAGAATATTTGTCCCCAAAATGTCAAGACGTTTGAGGAGTGCGAATGTATTATTAGAGAGAATAAATGATATCGATGCAGAATGTTCTGAAGATGATCAGGAAATTCTGGATATGGAAAATAACAATACGGAAAATTATGATCCACTTGAAACAGATTCGAACACCGATGAGAACGAAGAGAATATTTCGAACGTACGTAGACGACGAAAGAGAAGGAGATTTTTAGTTAGTTCCGATAGTGAGAATGAGGAAGAAGTAAGCGAAATTGCGATGGACGGAACTGTTTGGCAGGAAGTAAAAATAGGGTCTAATCCTGGAAGAGCACCTGGTCATAATATTTTTAGGGAAACATCAGGCCCGACTGGGTACAGTAAACGTAATATTATGAAAGGCGAAGTTAGGACGGCATTTTCTGTGATAATTGATAAGAATATAATCGAACTTATAAGAAAGTGCACAGAGGCAGAGGCATTCAGAGTGTTGGGATATAAATGGGAACTGTCTACTGCAAAGTTATATGCATTTTTTGCAATTCTGTATGCACGCGGCGCATATGAGGCTAAGAATATAGATATAGCACTTCTATGGAATAAAAAGTGGGGGCCGCCTTTTTTCTCAAATACTATGAGTAGACATGACTTTACGGAGATTATGAGATTTATTCGATTTGACAACAGAAATCAACGAAGCCAACGGTTACAAACCGATAAATTTGCTATGATTTCCGAAGTTTGGTACAAGTTTATTGACAACAGTCAAAATTGTTATAAGCCAGGACCATATATTACTATTGACGAACAATTGTTTCCAACGAAAGCAAGGTGTAGATTTACTCAATACATGCCCAATAAACCGGACAAATTTGGTATAAAATTCTGGTTAGCATCCGATGTGCGTAGCAAATATATAATAAACGGCTTTCCATATTTGGGAAAAGATGAAAGTAGAGAATCCTCAGTTCCTCTTGGAGAGTTTGTCACTATGAAATTAGCAAAACCGTATGTAGGATGTGGAAGAAATATAACCACGGACAACTTTTTTACAAGCCTACCTTTAGCAACAAAACTTTTAGCAAAAAAAACTACGATTGTTGGGACAATTAGAGCAAATAGAAAAGAGCTTCCAAGACTGGCAAAACTGAAAAATGACGACATGGCACTTTTTTCAACCAAACTCTATCGCTCAAATAATTGTATGTTGACAGTTTACAAAGCCAAACTAAGAAAGAAAGTTCTAATTCTCAGTTCAATGCACAACTCCGTACAAATTGAAAAAAATGACACCCGAATACCGGAGACAATTCAATTATATAATAGCACCAAGTTTGGCGTAGATGTGACCGACCAAATGGCCAGAAATTATTCGGTAAAATCTAAATCTCGGAGATGGCCTTTGCAAGTATTTTTTAATATCTTGGATTTAGCCGGGATAAATGCATGGGTGTTATATAAAGAAACTACGGGAGGAGAAATTACAAGACAGGAATTTCTATTTCAATTGGCAGAAGAACTTGCCATCGAATACCAACAAGAGCTCGGCAAAAAAAATCAACCAATACCCATCGCAAGTACAAGTACAGGTTCTCGTGAACGGAAAACATGTCAGATAAAGTATTGTAAAGATAATAAGACGAACAAAATCTGTCTAAAATGTAAAAAGTACGTATGCGGAAAATGTACAGTTGAGAAGCCCATTTGTAAAAAATGCGACGAAAACGAATAAAATGTAGATTATGTACTCTTGAATAAAAGAAAATATATTTTTATACTGGTAAGCTGGCTATTGGTCTGCATTCAATATTGAAAAATATAAGTTGTGAAAGACCGGTCATTTGACCAGCCGCGGTAGGAATAGGTATACGTGAAGTGTCGGTAGGAATAGTGTTAAAGCGCATGAGATGTCGAGTAAACTGCACTATTAAGCTTCTGTGGTAGGGCAATCAGAGACCCGATTAGATCGTTTTATATTACGGTTAATATAAGAATTCAGCGAAATTCTATCACATTTGTTCAATTTATGACGCTCTAGTTTCAGACAGCGTATTGGTCTAAGCGGCACCTTAAAGCGCATGAAGTGACGAGTAAAATGCACTATTACACTTCTGTGATAGGGCAATCAGATACCCCATTAGATCATTTTATATTATGGTTAATATAAGAATTCAGCGAAATTCTATCACATTTGTTCAATTTACGTCGCTCCTATTTCAGATAGCGTATTGGGCTAGGCGGCATCTTAATGCGCGTAGAATGGCGAGTAAAATGCACTACTAACCTTCTATGATAGGACAATCAGAGAGCCGATTAGATCATTTTATATTATTGTTAATATATGAATTCTGCGTAATTCTATCACGTTTGTTCAATTTACGTCGCTCCTGCTTCAGACAGCGTATTGGGCTAAGCGGCCTCTTAAAGCGCGTGGAATGACGAGTAATATGCACTACTAACCTTCTATGGTGGGGCAATCAGAGACCCGATTAGATCATTTTATATTATGGTTAATATAAGAATTCAGCGAAATTCTATCACATTTGCTCAATTTACGTTGCTCCTATTTCAGAGAGCGTATTGGGCTAAGCGGTTCCTAGAAGCGCATGAAATGACGAGTAAAATGCACTACTAAGCTTCTGTGATAGGGCAATCAGGGACCCGATTAGATCATTTAAGTTATGGTTAAGATAAATATACTGCGTAATTCTATCACATTTGTTCAATTTACGTCGCTCCATCTTCAGATAGCGAATTGGGATAGACAGCACCTTAAAGCGCATGAAATGGCGAGTAAAATGCACTATTAAACTTCTATGATAGGGCAATCAGAGACCCGATTAAATCATTTTAAATTATGGTTGTGATAAGTATTCTGCGTAATTCTATCACATTTGTTCAATTTACGACGCTCCTATTTCAGATAGCGTATTTGGCGTGGCGGCATCTTAAAGCTCATGGAATGTCGAGTAAAATGCACTATTAAACTTCTATGATAGGGCAATCAGAGACCCGATTAGATCAATTTATATTATGGTTAATATAAGAATTCGGTGAAGTTCTATCACATTTGTTCAATTTACGTCGCTCCAACTTCAGATAGCGTATTGGGCTAGACAGCACCTTAAAGCGCATGAAATGTCGAGTAAAATGCACTATTAAACTTCTATGATAGGGCAATCAGAGACCCGATTAGATCATTTTAAATTATGGTTAAGTTAAGAATTCTGCGTAATTCTATCACATTTGTTCACTTTACGCCGCTCCTATTTCAGATAGCCTATTGGGCGAGGCGGCATCTTAAAGCGCATGAAATGTCGAGTGAAATGCACTACCAAACTTCTAGGATACGGCAATCAGAATCCCGATTAGATCATCTTATATTATTCTTAATTTAAGAATTCATCGTAACTCTATCACATTTGTCCAATTCACGTCGCTCCTACACCAGATATCGTATTGAGATAGGCGGCATCTTAAAGCCCATGAAATGGCGAGCAAAATGCAATACTAAACTTCTCGGATAGGGCAATCAGAGACCCGATTAGATCATTTAATATTATGGTTAATATAAGAATTCAGCGAAATTCTATCACATTTGTTCAATTTACGTCGCTCTTATTTCAGATAGCGTATTGGTCAAAGCGGCATCTTAAAGCGCATGAAATTTCAAGTAAAATGCACTATTAAACTTCTAGGATAGGGCAATCAGAGGCCCGATTAGATCATCTGATATTATGATTAATATAAGAATTCAGTGTAATTCTATCACATTTGTTCAATTTGCGTCGCTCCTAGTTCTGATAGCGTATTGGGCTAGGCGGCATCTCAAAGCGCATTAAATGGCGAGTAAAATGCACTATTAAACTTCTATGATAGGGCAATCAGAGACCCGAGTAGATCATTTTATATTATGGTTAATATAAGAATTATGCGTAATTCTATCATATTTGTTCAATTTACGTCGCTCCTATTTCAGATAGCGGATTGGGCTAGGCGGGACCTTAAAGCGCATGAAATGACGAGTAAAATGCACTACTAAACTTCTAGGATAGGGCAATCAGAGTCCCGATTAGATCATCTTATATTATTGCTAATTTAAGAATTCATCGTAACTCTATCACATTTGTCCAATTCACGTCGCTCGTACACCAGATATCGTATTCAGCTAGGCGGCATCTTAAAGCGCATGAAATGGCGAATAACATGCACTACTAACCTTCTCGGATACGGCCATCAGAGACCCAATTAGGGCATTTTAAATTATGGTTAATATAAGAATTCAGCGAAATTCTATCACATTTGTTCAATTTACGTAGCTCGAATGTCAGATAGCGTTTTGGGCTAAGCGGCATATTAAAGCGCATGAAATGTCGAGTAAAATGCACTACTAAACTTCTAGGATAGGGCAATCAGAGACCAGATAAGGTCATCTTATGATTTGATTAATATAAGGATGCAGCGTAATTCTATCACATTTGTTCAATTTACGTCGCTCCTATTTCAGATAGCGTATTGGGCTAGGTGGCATCTTAAAGCGCATGAAATGGCGAGTAAAATGCACTATTAAACTTCTATGATAGGGCAAACAGAGACCCGATTAGATCATTTAATATTATGGTTAATATAAGAATTCAGCGAAATTCTATCACATTTGTTCAATTTACGTCGCTTGTATTTCAAATAGCGTATTGGCCTAAGCGGCACCGTAAAGCACATGAAATGACGAGTAGAATGCACTACTAACCTTCTATGATAGGGAAATCAGAGACCCGATTAGATCATTTTATATTATGGTTAATATAAGAATTATGCGAAGCTCCATCACATTTGTTCAATTTACATATCTCCAAGGTGACGTAGCAGATTGGGCTAGATGGCACCTTAAAGCGCATGAAATGTCGAGTAAAATGCACTACTAAACTTTTCTGATAGGGCAATCAGAGACCCGAACAGATCATTTTATATTATTGTTAATATAAGAATTCAGCGTAATTTTATCACATTTGTTCAATTGAGGTCGCTCCTATTTCAGATAGCGTATTGGGCTAAGCGGCACCTTAAAGCGCATGAAATGGCGAGTAAAATTCACTACTAAACTTCTTTGATAGGGCAATCAGGGACCCGATTAGATCATTTTATATCACGGTTAATATAAGAATTCCGCGAAATGCGTTCACATTTGTTCAATTTACGTCGCTCCTATTTCAGATTGCGTATTGTGCTAAGCGTCATCTCAAAGCGCATGAAATGACGAGTAAAATGCACTATTAAACTCCTATGATAGGGCGATCAGGGACCCGATTAGGGCATTTTATATTATTGTTAATATAAGAATTCAGCGAAACTCTATCACATTTCTTCAATTTACGACCGCTCCTATTTCAGATAGCGTATTGAGCTAAGCGGCATCTCAAAGCGCATGAAATGGCGAGTGAAATGCACTATTAAACTTCTAGGGTAGGGTGAACAGAGACCCGATTAGATCATTTTAGATTATGGTTAATATAAGAATTCAGAGAATTTCTATCACATTTGTTCAATTTACGTCGCTCCTATTTCAGATAGCGTATTGGACTAAGCGGCATCTCAAAGCGCATGAAATGGCGAGTAAAATGCACTATTAAACTTCTAGGGTAAGGTAAACAGAGACTCGATTAGATCATTTTATATTGCGGTTAATATAAGAATTCATCGAAACTCTATCACATTTCTTCAATTTACGACCGCTCCTATTTCAGATAGCGTATTGGGCTAAGCGGCATCACAAAGCGCATGAAATGATGAGTGAAATGCACTATTAAACTTCTAGCGTAAGGCAAAGGGACACCCGATTAGATCATTTTATATTACGGTTAATGTAAGAATTCAGCGACATTCTATCACATTTTTTCAATTCACGTCGCTCCTATTTCAGATAGCGTATTGGGCTAAGCGGCATCTCAAAGCGCATTAAATGGAGAGTAAAATGCACTATTAACATTCTTGGGTAGGGCAATCAGAGACCCGATTAGATCATTTTATATTGCGGTTAATATAAGAATACAGCAAAATTCTATCACATTTGTTCAATTTACGTCGCTCCTATTTCAGATAGCGTATTGGGCTAAGCGGCATCTTAAAGCGAGTGGAATTGCGAGTAAAGTGCACTATTAAACTTCTATGATAGGGCAATCAGAGACCCGATTAGATCATTTTATATTATTGTTAATTTAAGAATTCATCGTAACTCTATCACATTTGTCCAATACACGTCGCTCCTACACCAGATATCGTATTGGACTAGGCGGCATCTTAAAGCGCACGAAATGCCGAATAAAATGCACTACTAACTTCTCGGATACGGCCACCAGACACCCAATTAGATGATTTTATATTATGGTTAATATAAGAATTCAGCGAACTTTTATCACATTTGTTCAATTTACGACGCTCCTATTTCAGATAGCGTATTGGGCGAGGCGGCATCTTAAAGCGCATGAACTGTCCAGTAAAATACACTACTAAACTTCTCGGATAGGGCAATCGGAGACACGATTAGACCATTTTATATTATGGTTTATATAAGAATTCAGCGAAATTCTATCACATTTGTTCAATTTACGTATCTCCAATTTCAGATAGCGGATAGGGCTAGACCTCACCTTAAAGCGCATGAAATGACGAGTAAAATGCATTACTAAACTTCTTTGATAGGGCAATCAGGGACCCGATTAGATCATTTTATATCACGGTTAATATAAGAATTCCGCGAAATGCGTTCACATTTGTTCAATTTACGTCGCTCCTATTTCAGATTGCGTATTGTGCTAAGCGTCATCTCAAAGCGCATGAAATGACGAGTAAAATGCACTATTAAACTTCTATGATAGGGCGATCAGGGACCCGATTAGGGCATTTTATATTATTGTTAATATCAGAATTCAGCGAAATTCTATCACATTTGTTCAATTTACGTCGGTCCTGTTTCAGATAGCGTATTGGGCTAAGCGATATCTCAAAGCGCATGAAATGGCGAGTAAAATGCACTATTAAACTTCTAGGGTAATGCAGAGAGAGACCCGATTAGATCATTTTATATTACGGTTAATATAAGAATTCAGCGTAATTCTATCACATTTGTTCAATTTACGTCGCTCCTATTTCAGGTAGTGCACTGAGCTTGGCGGCATCTCAAAGCGCATGAAATGGCGAGTAAAATACACTATTAAACTTCTAGGCTTGGGCAAACAGAGACCCGCTTATTTCATTTTATATTTTGGTTAATTTAAGAATTCAGCGAAATTCTATCACATTTGTTCAATTTACGTCGCTCCTATTTCAGATAGCGTATTGGGCTAAGCGGCATCTCAAAGCGGATGGAATGACGAGTAAAACGCCCTATTAAACGTCTAGGGTAGGGCGAACAGAGAGTCGATTAGATCATTTTACATTATGGTTAATATAAGAATTCCGCGAAAGTCTATCACATTTGTTCAATTTACGTCGCTCCTATTTCAGATAGCGTATTGGGCTAACCGGCATCTCAAAGCGCATTAAATGGCGAGTAAAATGCACTATTAACATTCTTGGGTAGGGCAATCAGAGACCCGATTAGATCATTTTATATTGCGGTTAATATAAGAATACAGCAAAATTCTATCACACTTATCAATTTACGTCGCTCCTATTTCAGATAGCGTATTGGGCTAAGCGGCATCTTAAAGCGCGTGGAATTGCGAGTAAAATGCACTATTAAACTTCTATGATAGGGCAATCAGAGACCCGATTAGATCATTTTATATTTTGGTTAATATAAGAATTCTGCGAAATTCTATCACATTTGTTCAATTTACGTCGCTCCTATTTCAGATAGCGTATTGGGCTAAGCGGCATCACAAAACGAATGAAATGACGAGTGAAATGCACTATTAAACTTCTAGGGTAAGGCAAAGGGACACCCGACTAGATCATTTTATATAACGGTTAATATAAGAATTCAGCGAAATTCTATCACAGTTTTTCAATTCACGTCGCTCCTATTTCAGATAGCGTATTGGGCTAAGCGGCATCTCAAAGCGCATTAAGTGGCGAGTAAAATGCACTACTAACATTCTTGGGTAGGGCAATCAGAGACCCGATTAGATCATTTTATATTGCGGTTAATATAAGAATACAGCAAAATTCTATCACATTTGTTCAATTTACGTCGCTCCTATTTCAGATAGCGTATTGGGCTAGGCGGCACCTTAAAGCGCATGAAATGACGAGAAAAATGAACTATTAAACTTCTATGATAGGGCAATCAGAGACACGAATAGATCGTATTATATTATGGTTAATATAAGAATTCTGCGTAATTCTATCACATTTGTTCAACTTACGTCGCTCCTATTTCAGACAGCGTATTGGGCTAAGCGGCACCTAAAAGCGCATGAAATGACGAGTAAAATGCACTATTAAACTTCTATGATAGGGCAATCGGAGACACGATTAGATCATTTTATATTATTGTTAATATGAGAATTCGGCCTAATTTTATCACATTTGTTCAATTTACGTCGCCCCTATTTCAGAGAGCGTATTGGGCTAGCTTGCATCATAAAGCGCATGAAATGCCGAGTAAAATGCACTATTAATATTCTAGGGTAGGGTAAACAGAGAGCCGATCAGATCATTTTATATTATGGTTAATTTAAGAGTTCAGCGAAACTCTATCACACTTGTTCAATTTACGTAGCTCCAATTTGAGATAGCGTATTGGGCGAAGCGACACCGTAAAGAGCATTTAATGTCGAGTAAAATGCACTACAAAACTTCTCGGATAGGGCAATTAGAGACCCGATTATATAATCTTATATTATGATTAATATAAGAATGCAGCGTAATTCCATCACATTAGTTCAATTCACGTAGCTCCAATTTCAGATAGCGGATTGGGCTAGCCGGCGCCTTAAGGCGCATGGAATGACGAGTAAAATGCACTATTAAACCTCTATGATAGGGCAATCGGAGACCCGATTAGATCATTTTATATTATGGTTAATATAAGAATTCAGCGTAATTCTATCACATTTGTTCAATTTACGTCGCTCCTACTTCAGATAGCGGATTGGGCTAGGCGGAGCCTTAAAGCGCATGAAATGATGACTAAAATGCACTATTAAACTTCTAGGGTCGGGTAAACGGAGACCAGATTAGATCATTTTATATTATGTTTAATATAAGAATTCTGCGTAATTCTATCACATTTGATCAATTTACGTCGCTCCTGCTTCAGACAGCGTATTGGGCTAAGCGGCCTCTTAAAGCGCGTGGAATGACGAGTAATATGCACTACTAACCTTCTATGGTGGGGCAATCAGAGACCCGATTAGATCATTTTATATTATGGTTAATATAAGAATTCTGCGTAATTCTATCACATTTGTTCAATTCACGTATCTCCACTTTCAGATAGCGGATTGGACTAGGCGGCGCCTTAAAGCGCATCAAATGACGAATGAAATGCACTATTAAACTTCTATGATAGGGCAATCAGAGACCCGATTATATCCTTTTATATTATGGTTAATTTAAGAATTCAGCGTAATTCCTTCACATTTGTTCAATTTACGTATCTCCAATTTCAGATAGCGGGTTGGGCTAGGCGGCATCTTAAAGAGCGTCGAATGACGAGTAAAATGCACTACTAACCTTCTATGATAGGGCAATCAGAGACCCGATTAGATCATTTTATAATATGGTTAATTTAAGAATTCAGCGAAACTCTATCACACTTGTTCAATTTACGTAGCACCAATTTCAGATAGTGTACTGGGCTATGCGGCACCTTAAAGCGCATGGAATGATGACCAAAATGCACTATTAAACTTCTATGATAGGGGAATCAGAGACCCGATTAGATCATTTTATATTATGGTTAATATAAGAATTCTGCGTAATTCTATCACATTTGTTCAATTCACGTATCTCCAATTTCAGATAGCGGATTGGGCTAGGCGGCGCCTTAAAGCACATGAAATGACGAGTAAAATGCACTATTAAACTTCTATGATAGGGCAATCAGAGACCCGATTAGAGCATTTTATATTATTGTTAATATGAGAATTCAGCGTAATTTTATCACATTTGGTCAATTTACGACGCTCCTATCTCAGATAGCGTATTGGGCGAGGGGGCATCTTAAAGCGCGTGGAATGACGAGTAAAATGCACTATTAAACTTCTATGATAGGGCAATCAGAGTCCCGAATAGATCGTATTATATTATGGTTAATATAAGAATTCAGTGTAATTCTATCACATTTGTTCAATTTACGACACTCCTATTTCAGATAGCGTATAGGGCTAAACGGCACCTCGAAGCGCATGAAATGACGAGTAAAATGCACTACTAACCTCCTATGATAGGGTAACCAGAGACCTGGTTGGATCATTTTATATTATGGTTTATATAAGAATTCAGCGAAATTCTATCACATTTGTTCAATTTACGTCGCTCCTATTTCAGATTGCGTGTTGCGCTAGACGGCATCGTAAAGCGCATGAAATGGCGAGTATAATGCACTATTAAACTTCTATGATAGGGCAATCAGACTCCCGAATAGATCGTATTATATTATGGTTAATATAAGAATTCTGCGTAATTCCATCACGTTTGTTTAATTTACGTAGCTCCAATTTCAGATAGCGTATTGGGCTATGCGGCATCTTAAAGCGCATGAAATGTCGAGTAAAATGCACTACTAAACTTCTCGGATAGGACAATCAGAAAGCCGATTAGGTCATCTTATATTATGGTTAATATAAGAATTCAGCGAAATTCTATCACATTTGTTCAATTTACGCCGCTCCTATTTCAGATAGCGGATTGGGCTAAGCGGCACCTTAAAGCGCATGAAATGACGAGTAAAATGCACTATTAAACTTCTATGATAGGGCAATCAGAGACCCGATTACATCATTTTATATTATGGTTCATATAAGAATTCAGTGAAATTCTATCACATTTGTTCAATTTACGTCGCTTCTATTTCAGATAGTGTATTGGGCTAAGCGGCATCTTAAAGCGCATGGAATGTCGAGTAAAATGCACTACTAAACTTCCAGGATAGGGCAATCAGAGACCCGATGAGATCATTTTATATTATGGTTAATATAAGAATTCAGCGAAATTCTATCACATATGTTCAATTAACGCCGCTCCTGTTTCAGATAGCGTATTGGGCTAAGCGGCACCTTAAAGCGCATTAAATGGCGAGTAAAATGCACTATTAAACTTCTAGGGTAGGGCGAACAGAGACCCGCTTAGATCATTTTATATTTTGTTTATATAAGAATTCAGCGAAATTCTATCACATTTGTTCAATTTACGTCGCTCCTATTTCAGATAGCGTATTGGGACACGCGGTATCTCAAAGCGCATGATATGGCGAGTGAAATGCACTATCAAACTTCTAGGGTAGGGCGAACAGAGACCCGATTAGATCATTTTACGTTATGGTTAATTTAAGAATTCCGCGTAATTTTATCACATTTGTTCAATTTACGTCGCCCCTATTTCAGATAGCGTATTGGGCTTTGTGGCTTCTTAAAGCGCATGAAATGTCGAGCAAAATGCACTATTAATCTTCTATGTTAGGGCAATCAGAGACCCGATTAGATCATTTTATATTATTGTTAATATAAGAATTCTGCGTAA
This sequence comes from Macropis europaea, assembly GCA_916610135.2. Lineage (NCBI taxonomy): Eukaryota > Metazoa > Arthropoda > Insecta > Hymenoptera > Melittidae > Macropis > Macropis europaea. The sequence goes on along the minus strand of CAKAJE020001202.1, from coordinate 1,824,499 downwards.
TTCTATCACATTTGTTCAATTTACGTCGCTCCTATTTCAGATAGCGTATTGGGCTGGGCGGCACCTTAAAGGGCATGAAATGACGAGTAAAATGCACTATTAAACTTCTAGGGTAGGTAAACATAGACCCGATTAGATCATTTTATCTTATGGTTTATTTAAGAATTCAGAGAAATTCTATCACATTCGTTCAATTTACGTCGCTCCTATTTCAGATAGCGTATTGGGCTTTGTGGCTTCTTAAAGCGCATGAAATGTCGAGCAAAATGCACTATTAATCTTCTATGTTAGGGCAATCAGAGACCCGATTAGATCATTTTATATTATTGTTAATATAAGAATTATGCGTAATTCTATCATGTTTGTTCAATTTACGTCGCTCCTATTTCAGATAGCGGATTGGGCTAGGCGGGACCTTAAAGCGCATGAAATGACGAGTAAAATGCACTACTAAACTTCTAGGATAGGGCAATCAGAGTCCCGATTAGATCATCTTATATTATTGCTAATTTAAGAATTCATCGTAACTCTATCACATTTGTTCAATTTACGTATCTCCAATTTCAGATAGCGGGTTGGGCTAGGCGGCATCTTAAAGAGCGTCGAATGACGAGTAAAATGCACTACTAACCTTCTATGATAGGGCAATCAGAGACCCGATTAGATCATTTTATAATATGGTTAATTTAAGAATTCAGCGAAACTCTATCACACTTGTTCAATTTACGTAGCACCAATTTCAGATAGTGTACTGGGCTATGCGGCACCTTAAAGCGCATGGAATGATGACCAAAATGCACTATTAAACTTCTATGATAGGGGAATCAGAGACCCGATTAGATCATTTTATATTATGGTTAATATAAGAATTCTGCGTAATTCTACCACATTTGTTCAATTCACGTATCTCCAATTTCAGATAGCGGATTGGGCTAGGCGGCGCCTTAAAGCACATGAAATGACGAGTAAAATGCACTATTAAACTTCTATGATAGGGCAATCAGAGACCCGATTAGAGCATTTTATATTATTGTTAATATGAGAATTCAGCGTAATTTTATCACATTTGGTCAATTTACGACGCTCCTATCTCAGATAGCGTATTGGGCGAGGGGGCATCTTAAAGCGCGTGGAATGACGAGTAAAATGCACTATTAAACTTCTATGATAGGGCAATCAGAGTCCCGAATAGATCGTATTATATTATGGTTAATATAAGAATTCAGTGTAATTCTATCACATTTGTTCAATTTACGACACTCCTATTTCAGATAGCGTATAGGGCTAAACGGCACCTTGAAGCGCATGAAATGACGAGTAAAATGCACTATCCTCCTATGATAGGGTAACCAGAGACCTGGTTGGATCATTTTATATTATGGTTTATATAAGAATTCAGCGAAATTCTATCACATTTGTTCAATTTACGTCGCTCCTATTTCAGATTGCGTGTTGCGCTAGACGGCATCGTAAAGCGCATGAAATGGCGAGTATAATGCACTATTAAACTTCTATGATAGGGCAATCAGACTCCCGAATAGATCGTATTATATTATGGTTAATATAAGAATTCTGCGTAATTCCATCACGTTTGTTTAATTTACGTAGCTCCAATTTCAGATAGCGTATTGGGCTATGCGGCATCTTAAAGCGCATGAAATGTCGAGTAAAATGCACTACTAAACTTCTCGGATAGGACAATCAGAAAGCCGATTAGGTCATCTTATATTATGGTTAATATAAGAATTCAGCGAAATTCTATCAGATTTGTTCAATTTACGCCGCTCCTATTTCAGATAGCGGATTGGGCTAAGCGGCACCTTAAAGCGCATGAAATGACGAGTAAAATGCACTATTAAACTTCTATGATAGGGCAATCAGAGACCCGATTACATCATTTTATATTATGGTTCATATAAGAATTCAGCGAAATTCTATCACATTTGTTCAATTTACGTCGCTTCTATTTCAGATAGTGTATTGGGCTAAGCGGCATCTTAAAGCGCATGGAATGTCGAGTAAAATGCACTACTAAACTTCCAGGATAGGGCAATCAGAGACCCGATGAGATCATTTTATATTATGGTTAATATAAGAATTCAGCGAAATTCTATCACATATGTTCAATTAACGCCGCTCCTGTTTCAGATAGCGTATTGGGCTAAGCGGCACCTTAAAGCGCATTAAATGGCGAGTAAAATGCACTATTAAACTTCTAGGGTAGGGCGAACAGAGACCCGCTTAGATCATTTTATATTTTGTTTAATATAAGAATTCAGCGAAATTCTATCACATTTGTTCAATTTACGTCGCTCCTATTTCAGATAGCGTATTGGGACACGCGGTATCTCAAAGCGCATGATATGGCGAGTGAAATGCACTATCAAACTTCTAGGGTAGGGCGAACAGAGACCCGATTAGATCATTTTACGTTATGGTTAATTTAAGAATTCCGCGTAATTTTATCACATTTGTTCAATTTACGTCGCCCCTATTTCAGATAGCGTATTGGGCTTTGTGGCTTCTTAAAGCGCATGAAATATCGAGCAAAATGCACTATTAATCTTCTATGTTAGGGCAATCAGAGACCCGATTAGATCATTTTATATTATTGTTAATATAAGAATTCTGCGTAATTCTATCACATTTGTTCAATTTACGTCGCTCCTATTTCAGATAGCGTATTGGGCTGGGCGGCACCTTAAAGGGCATGAAATGACGAGTAAAATGCACTATTAAACTTCTAGGGTAGGTAAACATAGACCCGATTAGATCATTTTATCTTATGGTTTATTTAAGAATTCAGAGAAATTCTATCACATTCGTTCAATTTACGTCGCTCCTATTTCAGATAGCGTATTGGGCTAGGCGGCATCTTAAAGAGCATGAAATGTCGAGTAAAATGCACTATTAAACTTCTATGATAGGGCAATCAGAGACCCGAATAGATCGTATTATATTATGGTTTAAATAAGAATTCTGCGTAATTCTATCACATTTGATCAATTTTTGTCGCTCCTATTTCAGATAGCGTATTGGGCTAGGCGGCACCTTAAAGCGCATGGAATATCGAGTAAAATGCACTACTAAACTTCTAGGATAGGGCAATCAGAATCCCGATTAGATCATCTTATATTATTGTTAATTTAACTATTCATCGTAACTCTATCACATTTGTCCAATTCATGTCGCTCCTACACCCGATATCGTATTGTGATAGGCGGCATTTTAAAGCGCATGAAATGGCGAGTAAAATGCACTACTCAACTTCTCGGATAGGGCATTCAGAGACCCGATTCGGTCATCTTATATTATGTTTAATATAAGAATTCAGCGAAATTCTATCACATTTGTTCAATTTAAGTCGCTCCTATTTCAGTTAGCGTATTGGGCTAAGCGGCATCTCAAAGCGCATGAAATGGCGAGTAAAATGCACTATTAAACTTCGAGGGTAAGGCAAACAGAGACCCGATAGGATCATTTTATATTACGGTTAATATAAGAATTCAGCTTAATGCTATCACATTTGTTCAATTTACGTCGCTCCTATTTCAGATAGCGTATTGGTCTAAGCGGCATCTTAAAGCGCATGAAATGTCGAGTAAATTGCACTACTAAACTTCTAGCGTAGGGCAAACAGAGACCCGATTAGGTCATTTTATATTATGGTTAATATAAGAATTATGCGTAATTCTATCATATTTGTTCAATTTACGTCGCTCCTATTTCAGATAGCGGATTGGGCTAGGCGGGACCTTAAAGCGCATGAAATGACGAGTAAAATGCACTACTAAACTTCTAGGATAGGGCAATCAGAGTCCCGATTAGATCATCTTATATTATTGCTAATTTAAGAATTCATCGTAACTCTATCACATTTGTCCAATTCACGTCGCTCGTACACCAGATATCGTATTGAGCTAGGCGGCATCTTAAAGCTCATGAAATGGCGAATAACATGCACTACTAACCTTCTCGGATACGGCCATCAGAGACCCAATTAGGGCATTTTAAATTATGGTTAATATAAGAATTCAGCGAAATTCTATCACATTTGTTCAATTTACGTCGCTTGTATTTCAAATAGCGTATTGGCCTAAGCGGCACCGTAAAGCGTATGAAATGACGAGTAGAATGCACTACTAACCTTCTATGATAGGGAAATCAGAGACCCGATTAGATCATTTTATATTATGGTTAATATAAGAATTCAGCGTAATTTTATCACATTTGTTCAAGTGAGGTCGCTCCTATTTCAGATAGCGTATTGGGCTAGGCGGCACCTTAAAGCGCATGAAATGGCGAGTAAAATTCACTACTAAACTTCTTTGATAGGGCAATCAGGGACCCGATTAGATCATTTTATATCACGGTTAATATAAGAATTCCGCGAAATGCGTTCACATTTGTTCAATTTACGTCGCTCCTATTTCAGATTGCGTATTGTGCTAAGCGTCATCTCAAAGCGCATGAAATGTCGAGTAAAATGCACTATTAAACTTCTATGATAGGGCGATCAGGGACCCGATTAGGGCATTTTATATTATTGTTAATATAAGAATTCAGCGAAATTCTATCGCATTTGTTCAATTTACGTCGCTCCTATTTCAGATAGCGTGTTGGGCTAAACGGCATCTCAAAGCGCATGAAATGGCGAGTAAAGTGCACTACTAAACTTCTAGGGTAGGGCAAACAGAGACCCGATTAGATCATTTTATATTATGGTTAATTAAAGAATTCAGCAAAATTCTATCACCTTTGTTCAATTTACGTCGCTCCTATTTCAGATAGCGTATTGGACTAAGCGGCATCTCAAAGCGCATGAAATGGCGAGTAAAATGCACTATTAAACTTCTAGGGTAAGGTAAACAGAGATTCGATTAGATCATTTTATATTGCGGTTAATATAAGAATTCATCGAAACTCTATCACATTTGTTCAATTCACGACCGCTCCTATTTCAGATAGCGTATTGGGCTAAGCGGCATCACAAAGCGCATGAAATGATGAGTGAAATGCACTATTAAACTTCTAGGGTAAGGCAAAGGGACACCCGATTAGATCATTTTATATTACGGTTAATATAAGAATTCAGCGACATTCTATCACATTTTTTCAATTCACGTCGCTCCTATTTCAGATAGCGTATTGGGCTAAGCGGCATCTCAAAGCGCATTAAATGGCGAGTAAAATGCACTATTAACATTCTTGGGTAGGGCAATCAGAGACCCGATTAGATCATTTTATATTGCGGTTAATATAAGAATACAGCAAAATTCTATCACATTTGTTCAATTTACGTCGCTCCTATTTCAGATAGCGTATTGGGCTAGGCGGCATCTTAAAGAGCATGAAATGTCGAGTAAAATGCACTATTAAACTTCTATGATAGGGCAATCAGAGACCCGAATAGATCGTATTATATTATGGTTTAAATAAGAATTCTGCGTAATTCTATCACATTTGATCAATTTTTGTCGCTCCTATTTCAGATAGCGTATTGGGCTAGGCGGCACCTTAAAGCGCATGGAATATCGAGTAAAATGCACTACTAAACTTCTAGGATAGGGCAATCAGAATCCCGATTAGATCATCTTATATTATTGTTAATTTAACTATTCATCGTAACTCTATCACATTTGTCCAATTCATGTCGCTCCTACACCCGATATCGTATTGTGATAGGCGGCATTTTAAAGCGCATGAAATGGCGAGTAAAATGCACTACTCAACTTCTCGGATAGGGCATTCAGAGACCCGATTCGGTCATCTTATATTATGTTTAATATAAGAATTCAGCGAAATTCTATCACATTTGTTCAATTTAAGTCGCTCCTATTTCAGTTAGCGTATTGGGCTAAGCGGCATCTCAAAGCGCATGAAATGGCGAGTAAAATGCACTATTAAACTTCTAGGGTAAGGCAAACAGAGACCCGATAGGATCATTTTATATTACGGTTAATATAAGAATTCAGCTTAATGCTATCACATTTGTTCAATTTACGTCGCTCCTATTTCAGATAGCGTATTGGTCTAAGCGGCATCTTAAAGCGCATGAAATGTCGAGTAAATTGCACTACTAAACTTCTAGCGTAGGGCAAACAGAGACCCGATTAGGTCATTTTATATTATGGTTAATATAAGAATTATGCGTAATTCTATCATATTTGTTCAATTTACGTCGCTCCTATTTCAGATAGCGGATTGGGCTAGGCGGGACCTTAAAGCGCATGAAATGACGAGTAAAATGCACTACTAAACTTCTAGGATAGGGCAATCAGAGTCCCGATTAGATCATCTTATATTATTGCTAATTTAAGAATTCATCGTAACTCTATCACATTTGTCCAATTCACGTCGCTCGTACACCAGATATCGTATTGAGCTAGGCGGCATCTTAAAGCTCATGAAATGGCGAATAACATGCACTACTAACCTTCTCGGATACGGCCATCAGAGACCCAATTAGGGCATTTTAAATTATGGTTAATATAAGAATTCAGCGAAATTCTATCACATTTGTTCAATTTACGTCGCTTGTATTTCAAATAGCGTATTGGCCTAAGCGGCACCGTAAAGCGTATGAAATGACGAGTAGAATGCACTACTAACCTTCTATGATAGGGAAATCAGAGACCCGATTAGATCATTTTATATTATGGTTAATATAAGAATTCAGCGTAATTTTATCACATTTGTTCAATTGAGGTCGCTCCTATTTCAGATAGCGTATTGGGCTAGGCGGCACCTTAAAGCGCATGAAATGGCGAGTAAAATTCACTACTAAACTTCTTTGATAGGGCAATCAGGGACCCGATTAGATCATTTTATATCACGGTTAATATAAGAATTCCGCGAAATGCGTTCACATTTGTTCAATTTACGTCGCTCCTATTTCAGATTGCGTATTGTGCTAAGCGTCATCTCAAAGCGCATGAAATGTCGAGTAAAATGCACTATTAAACTTCTATGATAGGGCGATCAGGGACCCGATTAGGGCATTTTATATTATTGTTAATATAAGAATTCAGCGAAATTCTATCGCATTTGTTCAATTTACGTCGCTCCTATTTCAGATAGCGTGTTGGGCTAAACGGCATCTCAAAGCGCATGAAATGGCGAGTAAAATGCACTATGAAACTTCTAGGGTAAGGTACGCAGAGACCCGATTAGATCATTTTATATTACGGTTAATATAGGAATTTAGCGTAATTCTATCACATTTGTTCAATTTACGTAGCTCGTATTTGAGGTAGCGTATTGGGCTGAGCTGCATCTCAAAGCACATGAAATGGCGAGTAAAGTGCACTACTAAACTTCTAGGGTAGGGCAAACAGAGACCCGATTAGATCATTTTATATTATGGTTAATTAAAGAATTCAGCAAAATTCTATCACCTTTGTTCAATTTACGTCGCTCCTATTTCAGATAGCGTATTGGACTAAGCGGCATCTCAAAGCGCATGAAATGGCGAGTAAAATGCACTATTAAACTTCTAGGGTAAGGTAAACAGAGACTCGATTAGATCATTTTATATTGCGGTTAATATAAGAATTCATCGAAACTCTATCACATTTGTTCAATTCACGACCGCTCCTATTTCAGATAGCGTATTGGGCTAAGCGGCATCACAAAGCGCATGAAATGATGAGTGAAATGCACTATTAAACTTCTAGGGTAAGGCAAAGGGACACCCGATTAGATCATTTTATATTACGGTTAATATAAGAATTCAGCGACATTCTATCACATTTTTTCAATTCACGTCGCTCCTATTTCAGATAGCGTATTGGGCTAAGCGGCATCTCAAAGCGCATTAAATGGCGAGTAAAATGCACTATTAACATTCTTGGGTAGGGCAATCAGAGACCCGATTAGATCATTTTATATTGCGGTTAATATAAGAATACAGCAAAATTCTATCACATTTGTTCAATTTACGTCGCTCCTATTTCAGATAGCGTATTGGGCTAAGCGGCATCTTAAAGCGCGTGGAATTGCGAGTAAAATGCACTATTAAACTTCTATGATAGGGCAATCAGAGACCCGATTAGATCATTATATATTATTGTTAATTTAAGAATTCATCGTAACTCTATCACATTTGTCCAATTCACGTCGCTCCTACACCAGATATCGTATTGGGCTAGGCGGCATCTTAAAGCGCACGAAATGCCGAATAAAATGCACTACTAACTTCTCGGATACGGCCACCAGAGACCCAATTAGATCATTTTATATTGTGGTTAATATAAGAATTCAGCGAACTTCTATCACATTTGTTCAATTTACGACGCTCCTATTTCAGATAGCGTATTGGGCGAGGCGGCATCTTAAAGCGCATGAACTGTCGAGTAAAATACACTACTAAACTTCTCGGATAGGGCAATCGGAGACACGATTAGGTCATCTTATACTATGGTTAATATAAGAATTCAGCGAAATTTTATCACATTTGCTCAATTTACGTCGCCCCTATTTCAGATAGCGTATTGGGCTAGGCGGCACTTTAAAGCGCATGAAGTGACGAGTAAAATGCACTATGCAACTTCTATGATAGGGCAATCAGAGACCCGATTAGATCATTTCCAATTATGGTTAATATAAGAATTCTGCGTAATTCTATCACATTTGTTAAATTTATATCGCTCCTACTTCAGATAGCGTATTGGGCTAAGCGGCACCTTAAAGCGCATGAAATGTCGAATAAAATGCACTATTAAACTTCTACGGTAGGGTAAACAGAGACCCGATTAGATCATTTTCATTATGGTTAATATAAGAATTCAGCGTAATTTTATCACATTTGTTCAATTCACGTAGCTCCAATTTCAGATAGCGGATTGGGCTAGGCGGAGCCTTAAAGCGCATGAAATGATGACTAAAATGCACTACTAAACTTCTAGGGTAGGGTAAACGGAGACCAGATTAGATCATTTTATATTATGTTTAATATAAGAATTCTGCGTAATTCTATCACATTTGATCAATTTACGTCGCTCCTATTTCAGATAGCGTATTGGGCTAGGCGGCACTTTAAAGCGCATGAAGTGACGAGTAAAATGCACTATTCAACTTCTATGATAGGGCAATCAGAGACCCGATTAGATCATTTCCAATTATGGTTAATATAAGAATTCTGCGTAATTCTATCACATTTGTTAAATTTATATCGCTCCTACTTCAGATAGCGTATTGGGCTAAGCGCTACCTTAAAGCGCATGAAATGTCGAATAAAATGCACTATTAAACTTCTACGGTAGGGTAAACAGAGACCCGATTAGATCATTTTATATTATGGTTAATTTAAGAATTCAGCGAAATTCTATCACATTTGTTCAATTTACGTCGCTCCTATATCAGATAGCGTATTGGGCTTAGCGGCAACTTAAAGCGCATGATATGGCGAGTGAAATGCACTATTATACTTCTATGATAGGGCAATCAGAGACCCGAATATATCGTATCATATTATGGTTAATATAAGAATTATGCGTAATTCTATCACGTTTGTTCAATTTACGTAGCTCCAATTTCAGATAGCGCATTGGACTTGGCGGCATCTTGAAGCGCATGAAATGGCGAGTAAAATGCACTACTAAACTTCTCGGATTGGGCACTCAGAGACCCGATTAGGTCATCTTATACTATGGTTAATATAAGAATTCAGCGAAATTTTATCACATTTGCTCAATTTACGTCGCCCCTATTTCAGTTAGCATATTGGGCTAGGTGGCATCTTAAAGAGCATGAAATGTCGAGTAAAATGCACTATTAAACTTCTAGGGTAGGGCAAACAGAGACCCGATTAGATCATTTCATATTATGGTTAATTTAAGAATTCAGCGAAATTCTATCGCATTTGTTCCATTTACGTCGCTCCTATTTCAGATAGGATATTGGGCTAGGCCGCACCTTAAAGCGATTGAAATGACGAGTAAAATGCACTATTACACTTCTAGGGTAGGGCAAACAGAGACCGTATTAGATCATTTTATGTTATGGTTAATTTAAGAATTCAGCGAAATTCTATCACATTTGTTCAATTTACGTCGCTTCTATTTCAGATAGCGTATTGGGCTAAGCGGCACCTTAAAGCGCATGAAATGACGAGTAAAATGCTCTACTAACCTTCTATGATAGGGCAATCAGAGACCCGATTAGATCATTGTATAATATGGTTAATATAAGAATTCTGCGTAACTCTATCACATTTGTTCAATTTACGTAGCTCCAATTTCAGATAGCGCATTGTGCTAGGGGGCACCTTAATGCGCATGAAATGACGAGTAAAATGCACTATTAAACTTCTATGATAGGGCAATCAGAGACCCGATTAGATCATTTTATATTATTGTTAATATAAGAATTCAGCTTAATTTTATAACATTTGTTCAATTTACTTCGCCCCTATTTTAGATAGCGTATTGGGCTAGGTGGCATCTTAAAGCGTATGAAATGTCGAGTAAAATGCACTACTAAACTTCTAGGATAGGGCAATCAGAGACCCGAATAGATCATTTTGTATTATGATTAATATAAGAATTCAGCGTAATTTTATCACATTTGATGAATTTACATCGCCCCTATTTCAGATAGCGTATTAGGCTAGGCGGCATCTTAAATCGCAAGAAATGTCGAGTAAAATGCACTATTAAACTTCTAGGGTAGGGCAAAGAGAGACCCGATTAGATCATTTTATATTATGGTTAATATAAGAATTCTGCGTAATTCTATCACATTTGTTCCATTTACGTATCTCCAATTTGAGATAGCGGATTGGGCTAGACGGCACCTCAAAGCGCATGAAATGACGAGTAAATTTCACTACTAAACTTCTTTGATAGGGCAATCAGAGACCCGATTAGATCATTTTATATTATTGTAAATATAAGAATTCAGTGTAATCCTATCACATTTGTTCAATTTACGCCGCGCCTATTTTAGACAGCTTACTGTGCTAAGCGGCGTCGCAAAGCGCATGAAATGACGAGTAAAATGCACTGCTAAACTTCTAGGACAGGGCAATCAGAGACCCGATTAGATCGTTTTATATTATGGTTAATTTAAGAATTCGTCGTAAGTCTATCACATTTGTTCAATTCACATAGCTCCAATTTCGGATAGCGTATTGGGATAGGCGACACCTTAAAGCGCATGAAATCACGACTAAAATGGACTACTAAACTTCTACGATAGGGCAATCAGAGACCCGATTAGATCATCTTATATTATCATTAATATAAGAATTCAGTGTAATTCTATCACATTTGTTCAATTTACGACGCTCCTATTTCAGATAGCGGATTGGGCTAAGCGGAATGTTAAAGCGCATGAAATGTCGAGCAAAATGCACTGCTAAACTTCTAGGATAGGGCAATCAGAGACCCGATTAGATCATCTTATATTATAGTTAATTTAAGCATTCTGCGTAATTCTATCACATTTGTTCAATTTACGTCGCCCCTATTTCAGATAGCGTATTGTGCTAGGTGGCACCTTAAAGCGCATGAAATGACGAGTAAAATGCACTACTAAACTTCTAGTGTAGGGCAAACACAGACCCGATCAGATCATTTTATATTATGGTTAATTTAAGAATTCAGCGATATTCTATCACATTCGTTCAATTTACGTCGCTCCTATTTCAGATAGCGTATTGGGATAAGCGGCACCTTAAAGCGCATGACATGTCGAATAAAATGCACTATTAAACTTCTACGGTAGGGTAAACAGGGACCCGATTAGATCATTTTATATTATGGTTAATTTAAGAATTCAGCGAAATTCTATCACATTTGTTCAATTTACGTCGCTCCTATATCAGATAGCGTATTGGGCTAAGCGGCAACTTAAAGCGCATGATATGGCGAGTGAAATGCACTATTATACTTCTATGATAGGGCAATCAGAGACCCGAATAGATCGTATCATATTATGGTTTATATAAGAATTCTGCGTAATTCTATCACGTTTGTTCAATTTAGGTAGCTCCAATTTCAGATAGCGCATTGGACTTGGCGGCATCTTAAAGCGCATGAAATGGCGAGTAAAATGCACTACTAAACTTCTCGGATGGGGCACTCAGAGACCCGATTAGGTCATCTTATACTATGGTTAATATAAGAATTCAGCGAAATTTTATCACATTTGCTCAATTTACGCAGCCCCTATTTCAGGTAGCATATTGGGCTAGGTGGCATCTTAAAGAGCATGAAATGTCGAGTAAAATGCACTATTGAACTTCTAGGGTAGGGCAAACAGAGACCCGATTAGATCATTTCATATTATGGTTAATTTAAGAATTCAGCGAAATTCTATCGCAATTGTTCCATTTACGTCGCTCCTATTTCAGATAGGATATTGGGCTAGGCCGCACCTTAAAGCGATTGAAATGACGAGTAAAACGCACTACTAACCTTCTATGATAGGGCAATCAGAGACCCGATTAGATCATTTTATAATATGGTTAATATAAGAATTCTGCGTAACTCTATCACATTTGTTCAATTTACGTCGCTACTATTTCAGATAGCGTATTGGGACAGGTGGCACCTTGAAGCGCATGAAATGACGAGTCAAATGCACTATTAAACTTCTATGATTGCGCAATCAGAGACCCGATTAGATCATTTTATATTATGGTTAATGTAAGAATTCTGCGAAATTCTATCACATTTGTTCAATTTACGTCGCTACTATTTCAGATAGCGTATTTTGCTAGGCGGCACCTTATAGCGCGTGGAATGCCGAGTAAAATGCACTATTAACCTTCTGTGATAGGGCAATCAGAGACCCGATTAGATCATTTTATATTATGGTTAATATAAGAATTCCGCGAAATTCTATCACATTTGTTCAATTTACGTAGCTCCAATTTCAGATAGCGCATTGTGCTAGGCGGCACCTTAAAGCGCATGAAATGACGAGTAAAATGAACTATTAAACTTCTATGATAGGGCAATCAGAGACCCGATTAGATCATTTTATATTAATGTTAATATAAGAATTCAGCTTAATTTTATCACACATGTTCAATTTACTTCGCCCCTATTTCAGATAGCGTATTGGGCTAGGTGGCATCTTAAAGCGTATGAAATGTCGAGTAAAATGCACTACTAAACTTCTAGGATAGGGCAATCAGAGACCCGATTAGGTCACCTTATATTATGATTAATATAAGGATGCAGTGTAATTCTATCACATTTGTTCAATTTACGTCGATCGTATTTCAGATAGCGTATTTGGAATAGGCGGCATCTTAAAGCGCATGCAATGACGAGTATAATGCACTATTAAACTTCCATGATAGGGCAATCAGAGACCCGATTAGATTATTTTATATTATGGTTAATGTAAGAATTCTGCGAGATTCTATCACATTTGTTCAATTTACGTCGCTCCTTTTTCAGAAAGCGTATTGGGTTAAGCGGCACCTTAAAGCGCATGAAATGACGAGTAAAATGCACTATTAAACTTCTATGATTGGGCAATCAGAGACCCGATTAGATCATTTTATATTATTGTTAATATAAGAATTCAGCGAAATTTTATCACATTTGATCAATTTACGTTGCCCCTATTTCAGATAGCGTATTGGGCTAGGCGGCATCTTAAAGCGCGTGGAATGACGAGTAAAATGCAATACTAACCTTATATGATAGGGCAACCAAAGACCCGATTAGATCATTCTATATTATGGTTAATGTAAGAATTCTGCGTAATTCTATCACATTTGTTCAATTTGTGTCGCTCCTATTTCAGATAGCGTAGTGGGCTAGGCGGCACCTTAAAGCGCATGAAATGACGAGTAAAGGGCACTATTAAACTTCTGTGATAGGGCAATCAGAGACCCGAATAGATCGTATTATATTATGGTTAATATAAGAATTCTGCGTAATCCTATCACATTTGTTCAATTTACGTCGCTTCTATTTCAGATAGCGTATTGGGCTAAGCGGAATCTTAAAGCGCATGAAATGTCGAGTAAAATGCACTGCTAAACTTCCAGGATAGGGCAATCAGAGACCCGATTAAATCATCTTATATTATAGTTAATTTAAGAATTCGTCGTAACTCTATCACATTTGTTCAATTCACATAGCTCCAATTTCGGATAGCGTATTGGGATAGGCGACACCTTAAAGCGCATGAAATCACGATTAAAATGGACTACTAAACTTCTACGATAGGGCAATCAGAGACCCGATTAGATCATCTTATATTATGATTAATATAAGAATTCAGTGTAATTCTATCACATTTGTTCAATTTACGACGCTCCTATTTCAGATAGCGGATTGGGCTAAGCGGAATCTTAAAGCGCATGAAATGTCGAGCAAAATGCACTGCTAAACTTCTAGGATAGGGCAATCAGAGACCCGATTAGATCATCTTATATTATAGTTAATTTAAGCATTCTGCGTAATTCTATCACATTTGTTCAATTTACGTCGCCCCTATTTCAGATAGCGTATTGGGCTAGGTGGCACCTTAAAGCGCATGAAATGTCGAGTAAAATGCACTACTAACCTTCTAGGGTAGGGCAAACACAGACCCGATCAGATAATTTTATATTATGGTTAATTTAAGAATTCAGCGAAGATCTATCACACTTGTTCAATTTACGTAGCTCCAATTTCAGAGAGCGTATTGGACTAGGCGGCATCATAAAGAGCATGAAATGTCGAGTAAAATGCACCATTAAACTTCTATGGTAGGGCTATCAGAGACCCGAATAGATCGTATTATATTATGGTTAATATAAGAATTCTGCGTAATTCTATCACGTGTGTTCAATTTACGTAGCTACAATTTCAGATAGCGTATTGGGCTAGGTGGCATCTTCAAGCGCATGAAATGTCGAGCAAAATGCACTACTAAACTTCTGGGACAGGACAATCAGAGACTAGATTAGGTCATCTTATACTATGGTTAATATAACAATTCAGCGAAGTTTTATCACATTTGCTCAATTTACGTCGCCCCTATTTCAGATAGCGTATTCATCTAGGTGGCACCTTAAAGAGCATGAAATGTCGAGTAAAATGCACTATTATACTTCTATGATAGGGCAATCAGAGACCCGAATAGATCATATCATATTATGGTTAATATAAGAATTCTGCGTAATTCTATTACGTTTGTTCAATTTACGTAGCTCCAATTTCAGATAGCGCATTGGACTTAGCGGCATCTTATAGCTCATGAAATGGCGAGTAAAATGCACTACTAAACTTCTCGGATAGGGCACTCAGAGACCCGATTAGGTCATCTTATACTATGGTTAATATAAAAATTCAGCGAAATTTCATCACATTTGCTCAATTTACGTCGCCCCTATTTCAGGTAGCGTATTGGGCTAGGTGGTATCTTAAAGGGCATGAAATGTCGAGTAAAATGCACTATTAAACTTCTAGGGTAGGGCAAACAGAGACCCGATTAGATCATTTCATATTATGGTTAATTTAAGAATTCAGCGAAATTCTATCGCATTTGTTCCATTTACGTCGCTCCTATTTCAGATAGGATATTGGGATAGGCGGCACCTTAAAGCGCATGAAATGACGAGTAAAATGCACTACTAACCTTCTATGATAGGGCAATCAGAGACCCGATTAGATCATTTTATAATATGGTTAATATAAGAATTCTGCGTAACTCTATCACATTTGTTCAATTTACGTCGCTACTATTTCAGATAGCGTATTGGGATAGGTGGCATCTTAAAGCGCATGAAATGTCGAGTAAAATGCACTATTAAACTTCTAGGGTAGGGCAAACACAGACCCGATCAGAGCATTTTATATTATAGTTAATTTAAGAATTCGTCGTAACTCTATCACATTTGTTCAATTTACGTAGCTCCAATTTCAGCTAGCGTATTGGGCTAGGCGGCACCTTAAAGCGCATGAAATGTCGAGTAAAATGCACTATTAAACTTCTATGGTAGGGCTATCAGAGACCCGAATAGATCGTACTATATTATGGTTAATATAAGAATTCTGCGTAATTTTATCACGTGTGTTCAATTTACGTAGCTCCAATTTCAGATAGCGCATTGGACTAGGCGGCATCTTAAACCGCATGAAATGTCGAGTAAAATGCACTACTAAACTTCTCGGATAGGACAATCAGAGATCCGATTAGGTCATATTATACTATGGTTAATATAAGAATTCAGCGAAATTTTATCACATTTGCTCAATTTACGTCGCCCCTATTTCAGATAGCGCATTCGGCTAGGTGGCACCTTAAAGAGCATGAAATGTCGAATAAAATGCACTATTAAACTTCTAGGGTAGGGTAAACGGAGACCCGATTAGATCATATTATATTATGGTTAATATAAGAATTCTGCATAATTCTATCACATTTGTTCAATTTACGTCGCCCCTAATTCAGATAGCGTATTGGGATAGGCGGCACCTTAAAGCGCATGAAATAACGAGTATAATTCACTACTAAACTTCTTTGATAGGGCAATCAGAGACCCGATTAGATCATTTTATATTATTGTTAATATAAGAATTCAGCGTAATTTTATCACATTTGCTCAATTTACGTCGCTCCTGCTTCAGATAGCGCATTCGTCTAAGCGGCATCTTAAAGCGCATGAAATGACGGGTAAATTGCACTATTAAACTGCTATGATAGGGTAACCAGAGACCCGAATAGATCATATTATATTATGGTTAATATAAGAATTCTGCATAATTCTATCACATTTGTTCAATTTACGTCGCTCCTGCTTCAGATGGCGTATTCGTCTATGCGGCATCTTAAAGCGCATGAAATGACGAGTAAATTGCACTATTAAACTGCTATGATAGGGTAATCAGAGACCCGATTAGATCATGTTATATTATGATTAATATAAGGATGCAGCGTAATTCTATCACATTTGGTCAATTTACGTCGCTCGTATTTCAGAGAGCGAATTGGGCTAGGCGGCATCTTAAAGCGCGTGGAATGAGGAGTATAATGCACTACTAACCTTCTATGATAGGGCAATCAGAGACCCGATTAGATCATTTTATATTATAGTTAATATAAGAATTCAGCTTAATATTATCACATTTGTTCAATTTACGTCGCCCCTTATTTCAGATAGCGTACTGGGATAGGGGGCACCTTAAAACGCATGAAATGACGAGTAAAATGCCCTATTATACTTCTATGATAGAGCAATCAGAGACCCGAATAGATCATATTATATTATGGTTAATATAAGAATTCTGCATAAGTCTGTCACATTTGTTCAATTTACGTCGCTCCTGCTTCAGATGGCGTATTCGTCTATGCGGCATCTTAAAGCGCATGAAATGTCGAGTAAAATGCACTGCTAAACTTCTCGGATAGGGCATTCAGAGACCCGATTAAGTCATCTTATATTATGATTAATATAAGAATTCAGCGTACTTCTATCACATTTGTTCAATTTACGTCGCTCCTATTTATGACAGCGGATTGGGATAGGCGGCATCTTAAAGCGCATGAAATGACGAGTCAAACGCACTACTAAACTACTAGGCTACGGCAAACAGAGACCCGATCAGGTCACTTCATATTATGGTCATTTTAAGAATTCAGCGAAACTCTATCACACTCGTTCAATTTACGTAGCTCCAATTTCAGATAGCGTATTGGGCTAAGCGGCACCACAAAACGCATGAAATGACGAGTAAAATGCACTATTAAACTTCTATGATAGGGCAATCAGAGATCTGATTAGATCATTTTATATTATGGTTAATATAAGTATTCAGCGTAATTCTATCACATTTGTTCAATTTACGTCGCTCCAATTTCAGATAGCGTATTGGTCTAAGCAGCAGTTTGATGGGCATGAAATGTCGAGTAAAATGCACTACTAAACTTCTAGGATAGGGCAATCGGAGACCGGATTAGATCATTTTATATTATTCTGAATATAAGAATTAACCGTCATTTTATCACATTTTTCAATTTACGTCGCACCTATTTCAGATAGCGTATTCGTCTAAGCGGCATCTTAAACCGCATGAAATGGCGAGTACAATGCACTATTAAACTTCTATGATAGGGCAACCAGAGATCCGATTAGATCGTCGTATATTATGGTTACTTTAAGAATTCGTCGTAACTCTATCACATTTGTTCCATTTACGTAGCTCCAATTTCAGAATGCGCATTGGGCTAGGCGGCACCTTAAAGTGCATGAAATGACGAGTAAAATGCACTATTAAACTTCTAGGATAGGGCAATCGGAGACCAGATTAGATCATTTTATATTGATCTTAATATAAGAATTTAGCGTCATTTTATCACATTTTTCAATTTACGTCGCCCCTATTTCAGATAGCGAATTGGGCTATGTGGCATCTTAAAGCGCATGAAATGTCGAGTAAAATGCACTACTAAACTTCTTGGATAGGGCAATCGGAGACCCGATTAGATCATGTTATATTATGATTAATATAAGGATGCAGCGTAATTCTATCACATTTGTTCAATTTACGTCGCTCCTATTTCAGATAGCGTATTGGGCTAGGTGGCATCTTAAAGCGCATGAAATGTCGAGTAAAATGCACTACTAAACTTCTAGGACAGGGCAATCGGAGACCCGATTAGGTGATCTTATATTATGATTAATATAAGGATGCAGCGTAATTCTATCACATTTGTTCAATTGACGTCGCTCCTATTTCAGATAGCGTTTTGGGCTAGGCGGCGCCTTAAAGAGCGTAGAATGACGAGTAAAATTCACTACTAACCTTCTATGATAGGGCAATCAGAGACCCGATTAGAACATTTCATATTATGGTTAATATAAGAAATCAACGTAATTTTATCACATTTGTTCAATTTATGTCGCTCCTATTACAGAAAGCGTATTGGAATAGGCGGCATCTTAAAGCGCATGAAATGTTGAGTAAAATGCACTATTAAACTTCTATGATAGGGCAATCAGAGACCCGATTAGATCATTTTATATTATGGTTAATATAAGGACTCTGCGTAATTCTATGACATTTGTTCAATTTACGTCGCTCCTACTTCTGATAGCGTATTGGGCTAAGCGGCACCTTAAACGGCATGAAATGACGAGTAAAATGCACTATTAAACTTGTATGATAGGGCACTCAGAGATCCGATTAGATCATCTTATATTATGATTAATATAAGGATGCAGCGTAATTCTATCACATTTGTTCAATTTACGTCGCTCCTATTACAGATAGCGTATTGGGCTAGGCGACATCTTAAAGCGCGTGGAATGACGAGTAAAATGCACTGCGAACCATCTATGGTAGGGCAATGAGAGACCAGATTAGATCATTTTATATTATGGTTAATGTAAGAATTCAGCGAAATTGTATCACATTTGTTCAATTTACGTCGCTCCTATTTCAGATAGCGGATTAGGCTAGGTGGCATCTTAAAGCGCATTATATGTCGTGTAAAATGCACTATTAAACCTCATGGATAGGGCAATCAGAGACCCGATTAGGTCATGTTATATTATGATTAATATAAGGATGCAGCGTAATTCTATCACATTTGTTCAATGTACGTCGCCCCTATTTCAGATAGCGCATTTGGGATAGGCGGCACCTTAAAACGCATGAAATGACGAGTAAATTGCACTATTAAACATCTGTGATAGGGCAATCCGAGACCCAAATAGATCATATTATATTATGGTTAATATAAGAATTCTGCATAAGTCTATCACATTTGTTCAATTTACGTCGCTCCTGCTTCAGATGGCGTATTCGTCTAAGCGGCATCTTAAAGCGAATGAAATGTCGAGTAAAATGCACTATTAAACTTCTATGATAGGGCAATCAGAGACCCGATTAGAACATTTTATATTATTGTTAATATAAGAATTCTGCGTAATTCTATCACATTTGTTCAATTTACGACGCTCTTATTTCAGATAGTATATTGGACTAGGCGGCATCTTAAAGCGCGTGGAATGTGGAGTACAGTGCACTACTAACCTTCTATGATAGGGCAATCAGAGACCCGAATAGATCATATTATATTATGATTGATATAAGAATTCTGCGTAATTCTATCACGTTTGTTCAATTTATGTAGCTCCGATTTCAGATAGCGTACTGGACTAGCCAGCACCTTAAAGCGCAAGGAGTGATGAGTAAAATGCACTACTAACCTTCTCGGATGCGGCCATCACAGATCAGATGAGATCATTTTGTATTATGGGTAATATAAGAATTCTTAGCGTATTGGGCTAAGCGGCATCTGAAACCGCATAACATGTCGAGTAAAATGCACTATTAAACTTCTATGATAGGGCAATCAGAGACCCGCACAGATCATTTTATATTATGGTTAATATAAGAATTCCGCGTAATTCTATCACATTTGCTCAATTCAGGTAGCTCCTATTTCAGATAGTGTATTGGTCTAAGCGGCATCTTAAACCGCATGAAATGTCGAGTAAAATGCACTACTAACAATCTATGATAGGGCAATCAGAGACCCGATTAGATCATTTTATATTAAGGTTATTATAAGAATTCAGCGAAATTCTATCACATTTGTTCAATTTATGTCGCTCCTATTTCAAATAGCGTGTTGGGCGAGGCGGCACCTTACAGCGCATGAAATGACGAGTAAAATGCACTATTAAACTTCTATGATAGGGCAATCAGAGACCCGATTAGATCATTTTATATTATGGTTAATTTATGATTTCAGCGAAACTCTATCACACTTGATCAATTTACGTAGCTCCAATTTCAGATAGCGTGATGGGCTAGGCGGCATCTTAAAGCGAGTGGAATGACGAGTAAAATGCACTACTAACCTTCTACGATAGGGCAATCAGAGGCCCGATTAGATCATTTTATATTATGGTTAATATAAGAATGCAGCGTAATTTTAACACATCTGTTCAATTTACGTCGCCCCTATTTCAGATAGTGTATTGGGCTAGGTTGCATCATAAAGCGCATGAAATGCCGAGTAAAATGCACTATTAAAATTCTAGGGCAGGCCAACAGAGAGCCGGTTAGATCATTTTATATTATGGTTAATTTAAGAATTCAGCGAAACTCTAGCACACTTGTTCAATTTACGTAGCTCCAATTTCAGATAGCGTATTGGGCTAGGTGGCACCTTAAAGCGCATGAAATGTCGAGTAAAATGCACTACTAAACTTCTAGGGTAGGGTAAACACAGACCCGATCAGATAATTTTATATTATGGTTAATTTAAGAATTCAGCGAAGATCTATCACACTTGTTCAATTTACGTAGCTCCAATTTCAGAGAGCGTATTGGACTAGGCGGCATCATAAAGAGCATGAAATGTCGAGTAAAATGCACCATTAAACTTCTATGGTAGGGCTATCAGAGACCCGAATAGATCGTATTATATTATGGTTAATATAAGAATTCTGCGTAATTCTATCACGTGTGTTCAATTTACGTAGCTACAATTTCAGATAGCGTATTGGGCTAGGTGGCATCTTAAAGCGAGTGGAATGACGAGTAAAATGCACTACTAACCTTCTACGATAGGGCAATCAGAGGCCCGATTAGATCATTTTATATTATGGTTAATATAAGAATGCAGCGTAATTTTAACACATCTGTTCAATTTACGTCGCCCCTATTTCAGATAGTGTATTGGGCTAGGCGGCAACATAAAGCGCATGAAATGACGAGTATAATGCACTATTCAACTTCTATGATAGGGCAATCAGAGACCCGGTTAGATCATTTTATTACTGTTAATATAAGAATTCAGCGAAATAATATCACATTTGTTCAATTTACGTCGCTCCTATTTCAGATAGCCTATTGGGCTAAGCGGCACCTTAAAGCGCATGAAATGACGACTAAAATGCACTATTAAACTTCTATGATAGGGTAATCAGAGACCCCATTAGGTCATTTCATATTATGGTTAATAAAAGAATTTAGCGTAATTCTGTCACATTTGTTCAATTTACGTCGCTCCTACTTCAGATAGCGTACTGGGCTAAGCGGCATCTTAAAGCGCATGAAATGTCAAGTAAAATGCACTACTAACCTTCTATGATAGGGCAATCAGAGACCCGATTAGATCATTTTATATTATAGTTAATATAAGAATTCAGCTTAATTTTATCACATTTGTTCAATTTACGTCGCCCCTTATTTCAGATAGCGTACTGGGATAGGGGGCACCTTAAAACGCATGAAATGACGAGTAAAATGCCCTATTATACTTCTATGATAGAGCAATCAGAGACCCGAATAGATCATATTATATTATGGTTAATATAAGAATTCTGCATAAGTCTGTCACATTTGTTCAATTTACGTCGCTCCTGCTTCAGATGGCGTATTCGTCTATGCGGCATCTTAAAGCGCATGAAATGTCGAGTAAAATGCACTGCTAAACTTCTCGGATAGGGCATTCAGAGACCCGATTAAGTCATCTTATATTATGATTAATATAAGAATTCAGCGTACTTCTATCACATTTGTTCAATTTACGTCGCTCCTATTTATGACAGCGGATTGGGATAGGCGGCATCTTAAAGCGCATGAAAGGACGAGTCAAACGCACTACTAAACTACTAGGCTACGGCAAACAGAGACCCAATCAGGTCACTTCATATTATGGTCATTTTAAGAATTCAGCGAAACTCTATCACACTCGTTCAATTTACGTAGCTCCAATTTCAGATAGCGTATTGGGCTAAGCGGCACCACAAAACGCATGAAATGACGAGTAAAATGCACTATTAAACTTCTATGATAGGGCAATCAGAGATCTGATTAGATCATTTTATATTATGGTTAATATAAGTATTCAGCGTAATTCTATCACATTTGTTCAATTTACGTCGCTCCAATTTCAGATAGCGTATTGGTCTAAGCAGCAGTTTGATGGGCATGAAATGTCGAGTAAAATGCACTACTAAACTTCTAGGATAGGGCAATCGGAGACCGGATTAGATCATTTTATATTATTCTGAATATAAGAATTAACCGTCATTTTATCACATTTTTCAATTTACGTCGCACCTATTTCAGATAGCGTATTCGTCTAAGCGGCATCTTAAACCGCATGAAATGGCGAGTACAATGCACTATTAAACTTCTATGATAGGGCAACCAGAGATCCGATTAGATCGTCGTATATTATGGTTACTTTAAGAATTCGTCGTAACTCTATCACATTTGTTCAATTTACGTAGCTCCAATTTCAGAATGCGCATTGGGCTAGGCGGCACCTTAAAGCGCATGAAATGACGAGTAAAATGCACTATTAAACTTCTAGGATAGGGCAATCGGAGACCAGATTAGATCATTTTATATTGTTCTTAATATAAGAATTTAGCGTCATTTTATCACATTTTTCAATTTACGTCGCCCCTATTTCAGATAGCGAATTGGGCTATGTGGCATCTTAAAGCGCATGAAATGTCGAGTAAAATGCACTACTAAACTTCTTGGATAGGGCAATCGGAGACCCGATTAGATCATGTTATATTATGATTAATATAAGGATGCAGCGTAATTCTATCACATTTGTTCAATTTACGTCGCTCCTATTTCAGATAGCGTATTGGGCTAGGTGGCATCTTAAAGCGCATGAAATGTCGAGTAAAATGCACTACTAAACTTCTAGGACAGGGCAATCGGAGACCCGATTAGGTGATCTTATATTATGATTAATATAAGGATGCAGCGTAATTCTATCACATTTGTTCAATTGACGTCGCTCCTATTTCAGATAGCGTTTTGGGCTAGGCGGCGCCTTAAAGAGCGTAGAATGACGAGTAAAATTCACTACTAACCTTCTATGATAGGGCAATCAGAGACCCGATTAGAACATTTCATATTATGGTTAATATAAGAAATCAACGTAATTTTATCACATTTGTTCAATTTATGTCGCTCCTATTACAGATAGCGTATTGGAATAGGCGGCATCTTAAAGCGCATGAAATGTTGAGTAAAATGCACTATTAAACTTCTATGATAGGGCAATCAGAGACCCGATTAGATCATTTTATATTATGGTTAATATAAGGACTCTGCGTAATTCTATGACATTTGTTCAATTTACGTCGCTCCTACTTCAGATAGCGTATTGGGCTAAGCGGCACCTTAAACGGCATGAAATGACGAGTAAAATGCACTATTAAACTTGTATGATAGGGCACTCAGAGATCCGATTAGATCATCTTATATTATGATTAATATAAGGATGCAGCGTAATTCTATCACATTTGTTCAATTTACGTCGCTCCTATTACAGATAGCGTATTGGGCTAGGCGACATCTTAAAGCGCGTGGAATGACGAGTAAAATGCACTGCGAACCATCTATGGTAGGGCAATGAGAGACCAGATTAGATCATTTTATATTATGGTTAATGTAAGAATTCAGCGAAATTGTATCACATTTGTTCAATTTACGTCGCTCCTATTTCAGATAGCGGATTAGGCTAGGTGGCATCTTAAAGCGCATTATATGTCGTGTAAAATGCACTATTAAACCTCATGGATAGGGCAATCAGAGACCCGATTAGGTCATGTTATATTATGATTAATATAAGGATGCAGCGTAATTCTATCACATTTGTTCAATGTACGTCGCCCCTATTTCAGATAGCGCATTTGGGATAGGCGGCACCTTAAAACGCATGAAATGACGAGTAAATTGCACTATTAAACATCTGTGATAGGGCAATCCGAGACCCAAATAGATCATATTATATTATGGTTAATATAAGAATTCTGCATAAGTCTATCACATTTGTTCAATTTACGTCGCTCCTGCTTCAGATGGCGTATTCGTCTAAGCGGCATCTTAAAGCGAATGAAATGTCGAGTAAAATGCACTATTAAACTTCTATGATAGGGCAATCAGAGACCCGATTAGAACATTTTATATTATTGTTAATATAAGAATTCTGCGTAATTCTATCACATTTGTTCAATTCACGTATCTCCAATTTCAGATAGCGGATTGGGCTAGGCGGCGCCTTAAAGCGCATGAAATGACGAGTAAAATGCACTATTAAACTTCTATGATAGGGCAATCAGAGACCCGATTAGAACATTTTATATTATTGTTAATATGAGAATTCAGCGTAATTTTATCACATTTGGTCAATTTACGACGCTCCTATCTCAGATAGCGTATTGGGCGAGGGGGCATCTTAAGGCGCATGTAATGTCTAGTAAAATGCACCACTAAACTACTCGGATGGGGCAATCAGAGACCCGATTAGGTCATCGTATATTATTATTAATATAAGAATTCAGCGTAATTCTATCACATTTGTTCCATTTACGTCGCTCCTATTTCAGATAGCGTATTGGGCTAACTGGCACCTTAAAGCGCATGAAATGACGAGTAAAATGCACTATTAAACTTCTGTGATAGCGCAATCAGAGAGCCGATTAGATCATTTTAAGTTATGGTTTATATAGGAATTCTGCGTAATTCGATCACATTTGTTCAATTTACGTCGCTCGTATTTCAGATAGCGGATTGGGCTAGGCGGCACCTTAAATCGGATGAAATGGCGAGTAAAATGCACTATTAAACTTCTATGGTAGGGCAATCGGAGACCCGATCAGACTATTTTATATTATGGTTAATATAAGAATTCAGCGTAATTGAACCACATTTATTCAATTTACGTCGTTCCTGTTTCAGATAGCGTATTGGGCTAAGCGGCATCTTAAAGCGCATGAAATGTCGAGTAAAATGCTCTACAAAACTACTAGGATAGGGCGATTAGAGACCCGATTATATAATCTTATATTATGATTAATATAAGAATGCAGCGTAATTCCATCACATTTGTTCAATTTACGTCTCTCCTATTACAGATAGCGTATTAGGCGATGCGGCATCTCAAAGCGCATGAAACGACGAGTAAAATGCACTATTAAACTTCGAGGGTAGGACAATCGGAGACCCGATTAGATCATTGAATATTATGGTTAATATAAGATTTCTGCGTAATTCTATCACATTTGTTCAATTTACGTAGCTCCAATTTCAGATTGCGTATTGGTCTAGGCGGCACATTAAAGCGTATGAAATGACGAGTAAAATGCACTACTGAACTTCTTGGATAGGATAATCCGATACCCGATTAGGTCATTTTATCTTATGGTTAATTTAAGAATTCAGCGGAATTCTATCACATTTGTTCAATTTACGTCGCTCCTATTTCAGATAGCGTATTGGTCTAAGCGGCATCTTAAAGAGGATGAAATGTCGAGCAGAATGCAATACTAAGGTTCCATGATAGGGCAATCAGAGACCCGATTAGATCATTTTATATTATGATTAATATAAGAATTCAGCGTAATTCTATGACATTTGTTCAATTTACGTCGCTCCTATTTCAGAAAGCGTATTGGTCTAAGCGGTATCTTATAGTGCGTGGAATGACAAGTAAAATGCACTACCAACCTTCTATGATAGGGCAATCAGAGACCCGATTAGATCATCTTATATTATTGTTAATATAAGAATGCAGTGTAATTCTATCACAATTGTTCCATTTACGACGCTCCTACTTTAGATAGCGTGTTGGGCTAAACGGCACATTGAAGCGCATGAAATGGCGAGTAAAATGCACCACTAAACTTCTTTGGTAGGGCAATCAGAGACCCGATTAGAACATTTTATGTTACTGCTAATATAAGAAATCAGCGTAATTTTATCACATTTGTTCAATTTACGTCGCGCCTATTACAGGTAGCGTAATGGGCTAGGTGGCATCTTAAAGCGCATGAAATGACGAGGAAAATGCAGTATTACAATTCTATGATAGGGCAATCAGAGACCCGAATAGATGATTTTAATATGTGGTTAATATAAGAATTCTGCGTAATTCTATCACATTCGTTCAATTTACGGCGCTCCTATTTCAGATAGCATATTGGGCTAGGTGGCATCTTAAAGCACGTGGAATGACGAGTAAAATGCAGTACTAACCTTCTATGATAGGGCAATCAGAGACACGATTAGATCATTTTATATTATTGTTAATATAAGAATTCAACGTAATTTTATCACATTCGTTCAATTTATGTCGCTCCTATTTCAGATAGCCTATTGGGCTAGGCGGCACCATAAAGCGCATGAAATGACGTGTAAAATGCACTATTAAACTTCTATGGTAGGGCAGTCAGAGACCCGAATAGATCGTATTAAATTATGGTTAATATAAGAATTCTGCGTAATTCTATCACGTTTGTGCAATTTACGTAGCTCGAATTTCAGATAGCGTATTGGACTAGGCGGCATCTTAAAGCGCATGAAATGTCGAGTAAAATGCACTACTAAACTTCTCGGATAGGGCAATCGGAGACCCGATAAGGTCATCTTATATTATGGTTAATATAAGAATACTGCGAAAATTGATCACATTTGTGCAGTTTACGTCGCCCCTATTTCAGATAGCGTATTGGGCTAGGTGGCATCCTGAAGCGCATGAAATGTCTAGCAAAATGCACTATTAAACTTCTAGGGTAGGGCAAACAGAGACCCGATTAGATCATTTTATATTATGGTTCATTTAAGAATTCAGCGAAATTCTATCACATTTGTTCAATTTACATCGCTCCTATTTCATATAGCGTATTGGGCTAGGCGGCATCTTATAGAGCGTAGAATGACCAGTAAAATGCACTGTTAACCTTCTATGATAGGACAATCAAAGACCCGATTAGATCATTCTATATTATGGTTAATATAAGAATTTTGTGTAATTCTATCACCTTTGTTCAATTTATGTCGCTCCTATTTCAGATAGCGTATTGGGCTATGCGGCACCTTATAGCGCATAAAATGACGAGTAAAATGCACTATTAAACTTCTATGACAGGGCAATCAGAGACCCGAATAGATCGTATTATATTATGGTTAATATAAGAATTCTGCGTAATTCTATCACGTTTGTTCAATTTACGTTGCTACAATTTCAGATAGCGTAGTGGGCTAAGCGGCATCTAAAAGCGCATGAAATGCCGAGTAAAATGCACTACTAACCTTCTATGATAGGGCATTCAGAGACCCGAATAGATCATATTATATTATGGTTAAGATAAGAATTCAACGTAATTTTATTACATTTGTTCAATTTATGTCGCTCCTATTTCAGATAGCGTATTGGGCTAGGCGGCACCATAAAGCGCATGAAATGACGAGTAAAATGCACTATTAAACTTCTATGATAGGGCAATCAGAGACCCGAATAGATCGTATTATATTATGGTTAATATAAGAATTCTGCGTACTTCTATCACGTTTGTTCAATTTACGTAGCTCGAATTGCAGATAGCGTATTGGACTAGGCGGCCTATTAAAGCGCATGAAATATCGAGTAAAATGCACAACTAAACTTCTCGGATAGGGCAATCAGAGACCCGATTAGGTCATCTTATATTATGGTTAATATAAGAATGCAGCGAAATTTTATCACATTTGTGCAATTTACGTCGCTCCCATTTCAGATAGCGTATTAGGCTAAGCGGCGCCTTAAAGCGCATGAGATGTCGAGTAAAATGCACTATTAAACTTCTATGATAGGGCAATCGGAGACCCGAATATATCGTATTATATTATGGTTAATATAAGAATTCTACGTAATTCTATCACATTTGTTCAATTTACGTAGCTTCAACTTCAGATAGCGTATTGGACTAGGCGGCATCTTAAAGCGCTTGAAATGGCGAGTAAAATGCAATATTATACTTCTATGATAAGGCAATCAGAGACCCGAATAGACCGTATTATATTATGGTAAATATAAGAATTCTGCGTAATTCTATCACATTTGTTCAATTTATGTCGCTCCAACGTCAGGTAGCGTATTGGGCTAGGCCGCAACTAAAGGCGCATGAAATGTCGAGTAAAATGCACAATTAAACTTATATGATAGGGCAATCAGAGACCCGATTAGATCATTTTATATTATTGTTAATATAAGAATTCAATATAATTTTATCACATTTGTTCAATTTATGTCGCTCCTATTTCAGATAGCGTATTGGGCTTGGCGGCACCATAAAGCGCATGACATGACGAGTAAAATGCACTACTAACCTTCTATGAAAGGGCAATCAGAGACCCGATTAGATCATTTTATATTATTGTTAATATAAGAATTCAACGTAATTTTATCACATTTGTTCAATTTACGTCGGTCGTATTTCAGATAGCGTATTGGGCTAAGCGGCATCTTGAAGCGCAAGAAATGTCGAGTAAAATGCACTACTAAACTTCTAGGATAGGGCAATCAGAGGCCCGATTAGATAATCTTATATTATGATTATATAAGAATTCAGTGCAATTCTATCACATTTGTTCAATTTACGTCGCTCCTATTTCAGATAGCGTATTGGGCTACGCGGCACCTTAAAGGGCATGAAATGACGAGTAAAATGCTCTATTAAACTTCTATGATAGGGCAATCAGAGACCCGAGTAAATCATATTATATTAATGTTAATATAAGAATTCTGAGTAATTCTATCACATTTGTTCAATTTACGACGCTCCTATTTCAGATAGCATATTGGGCTAAGCGTCACCTTGAAGCGCATGATATGGCGAGTAAGATGCACTCTTGAACTTCCATGCTAGGGCAATCAGAGACCCGATTAGATTATTTTATATTATTGTTAATATAAGAATTCAACGTAATTTTATCACATTTGTTCAATTTACGTCGCCCCTATTTCAGGTAGCGTATTGGGCTAGGTGGCATCTTAAAGCTCATGAAATGTCGAGTAAAATGCACTATTAAACTTCTAGGGTAGGGCAAACTGAGGCCCGATTAGATCATTTTATATTATGGTTAATTTAAGAATTCAGCGAAACTCTATCACACTTGCTCAATTTACGTAGCTCCAATTTCGGATGTCGTATTGGGATAGGCGGCACCTTGAAGCGCATGAAATGACGAGTAAAATGCACTATTAAACTTCTATGATAGGGCAATCAGAGACCCGATTAGATCATTTTATATTATGGTTAATATAATATTTCTGCGTAATTCTGTCACATTTGTTCAATTTATGTCGCTCCTATTTCAGATAGCGTATTGGGCTAGGCGGCACCTTAAAGCGCATGAAATGGCGTGTAAAATGCACTATTAAACTTCTATGATAGGGCCATCGGAGACCCGATTAGATCATTTTAAGTTATGATTAATATAAAAATTCGGCGTAATTTTATCACACTTGTTCAACTTACGACGCTCCTATTTCAGATAGCGTATTGGGCTTGGCTGCATCTTAAAGCGCAGGAAATGTCGAGTAAAATGCACTACTAAACTTCTAGGATGCGACAATCAGAGACCCAATTAGGTCAACTTATATTATGGTTAATTTAAGAATTCAGCGAAACTCTATCACATTTGTTCAATTTACGTAGCTCCAATTTCAGATTGCGTATTGGTCTAGGCGGTACCTTAAAGCGTATGAAATGATGAGTAAAATGCACTGTTACACTTCTAGGGTAGGACAAACAGAGACCCGATTAGATCATTTTATATTATGGTTAATATAAGAATTCTGCGTAATTCTATCACATTTGTTCAATTTACGACGCTCCTATTTCAGATAGTTTATTGGGCTAGGTGGCATCTTAGAGCGCGTGGAATGGCGAGTGAAATGCACTACTAACCTTCTATGATAGGGCAATCAGAGACCCGAATAGATCATAGTATATTATGATTGATATAAGAATTCTGCGTAATTCTATCACGGTTGTTCAATTTACGTAGCACCGATTTCAGATAGCGTACTGGACTAGCCAGCGCCTTAAAGCGCAAGGAGTGGCGAGTAAAATGCACTACTAACCTTCTCGGATGCGGCCATCACAGATCAGATTAGATCATTCTGTATTATGGGTAATATAAGAATTCTTAGCGTATTGGGCTAAGCGGCATCTGAAACCGCAAAACATGTCGAGTAAAATGCACTATTAAACTTCTATGATAGGGCAATCAGAGACCCGTTTAGATCATTTTATATTATGGTTAATATAAGAATTCCGCGTAATTCTATCACATTTGCTCAATTCACGTAGCTCCTATTTCAGATAGTGTATTGGTCTAAGCGGCATCTTAAAGCGCATGAAATGTCGAGTAAAGTGCTCTACAAAACTACTAGGATAGGGCGATTAGAGACCCGATTATATAATCTTATATTATGATTAATATAAGAATGCAGCGTAATTCCATCACATTTGTTCAATTTACGTCGCCCCTATTTCAGATAGCGTATTGGGCTAGGCGGCATCTTATAGCGCGTAGAATGACCAGTAAAATGCACTGCTAACCTTCTATGATAGGACAATCAAAGACCCGATTAGATCATTCTATATTATGGTTAATATAAGAATTTTGTGTAATTCTATCACCTTTGTTCAATTTATGTTGCTCCTATTTCAGATAGCGTATTGGGCTAGGCGGCACCTTAAAGCGCATGAAATGACGAGTAAAATGCATTATTAAACTTCTATGATAGGGCAATCAGAGACCCGAATTGATGGTATTATATTACTGTTAATATAAGTATTCTGCGTAATTCTATCACATTTGTTCAATTTACGGCGCCCCTATTTCAGATAGCGTATTGGGCTAAGCGGCATCTTAAAGCGCATGAAATGTCGAGTAAAATGCACTACTAACCTTCTAGGATAGGGCAATCAGAGACCCGATTCGGTCATCTTATATTATGATTAATATAAGAATTCAGCGTAATTCTATCACATTTGTTCAATTTACGTCGCCCCTATTTCAGATAGCGTATTGGGCTATGTGGCAGCTTAAAGCGCATGAAATGTCGAGTAGAATGCACTATTAACCTTCTATGAGAGGGCAATCAAAGACCCAATTAGATCATTCTATATTATGGTTAATATTAGAATTCTGCGTAATTCTATCACATTTGTTCAATTTATGTCGCTCCTATTTCAGATAGCGTATTGGGCTAAGCGGCACCTTTAAGCGCATGAAATGTGGAGCAAATGCACTATTAAACTTCTATGATAGGGTAATCAGAGACCCGAATAGATCGTATTATATTATGGTTAATATAAGAATTCTGCGTAATTCTATCACGTCTGTTCAATTTACGTAGCTCCAAATTCAGATAGCGTATTGGTCTGAGCGGCTTGTTAGTGCGCATGAAATGTCGAGTAAAATACACTACTAAACTTCTAGGGTAGGGCAATCGGAGACCCGATTAGATCATTTTATATTATGGTTAATATAAGCATTCTGCATAATTCTATCACATCTGTTCAATTTACGTCGCTCCTGCTTCAGATAGCGTATTCGTCTAAGCGGCATCTTAAAGCGCATGAAATGACAAGTAAATTGAACTATTAAACTGCTATGATAGGGTAATCAGAGACCCGAATAGATCATATTATATTATGGTTAATATAAGAATTCTGCATAATTCTATCACATTTGTTCAATTTACGTCGCTCCTGCTTCAGATGGCGTATTCGTCTATGCGGCATCTTAAAGCGCATGAAATGACGAGTAAATTGCACTATTAAACTGCTATGATAGGGTAATCAGAGACCCGATTAGATCATGTTATATTATGATTAATATAAGGATGCAGCGTAATTCTATCACATTTGGTCAATTTACGTCGCTCGTATTTCAGAGAGCGAATTGGGATAGGCGGCATCTTAAAGCGCGTGGAATGAGGAGTATAATGCACTACTAATCTTCTATGATAGGGCAATCAGAGACCCGATTAGATCATTTTATATTATAGTTAATATAAGAATTCAGCTTAATTTTATCACATTTGTTCAATTTACGTCGCCCCTTATTTCAGATAGCGTACTGGGATAGGGGGCACCTTAAAACGCATGAAATGACGTGTAAAATGCCCTATTATACTTCTATGATAGAGCAATCAGAGACCCGAATAGATCATATTATATTATGGTTAATATAAGAATTCTGCATAAGTCTGTCACATTTGTTCAATTTACGTCGCTCCTGCTTCAGATGGCGTATTCCTGTATGCGGCATCTTAAAGCGCATGAAATGTCGAGTAAAATGCACTGCTAAACTTCTCGGATAGGGCATTCAGAGACCCGATTAAGTCATCTTATATTATGATTAATATAAGAATTCAGCGTACTTCTATCACATTTGTTCAATTTACGTCGCTCCTATTTATGATAGCGGATTGGGATAGGCGGCATCTTAAAGCGCATGAAATGACGAGTCAAACGCACTACTAAACTACTAGGGTACGGCAAACAGAGACCCGATCAGGTCACTTCATATTATGGTCATTTTAAGAATTCAGCGAAACTCTATCACACTCGTTCAATTTACGTAGCTCCAATTTCAGATAGCGTATTGGGCTAAGCGGCACCACAAAACGCATGAAATGACGAGTAAAATGCACTATTAAACTTCTATGATAGGGCAATCAGAGATCTGATTAGATCATTTTATATTATGGTTAATATAAGTATTCAGCGTAATTCTATCACATTTGTTCAATTTACGTCGCTCCTATTTCAGATAGCATATTGGGCTAGGTGGCATCTTAAAGCACGTGGAATGACGAGTAAAATGCAGTACTAACCTTCTATGATAGGGCAATCAGAGACCCGATTAGAACATTTTATATTATTGTTAATATGAGAATTCAGCGTAATTTTATCACATTTGGTCAATTTACGACGATCCTATCTCAGATAGCGTATTGGGCGAGGGGGCATCTTAAGGCGCATGTAATGTCTAGTAAAATGCACCACTAAACTACTCGGATGGGGCAATCAGAGACCCGATTAGGTCATCGTATATTATTATTAATATAAGAATTCAGCGTAATTCTATCACATTTGTTCCATTTACGTCGCTCCTGTTTCAGATAGCGTATTGGGCTAACTGGCACCTTAAAGCGCATGAAATGACGAGTAAAATGCACTATTAAACTTCTGTGATAGCGCAATCAGAGAGCCGATTAGATCATTTTAAGTTATGGTTTATATAGGAATTCTGCGTAATTCGATCACATTTGTTCAATTTACGTCGCTCCTATTTCAGATAGCGGATTGGGCTAGGCGGCACCTTAAATCGGATGAAATGGCGAGTAAAATGCACTATTAAACTTCTATGGTAGGGCAATCGGAGACCCGATCAGACTATTTTATATTATGGTTAATATAAGAATTCAGCGTAATTGAACCACATTTATTCAATTTACGTCGTTCCTGTTTCAGATAGCGTATTGGGCTAAGCGGCATCTTAAAGCGCATGAAATGTCGAGTAAAATGCTCTACAAAACTACTAGGATAGGGCGATTAGAGACCCGATTATATAATCTTATATTATGATTAATATAAGAATGCAGCGTAATTCCATCACATTTGTTCAATTTACGTCTCTCCTATTACAGATAGCGTATTAGGCGATGCGGCATCTCAAAGCGCATGAAACGACGAGTAAAATGCACTATTAAACTTCGAGGGTAGGACAATCGGAGACCCGATTAGATCATTCAATATTATGGTTAATATAAGATTTCTGCGTAATTCTATCACATTTGTTCAATTTACGTAGCTCCAATTTCAGATTGCGTATTGGTCTAGGCGGCACATTAAAGCGTATGAAATGACGAGTAAAATGCACTACTGAACTTCTTGGATAGGATAATCCGATACCCGATTAGGTCATTTTATCTTATGGTTAATTTAAGAATTCAGCGGAATTCTATCACATTTGTTCAATTTACGTCGCTCCTATTTCAGATAGCGTATTGGTCTAAGCGGCATCTTAAAGAGGATGAAATGTCGAGCAGAATGCAATACTAAGGTTTCATGATAGGGCAATCAGAGACCCGATTAGATCATTTTATATTATGATTAATATAAGAATTCAGCGTAATTCTATGACATTTGTTCAATTTACGTCGCTCCTATTTCAGAAAGCGTATTGGTCTAAGCGGTATCTTATAGTGCGTGGAATGACAAGTAAAATGCACTACCAACCTTCTATGATAGGGCAATCAGAGACCCGATTAGATCATCTTATATTATTGTTAATATAAGAATTCAGCGTAATTCTATGACATCTGTTCAATTTACGTCGCTCCTGCTTCAGATAGCGTATTCGTCTAAGCGGCATCTTAAAGCGCATGAAATGACAAGTAAATTGAACTATTAAACTGCTATGATAGGGTAATCAGAGACCCGAATAGATCATATTATATTATGGTTAATATAAGAATTCTGCATAATTCTATCACATTTGTTCAATTTACGTCGCTCCTGCTTCAGATGGCGTATTCGTCTATGCGGCATCTTAAAGCGCATGAAATGACGAGTAAATTGCACTATTAAACTGCTATGATAGGGTAATCAGAGACCCGATTAGATCATGTTATATTATGATTAATATAAGGATGCAGCGTAATTCTATCACATTTGGTCAATTTACGTCGCTCGTATTTCAGAGAGCGAATTGGGATAGGCGGCATCTTAAAGCGCGTGGAATGAGGAGTATAATGCACTACTAATCTTCTATGATAGGGCAATCAGAGACCCGATTAGATCATTTTATATTATAGTTAATATAAGAATTCAGCTTAATTTTATCACATTTGTTCAATTTACGTCGCCCCTTATTTCAGATAGCGTACTGGGATAGGGGGCACCTTAAAACGCATGAAATGACGTGTAAAATGCCCTATTATACTTCTATGATAGAGCAATCAGAGACCCGAATAGATCATATTATATTATGGTTAATATAAGAATTCTGCATAAGTCTGTCACATTTGTTCAATTTACGTCGCTCCTGCTTCAGATGGCGTATTCGTGTATGCGGCATCTTAAAGCGCATGAAATGTCGAGTAAAATGCACTGCTAAACTTCTCGGATAGGGCATTCAGAGACCCGATTAAGTCATCTTATATTATGATTAATATAAGAATTCAGCGTACTTCTATCACATTTGTTCAATTTACGTCGCTCCTATTTATGATAGCGGATTGGGATAGGCGGCATCTTAAAGCGCATGAAATGACGAGTCAAACGCACTACTAAACTACTAGGGTACGGCAAACAGAGACCCGATCAGGTCACTTCATATTATGGTCATTTTAAGAATTCAGCGAAACTCTATCACACTCGTTCAATTTACGTAGCTCCAATTTCAGATAGCGTATTGGGTAAGCGGCACCACAAAACGCATGAAATGACGAGTAAAATGCACTATTAAACTTCTATGATAGGGCAATCAGAGATCTGATTAGATCATTTTATATTATGGTTAATATAAGTATTCAGCGTAATTCTATCACATTTGTTCAATTTACGTCGCTCCTATTTCAGATAGCATATTGGGCTAGGTGGCATCTTAAAGCACGTGGAATGACGAGTAAAATGCAGTACTAACCTTCTATGATAGGGCAATCAGAGACCCGATTAGAACATTTTATATTATTGTTAATATGAGAATT
Organism: Macropis europaea; assembly: GCA_916610135.2. Lineage (NCBI taxonomy): Eukaryota > Metazoa > Arthropoda > Insecta > Hymenoptera > Melittidae > Macropis > Macropis europaea. Next base: position 1,788,001 of record CAKAJE020001202.1, on the reverse strand, counting down.
CAGCGTAATTTTATCACATTTGGTCAATTTACGACGCTCCTATCTCAGATAGCGTATTGGGCGAGGGGGCATCTTAAGGCGCATGTAATGTCTAGTAAAATGCACCACTAAACTACTCGGATGGGGCAATCAGAGACCCGATTAGGTCATCGTATATTATTATTAATATAAGAATTCAGCGTAATTCTATCACATTTGTTCCATTTACGTCGCTCCTATTTCAGATAGCGTATTGGGCTAACTGGCACCTTAAAGCGCATGAAATGACGAGTAAAATGCACTATTAAACTTCTGTGATAGCGCAATCAGAGAGCCGATTAGATCATTTTAAGTTATGGTTTATATAGGAATTCTGCGTAATTCGATCACATTTGTTCAATTTACGTCGCTCCTATTTCAGATAGCGGATTGGGCTAGGCGGCACCTTAAATCGGATGAAATGGCGAGTAAAATGCACTATTAAACTTCTATGGTAGGGCAATCGGAGACCCGATCAGACTATTTTATATTATGGTTAATATAAGAATTCAGCGTAATTGAACCACATTTATTCAATTTACGTCGTTCCTGTTTCAGATAGCGTATTGGGCTAAGCGGCATCTTAAAGCGCATGAAATGTCGAGTAAAATGCTCTACAAAACTACTAGGATAGGGCGATTAGAGACCCGATTATATAATCTTATATTATGATTAATATAAGAATGCAGCGTAATTCCATCACATTTGTTCAATTTACGTCTCTCCTATTACAGATAGCGTATTAGGCGATGCGGCATCTCAAAGCGCATGAAACGACGAGTAAAATGCACTATTAAACTTCGAGGGTAGGACAATCGGAGACCCGATTAGATCATTCAATATTATGGTTAATATAAGATTTCTGCGTAATTCTATCACATTTGTTCAATTTACGTAGCTCCAATTTCAGATTGCGTATTGGTCTAGGCGGCACATTAAAGCGTATGAAATGACGAGTAAAATGCACTACTGAACTTCTTGGATAGGATAATCCGATACCCGATTAGGTCATTTTATCTTATGGTTAATTTAAGAATTCAGCGGAATTCTATCACATTTGTTCAATTTACGTCGCTCCTATTTCAGATAGCGTATTGGTCTAAGCGGCATCTTAAAGAGGATGAAATGTCGAGCAGAATGCAATACTAAGGTTCCATGATAGGGCAATCAGAGACCCGATTAGATCATTTTATATTATGATTAATATAAGGATTCAGCGTAATTCTATGACATTTGTTCAATTTACGTCGCTCCTATTTCAGAAAGCGTATTGGTCTAAGCGGTATCTTATAGTGCGTGGAATGACAAGTAAAATGCACTACCAACCTTCTATGATAGGGCAATCAGAGACCCGATTAGATCATCTTATATTATTGTTAATATAAGAATGCAGTGTAATTCTATCACAATTGTTCCATTTACGACGCTCCTACTTTAGATAGCGTGTTGGGCTAAACGGCACATTGAAGCGCATGAAATGGCGAGTAAAATGCACCACTAAACTTCTTTGGTAGGGCAATCAGAGACCCGATTAGATCATTTTATGTTACTGCTAATATAAGAAATCAGCGTAATTTTATCACATTTGTTCAATTTACGTCGCGCCTATTACAGGTAGCGTAATGGGCTAGGTGGCATCTTAAAGCGCATGAAATGACGAGGAAAATGCAGTATTACAATTCTATGATAGGGCAATCAGAGACCCGAATAGATGATTTTAATATGTGGTTAATATAAGAATTCTGCGTAATTCTATCACATTCGTTCAATTTACGGCGCTCCTATTTCAAATAGCATATTGGGCTAGGTGGCATCTTAAAGCACGTGGAATGACGAGTAAAATGCAGTACTAACCTTCTATGATAGGGCAATCAGACACACGATTAGATCATTTTATATTATTGTTAATATAAGAATTCAACGTAATTTTATCACATTCGTTCAATTTATGTCGCTCCTATTTCAGATAGCCTATTGGGCTAGGCGGCACCATAAAGCGCATGAAATGACGTGTAAAATGCACTATTAAACTTCTATGGTAGGGCAGTCAGAGACCCGAATAGATCGTATTAAATTATGGTTAATATAAGAATTCTGCGTAATTCTATCACGTTTGTGCAATTTACGTAGCTCGAATTTCAGATAGCGTATTGGACTAGGCGGCATCTTAAAGCGCATGAAATGTCGAGTAAAATGCACTACTAAACTTCTCGGATAGGGCAATCGGAGACCCGATAAGGTCATCTTATATTATGGTTAATATAAGAATACTGCGAAAATTGATCACATTTGTGCAGTTTACGTCGCCCCTATTTCAGATAGCGTATTGGGCTAGGTGGCATCCTGAAGCGCATGAAATGTCTAGCAAAATGCACTATTAAACTTCTAGGGTAGGGCAAACAGAGACCCGATTAGATCATTTTATATTATGGTTCATTTAAGAATTCAGCGAAATTCTACCACATTTGTTCAATTTACATCGCTCCTATTTCATATAGCGTATTGGGCTAGGCGGCATCTTATAGAGCGTAGAATGACCAGTAAAATGCACTGCTAACCTTCTATGATAGGACAATCAAAGACCCGATTAGATCATTCTATATTATGGTTAATATAAGAATTTTGTGTAATTCTATCACCTTTGTTCAATTTATGTCGCTCCTATTTCAGATAGCGTATTGGGCTATGCGGCACCTTATAGCGCATAAAATGACGAGTAAAATGCACTATTAAACTTCTATGACAGGGCAATCAGAGACCCGAATAGATCGTATTATATTATGGTTAATATAAGAATTCTGCGTAATTCTATCACGTTTGTTCAATTTACGTTGCTACAATTTCAGATAGCGTAGTGGGCTAAGCGGCATCTAAAAGCGCATGAAATGCCGAGTAAAATGCACTACTAACCTTCTATGATAGGGCATTCAGAGACCCGAATAGATCATATTATATTATGGTTAAGATAAGGATTCAACGTAATTTTATTACATTTGTTCAATTTATGTCGCTCCTATTTCAAATAGCGTATTGGGCTAGGCGGCACCATAAAGCGCATGAAATGACGAGTAAAATGCACTATTAAACTTCTATGATAGGGCAATCAGAGACCCGAATAGATCGTATTATATTAGGGTTAATATAAGAATTCTGCGTACTTCTATCACGTTTGTTCAATTTACGTAGCTCGAATTGCAGATAGCGTATTGGACTAGGCGGCCTATTAAAGCGCATGAAATATCGAGTAAAATGCACAACTAAACTTCTCGGATAGGGCAATCAGAGACCCGATTAGGTCATCTTATATTATGGTTAATATAAGAATGCAGCGAAATTTTATCACATTTGTGCAATTTACGTCGCTCCCATTTCAGATAGCGTATTAGGCTAAGCGGCGCCTTAAAGCGCATGAGATGTCGAGTAAAATGCACTATTAAACTTCTATGATAGGGCAATCGGAGACCCGAATATATCGTATTATATTATGGTTAATATAAGAATTCTACGTAATTCTATCACATTTGTTCAATTTACGTAGCTTCAACTTCAGATAGCGTATTGGACTAGGCGGCATCTTAAAGCGCTTGAAATGGCGAGTAAAATGCAATATTATACTTCTATGATAAGGCAATCAGAGACCCGAATAGACCGTATTATATTATGGTAAATATAAGAATTCTGCGTAATTCTATCACATTTGTTCAATTTATGTCGCTCCTACGTCAGGTAGCGTATTGGGCTAGGCCGCAACTAAAGGCGCATGAAATGTCGAGTAAAATGCACTATTAAACTTATATGATAGGGCAATCAGAGACCCGATTAGATCATTTTATATTATTGTTAATATAAGAATTCAATATAATTTTATCACATTTGTTCAATTTATGTCGCTCCTATTTCAGATAGCGTATTGGGCTTGGCGGCACCATAAAGCGCATGACATGACGAGTAAAATGCACTACTAACCTTCTATGAAAGGGCAATCAGAGACCCGATTAGATCATTTTATATTATTGTTAATATAAGAATTCAACGTAATTTTATCACATTTGTTCAATTTACGTCGGTCGTATTTCAGATAGCGTATTGGGCTAAGCGGCATCTTGAAGCGCAAGAAATGTCGAGTAAAATGCACTACTAAACTTCTAGGATAGGGCAATCAGAGGCCCGATTAGATAATCTTATATTATGATTATATAAGAATTCAGTGCAATTCTATCACATTTGTTCAATTTACGTCGCTCCTATTTCAGATAGCGTATTGGGCTACGCGGCACCTTAAAGGGCATGAAATGACGAGTAAAATGCTCTATTAAACTTCTATGATAGGGCAATCAGAGACCCGAGTAAATCATATTATATTAATGTTAATATAAGAATTCTGAGTAATTCTATCACATTTGTTCAATTTACGACGCTCCTATTTCAGATAGCATATTGGGCTAAGCGTCACCTTGAAGCGCATGATATGGCGAGTAAAATGCACTCTTGAACTTCCATGCTAGGGCAATCAGAGACCCGATTAGATTATTTTATATTATTGTTAATATAAGAATTCAACGTAATTTTATCACATTTGTTCAATTTACGTCGCCCCTATTTCAGGTAGCGTATTGGGCTAGGTGGCATCTTAAAGCTCATGAAATGTCGAGTAAAATGCACTATTAAACTTCTAGGGTAGGGCAAACTGAGGCCCGATTAGATCATTTTATATTATGGTTAATTTAAGAATTCAGCGAAACTCTATCACACTTGCTCAATTTACGTAGCTCCAATTTCGGATGTCGTATTGGGATAGGCGGCACCTTGAAGCGCATGAAATGACGAGTAAAATGCACTATTAAACTTCTATGATAGGGCAATCAGAGACCCGATTAGATCATTTTATATTATGGTTAATATAATATTTCTGCGTAATTCTGTCACATTTGTTCAATTTATGTCGCTCCTATTTCAGATAGCGTATTGGGCTAGGCGGCACCTTAAAGCGCATGAAATGGCGTGTAAAATGCACTATTAAACTTCTATGATAGGGCCATCGGAGACCCGATTAGATCATTTTAAGTTATGATTAATATAAAAATTCGGCGTAATTTTATCACACTTGTTCAACTTACGACGCTCCTATTTCAGATAGCGTATTGGGCTTGGCTGCATCTTAAAGCGCAGGAAATGTCGAGTAAAATGCACTACTAAACTTCTAGGATGCGACAATCAGAGACCCAATTAGGTCAACTTATATTATGGTTAATTTAAGAATTCAGCGAAACTCTATCACATTTGTTCAATTTACGTAGCTCCAATTTCAGATTGCGTATTGGTCTAGGCGGTACCTTGAAGCGTATGAAATGATGAGTAAAATGCACTGTTACACTTCTAGGGTAGGACAAACAGAGACCCGATTAGATCATTTTATATTATGGTTAATATAAGAATTCTGCGTAATTCTATCACATTTGTTCAATTTACGACGCTCCTATTTCAGATAGTTTATTGGGCTAGGTGGCATCTTAGAGCGCGTGGAATGGCGAGTGAAATGCACTACTAACCTTCTATGATAGGGCAATCAGAGACCCGAATAGATCATATTATATTATGATTGATATAAGAATTCTGCGTAATTCTATCACGGTTGTTCAATTTACGTAGCACCGATTTCAGATAGCGTACTGGACTAGCCAGCGCCTTAAAGCGCAAGGAGTGGCGAGTAAAATGCACTACTAACCTTCTCGGATGCGGCCATCACAGATCAGATTAGATCATTCTGTATTATGGGTAATATAAGAATTCTTAGCGTATTGGGCTAAGCGGCATCTGAAACCGCAAAACATGTCGAGTAAAATGCACTATTAAACTTCTATGATAGGGCAATCAGAGACCCGTTTAGATCATTTTATATTATGGTTAATATAAGAATTCCGCGTAATTCTATCACATTTGCTCAATTCACGTAGCTCCTATTTCAGATAGTGTATTGGTCTAAGCGGCATCTTAAAGCGCATGAAATGTCGAGTAAAATGCTCTACAAAACTACTAGGATAGGGCGATTAGAGACCCGATTATATAATCTTATATTATGATTAATATAAGAATGCAACGTAATTCCATCACATTTGTTCAATTTACGTCTCTCCTATTACAGATAGCGTATTAGGCGATGCGGCCTCTCAAAGCGCATGAAACGACGAGTAAAATGCACTATTAAACTTCGAGGGTAGGACAATCAGAGACCCGATTAGATCATTCAATATTATGGTTAATATAAGATTTCTGCGTAATTCTATCACATTTGTTCAATTTACGTAGCTCCAATTTCAGATTGCGTATTGGTCTAGGCGGCACATTAAAGCGTATGAAATGACGAGTAAAATGAACTACTGAACTTCTTGGATAGGATAATCCGATACCCGATTAGGTCATTTTATCTTATGGTTAATTTAAGAATTCAGCGGAATTCTATCACATTTGTTCAATTTACGTCGCTCCTATTTCAGATAGCGTATTGGTCTAAGCGGCATCTTACAGAGGATGAAATGTCGAGCAGAATGCAATACTAAGGTTCCATGATAGGGCAATCAGAGACCCGATTAGATCATTTTATATTATGATTAATATAAGAATTCAGCGTAATTCTATGACATTTGTTCAATTTACGTCGCTCCTATTTCAGAAAGCGTATTGGTCTAAGCGGTATCTTATAGTGCGTGGAATGACAAGTAAAATGCACTACCAACCTTCTATGATAGGGCAATCAGAGACCCGATTAGATCATCTTATATTATTGTTAATATAAGAATGCAGTGTAATTCTATCACAATTGTTCCATTTACGACGCTCCTACTTTAGATAGCGTGTTGGGCTAAACGGCACATTGAAGCGCATGAAATGGCGAGTAAAATGCACCACTAAACTTCTTTGGTAGGGCAATCAGAGACCCGATTAGATCATTTTATGTTACTGCTAATATATGAAATCAGCGTAATTTTATCACATTTGTTCAATTTACGTCGCGCCTATTACAGGTAGCGTAATGGGCTAGGTGGCATCTTAAAGCGCATGAAATGACGAGGAAAATGCAGTATTACAATTCTATGATAGGGCAATCAGAGACCCGAATAGATGATTTTAATATGTGGTTAATATATGAATTCTGCGTAATTCTATCACATTCGTTCAATTTACGGCGCTCCTATTTCAGATAGCATATTGGGCTAGGTGGCATCTTAAAGCACGTGGAATGACGAGTAAAATGCAGTACTAACCTTCTATGATAGGGCAATCAGAGACACGATTAGATCATTTTATATTATTGTTAATATAAGAATTCAACGTAATTTTATCACATTCGTTCAATTTATGTCGCTCCTATTTCAGATAGCCTATTGGGCTAGGCGGCACCATAAAGCGCATGAAATGACGTGTAAAATGCACTATTAAACTTCTATGGTAGGGCAGTCAGAGACCCGAATAGATCGTATTAAATTATGGTTAATATAAGAATTCTGCGTAATTCTATCACGTTTGTGCAATTTACGTAGCTCGAATTTCAGATAGCGTATTGGACTAGGCGGCATCTTAAAGCGCATGAAATGTCGAGTAAAATGCACTACTAAACTTCTCGGATAGGGCAATCGGAGACCCGATAAGGTCATCTTATATTATGGTTAATATAAGAATACAGCGAAAATTGATCACATTTGTGCAATTTACGTCGCCCCTATTTCAGATAGCGTATTGGGCTAGGTGGCATCCTGAAGCGCATGAAATGTCTAGCAAAATGCACTATTAAACTTCTAGGGTAGGGCAAACAGAGACCCGATTAGATCATTTTATATTATGGTTCATTTAAGAATTCAGCGAAATTCTATCACATTTGTTCAATTTACATCGCTCCTATTTCATATAGCGTATTGGGCTAGGCGGCATCTTATAGCGCGTAGAATGACCAGTAAAATGCACTGCTAACCTTCTATGATAGGACAATCAAAGACCCGATTAGATCATTCTATATTATGGTTAATATAAGAATTTTGTGTAATTCTATCACCTTTGTTCAATTTATGTTGCTCCTATTTCAGATAGCGTATTGGGCTAGGCGGCACCTTAAAGCGCATGAAATGACGAGTAAAATGCATTATTAAACTTCTATGATAGGGCAATCAGAGACCCGAATTGATGGTATTATATTACTGTTAATATAAGTATTCTGCGTAATTCTATCACATTTGTTCAATTTACGGCGCCCCTATTTCAGATAGCGTATTGGGCTAAGCGACATCTTAAAGCGCATGAAATGTCGAGTAAAATGCACTACTAACCTTCTAGGATAGGGCAATCAGAGACCCGATTCGGTCATCTTATATTATGATTAATATAAGAATTCAGCGTAATTCTATCACATTTGTTCAATTTACGTCGCCCCTATTTCAGATAGCGTATTGGGCTATGTGGCAGCTTAAAGCGCATGAAATGTCGAGTAGAATGCACTATTAACCTTCTATGAGAGGGCAATCAAAGACCCGATTAGATCATTCTATATTATGGTTAATATTAGAATTCTGCGTAATTCTATCACATTTGTTCAATTTATGTCGCTCCTATTTCAGATAGCGTATTGGGCTAAGCGGCACCTTTAAGCGCATGAAATGTGGAGCAAATGCACTATTAAACTTCTATGATAGGGTAATCAGAGACCCGAATAGATCGTATTATATTATGGTTAATATTAGAATTCTGCGTAATTCTATCACGTCTGTTCAATTTACGTAGCTCCAAATTCAGATAGCGTATTGGTCTGAGCGGCTTGTTAGTGCGCATGAAATGTCGAGTAAAATACACAACTAAACTTCTAGGGTAGGGCAATCGGAGACCCGATTAGATCATTTTATATTATGGTTAATATAAGCATTCTGCATAATTCTATCACATCTGTTCAATTTACGTCGCTCCTGCTTCAGATAGCGTATTCGTCTAAGCGGCATCTTAAAGCGCATGAAATGACAAGTAAATTGAACTATTAAACTGCTATGATAGGGTAATCAGAGACCCGAATAGATCATATTATATTATGGTTAATATAAGAATTCTGCATAATTCTATCACATTTGTTCAATTTACGTCGCTCCTGCTTCAGATGGCGTATTCGTGTATGCGGCATCTTAAAGCGCATGAAATGTCGAGTAAAATGCACTGCTAAACTTCTCGGATAGGGCATTCAGAGACCCGATTAAGTCATCTTATATTATGATTAATATAAGAATTCAGCGTACTTCTATCACATTTGTTCAATTTACGTCGCTCCTATTTATGATAGCGGATTGGGATAGGCGGCATCTTAAAGCGCATGAAATGACGAGTCAAACGCACTACTAAACTACTAGGGTACGGCAAACAGAGACCCGATCAGGTCACTTCATATTATGGTCATTTTAAGAATTCAGCGAAACTCTATCACACTCGTTCAATTTACGTAGCTCCAATTTCAGATAGCGTATTGGGCTAAGCGGCACCACAAAACGCATGAAATGACGAGTAAAATGCACTATTAAACTTCTATGATAGGGCAATCAGAGATCTGATTAGATCATTTTATATTATGGTTAATATAAGAAGTCAGCGTAATTCTATCACATTTGTTCAATTTACGTCGCTCCAATTTAAGATAGCGTATTGGTCTAAGCGGCATGTTGATGGGCATGAAATGTCGAGTAAAATGCACTACTAAACTTCTAGGATAGGGCAATCGGAGACCCGATTAGATCATTTTATATTATTCTGAATATATGAATTAACCGTCATTTTATCACATTTTTCAATTTACGTCGCACCTATTTCAGATAGCGTATTCGTCTAAGCGGCATCTTAAACCGCATGAAATGGCGAGTACAATGCACTATTAAACTTCTATGATAGGGCAACCAGAGATCCGATTAGATCATTTTATATTATTGTTAATCTAAAAATTCAGCGTAATTTAATCACGTTTGTTCAATTTAGGTCGCCCTTATTTCAGATAGCGTATTGGGCTAAGCGGCATCTTAAAGCGCACGAAATGTCGAGTAAAATGCACTACTAACCTTCTAGGATAGGGCAATCAGAGACCCGATTCGGTCATCTTATATTATGATTAATATAAGAATTCAGCGTAATTCTATCACATTTGTTCAATTTACGTCGCCCCTATTTCAGATAGCGTATTGGGCTATGTGGCATCTTAAAGCGCATGAAATGTCGAGTAGAATGCACTATTAACCTTCTATGAGAGGGCAATCAAAGACCCGATTAGATCATATTATATTATGGTTAATATAAGAATTCAGCGTAATTTTATCGCATTTGCTCAATTTACGTCGCTCCTGCTTCAGATAGCGTATTCGTCTATGCGGCATCTTAAAGCGCATGAAATGACGAGTAAATTGCACTATTAAGCTGCTATGATAGGGTAATCAGAGACCCGATTAGATCATGTTATATTATGATTAATATAAGGATGCAGCGTAATTCTATCACATTTGGTCAATTTACGTCGCTCGTATTTCAGAGAGCGAATTGGGATAGGCGGCATCTTAAAGCGCGTGGAATGAGGAGCATAATGCACTACTAACCTTCTATGATAGGGCAATCAGAGACCCGATTAGATCATTTTATATTATAGTTAATATAAGTATTCAGCGTAATTCTATCACATTTGTTCAATTTACGTCGCTCCAATTTCAGATAGCGTATTGGTCTAAGCGGCATGTTGATGGGCATGAAATGTCGACTAAAATGCACTACTAAACTTCTAGGATAGGGCAATCGGAGACCCGATTAGATCATTTTATATTATTCTGAATATAAGAATTAACCGTCATTTTATCACATTTTTCAATTTACGTCGCACCTATTTCAGATAGCGTATTCGTCTAAGCGGCATCTTAAAGCGCATGAAATGGCGAGTACAATGCACTATTAAATTTCTATGATAGGGCAACCAGAGATCCGATTAGATCGTCGTATATTATGGTTACTTTAAGAATTCGTCGTAACTCTATCACATTTGTTCAATTTACGTAGCTCCAATTTCAGAAAGCGCATTGGGGTAGGCGGCACCTTAAAGCGCATGAAATGACGAGTAAAATGCACTATTAAACTTCTAGGATAGGGCAATCGGAGACCCGATTAGATCATTTTATATTATTGTTAATCTAAAAATTCAGCGTAATTTTATCACGTTTGTTCAATTTAGGTCGCCCCTATTTCAGATAGCGTATTGGGCTAGGTGGCATCTTAAAGCGCATGAAATGTCGAGTAAAATGCACTACTAAACTTCTAGGACAGGGCAATCGGAGACCCGATTAGGTGATCTTATATTATGATTAATATAAGGATGCAGCGTAATTCTATCACATTTGTTCAATTGACGTCGCTCCTATTTCAGATAGCGTTTTGGGCTAGGCGGCGCCTTAAAGAGCGTAGAATGACGAGTAAAATTCACTACTAACCTTCTATGATAGGGCAATCAGAGACCCGATTATATCATTTCATATTATGGTTAATATAAGAAATCAACGTAATTTTATCACATTTGTTCAATTTATGTCGCTCCTATTAGAGATAGCGTATTGGAATAGGCGGCATCTTAAAGCGCATGAAATGTTGAGTAAAATGCACTATTAAACTTCTATGATAGGGCAATCAGAGACCCGATTATATCATTTCATATTATGGTTAATATAAGAAATCAACGTAATTTTATCACATTTGTTCAATTTATGTCGCTCCTATTACAGATAGCGTATTGGAATAGGCGGCACCTTAAACGGCATGAAATGACGAGTAAAATGCACTATTAAACTTGTATGATAGGGCACTCAGAGATCCGATTAGATCATCTTATATTATGATTAATATAAGGATGCAGCGTAATTCTATCACATTTGTTCAATTTACGTCGCTCCTATTACATATAGCGTATTGGGCTAGGCGGCATCTTAAAGCGCGTGGAATGACGAGTAAAATGCACTGCGAACCATCTATGGTAGGGCAATGAGAGACCAGATTAGATCATTTTATATTATGGTTAATGTAAGAATTCAGCGAAATTGTATCACATTTGTTCAATTTACGTCGCTCCTATTTCAGATAGCGTATTAGGCTAGGTGGCATCTTAAAGCGCATTATATGTCGTGTAAAATGCACTATTAAACCTCTTGGATAGGGCAATCAGAGACCCGATTAGGTCATGTTATATTATGATTAATATAAGGATGCAGCGTAATTCTATCACATTTGTTCAATTTACGTCGCCCCTATTTCAGATAGCGCATTCGGGATAGGCGGCTCCTTAAAACGCATGAAATGACGAGTAAATTGCACTATTAAACATCTGTGATAGGGCAATCAGAGACCCAAATAGATCATATAATATTATGGTTAATATAAGAATTCTGCATAAGTCTATCACATTTGTTCAATTTACGTCGCTCCTGCTTCAGACGGCGTATTCGTCTAAGCGGCATCTTAAAGCGAATGAAATGTCGAGTAAAATGCACTATTAAACTTCTATGATAGGGCAATCAGAGACCCGATTAGAACATTTTATATTATTGTTAATATAAGAATTCTGCGTAATTTTATCACATTTGTTCAATTTACGACGCTCTTATTTCAGATAGTATATTGGACTAGGCGGCATCTTAAAGCGCGTGGAATGTGGAGTACAGTGCACTACTAACCTTCTATGATAGGGCAATCAGAGACCGGAATAGATCATATTATATTATGATTGATATAAGAATTCTGCGTAATTCTATCACGTTTGTTCAATTTATGTAGCTCCGATTTCAGATAGCGTACTGGACTAGCCAGCACCTTAAAGCGCAAGGAGTGACGAGTAAAATGCACTACTAACCTTCTCGGATGCGGCCATCACAGATCAGATGAGATCATTTTGTATTATGGGTAATATAAGAATTCTTAGCGTATTGGGCTAAGCGGCATCTGAAACCGCATAACATGTCGAGTAAAATGCACTATTAAACTTCTATGATAGGGCAATCAGAGACCCGTACAGATCATTTTATATTATGGTTAATATAAGAATTCCGCGTAATTCTATCACATTTGGTCAATTCAGGTAGCTCCTATTTCAGATAGTGTATTGGTCTAAGCGGCATCTTAAACCGCATGAAATGTCGAGTAAAATGCCCTACTAACAATCTATGATAGGGCAATCAGAGACCCGATTAGATCATTTTATATTAAGGTTATTATAAGAATTCAGCGAAATTCTATCACATTTGTTCAATTTATGTCGCTCCTATTTCAAATAGCGTGTTGGGCGAGGCGGCACCTTACAGCGCATGAAATGACGAGTAAAATGCACTATTAAACTTCTATGATAGGGCAATCAGAGACCCGATTAGATCATTTTATATTAGGGTTAATTTATGATTTCAGCGAAACTCTATCACACTTGTTCAATTTACGTAGCTCCAATTTCAGATAGCGTAATGGGCTAGGCGGCATCTTAAAGCGAGTGGAATGACGAGTAAAATGCACTACTAACCTTCTACGATAGGGCAATCAGAGGCCCGATTAGATCATTTTATATTATGGTTAATATAAGAATGCAGCGTAATTTTAACACATCTGTTCAATTTACGTCGCCCCTATTTCAGATAGTGTATTGGGCTAGGTTGCATCATAAAGCGCATGAAATGCCGAGTAAAATGCACTATTAAAATTCTAGGGCAGGCCAACAGAGAGCCGGTTAGATCATTTTATTACGGTTAATATAAGAATTCAGCGAAATAATGTCACATTTGTTCAATTTACGTCGCTCCTATTTCGGATAGCCTATTGGGCTAAGCGGCACCTTAAAGCGCATGAAATGACGACTAAAATGCACTATTAAACTTCTATGATAGGGTAATCAGAGACCCCATTAGGTCATTTCATATTATGGTTAATAAAAGAATTTAGCGTAATTCTGTCACATTTGTTCAATTTACGTCGCTCCTACTTCAGATAGCGTATTGGGCTAAGCGGCATCTTAAAGCGCATGAAATGTCAAGTAAAATGCACTACTAAGCTTCTAGGATAGGGCAATCAGAGACCCGATTAGATCATCTTATATTATGGTTAATATAAGAATTCTGCGTAATTCTATCACGTTTGTCCAATTTACGTAGCTCCAATTTCACATAGCGTATTGGGCTAGGCGGCACCTTAAAGCGCACGAAATGTCGAGTAAAATGCACTACTAACCTTCTATGATAGGGCAATCAGAGACCCGATTAGGTCATTTTATATTATGTTTAATATAAGAATTTAGCGAAATTCTATCACGTTTGCTCAATTTACGTCGCTCCTATTTCAGATAGCGTATTGAGCTAGGTTGCATCATAAAGCGCATGAAATGTCGAGTAAAATGCACTATTAAAATTCTAGGGCAGGCCAACAGAGAGCCGATTAGATCATTTTATATTATGGTTAATTTAAGAATTCAGCGAAACTCTATCACACTTGTTCAATTTACGTAGCTTCAATTTCAGAAAGCGTATTGGGCTAGGCGGCACCTTAAGGCGCATGAAATGACGAGTAAAATGCACGGTTAAGCTTCTATGATAGGGCAATCAGAGACCCGATTAGATCATTTTATATTATGTTTAATATAAGAATTCTGCGTAATTCTATCACATTTGTTCAATTTACGACGCTCCTATTTCAGACAGTATATTGGGCGAGGCGGCATCTTAAAGCGCGTGGAATGACGAGTAAAATGCACTTTTAAACTTCTTGGGTAGGGCAAAGAGAGACCCGATTAGATCATTTTATAATATGGTTAATTTAAGAATTCAGCGAAACTCTATCACACTTGTTCAATTTACGTAGCACCAATTTCAGATAGTGTACTGGGCTATGCGGTACCTTAAAGCGCATGGAATGATGACCAAAATGCACTATTAAACTTCTATGATAGGGGAATCAGAGACCCGATTAGATCATTTTATATTATGGTTAATATAAGAATTCTGCGTAATTCTATCACATTTGTTCAATTCACGTATCTCCAATTTCAGATAGCGGATTGGGCTAGGCGGCGCCTTAAAGCGCATGAAATGACGAGTAAAATGCACTATTAAACTTCTATGATAGGGCAATCAGAGACTCGATTAGAACATTTTATATTATTGTTAATATGAGAATTCAGCGTAATTTTATCACATTTGGTCAATTTACGACGCTCCTATCTCAGATAGCGTATTGGGCGAGGGGGCATCTTAAAGCGCATGTAATGTCTAGCAAAATGCACCACTAAACTTCTCGGATGGGGCAATCAGAGACCCGATTAGGTCATCGTATATTATTATTAATATAAGAATTCAGCGTAATTCTATCACATTTGTTCAATTTACGTCGCTCCTATTTCAGATAGCGTATTCGGCTAAGCGGCATCATGAAGCGCATGAAATGTCGAGTAAAATGCACCACTAAACTTCTATGATAGGGCAATCGGAGATCTGAATAGATCGTGTTATATTATGGTTAGTATAAGAATTCTGCGTAATTCTATCACGTTTGTTCAATTAAGTAGCTCCAATTTCAGATAGCGTATTGGACTAGGCGGCATCTTAAAGCGCATGAAATGTTGAGTAAAGTACACTACTAAACTTCTCGGATAGGGCAATCAGAGACCCGATTAGGTCATCTTATATTATGGTTAATATAAGAATTCAGCGAAATTTTATCACATTTGTGCAATTTACGGCGCCCCTATTTCAGATAGCGTATTGGGCTAGGTGGCATCCTAAAGCGCATGAAATGTCGAGCAAAATGCACTATTAAACTTCTAGGGTAGGGCAAACAGAGACCCGATTAGATCATTTTATATTATGGTTAATATAAGAATTCTGCGTAACTCTGCCACATTTGTTCAATTTACGTAGCTCCAATTTCAGATTGCGTATTGGGATAAGCGGCACCTTAAGGCGCACGGAATGACGAGTAAAATGCACTATTAAACTTCTGTGATAGGGCAATCAGAGACCCGATTAGATCATTTTATATTATGGTTAATATAAGAATTCTGTTAAATTCTATCACATTTGTTCAATTCACTTCGCTCCTATTTCAGATAGCGCATTGGGCTAGGCGGCACCTTAAAGCGCAAGAAATAACGAGTAAAATACACTATTCAACTTCTATGATAGGGCAATCAGAGGCCCGATTAGATCATTTTATATTATGCTTAGTATAAGAATTCAGTGTAACTCTGTCACATTTGTTCAATTTACGTAGCTCCAATTTCAGATTGCGTATTGGGCTAAACGGCTCCTTAAAGAGCATGAAATGGCGAGTAAAATGCACTATTAATCTTCTATGATAGGGCAATCGGAGACCCGATTAGATCATTTTATATTATGGTTAATATAAGAATTCTGTGTAATTCTATCACATTTGTTCAATTTACGTCGCTCCTACTTCAGATAACGCATTGGGCTAGGTGGCATCTTAAAGCGCATGAAATGTCGAGTAAAATGCACTATTAAACTTCTAGGGTAGGGCAAACAGAGACCCGATGAGATCATGTTATATTATGGTTAATTTAAGAATTCAGCGAAACTCTATCACGCTTGTTCAATTTACGTAGCTCCAATTTCAGATTGCGTATTGGGCTAGGCGACACCTTAAAGCGCATGACATGACGAGTAAAATGCACTATTAAATTACTATGATAGGGCAATCAGAGACCCGATTAGATCATCTTATATTATAATTAATATAGGGATGCAGCGTAATCCTATCCCATTTGTTCAATTTACGTCGCTCCTATTTAAGATAGCGTATTTTGCTAGGCGGCATCGTAAAGCGCGTGGAATGCCGAGTAAAATTCACTACTAACCTTCTATGATAGGGCAATCAGAGACCCGATTAGATTATTTTATATTATTGTTAATATAAGAATTCAGCATAATTTTAACACATTTGTTCAATTTGCGTCGCTCCTATTTCAGATAGCGCATTGGGCTTGGCGGCATCTTAAAGCGCGTGGAATGACGAGTAAAATGCACTACTAAACTTCTATGATAGGGCAATCAGAGACCCGATTAGATCATTTTAAATTGTGGTTAATATAAGAATTCAGTGTAATTCTATCACATTTGGTCAATTCACGTATCTCCAATTTCAGATAGCGGATTGGGCTAGGCGGCGCCTTAAAGCGCATGAAATGACGAGTAAAACGCACTACTAACCTCCTATGATAGGGTAATCAGAGACCTGGTTGGATCATTTTATATTATGGTTTATATAAGAATTCAGCGAAATTCTATCACATTTGTTCAATTTACGCCGCTCCTATTTCAGATAGCGTATTGGGCTAAGCGGCACCTTAAAGCGCATGAAATGTCGAGTAAAATGCACTATTAAACTTCTATGATAGGGCAATCAGAGACCCGATTACATCATTTTATATTATGGTTCATATAAGAATTCAGCGAAATTCTATCACATTTGTTCAATTTACGTCGCTCCTATTTCAGATAGTGTATTGGGCTAAGCGGCATCTTAAAGCGCATGAAATAACGAGTAAAATGCACTATTCAACTTCTATGATAGGGCAATCAGAGACCCGATTAGACCATTTCATATTATGGTTAATATAAGAATTCAGCATAATTTTAACACATTTGTTCAATTTACGTCGCTCCTATTTCAGATAGCGCATTGGGCTAGGCGGCATCTTAAAGCGCGTGGAATGACGAGTAAAATGCACTACTAAACTTCTATGATAGGGCAATCAGAGACCCGATTAGATCATTTTAAATTGTGGTTAATATAAGAATTCAGTGTAATTCTATCACATTTGGTCAATTCACGTATCTCCAATTTCAGATAGCGGATTGGGCTAGGCGGCGCCTTAAAGCGCATGAAATGACGAGTAAAATGCACTACTAACCTCCTATGATAGGGTAATCAGAGACCTGGTTGGATCATTTTATATTATGGTTTATATAAGAATTCAGCGAAATTCTATCACATTTGTTCAATTTACGCCGCTCCTATTTCAGATAGCGTATTGGGCTAAACGGCACCTTAAAGCGCATGAAATGTCGAGTAAAATGCACTATTAAACTTCTATGATAGGGCAATCAGAGACCCGATTACATCATTTTATATTATGGTTCATATAAGAATTCAGCGAAATTCTATCACATTTGTTCAATTTACGTCGCTCCTATTTCAGATAGTGTATTGGGCTAAGCGGCATCTTAAAGCGCATGAAATAACGAGTAAAATGCACTATTCAACTTCTATGATAGGGCAATCAGAGACCCGATTAGACCATTTCATATTATGGTTAATATAAGAATTCTGTGTAATTCTATCACATTTGTTCAAGTTACGGCGCTCCTATTTCAGATAGTGTATTGGGCTAAGCGGCATCTTAAAGCGCATGAAATGTCGAGTAAAGTGCACTACTAAACTTCTAGGATAGGGCAATCAGAGACCCGATGAGATCATTTTATATTATGGTTAATATAAGAATTCAGCGAAATTCTATCACATATGTTCAATTTACGCCGCTCCTGTTTCAGATAGCGTATTGGGCTGAGCGGCACCTTAAAGCGCATTAAATGGCGAGTAAAATGCACTATTAAACTTTTAAGATAGGGCAATCAGAGACCGGATTA
Organism: Macropis europaea; assembly: GCA_916610135.2. Lineage (NCBI taxonomy): Eukaryota > Metazoa > Arthropoda > Insecta > Hymenoptera > Melittidae > Macropis > Macropis europaea. The sequence goes on along the minus strand of CAKAJE020001202.1, from coordinate 1,769,303 downwards.
GATCATTTTATGTTATGGATAATATAAGAATTCTGCGTATTCGATCACGTTTGTTCAATTTACGTCGCCCCTACTTGAGATAGCGTATTGACCTAGGCGGCACCTTAAAGCGCATGAAATGTCGTGTAAAATGCACTATTAAACTTCAATGATAGGGCAATCAGAGACCCGATTAGATCATTTTAAATTATGGTTAATGCAAGAATTCTGCGTAATTCTATCACATTTGTTCAATTTACGTCGCTCCTATTTCAGGTAGCGTATTGGGCTGGGCCGCACCTTAAAGCGCACGAAATGTCGATTAAAATGCACTATTAAACTTATTTGATACGGCAATCAGGGTCCCAATTATATCATCTTATATTATGATGAATATAAGAATTCAGTGTATTGCTATCACATTTGTTCAATTTACGTCGCACCTATTTCAGATAGCGTATAGGGCTGACCGGCATCTCAAAGCGCATGAAATGGCGGGTAAAATGCACTATTAAACTTCTAGGGTAGGGCGAACAGAGACCCGCTTAGATCATTTTATATTTTGTTTAATATAAGAATTCAGCGAAATTCTATCACATTTGTTCAATTTACGTCGCTCCTATTTCAGAAAGCGTATTGGGCTAAGCGGCATCTCAAAGCGCATGAAATGGCGGGTAAAATGCACTATTAAACTTCTAGTGTAGGGCGAACAGAGACCCGCTTAGATAATTTTATATTTTGTTTAATATAAGAATTCAGCGAAATTCTATCACATTTGTTCAATTTACGTCGCTCCTATTTCAGATAGCGTATTGGGCTAAGCGGCATCTCAAAGCGCATGAAATGTCGAGAGAAATGCACTATTAACCTTCTAGGGTAGGGCGAACAGAGAGCCGATTAGATCATTTCACATTAAGGTTAATATAAGAATTCAGCGAAATTCTATCACATTTGTTCAATTTACGTCGCTCCTATTTCAGATAGCGTATTGGGCCACGCGGCATCTCAAAGCGCATGAAATGACGAGTGAAATGCACTATTAAACTTCTAGGGTAGTGCGAACAGAGACCCGATTAGATCATTTTACGTTATGGTTAATATAAGAATTCAGCGAAATTCTATCACATTTGTTCAATTTACGTCGCTCCTATTTCAGATAGCGTATTGGGATAAGCGGCACCTTAAAGCGCATGACATGACGAGTAAAATGCACTATTAAACTTCTATGATAGGGCAATCAGAGACCCGAATAGATCGATTTATATTATGGTTTATATAAGAATTCTGCGTAATTCTATCACATTTGTTCAATTTATGTCGCTCCTACGTCAGATAGCGTATTGGGCTAAGCGGCATCTTAAAGCGCATGAAATGTCGAGTAAAATGCAATACTAAACTTCTAGGATAGGGCAATCAGAGACCCGATAAGGTCATCATATGTTTTGATTAATATAAGAATTCTGCGTAATTCTATCACGTTTGTTCAATTTACGTAGCTCCAATTTCAGATAGCGTATTGGGCTAGGCGGCATCTTAAAGCGCATGAAATGTCGAGTAAAATGCACTACCAAACTTCTCGGATAGGGCTAACAGGGACCTGATTAGGTCATCTTATATTATGGTTAATATAAGAATTCAGCGAAATATTATCACATTTCTTCAATTTACGTCGCTCCTATTTTAGATAGCGTATTGGGCTAGGCGGCACCTTAAACCCCATGGAATATCGAGGAAAATGCACTACTAAACTTCTAGGATTGGGCAATCAGAGACCCGAATAGATCGTATTATATTATGGATAATATAAGAATTCTGTGTAATTCAACAGATTTGTTCAATTTATGTCGCTCCTACTTCAGATAACGCATTGGGCTAGGTGGCATCTTAAAGCGCATGAAATGTCGAGTAAAATGCACTATTAAACTTCTAGGGTAGGGCAAACAGAGACCCGATGAGATCATGTTATATTATGGTTAATTTAAGAATTCAGCGAAACTCTATCACGCTTGTTCAATTTACGTAGCTCCTATTTAAGATAGCGTATTTTGCCAGGCGGCATCGTAAAGCGCGTGGAATGCCGAGTAAAATTCACTACTAACCTTCTATGATAGGGCAATCAGAGACCCGATTAGATTATTTTATATTATTGTTAATATAAGAATTCAGCATAATTTTAACACATTTGTTCAATTTACGTCGCTCCTATTTCAGATAGCGCATTGGGCTAGGCGGCATCTTAAAGCGCGTGGAATGACGAGTAAAATGCACTACTAAACTTCTATGATAGGGCAATCAGAGACCCGATTAGATCATTTTAAATTGTGGTTAATATAAGAATTCAGTGTAATTCTATCACATTTGGTCAATTCACGTATCTCCAATTTCAGATAGCGGATTGGGCTAGGCGGCGCCTTAAAGCGCATGAAATGACGAGTAAAACGCACTACTAACCTCCTATGATAGGGTAATCAGAGACCTGGTTGGATCATTTTATATTATGGTTTATATAAGAATTCAGCGAAATTCTATCACATTTGTTCAATTTACGCCGCTCCTATTTCAGATAGCGTATTGGGCTAAACGGCGCCTTAAAGCGCATGAAATGACGAGTAAAACGCACTACTAACCTCCTATGATAGGGTAATCAGCGACCTGGTTGGATCATTTTATATTATGGTTCATATAAGAATTCAGCGAAATTCTATCACATTTGTTCAATTTACGTCGCTCCTATTTCAGATAGTGTATTGGGCTAAGCGGCATCTTAAAGCGCATGAAATAACGAGTAAAATGCACTATTCAACTTCTATGATAGGGCAATCAGAGACCCGATTAGACCATTTCATATTATGGTTAATATAAGGATTCTGTGTAATTCTATCAGATTTGTTCAAGTTACGGCGCTCCTATTTCAGATAGTGTATTGGGCTAAGCGGCATCTTAAAGCGCATGAAATGTCGAGTAAAGTGCACTACTAAACTTCTAGGATAGGGCAATCAGAGACCCGATGAGATCATTTTATATTATGGTTAATATAAGAATTCAGCGAAATTCTATCACATATGTTCAATTTACGCCGCTCCTGTTTCAGATAGCGTATTGGGCTAAGCGGCACCTTAAAGCGCATTAAATGGCGAGTAAAATGCACTATTAAACTTTTAAGATAGGGCAATCAGAGACCGGATTAGATCATTTTATATTATGGTTAATATAAGAATTCTGCGAAATTCAATCACATTTGTTCAATTTACGTCGCTCCAACTTCAGATAGCGTATTGCGCTAGGCGGCACCTTAAAGCGCATGAAATGACGAGTAAAATGCACTATTAAACTTCTGTGATAGCGCAATCAGAGAGCCGATTAGATCATTTTAAGTTATGGTTTATATAGGAATTCTGCGTAATTCGATCACATTTGTTCAATTTACGTCGCTCCTATTTCAGATAGCGGATTGGGCTAGGCGGCACCTTAAATCGGATGAAATGGCGAGTAAAATGCACTATTAAACTTCTATGGTAGGGCAATCGGAGACCCGATTAGACTATTTTATATTATGGTTAATATAAGAATTCAGCGTAATTGAACCACATTTATTCAATTTACGTCGTTCCTGTTTCAGATAGCGTATTGGGCTAAGCAGAATCTTAAAGGGCATGAAATGTCGATTAAAATGCACTTCTAAACTTCTATGATAGGGTAATCGGAGACCCCATTAGATCATTTTATGTTATGGATAATATAAGAATTCTGCGTATTCGATCACGTTTGTTCAATTTACGTCGCCCCTACTTGAGATAGCGTATTGACCTAGGCGGCACCTTAAAGCGCATGAAATGTCGTGTAAAATGCACTATTAAACTTCAATGATAGGGCAATCAGAGACCCGATTAGATCATTTTAAATTATGGTTAATACAAGAATTCTGCGTAATTCTATCACATTTGTTCAATTTACGTCGCTCCTATTTCAGGTAGCGTATTGGGCTGGGCCGCACCTTAAAGCGCATGAAATGTCGATTAAAATGCACTATTAAACTTATTTGATACGGCAATCAGGGTCCCGATTATATCATCTTATATTATGATGAATATAAGAATTCAGTGTATTGCTATCACATTTGTTCAATTTACGTCGCACCTATTTCAGATAGCGTATAGGGCTGACCGGCATCTCAAAGCGCATGAAATGGCGGGTAAAATGCACTATTAAACTTCTAGGGTAGGGCGAACAGAGACCCGCTTAGATCATTTTATATTTTGTTTAATATAAGAATTCAGCGAAATTCTATCACATTTGTTCAATTTACGTCGCTCCTATTTCAGAAAGCGTATTGGGCTAAGCGGCATCTCAAAGCGCATGAAATGGCGGGTAAAATGCACTATTAAACTTCTAGGGTAGGGCGAACAGAGACCCGCTTAGATCATTTTATATTTTGTTTAATATAAGAATTCAGCGAAATTCTATCACATTTGTTCAATTTACGTCGCTCCTATTTCAGATAGCCTATTGGGCTAGGCGGCACCATAAAGCGCATGAAATGACGTGTAAAATGCACTATTAAACTTCTATGGTAGGGCAGTCAGAGACCCGAATAGATCGTATTAAATTATGGTTAATATAAGAATTCTGCGTAATTCTATCACGTTTGTGCAATTTACGTAGCTCGAATTTCAGATAGCGTATTGGACTAGGCGGCATCTTAAAGCGCATGAAATGTCGAGTAAAATGCACTACTAAACTTCTCGGATAGGGCAATCGGAGACCCGATAAGGTCATCTTATATTATGGTTAATATAAGAATACAGCGAAAATTGATCACATTTGTGCAATTTACGTCGCCCCTATTTCAGATAGCGTATTGGGCTAGGTGGCATCCTGAAGCGCATGAAATGTCTAGCAAAATGCACTATTAAACTTCTAGGGTAGGGCAAACAGAGACCCGATTAGATCATTTTATATTATGGTTCATTTAAGAATTCAGCGAAGTTCTATCACATTTGTTCAATTTACATCGCTCCTATTTCATATAGCGTATTGGGCTAGGCGGCATCTTATAGCGCGTAGAATGACCAGTAAAATGCACTGCTAACCTTCTATGATAGGACAATCAAAGACCCGATTAGATCATTCTATATTATGGTTAATATAAGAATTTTGTGTAATTCTATAACCTTTGTTCAATTTATGTCGCTCCTATTTCAGATAGCGTATTGGGCTATGCGGCACCTTATAGCGCATAAAATGACGAGTAAAATGCACTATTAAACTTCTATGACAGGGCAATCAGAGACCCGAATAGATCGTATTATATTATGGTTAATATAAGAATTCTGCGTAATTCTATCACGTTTGTTCAATTTACGTTGCTACAATTTCAGATAGCGTAGTGGGCTAAGCGGCATCTAAAAGCGCATGAAATGTCGAGTAAAATGCACTACTAACCTTCTATGATAGGGCATTCAGAGACCCGAATAGATCATATTATATTATGGTTAAGATAAGAATTCAACGTAATTTTATTACATTTGTTCAATTTATGTTGCTCCTATTTCAGATAGCGTATTGGGCTAGGCGGCACCATAAAGCGCGTGAAATGACGAGTAAAATGCACTATTAAACTTCTATGATAGGGCAATCAGAGACCCGAATAGATCGTATTATATTATGGTTAATATAAGAATTCTGCGTACTTCTATCACGTTTGTTCAATTTACGTAGCTCGAATTGCAGATAGCGTATTGGACTAGGCGGCCTATTAAAGCGCATGAAATGTCGAGTAAAATGCACAACTATACTTCTCGGATAGGGCAATCAGAGACCCGATTAGGTCATCTTATATTATGGTTAATATAAGAATGCAGCGAAATTTTATCACATTTGTGCAATTTACGTCGCTCCCATTTCAGATAGCGTATTAGGCTAAGCGGCGCCTTAAAGCGCATGAGATGTCGAGTAAAATGCACTATTAAACTTCTATGATAGGGCAATCGGAGACCCGAATATATCGTATTATATTATGGTTAATATAAGAATTCTACGTAATTCTATCACATTTGTTCAATTTACGTAGCTTCAACTTCAGATAGCGTATTGGACTAGGCGGCATCTTAAAGCGCTTGAAATGGCGAGTAAAATGCAATATTATACTTCTATGATAAGGCAATCAGAGACCCGAATAGACCGTATTATATTATGGTAAATATAAGAATTCTGCGTAATTCTATCACATTTGTTCAATTTATGTCGCTCCAACGTCAGGTAGCGTATTGGGCTAGGCCGCAACTAAAGGCGCATGAAATGTCGAGTAAAATGCACTATTAAACTTATATGATAGGGCAATCAGAGACCCGATTAGATCATTTTATATTATTGTTAATATAAGAATTCAATATAATTTTATCACATTTGTTCAATTTATGTCGCACCTATTTCAGATAGCGTATTGGGCTTGGCGGCACCATAAAGCGCATGACATGACGAGTAAAATGCACTACTAACCTTCTATGAAAGGGCAATCAGAGACCCGATTAGATCATTTTATATTATTGTTAATATAAGAATTCAACGTAATTTTATCACATTTGTTCAATTTACGTCGGTCGTATTTCAGATAGCGTATTGGGCTAAGCGGCATCTTGAAGCGCAAGAAATGTCGAGTAAAATGCACTACTAAACTTCTAGGATAGGGCAATCAGAATCCCGATTAGATCATCTTATATTATTGTTAGTTTAACTATTCATCGTAGCTCTATCACATTTGTCCAATTCATGTCGCTCCTACACCCGATATCGTATTGTGATAGGCGGCATTTTAAAGCGCATGAAATGGCGAGTAAAATGCACTACTCAACTTCTCGGATAGGGCATTCAGAGACCCGATTCGGTCATCTTATATTATGGTTAATGTAAGAATTCAGCGAAATTGTATCACATTTGTTCAATTTACGTCGCTCCTATTTCAGATAGCGTATTGGACTACGCGGCCCCTTAAAGAGCATAAAATGACGAGTAAAATGCACTATTGAACTTCTATGATAGGGCAATCAGGGACCCGATTAGATCATTTTATATTTTTGTTATTATAAGAATTCAGCGTAATTCTATCACATTTGTTCAATTTACGACGCTCCTATTTCAGATAGTATATTGGGCTAGGCGGCATCTTAAAGCGCATGGAATGACGAGTAAATTGTTCTGCTAACCTCCTATGATAGAGCAATCAGAGACCCGAATAGATCATATTATATTATGGTTAATATAAGAATTCTGCGTAATTCTATTACATTTGTTGAATTTACGTCGCTCCTACTTCAGATAGCGTATTGGGCTAAGCGGCATCTCAAAGCGCATGAAATAGCGAGAAAATGCACTATTAAACTTCTAGGGTAGGACAAACAGAGACCCGAATAAATTATTTTATATTTTGGTTTATATAAGAATTCAGCGAAATTCTATCACATTTGTTCAATTTACGTCGCTCCTATTTCAGGTAGCGTACTGGGATAGGCGGCATCTTAAAGCGCGTGGAATGGCGAGTAAAATGCACTATTACACTTCTAGGGTAGGGCGAACGGAGACCCGATTAGATCATTTTCATTATGGTTAATATAAGAATTCAGCGAAATTCTATCACATTTGTTCAATTTCCGTGGCTCCTATTTCAGATAGCGTATTCGGCTAGGCGGCATCTAAAGGCGCGTGGAATGCCGAGTAAAATGCACTATTAACCTTCTACGATAGGGCAATCAGAGACTCGATTAGATCATTTTATATTTTGGTTAATATAAGAATTCAGCGAAATTCTATCACGTTTGTTCAATTTACGTCGCTCCTATTTCAGATAGCGTACTGGGCTAGGCGGCATCTTAGAGCGCGTGGAATGGCGAGTAAAATGCACTATTAAACTTCTAGAGTAGGGCGAACTGAGACCCGAATAGACCATTTTATATTATGGTTAATATAAGAATTCAGCGGTATTCTATCACATTTGTTCAATTTACGTCGCTCCTATTTCAGATAGCTTACTGTGCTAGGCGGCGTCTTAAAGCGCGTGGAATGGCGAGTAAAATGCACTATTAAACTTCTAGGCTAGAGTAATCAGAGACCCGATTACATCATTTTATATTTTGGTTAATTTAAGAATTCAGCAATATTCTATCACGTTTGTTCAATTTACGCCGCTCCTACTTCAGATAGCGTACTGGGCTAGGCGGCATCTCATAGCGCATGAAATGACGAGTGGATTGCACTATTAACCTTCTAGGTTAGAGCGAACAGAGACCCGATTAGATCATTTTACATTATGGTTAATATAAGAATTCAGCGAAATTCTATCACATTTGTTCAATTTGGTCGCTCCTATTTCAGATAGCGTATTGGGCTAAGCGGCATCTCAAAGCGCATGGAATGGCGAGTAACATGCACTATTATACTTCTAGGGTAAGGCAAACAAAGACCCGATTAGATCATTTTATATTACGGTTAATATAAGAATTCAGCGTAATTGTATCACATTTGCTTAAATTACGTCGCTCCTATTTCAAATAGCATACTAGGCTAGGCGGCATCTTAAATCGCATGGAATGGCGAGTAAAATGCACTATTAATCTTCAATGGCAGGCCTATTAGAGACCCGATTAGATTATTTTATATTTTGGTTTATATAAGAATTCAGCGAAATTCTATCACATTTGTTCAATTTACGTCGCTCCTATTTCAGGTAGCGTACTGGGATAGGCGGCATCTTAAAGCGCGTGGAATGGCGAGTAAAATGCACTATTACACTTCTAGGTTAGGGCGAACGGAGACCCGATTAGATCATTTTCATTATGGTTAATATAAGAATACAGCGAAATTCTATCACATTTGTTCAATTTCCGTGGCTCCTATTTCAGATAGCGTATTGGGCTAGGCGGCATCTAAAGGCGCGTGGAATGCCGAGTAAAATGCACTATTAACCTTCTACGATAGGGCAATCAGAGACCCGATTAGATCATTTTATATTATGGTTAATATAAGAATTCAGCGGTATTCTATCACATTTGTTCAATTTACGCCGCTCCTATTTCAGATAGCATATTGGGCTAGGCGGCATCTTAAAGCGCATGAAATGTCGAGTAGAATGCACTATTAAGCTTCTAGGTTAAGGCAATCAGAGAACCGATTAGATCATTTTATTTTATGGCTAATATAAGAATTCTGCGTGATTCGATCACATTTGTTCAATTTACGTCGCTCCTATTTCAGATAGCGTATTGTGCTAAGCGGCACCTTAAAGCGCATGAAATGTCGAGTAAAATGCACTACTAAACATCGAGGATAGGGCAATCAGAGACCCGATTAGGTCATCTTATATTATGATTAATATAAGAATTCAGCGTAATTCTATCACATTTGTTCAGTTTACGTCTCTCCTATTTCAGATGGCGTATTGGGGTAGGCTGCATCTTAAAGCGCATGGAATGGCGAGTAAAATGCACTATAAAACTTCTATGATAGGGCAATCAGATACCCGATTAGATCATTCTATATTATGGTTAATATAAGAATTCAGCGAAATTCTATCACATTTGTTCAATTTACGTCGCTCCTATTTCAGATAGCGTATTGGGCTAGGCGGCACCTTAAAGCGCATGATATGTCGAGTAAAATGCTCTACTAAACTTCTCGGATAGGGCAATCAGAGACCCGATTTGGTCATCTTATATTATGGTTAATATAAGAATTCAGCGAAATTCTATCACATTTGTTCAATTTACGTCGCTCCTATTTCAGATAGCGTATTGGGCTATGCGGCACCTTAAAGAGCATGAAATGACGAGTAAAATGCACTATTAAACTTCTATGATAGGGCAATCAGAGACCCGAATAGATCGTATTATATTATGGTTAATATAAGAATTCTGCGTAACTCTATCACGTTTGTTCAATTTACGTCGCTCCTATTTCAGATAGCGTATTGGGATAGGCGGCACCTTAAAGTGCATGAAATGTCGAGTACAATGCACTGTTAAACTTCTAGGATAGGGCAATCAGAGACCCGATAAGGTCATCTTATATTTTGATTAATATAAGGATGCAGCATAATTGTATCACATTTGTTCAATTTACGTCGCTCCTATTTCAGATAGCGTATTGGGCAAGGCGGCACCTTAAAGCGCATGGAATGGCGAGTAAAATACACTATAAAACTTCTATGATAGGGCAATCAGAGACCCGATTAGATCATTCTATATTATGGTTAATATAAGAATTCTGCGTAACTCTATCACATTTGTTCAATTTATGTCGCTCCTATTTCAGATAGCGTATTGGGCTAGTCGGCACCTTAAAGCGCATGAAATGACGAGTAAAATGCACAATTTAACTTCTATCATATGGCAATCAGAGACCCGAATTGATCGTATTATATTATGGTTAATATAAGAATTCTGCGTGATTCTATCACATTTGTTCTGTTTACGTCGCCCCTATTTCAGACAGCGTATTGTGCTAGGCGGCACCTTAAAGCGCATGAAATGACGAGTAAAATGCACTATTAAACTTCTATGATAGGGCAATCAGAGACCCGAATAGATCGTATTATATTATGATTAATATAAGAATTCTGCGTAATTCTATCACGTTCGTTCAATTTACGTAGCTCCAATTGCAGATAGCGAATTGGACTAGGCGGCATATTAAAGCGCATGAAATGTCGAGTAAAATGCACTACAAAACTCCACGGATAGGGCAATCAGAGACCCGATTAGGTCATTTTATATTATGGTTAATATAAGAATTCTGCGTAATTCTCTCAGACTTGTTCAATTTACGTCGCTCCTATTTCAGATAGCGTACTGGGGTAGGCGACATCTTAAGGCGCATGAAATGACGAGTAAAATGCACTACTAAACTTCGAGGATAGGGCAATCAGAGATCCGATTAGGTCATCTTATATTATGATTAATATAAGAATTCAGCGTAATTCTATCACATTTGTTCAATTTACGTCGCTCCTATTTCAGATAGCGTATTGGGGTAGGCTGCATCTTAAAGCGCATGGAATGGCGAGAAAAATGCACTATAAAACTTCTATGATAGGGCAATCAGAGATCTGATTAGACCATTCTATATTATGGTTAATATAAGAATTCTGCGTAATTCTATCACGTTTGTTCAATTTACGTCGCTCCCATTTCAGATAGCGTATTGTGCTAAGCGGCATCTAAAAGCGCATGAAATGTCGAGTAAAATGCACTACTAAACTTCTAGGATAGGGCAATCAGAGATCCGATTAGGTCATCTTATGTTTTGATTAATATAAGGATGCAGCGTAATTCTATCACATTTCTTCAATTTACGTCGCTCCTATTTCAGATAGCGTATTGGGCTAAGCTGCATCTTAAAGCGCATGAAATGGCGAGTAAAATGCACTATTAAACTTCGAGGTTAAGGCAAACAGAGACCCTATTAGATCATTTTATATTACGGTTAATATAAGAATTCAGCTTAATTCTATCACATTTGTTCAATTTACGCCGCTCCTATTTCAGATAGCGTATTGGGCTAAGCGGCATCTCGACGCGCATGAAATGGCGAGTAAATTGCACTATTAAACTTCTAGGGTACGGCAAACAGAGACCCGATTAGATCATTTTATATTACGGTTAATATAAGAATTCAGCGAAATTCTATCACATTTGTTCAATTTACGTCGCTCCTATTTCAGATAGCGTATTGGACTAAGCGGCATCTCAAAGCGCATGAAAGGGCGAGTAAAATGCACTATTAAACTTCTAGGGTAAGGCAAACAGAGACCCCATTAGATCATTTTATATTCCGGTTAATATAAGAATTCAGCGTAATTCTATCACATTTGATCAACTTATGTCGCTCCTATTTCAGATAGCGTATTGGGCTAGGCGGCACCTTAAAGCGCATGGAATAACGAGTAAAATGCACTACTAAACTTCTAGGATAGGGCAATCAGAATCCCGATTAGATCATCTTATATTATTGTTAGTTTAACTATTCATCGTAACTCTATCACATTTGTCCAATTCATGTCGCTCCTACACCCGATATCGTATTGTGATAGGCGGCATTTTAAAGCGCATGAAATGGCGAGTAAAATGCACTACTCAACTTCTCGGATAGGGCATTCAGAGACCCGATTCGGTCATCTTATATTATGGTTAATGTAAGAATTCAGCGAAATTGTATCACATTTGTTCAATTTACGTCGCTCCTATTTCAGATAGCGTATTGGACTACGCGGCCCCTTAAAGAGCATAAAATGACGAGTAAAATGCACTATTAAACTTCTATGATAGGGCAATCAGAGACCCGATTAGATCATTTTATATTTTTGTTATTATAAGAATTCAGCGTAATTCTATCACATTTGTTCAATTTACGACGCTCCTATTTCAGATAGTATATTGGGCTAGGCGGCATCTTAAAGCGCATGGAATGACGAGTAAATTGCTCTGCTAACCTCCTATGATAGAGCAATCAGAGACCCGAATAGATCATATTATATTATGGTTAATATAAGAATTCTGCGTAATTCTATTACATTTGTTGAATTTACGTCGCTCCTATTTCAGATAGCGTATTGGGCTAAGCGGCATCTCAAAGCGCATGAAATAGCGAGAAAATGCACTATTAAACTTCTAGGGTAGGACAAACAGAGACCCGATTAAATTATTTTATATTTTGGTTTATATAAGAATTCAGCGAAATTCTATCACATTTGTTCAATTTACGTCGCTCCTATTTCAGGTAGCGTACTGGGATAGGCGGCATCTTAAAGCGCGTGGAATGGCGAGTAAAATGCACTATTACACTTCTAGGGTAGGGCGAACGGAGACCCGATTAGATCATTTTCATTATGGTTAATATAAGAATTCAGCGAAATTCTATAACATTTGTTCAATTTCCGTGGCTCCTATTTCAGATAGCGTATTCGGCTAGGCGGCATCTAAAGGCGCGTGGAATGCCGAGTAAAATGCACTATTAACCTTCTACGATAGGGCAATCAGGGACTCGATTAGATCATTTTATATTTTGGTTAATATAAGAATTCAGCGAAATTCTATCACGTTTGTTCAATTTACGTCGCTCCTATTTCAGATAGCGTACTGGGCTAGGCGGCATCTTAAAGCGCGTGGAATGGCGAGTAAAATGCACTATTAAACTTCTAGGGTAGGGCGAACTGAGACCCGATTAGACCATTTTATATTATGGTTAATATAAGAATTCAGCGGTATTCTATCACATTTGTTCAATTTACGTCGCTCCTATTTCAGATAGCATATTGGGCTAGGCGGCATCTTAAAGCGCATAAAATGTCGAGTAAAATGCACTATTAAGCTTCTAGGTTAAGGCAATCAGAGACCCGATTAGATCATTTTATTTTATGGCTAATATAAGAATTCTGCGTGATTCGATCACATTTGTTCAATTTACGTCGCTCCTATTTCAGATAGCGTATTGTGCTAAGCGGCAGCTTAAAGCGTATGAAATGTCGAGTAAAATGCACTACTAAACATCGAGGATAGGGCAATCAGAGACCCGATTAGGTCATCTTATATTATGAGTAATATAAGAATTCAGCGTAATTCTATCACATTTGTTCAATTTACGTCTCTCCTATTTCAGATGGCGTATTGGGGTAGGCTGCATCTTAAAGCGCATGGAATGGCGGGTAAAATGAACTATAAAACTTCTATGATAGGGCAATCAGAGACCCGATTAGATCATTCTATATTATGGTTAATATAAGAATTCAGCGAAATTCTATCACATTTGTTCAATTTACGTCGCTCCTATTTCAGATAGCGTATTGGGCTAGTCGGCACCTTAAAGCGCATGAAATGACGAGTAAAATGCACAATTTAACTTCTATCATATGGCAATCAGAGACCCGAATTGATCGTATTATATTATGGTTAATATAAGAATTCTGCGTGATTCTATCACATTTGTTCTGTTTACTTCGCCCCTATTTCAGACAGCGTATTGTGCTAGGCGGCACCTTAAAGCGCATGAAATGACGAGTAAAATGCACTATTAAACTTCTATGATAGGGCAATCAGAGACCCGAATAGATCGTATTATATTATGGTTAATATAAGAATTCTGCGTAATTCTATCACGTTCGTTCAATTTACGTAGCTCCAATTGCAGATAGCGTATTGGACTAGGCGGCATATTAAAGCGCATGAAATGTCGAGTAAAATGCACTACAAAACTCCACGGATAGGGCAATCAGAGACCCGATTAGGTGATTTTATATTATGGTTAATATAAGAATTCTGCGTAATTCTCTCAGACTTGTTCAATTTACGTCGCTCCTATTTCAGATAGCGTACTGGGATAGGCGACATCTTAAGGCGCATGAAATGACGAGTAAAATGCACTACTAAACTTCGAGGATAGGGCAATCAGAGATCCGATTAGGGCATCTTATATTATGATTAATATCAGAATTCAGCGTAATTCTATCACATTTGTTCAATTTACGTCGCTCCTATTTCAGATAGCGTATCGGGGTAGGCTGCATCTTAAAGCGCATGGAATGGCGAGAAAAATGCACTATAAATCTTCTATGATAGGGCAATCAGAGATCTGATTAGATCATTCTATATTATGGTTAATATAAGAATTCAGCGTAGTTCTATCACATTTGTTCAATTTACGTCGCTCCTATTTCAGATGGCGTATTGGGCTAAGCGTCATCTCAAGGCACATGAAATGGCGAGTAAAATGCACTATTATACTTCTAGGGCAATGCGAACAGGGAGCCGATCAGATCATTTTACATTATGGTTAATATAAGAATTCAGCGAAATTCTATCACATTTGTTCAATTTACGTCGCTCCTATTTCAGATAGCGTACTGTGCTAGGCGGCGTCTTAAAGCGCGTGGAATGGCGAGTAAAATGCACTATTAACCTTCTAGGTTAGAGCGAACAGAGACCCGATTAGATCATTTTACATTATGGTTAATATAAGAATTCAGCGAAATTCTATCACATTTGTTCAATTTGCGTCGCTCCTATTTCAGATAGCGTATTGGGCTAAGCGGCATCTCAAAGCGCATGAAATGGCGAGTAACATGCACTATTATACTTCTAGGGTAAGGCAAACAAAGACCCGATTAGATCATTTTATATTACGGTTAATATAAGAATTCAGCGTAATTCTATCACATTTGCTTAAATTACGTCGCTCCTATTTCAAATAGCATACTAGGCTAGGCGGCATCTTAAATCGCGTGGAATGGCGAGTAAAATGCACTATTAATCTTCAATGATAGGCCTATTAGAGACCCGATTAGATTATTTTATATTTTGGTTTATATAAGAATTCAGCGAAATTCTATCACATTTGTTCAATTTACGTCTCTCCTATTTCAGATGGCGTATTGGGGTAGGCTGCATCTTAAAGCGCATGGAATGGCGAGTAAAATGCACTATAAAACTTCTATGATAGGGCAATCAGAGACCCGATTAGATCATTCTATATTATGGTTAATATAAGAATTCTGCGTATCTCTATCACATTTGTTCAATTTACGTCGATCCTATTTCAGATAGCGTATTGGGCAAAGCGGCATCTCATAGCGCATGAAATGGCGAGTAAAATGCACTATTAAACTTCGAGGGTAGGGCAACCAGAGACACGATTAGATCATTTTATATTATGGTTAATATAAGAATTCAGCGTAGTTCTATCACATTTGTTCACTTTACGTCGCTCCTATTTCAGATAGCGTATTGGGCTATGCGTCATCTCAAAGCACATGAACTGGCGAGTAAAATGCACTATTATTCTTCTAGGGTAGGGCAAACAGAGACCCGATTCGATCATTTTATATTGTGGTTAATTTAAGAATTCAGCGAAATTCTATCACATTTGTTCAATTTACGTCGCACCTAATTCAGATAGCGTATTGGGCAAAGCGGCATCTCAAAGCACATGAAATGGTGAGTAAAATGCTCTATCAAACTTCTAGGGTAGGGCGAACAGAGAGCCGATTAGATCATTTTACATTATGGTTAATATAAGAATTCAGCGGAATTCTATCACATTTGTTCAATTTACGTCGATCCTATTTCACATAGCGTATTGGGATAAGCGGCATCTCAAAGCGCGTGCAATGGCGAGTAAAATGCACTATTAAACTTCTAGGGAAGGGCAACCACAGATCCGATTAGATCATATTATATTATGGTTAATATAAGAATTCAGCGTAGTTCTATCAAATTTGTTGAATTTACGTCGCTCCTATTTCAGATGGCGTATTGGACTAAGCGTCATCTCAAAGCACATGAAATGGCGAGTAAAATGCACTATTAAACTTCTAGTGTCAGGCAAACAGAGACCCGATAAGATCATTTTATATTACGGTTAATTTAAGAATTCAGAGAAATTCTATCACGTTTGTTTAATTTACGTCGCTCCTATTTCAGATAGCGTATTGGGCTAAGCGGCATCTCAACGCGCATGAAATGGCGAGTAAATTGCACTATTAAACTTCTAGGGTACGGCAAACAGAGACCCGATTAGATCATTTTATATTACGTTTAATTTAAGAATTTAGCGAAATTCTATCACATTTGATCAATTTACGTCGCTCCTATTTCAGATAGCGTATTGGGCTAAGTGGCATCTCAAATCGCATGAAATCACGAGTGGAATGCACTATTAAACTTCTAGGGTAGGGAGAACAGAGACCCGATCAGACCATTTTATATTATGGTTAATGTAAGAATTCAGCGAAATTCTATCACATTTGTTCAATTTACGTCGCTCCTATTTCAGATAGCGTACTGGGCTAGGAGGCATCTTAAAGCTCGTGCAATGGGGAGTAAAATGCACTATTAAACTTCTATGATACGGCAATCAGAGAACCGATTAGATCATTTTATATTTTGGTTAATGTAAGAATTCACCGAAATTCTATCACATTTGTTCAATTTGCGTCGCTCTTATTTCATATAGCGTATAGGGCTAGGCGGTATCCAAAAGCGCGTGGAATGGCGAGTAAAATGCACTATTACACTTCTAGGGTAGGGCGAACAGAGACCCGATTAGATCATTTTCATTATGGTTAATATAAGAATTCAGCGAAATTCTATCACATTTGTTCAATTTTCGTCGCTCCTATTTCAGATAGCGTATAGGGCTAGGCGGTATCTAAAAGCGCGTGGAATGGCGAGTAAAATGCACTACTAACCTTCTATGATAGGGCAATGGGAGACCCGATTAGATCATTTTCTATTTTGGTTAATATAAGAATTCAGCGAAATTCTATCACGTTTGTTCAGATAACGTCTCTCGTATTTCAGATAGCGTACTGGGCTAGGCGGCATCTCAAAGCGCATGAAATGACGAGTAAAATGCACTGTTAAACTTCTGGGGTAGGGCAACCAGAGACCCGATTAGATCATTTTATGTTATGGTTAATTTAAGAATTCAGCGAAATTCTATCATATTTGTTCAATTTACGTCGCTCCCATTTCAGATAGCGTATTGGGCTAAGCTGCATCTTAAAGCGCATGAAATGGCGAGTAAAATGCACTATTAAACTTCGAGGTTAAGGCAAACAGAGACCCGATTAGATCATTTTGAATTGCGGTTAATATAAGAATTCAGCTTAATTCTATCACATTTGTTCAATTTACGCCGCTCCTATTTCAGATAGCGTATTGGGCTAAGCGGCATCTCAAAGCGCATGAAATCGTGAGTGAAATGCTCTATCAATCTTCTATAGTAGGGCGAACGGAGACCCGATTAGATCATCTTATATTATGATTAATATAAGAATTCAGTGTAATTCTATCACATTTGTTCATTTTACGACGCTCCTATTTCAGATGGCGTGTTGGACTAAACGGCACCTTAAAGCGCATGAAATGTCCAGAAAAATGCACTATTACACTTCTAGGGTAGAGCAAACAGAGACCCGATTAGATAATTTTATATTATGGTTAATTTAAGAATTCAGCGAAATTCTATCGCATTTGTCCAATTTAAGTCGCTCCAATTTCAGATAGCGTATTGGACTAAACGGCACCTTAAGGCGCATGAAATGGCGAGTAAAATGCACTGCGAAGCTTGTATCATAGGGCAATCAGAGACCCGTTTAGATCATTTTATATTATTGTTAATATTAGAACTCAGCGAAATTCTATCACATTTGTTCAATTTACGTCGCTCCGATTTCAGATAGCGTATTGGGCTAAGCGGCATCTCACAGCGCATGAAATGACGAGTAAAATGCAATATTAAACTTCTAGGGTAGGGCGAACAGAGACCCGATTAGATCATTTTACATTATGGTTAATATAAGAATTCAGCGAAATTCTATCACATTTGTTCAATTTACGTCGATCCTATTTCAGATAGCGTATTGGGCAAAGCGGCATCTCATAGCGCATGAAATGGCGAGTAAAATGCACTATTAAACTTCTAGGGTAGGGCAAACAGAGACCCGATTAGATGATTTTATATTATGGTTAATTTAAGAATTCAGCGAAATTCTATCACATTCGTTCAATTTACGTGGCTCCTATTTCAGATAGCGTGTTGGGCTAAGCGGCATCTCAAAGCGCATGGAATGGCGAGTAAAATGCACTATCAAACTTCTAGGGTAAGGCAAACAGCGTACCGATTACATCATTTTATACTGCGGTTAATATAAGAATTCAGCGTAATTCTATCACATTTGTTCAATTTTCGTCGCTCCTATTTCAGATAGCGTACTGGGATAGGCGGCGTCTTAAAGCGCGTGGAATGGCGAGTAAAATGCACTATTAAACTTCTATGATAGGGCAATCAGAGACCCGATCAGATCATTTTATATTTTGTTTGATATAAGAATTCTGCGAAATTCTATCACATTTGTTCAATTTACGTCGCTCCTATTTCAGATAGCGTATTGGGCTAAGCGGCATCTCAAAGCGCATGAAATAGCGAGTAAAATGCACTATTAAGCTTCTATGGTAGGGTAATCAGAGACCCGATTAGATCATTTTACATTATGGTTAATTTAAGAAGTCAGCGAAATTCTATCACATTTTTTCAATTTACGTCGCTCCTATTTCAGATAGCGTATTGGGCTAGTCGGCACCTTAAAGCGCATGAAATGACGAGTAAAATGCACTATTAAACATCCATGATAGGACAATCAGAGACCGGATTAGATCATTTTAAATTATGGTTAATATAAGAATTCTGCGTAATTCTATCACATTTGTTCAATTTCTGTCGCTCCTACTTCAGATAGCGTATTGGGCTAAGCGGCATCTTAAAGCGCCTGGAATGTCGAGTAAAATGAATTACTAACCTTCTTTGATAGGGAAATCAGAGATCCGATTAGGTTATTTTAAATTATGGTTAATATAAGAATTCAGCGAAATTCTATCACATTTGTTCAGTTTACGTCGCTCCTATTTCAGATAGCGTATTGGGCTAAGCGGCACCTTAAAGCGCATCAAATGACGAGCAAAGTGCACTACTTAACTTCTCGGATAGGGCAATCAGAGACCCGATTAGGTCATCTTATATTATGATTAATATTAGAATTCAGTGTAATTCTATCACATTTGTTCCATTTACTACGCTCCTATTTCAGATAGCGTATAGGACTAAACGGCACCTTAAAGCGCATGAAATGGCAAGTAAAATGCACTATGAATCTTCTGTGATGGGGCAATCAGAGACCCGTTTAGATAAATTTTATATTATTGTTAATATAAGAATTCAGCGTGATTTCATCATATTTGTTCAATTTACGTCGCCCCTATTTCAGATAGCGTATTGGGATAGGTGGCATCTTAAAGCGCATGAAATGCCGAGTAAAATGCATTATTAAACTTCTATGATAGGCCAATCAGAGACCCGAGTAGATCGTTTTATATTATGGTTAATATAAGAATTCTGCGTAATTCTATCAGGTTCGTTCAATTTACGTAGCTCCAATTTCAGATAGCGTATTGGGCTAGGCGGCATCTTAAAGCGCGTGGAATGACGAGTAAAATGCACTACTAACCTTCTATGATAGGGCAATCAGAGACCCGATTCGGTCATCTTATATTATGGTTAATATAAGAATTCTGCGTAATTCTATCACGTCTGTTCAATTTACGTAGCTCCAATTTCAGATAGCGTATTGGGCTAGGCGGCATCTTAAAGCGCGTGGAATGACGAGTAAAATGCACTACTAACCTTCTATGATAGGGCAATCAAAGACCCGATTAGATCATTCTATATTATGGGTAATATAAGAATTCTGCGTAATTCTTTCACATTTGTTTAATTTGTGTCGCTCCTATTTCAGATAGCGTAGTGTGCTAGGCGGCACCTTAAAGCGCATGAAATGGCAAGTAACATGCACTATTAAACTTCTATGATAGGGCAATCAGAGACCCGAATAGATCGTAATATATTATGGTTAATATAAGAATTCTGCGTAATTCTATCACATTTGTTCAATTTATGTCGCTCCTATTTCAGATAGCGTATTGGGCTAGGCGGCTCCTTAAAGCGCACGAAGTGACGAGTAAAACGCACTCCTAAACTTCTCGGATACGGCAATCATTGACCCGATTAGGTCATCTTATTTTATGGTTAATATAAGAATTCAGCGAAATTTTATCACATTTGTTCAATTTACTTCGCCCCTATTTCAGAAAGCGTATTGGGCTAGGTGGCATCTTAAAGCGCATGAAATTACGAGGAAAAGGCACTATTCAACTTCTATGATAGTGCAATCATAGACCCGATTAGATCATTTTATATTATGGTTAATTTAAGAATTCAGCGAAATTTTATCACATTTGTTCAATTTACGTCGCCCCGATTTCAGATTGCGTATTGTGCTAGGTAGCATCTTAAAGCGCATGAAATGTCGAGTAAAATGTACTATTAAACTTCTAGGGTGGGGCAATCAGAGAACCGATTTGACCATTTTATGATATTGTTCATATAAGAATTCAACGTAATTTTATCACATTTGTTCTATTTATATCGCTCCAATTTCAGATAGCGTATTGGGCTAGGCGGCATCTTAAAGCGCATGAAATGTCGAGTAAAATGTACTACTAAACTTCTAGGATAGGGCAATCAGAGACCCGATTAGGTCATCTTATATTATGGTTAATATAAGAATTCAGCGATATTCTATCGCATTTGTTCAATTTACGCCGCTCCTGTTTCAGATAGCGTATTGGGCTAAGCGGCATCTTAAAGCGCATGAAATGTAGAGTAAAATGCACTATTATACTTCTATGATAGGGCAATTAGAGACCCGATTAGATCATATTATATTATGGTTAATATAAGAATTCTGCGTAACTCTATCACATTTGTCCAATTTACGTCGCTCCTATTTCAGATAGCGTATTGGGCTAGGCGGCACCTTAAAGCGCATGAAATGACGAGTAAAATGCACTACTAAGCTTCTACGATTGGGCAAACAGAGTGCCGATTAGACCATCTTATATTATTGCTAATTTAAGAATTCAACGTAACTCTATCACATTTTTCCAATTTACGTAGCTCCAATTTCAGATAGCGTTTTGGGCTTGACGGCACCTTAAAGCGCATGAAATGGCGAGCAAAATGCACTATTAAACTTCTATGATAGGGCAATCAGAGACCCGATTAGATCATTTTATATTATGGTTAATATAAGAATTCAGTGAAATTCTATCACACTTGTTCAATTTACGACGCTCCTATTTGAGATAGGATATTGGGCTAAGCGGCATCATAAAGCGCATGAAATGACGAGAAAAAGGAACTATTCAGCTTCTATGATGGGGTAATCAGAGAACCGAGTAGATCATATTACATTATGGTTAATATAAGAATTCTGCGTAATTCTATCACGTTTGTTCAATTTACGTCGCTCCTGTTTCAGATAGCGGATTGGGCTAAGCGGCACCTTAAAGCGCATGAAATGCCGAGCAAAATGCACTGTTAAACTTCTATGATAGGGAAATCAGAGACCCGAATAGATCGTATTATATTATGGTTAATATAAGAATTCTGCGTAATTCTATGACATTTGTTCAATTCATGTCGCTCCTATTTCAGATAGCGTATTGGGCTAGGCGGCACCTTAAAGCGCATGAAATGGCGAGTAAAATGCACTACTAATCTTCTCTGATAGGGCAATCAGAGACCCGAATTGGTCATCTTGTACTATGGTTAATATAGGAATTCTGCGAAATTTTATCACATTTACTCAATTTACGTCGCCCCTATTTCAGATAGCGTATTGGGCACGGTGGCATCCTTAAAGCGCATGATGTGTCGAGTAAGATGCACTCTTAAACTTCTAGGGTAGGGCAAACAGAGCCCCGATTAGATCATTTTATATTATGGTTAATTTAAGAATTCAGCGAAATTCTATCACATTTGTTCAATTTACGTGGCTCCTATTTCACAAGGCGTATTGTGCAAAGGGGCTACTTAAAGCGCATGAAATGACGAGTAAAATGCAGTATTAAACTTCTATGATAGGCCAATCAGAGACGCGAATAGATCGTATTATATTATGGTTAATATAAGAATTTTGCGTAATTCTATCACGTTCGTTCAATTTACGTAGCTCCAATTTCAGGTAGCGTATTGGGCTAGCGGGCACCTTAAAGCGCACGAAATGACGAGCAAGATGCACTACGAAACTTCTCGGATAGGGCTAACAGAGACCCGATTAGGTCATCTTATATTATGGTTGATATAAGAATTCAGCGAAATTTTATCACATTTGTTCAATTTACGTCGCCCCTATTTCAGATAGTGTATTGGGATAGGTGGCATCTCAAAGCGCATGAAATGTCAAGTAAAATGCACTATTAAAATTCTAGGGTAGGGTAAACAGAGACCCGATTAGATCATTTTATGTTGTGGTTAATTTAAGAATTCAGCGAAATTCTATCACATATGTTCAATTTACATCGCTCCTATTTCAGATAGCGTATTGGGCTAGACGGCACCTTAAAGCGCATGACATGACGAGCAAGATGCACTACCAAACTTCTCGGATAGGGCTAACAGAGACCCGATTAGGTCATCTCATATTATGGTTGATATAAGAATTCAGCAAAATTCTATCACATATGTTCAATTTACATGGCTCCTATGTCAGATAGCGTATTGGGCTAGGCGGCACCATAAAGCGCATGAAATGACGAGTAACATGCACTATTAAACTTCTATGATAGGGCAATCAGAGACCCGAATAGATCGTATTATATTATAGTTAATATAAGAATTCTGCGTAATTCTATCACACTTGTTCAATTTATGTCGCTCCTATTTCATACAGCGTAATGGGCTAGGTGGCATCTTAAAGCGCATGAAATGACGAGGAAAATTCACTATTCAACTTCTATGATAGGGCAATCATAGACCCGATTAGAACATTTTATATTATGGTTAATTTAAGAATTCAGCGAAATTTTATCACATTTGTTCAATTTACGTCGCCCCGATTTCAGATTGCGTATTGGGCTACGTGGCATCTTAAAGCGCATGAAATGTCGAGTAAAATGCACTATTAAACTTCTAGGGTAGGGCAGTCAGAGACCCGAATAGATCGTATTAAATTATGGTTAATATAAGAATTCTGCGTAATTCTATCACGTTTGTGCAATTTACGTAGCTCGAATTTCAGATAGCGTATTGGACTAGGCGGCATCTTACAGCGCATGAAATGTCGAGTAAAATGCACTACTAAACTTCTCGGATAGGGCAATCGGAGACCCGATAAGGTCATCTTATATTATGGTTAATATAAGAATACAGCGAAAATTGATCACATTTGTGCAATTTACGTCGCCCCTATTTCAGATAGCGTATTGGGCTAGGTGGCATCCTGAAGCGCATGAAATGTCTAGCAAAATGCACTATTAAACTTCTAGGGTAGGGCAAACAGAGACCCGATTAGATCATTTTATATTATGGTTCATTTAAGAATTCAGCGAAGTTCTATCACATTTGTTCAATTTACATCGCTCCTATTTCATATAGCGTATTGGGCTAGGCGGCATCTTATAGCGCGTAGAATGACCAGTAAAATGCACTGCTAACCTTCTATGATAGGACAATCAAAGACCCGATTAGATCATTCTATATTATGGTTAATATAAGAATTTTGTGTAATTCTATCACCTTTGTTCAATTTATGTTGCTCCTATTTCAGATAGCGTATTGGGCTAGGCGGCACCTTAAAGCGCATGAAATGACGAGTAAAATGCATTATTAAACTTCTATGATAGGGCAATCAGAGACCCGAATTGATGGTATTATATTACTGTTAATATAAGTATTCTGCGTAATTCTATCACATTTGTTCAATTTACGGCGCCCCTATTTCAGATAGCGTATTGGGCTAAGCGACATCTTAGAACGCATGAAATGTCGAGTAAAATGCACTACTAACCTTCTAGGATAGGGCAATCAGAGACCCGATTCGGTCATCTTATATTATGATTAATATAAGAATTCAGCGTAATTCTATCACATTTGTTCAATTTACGTCGCCCCTATTTCAGATAGCGTATTGGGCTATGTGGCAGCTTAAAGCGCATGAAATGTCGAGTAGAATGCACTATTAACCTTCTATGAGAGGGCAATCAAAGACCCGATTAGATCATTCTATATTATGGTTAAAATTAGAATTCTGCGTAATTCTATCACATTTGTTCAATTTATGTCGCTCCTATTTCAGATAGCGTATTGGGCTAAGCGGCACCTTTAAGCGCATGAAATGTGGAGCAAATGCACTATTAAACTTCTATGATAGGGTAATCAGAGACCCGAATAGATCGTATTATATTATGGTTAATATAAGAATTCTGCGTAATTCTATCACGTCTGTTCAATTTACGTCGCTCCTGCTTCAGATGGCGTATTCGTCTATGCGGCATCTTAAAGCGCATGAAATGACGAGTAAATTGCACTATTAAACTGCTATGATAGGGTAATCAGAGACCCGATTAGATCATGTTATATTATGATTAATATAAGGATGCAGCGTAATTCTATCACATTTGGTCAATTTACGTCGCTCGTATTTCAGAGAGCGAATTGGGATAGGCGGCATCTTAAAGCGCGTGGAATGAGGAGTATAATGCACTACTAATCTTCTATGATAGGGCAATCAGAGACCCGATTAGATCATTTTATATTATAGTTAATATAAGAATTCAGCTTAATTTTATCACATTTGTTCAATTTACGTCGCCCCTTATTTCAGATAGCGTGCTGGGATAGGGGGCACCTTAAAACGCATGAAATGACGTGTAAAATGCCCTATTATACTTCTATGATAGAGCAATCAGAGACCCGAATAGATCATATTATATTATGGTTAATATAAGAATTCTGCATAAGTCTGTCACATTTGTTCAATTTACGTCGCTCCTGCTTCAGATGGCGTATTCGTGTATGCGGCATCTTAAAGCGCATGAAATGTCGAGTAAAATGCACTGCTAAACTTCTCGGATAGGGCATTCAGAGACCCGATTAAGTCATCTTATATTATGATTAATATAAGAATTCAGCGTACTTCTATCACATTTGTTCAATTTACGTCGCTCCTATTTATGATAGCGGATTGGGATAGGCGGCATCTTAAAGCGCATGAAATGACGAGTCAAACGCACTAGTAAACTACTAGGGTACGGCAAACAGAGACCCGATCAGGTCACTTCATATTATGGTCATTTTAAGAATTCAGCGAAACTCTATCACACTCGTTCAATTTACGTAGCTCCAATTTCAGATAGCGTATTGGGCTAAGCGGCACCACAAAACGCATGAAATGACGAGTAAAATGCACTATTAA
This sequence comes from Macropis europaea, assembly GCA_916610135.2. Taxonomy (NCBI): domain Eukaryota; kingdom Metazoa; phylum Arthropoda; class Insecta; order Hymenoptera; family Melittidae; genus Macropis; species Macropis europaea. The sequence continues at coordinate 1,743,472 of CAKAJE020001202.1, read as the reverse complement.
ACTTCTATGATAGGGCAATCAGAGATCTGATTAGATCATTTTATATTATGGTTAATATAAGAAGTCAGCGTAATTCTATCACATTTGTTCAATTTACGTCGCTCCAATTTAAGATAGCGTATTGGTCTAAGCGGCATGTTGATGGGCATGAAATGTCGAGTAAAATGCACTACTAAACTTCTAGGATAGGGCAATCGGAGACCCGATTAGATCATTTTATATTATTCTGAATATAAGAATTAACCGTCATTTTATCACATTTTTCAATTTACGTCGCACCTATTTCAGATAGCGTATTCGTCTAAGCGGCATCTTAAACCGCATGAAATGGCGAGTACAATGCACTATTAAACTTCTATGATAGGGCAACCAGAGATCCGATTAGATCGTCGTATATTATGGTTACTTTAAGAATTCGTCGTAACTCTATCACATTTGTTCAATTTACGTAGCTCCAATTTCAGAAAGCGCACTGGGCTAGGCGGCACCTTAAAGCGCATGAAATGACGAGTAAAATGCACTATTAAACTTCTAGGATAGGGCAATCGGAGACCAGATTAGATCATTTTATATTGTTCTTAATATAAGAATTTAGCGTCATTTTATCACATTTTTCAATTTACGTCGCCCCTATTTCAGATAGCGAATTGGGCTATGTGGCATCTTAAAGCGCATGAAATGTCGAGTAAAATGCACTACTAAACTTCTTGGATAGGGCAATCGGAGACCCGATTAGATCATGTTATATTATGATTAATATAAGGATGCAGCGTAATTCTATCACATTTGTTCAATTTACGTCGCTCCTATTTCAGAGAGCGTATTAGGATAGGCGGCATCTTAAAGAGCGTGGAATGAGGGGTAAAATGCACTACTAACCTTCTATTATAGGGCAATCAGAGACCCGATTAGATCATTTTACATTACGGTTCATATAAGAATCCAGCTTAATTTTATCACATTTGTTCGATTTACGTCGCCCCTATTTCAGATAGCGTATTGGGATAGGCGGCACCTTAAAGCGCAGGAAATAACGAGTATAATGCACTACTAAACTTCTTTGATAGGGCAATCAGAGACCCGATTAGATCATTTTATATTATTGTTAATATAAGAATTCAGCGTAATTTTATCACATTTGTTCAATTTACGTCGCTCCTATTTCAGATAGCGTATTGGGCTAGGTGGCATCTTAAAGCGCATGAAATGTCGAGTAAAATTCACTACTAAACATCTAGGATAGGGCAATCAGAGACCCGATTATGTCATCTTATATTATTATTAATATATGAATTCAGCGAAATTCTATCACATTTGTTCAATTTACGTCGCTCCTATTTCATATAGCGTATTGGGCTAAGCGGCACCTTAAAGCGCATGAAATGACGAGTAAAATGCACTATTAAACTTCTATGATAGGGTAATCAGAGACCCGATTAGATCATTTTATATTATTGTTAATCTAAAAATTCAGCGTAATTTAATCACGTTTGTTCAATTTAGGTCGCCCTTATTTCAGATAGCGTATTGGGCTAAGCGGCATCTTAAAGCGCACGAAATGTCGAGTAAAATGCACTACTAACCTTCTAGGATAGGGCAATCAGAGACCCGATTCGGTCATCTTATATTATGATTAATATAAGAATTCAGCGTAATTCTATCACATTTGTTCAATTTACGTCGCCCCTATTTCAGATAGCGTATTGGGCTATGTGGCATCTTAAAGCGCATGAAATGTCGAGTAGAATGCACTATTAACCTTCTATGAGAGGGCAATCAAAGACCCGATTAGATCATATTATATTATGGTTAATATAAGAATTCAGCGTAATTTTATCGCATTTGCTCAATTTACGTCGCTCCTGCTTCAGATAGCGTATTCGTCTATGCGGCATCTTAAAGCGCATGAAATGACGAGTAAATTGCACTATTAAGCTGCTATGATAGGGTAATCAGAGACCCGATTAGATCATGTTATATTATGATTAATATAAGGATGCAGCGTAATTCTATCACATTTGGTCAATTTACGTCGCTCGTATTTCAGAGAGCGAATTGGGATAGGCGGCATCTTAAAGCGCGTGGAATGAGGAGCATAATGCACTACTAACCTTCTATGATAGGGCAATCAGAGACCCGATTAGATCATTTTATATTATAGTTAATATAAGTATTCAGCGTAATTCTATCACATTTGTTCAATTTACGTCGCTCCAATTTCAGATAGCGTATTGGTCTAAGCGGCATGTTGATGGGCATGAAATGTCGACTAAAATGCACTACTAAACTTCTAGGATAGGGCAATCGGAGACCCGATTAGATCATTTTATATTATTCTGAATATAAGAATTAACCGTCATTTTATCACATTTTTCAATTTACGTCGCACCTATTTCAGATAGCGTATTCGTCTAAGCGGCATCTTAAAGCGCATGAAATGGCGAGTACAATGCACTATTAAATTTCTATGATAGGGCAACCAGAGATCCGATTAGATCGTCGTATATTATGGTTACTTTAAGAATTCGTCGTAACTCTATCACATTTGTTCAATTTACGTAGCTCCAATTTCAGAAAGCGCATTGGGCTAGGCGGCACCTTAAAGCGCATGAAATGACGAGTAAAATGCACTATTAAACTTCTAGGATAGGGCAATCGGAGACCCGATTAGATCATTTTATATTATTGTTAATCTAAAAATTCAGCGTAATTTTATCACGTTTGTTCAATTTAGGTCGCCCCTATTTCAGATAGCGTATTGGGCTAGGTGGCATCTTAAAGCGCATGAAATGTCGAGTAAAATGCACTACTAAACTTCTAGGACAGGGCAATCGGAGACCCGATTAGGTGATCTTATATTATGATTAATATAAGGATGCAGCGTAATTCTATCACATTTGTTCAATTGACGTCGCTCCTATTTCAGATAGCGTTTTGGGCTAGGCGGCGCCTTAAAGAGCGTAGAATGACGAGTAAAATTCACTACTAACCTTCTATGATAGGGCAATCAGAGACCCGATTATATCATTTCATATTATGGTTAATATAAGAAATCAACGTAATTTTATCACATTTGTTCAATTTATGTCGCTCCTATTACAGATAGCGTATTGGAATAGGCGGCATCTTAAAGCGCATGAAATGTTGAGTAAAATGCACTATTAAACTTCTATGATAGGGCAATCAGAGACCCGATTATATCATTTCATATTATGGTTAATATAAGAAATCAACGTAATTTTATCACATTTGTTCAATTTATGTCGCTCCTATTACAGATAGCGTATTGGAATAGGCGGCACCTTAAACGGCATGAAATGACGAGTAAAATGCACTATTAAACTTGTATGATAGGGCACTCAGAGATCCGATTAGATCATCTTATATTATGATTAATATAAGGATGCAGCGTAATTCTATCACATTTGTTCAATTTACGTCGCTCCTATTACAGATAGCGTATTGGGCTAGGCGGCATCTTAAAGCGCGTGGAATGACGAGTAAAATGCACTGCGAACCATCTATGGTAGGGCAATGAGAGACCAGATTAGATCATTTTATATTATGGTTAATGTAAGAATTCAGCGAAATTGTATCACATTTGTTCAATTTACGTCGCTCCTATTTCAGATAGCGTATTAGGCTAGGTGGCATCTTAAAGCGCATTATATGTCGTGTAAAATGCACTATTAAACCTCTTGGATAGGGCAATCAGAGACCCGATTAGGTCATGTTATATTATGATTAATATAAGGATGCAGCGTAATTCTATCACATTTGTTCAATTTACGTCGCCCCTATTTCAGATAGCGCATTTGGGATAGGCGGCTCCTTAAAACGCATGACATGACGAGTAAATTGCACTATTAAACATCTGTGATAGGGCAATCAGAGACCCAAATAGATCATATAATATTATGGTTAATATAAGAATTCTGCATAAGTCTATCACATTTGTTCAATTTACGTCGCTCCTGCTTCAGATGGCGTATTCGTCTAAGCGGCATCTTAAAGCGAATGAAATGTCGAGTAAAATGCACTATTAAACTTCTATGATAGGGCAATCAGAGACCCGATTAGAACATTTTATATTATTGTTAATATAAGAATTCTGCGTAATTTTATCACATTTGTTCAATTTACGACGCTCTTATTTCAGATAGTATATTGGACTAGGCGGCATCTTAAAGCGCGTGGAATGTGGAGTACAGTGCACTACTAACCTTCTATGATAGGGCAATCAGAGACCGGAATAGATCATATTATATTATGATTGATATAAGAATTCTGCGTAATTCTATCACGTTTGTTCAATTTATGTAGCTCCGATTTCAGATAGCGTACTGGACTAGCCAGCACCTTAAAGCGCAAGGAGTGACGAGTAAAATGCACTACTAACCTTCTCGGATGCGGCCATCACAGATCAGATGAGATCATTTTGTATTATGGGTAATATAAGAATTCTTAGCGTATTGGGCTAAGCGGCATCTGAAACCGCATAACATGTCGAGTAAAATGCACTATTAAACTTCTATGATAGGGCAATCAGAGACCCGTACAGATCATTTTATATTATGGTTAATATAAGAATTCCGCGTAATTCTATCACATTTGGTCAATTCAGGTAGCTCCTATTTCAGATAGTGTATTGGTCTAAGCGGCATCTTAAACCGCATGAAATGTCGAGTAAAATGCCCTACTAACAATCTATGATAGGGCAATCAGAGACCCGATGAGATCATTTTATATTAAGGTTATTATAAGAATTCAGCGAAATTCTATCACATTTGTTCAATTTATGTCGCTCCTATTTCAAATAGCGTGTTGGGCGAGGCGGCACCTTACAGCGCATGAAATGACGAGTAAAATGCACTATTAAACTTCTATGATAGGGCAATCAGAGACCCGATTAGATCATTTTATATTAGGGTTAATTTATGATTTCAGCGAAACTCTATCACACTTGTTCAATTTACGTAGCTCCAATTTCAGATAGCGTAATGGGCTAGGCGGCATCTTAAAGCGAGTGGAATGACGAGTAAAATGCACTACTAACCTTCTACGATAGGGCAATCAGAGGCCCGATTAGATCATTTTATATTATGGTTAATATAAGAATGCAGCGTAATTTTAACACATCTGTTCAATTTACGTCGCCCCTATTTCAGATAGTGTATTGGGCTAGGTTGCATCATAAAGCGCATGAAATGCCGAGTAAAATGCACTATTAAAATTCTAGGGCAGGCCAACAGAGAGCCGGTTAGATCATTTTATTACGGTTAATATAAGAATTCAGCGAAATAATATCACATTTGTTCAATTTACGTCGCTCCTATTTCAGATAGCCTATTGGGCTAAGCGGCACCTTAAAGCGCATGAAATGACGACTAAAATGCACTATTAAACTTCTATGATAGGGTAATCAGAGACCCCATTAGGTCATTTCATATTATGGTTAATAAAAGAATTTAGCGTAATTCTGTCACATTTGTTCAATTTACGTCGCTCCTACTTCAGATAGCGTATTGGGCTAAGCGGCATCTTAAAGCGCATGAAATGTCAAGTAAAATGCACTACTAAGCTTCTAGGATAGGGCAATCAGAGACCCGATTAGATCATCTTATATTATGGTTAATATAAGAATTCTGCGTAATTCTATCACGTTTGTCCAATTTACGTAGCTCCAATTTCACATAGCGTATTGGGCTAGGCGGCACCTTAAAGCGCACGAAATGTCGAGTAAAATGCACTACTAACCTTCTATGATAGGGCAATCAGAGACCCGATTAGGTCATTTTATATTATGTTTAATATAAGAATTTAGCGAAATTCTATCACGTTTGCTCAATTTACGTCGCTCCTATTTCAGATAGCGTATTGAGCTAGGTTGCATCATAAAGCGCATGAAATGTCGAGTAAAATGCACTATTAAAATTCTAGGGCAGGCCAACAGAGAGCCGATTAGATCATTTTATATTATGGTTAATTTAAGAATTCAGCGAAACTCTATCACACTTGTTCAATTTACGTAGCTTCAATTTCAGAAAGCGTATTGGGCTAGGCGGCACCTTAAGGCGCATGGAATGATGACCAAAATGCACTATTAAACTTCTATGATAGGGGAATCAGAGACCCGATTAGATCATTTTATATTATGGTTAATATAAGAATTCTGCGTAATTCTATCACATTTGTTCAATTCACGTATCTCCAATTTCAGATAGCGGATTGGGCTAGGCGGCGCCTTAAAGCGCATGAAATGACGAGTAAAATGCACTATTAAACTTCTATGATAGGGCAATCAGAGCCTCGATTAGAACATTTTATATTATTGTTAATATGAGAATTCAGCGTAATTTTATCACATTTGGTCAATTTACGACGCTCCTATCTCAGATAGCGTATTGGGCGAGGGGGCATCTTAAAGCGCATGTAATGTCTAGCAAAATGCACCACGAAACTTCTCGGATGGGGCAATCAGAGACCCGATTAGGTCATCGTATATTATTATTAATATAAGAATTCAGCGTAATTCTATCACATTTGTTCAATTTACGTCGCTCCTATTTCAGATAGCGTATTCGGCTAAGCGGCATCATGAAGCGCATGAAATGTCGAGTAAAATGCACCACTAAACTTCTATGATAGGGCAATCGGAGATCTGAATAGATCGTGTTATATTATGGTTAGTATAAGAATTCTGCGTAATTCTATCACGTTTGTTCAATTAAGTAGCTCCAATTTCAGATAGCGTATTGGACTAGGCGGCACCTTAAAGCGCAAGAAATAACGAGTAAAATACACTATTCAACTTCTATGATAGGGCAATCAGAGGCCCGATTAGATCATTTTATATTATGCTTAGTATAAGAATTCAGTGTAACTCTGTCACATTTGTTCAATTTACGTAGCTCCAATTTCAGATTGCGTATTGGGCTAAACGGCTCCTTAAAGAGCATGAAATGGCGAGTAAAATGCACTATTAATCTCCTATGATAGGGCAATCGGAGACCCGATTAGATCATTTTATATTATGGTTAATATAAGAATTCTGTGTAATTCTATCACATTTGTTCAATTTACGTCGCTCCTACTTCAGATAACGCATTGGGCTAGGTGGCATCTTAAAGCGCATGAAATGTCGAGTAAAATGCACTATTAAACTTCTAGGGTAGGGCAAACAGAGACCCGATGAGATCATGTTATATTATGGTTAATTTAAGAATTCAGCGAAACTCTATCACGCTTGTTCAATTTACGTAGCTCCAATTTCAGATTGCGTATTGGGCTAGGCGACACCTTAAAGCGCATGACATGACGAGTAAAATGCACTATTAAATTACTATGATAGGGCAATCAGAGACCCGATTAGATCATCTTATATTATAATTAATATAAGGATGCAGCGTAATCCTATCCCATTTGTTCAATTTACGTCGCTCCTATTTAAGATAGCGTATTTTGCTAGGCGGCATCGTAAAGCGCGTGGAATGCCGAGTAAAATTCACTACTAACCTTCTATGATAGGGCAATCAGAGACCCGATTAGATTATTTTATATTATTGTTAATATAAGAATTCAGCATAATTTTAACACATTTGTTCAATTTGCGTCGCTCCTATTTCAGATAGCGTATTGGGCTAAGCGGCACCTTAAAGCGCATGAAATGTCGAGTAAAATGCACTATTAAACTTCTATGATAGGGCAATCAGAGACCCGATTACATCATTTTATATTATGGTTCATATAAGAATTCAGCGAAATTCTATCACATTTGTTCAATTTACGTCGCTCCTATTTCAGATAGTGTATTGGGCTAAGCGGCATCTTAAAGCGCATGAAATAACGAGTAAAATGCACTATTCAACTTCTATGATAGGGCAATCAGAGACCCGATTAGACCATTTCATATTATGGTTAATATAAGAATTCTGTGTAATTCTATCACATTTGTTCAAGTTACGGCGCTCCTATTTCAGATAGTGTATTGGGCTAAGCGGCATCTTAAAGCGCATGAAATGTCGAGTAAAGTGCACTACTAAACTTCTAGGATAGGGCAATCAGAGACCCGATGAGATCATTTTATATTATGGTTAATATAAGAATTCAGCGAAATTCTATCACATATGTTCAATTTACGCCGCTCCTGTTTCAGATAGCGTATTGGGCTAAGCGGCACCTTAAAGCGCATTAAATGGCGAGTAAAATGCACTATTAAACTTTTAAGATAGGGCAATCAGAGACCGGATTAGATCATTTTATATTATGGTTAATATAAGAATTCTGCGAAATTCAATCACATTTGTTCAATTTACGTCGCTCCAACTTCAGATAGCGTATTGCGCTAGGCGGCACCTTAAAGCGCATGAAATGACGAGTAAAATGCACTATTAAACTTCTGTGATAGCGCAATCAGAGAGCCGATTAGATCATTTTAAGTTATGGTTTATATAGGAATTCTGCGTAATTCGATCACATTTGTTCAATTTACGTCGCTCCTATTTCAGATAGCGGATTGGGCTAGGCGGCACCTTAAATCGGATGAAATGGCGAGTAAAATGCACTATTAAACTTCTATGGTAGGGCAATCGGAGACCCGATTAGACTATTTTATATTATGGTTAATATAAGAATTCAGCGTAATTGAACCACATTTATTCAATTTACGTCGTTCCTGTTTCAGATAGCGTATTGGGCTAAGCAGAATCTTAAAGGGCATGAAATGTCGATTAAAATGCACTTCTAAACTTCTATGATAGGGTAATCGGAGACCCCATTAGATCATTTTATGTTATGGATAATATAAGAATTCTGCGTATTCGATCACATTTGTTCAATTTACGTCGCCCCTACTTGAGATAGCGTATTGACCTAGGCGGCACCTTAAAGCGCATGAAATGTCGTGTAAAATGCACTATTAAACTTCAATGATAGGGCAATCAGAGACCCGATTAGATCATTTTAAATTATGGTTAATACAAGAATTCTGCGTAATTCTATCACATTTGTTCAATTTACGTCGCTCCTATTTCAGGTAGCGTATTGGGCTGGGCCGCACCTTAAAGCGCATGAAATGTCGATTAAAATGCACTATTAAACTTATTTGATACGGCAATCAGGGTCCCGATTATATCATCTTATATTATGATGAATATAAGAATTCAGTGTATTGCTATCACATTTGTTCAATTTACGTCGCACCTATTTCAGATAGCGTATAGGGCTGACCGGCATCTCAAAGCGCATGAAATGGCGGGTAAAATGCACTATTAAACTTCTAGGGTAGGGCGAACAGAGACCCGCTTAGATCATTTTATATTTTGTTTAATATAAGAATTCAGCGAAATTCTATCACATTTGTTCAATTTACGTCGCTCCTATTTCAGAAAGCGTATTGGGCTAAGCGGCATCTCAAAGCGCATGAAATGGCGGGTAAAATGCACTATTAAACTTCTAGGGTAGGGCGAACAGAGACCCGCTTAGATCATTTTATATTTTGTTTAATATAAGAATTCAGCGAAATTCTATCACATTTGTTCAATTTACGTCGCTCCTATTTCAGATAGCCTATTGGGCTAGGCGGCACCATAAAGCGCATGAAATGACGTGTAAAATGCACTATTAAACTTCTATGGTAGGGCAGTCAGAGACCCGAATAGATCGTATTAAATTATGGTTAATATAAGAATTCTGCGTAATTCTATCACGTTTGTGCAATTTACGTAGCTCGAATTTCAGATAGCGTATTGGACTAGGCGGCATCTTAAAGCGCATGAAATGTCGAGTAAAATGCACTACTAAACTTCTCGGATAGGGCAATCGGAGACCCGATAAGGTCATCTTATATTATGGTTAATATAAGAATACAGCGAAAATTGATCACATTTGTGCAATTTACGTCGCCCCTATTTCAGATAGCGTATTGGGCTAGGTGGCATCCTGAAGCGCATGAAATGTCTAGCAAAATGCACTATTAAACTTCTAGGGTAGGGCAAACAGAGACCCGATTAGATCATTTTATATTATGGTTCATTTAAGAATTCAGCGAAGTTCTATCACATTTGTTCAATTTACATCGCTCCTATTTCATATAGCGTATTGGGCTAGGCGGCATCTTATAGCGCGTAGAATGACCAGTAAAATGCACTGCTAACCTTCTATGATAGGACAATCAATGACCCGATTAGATCATTCTATATTATGGTTAATATAAGAATTTTGTGTAATTCTATAACCTTTGTTCAATTTATGTCGCTCCTATTTCAGATAGCGTATTGGGCTATGCGGCACCTTATAGCGCATAAAATGACGAGTAAAATGCACTATTAAACTTCTATGACAGGGCAATCAGAGACCCGAATAGATCGTATTATATTATGGTTAATATAAGAATTCTGCGTACTTCTATCACGTTTGTTCAATTTACGTAGCTCGAATTGCAGATAGCGTATTGGACTAGGCGGCCTATTAAAGCGCATGAAATGTCGAGTAAAATGCACAACTATACTTCTCGGATAGGGCAATCAGAGACCCGATTAGGTCATCTTATATTATGGTTAATATAAGAATGCAGCGAAATTTTATCACATTTGTGCAATTTACGTCGCTCCCATTTCAGATAGCGTATTAGGCTAAGCGGCGCCTTAAAGCGCATGAGATGTCGAGTAAAATGCACTATTAAACTTCTATGATAGGGCAATCGGAGACCCGAATATATCGTATTATATTATGGTTAATATAAGAATTCTACGTAATTCTATCACATTTGTTCAATTTACGTAGCTTCAACTTCAGATAGCGTATTGGACTAGGCGGCATCTTAAAGCGCTTGAAATGGCGAGTAAAACGCAATATTATACTTCTATGATAAGGCAATCAGAGACCCGAATAGACCGTATTATATTATGGTAAATATAAGAATTCTGCGTAATTCTATCACATTTGTTCAATTTATGTCGCTCCAACGTCAGGTAGCGTATTGGGCTAGGCCGCAACTAAAGGCGCATGAAATGTCGAGTAAAATGCACTATTAAACTTATATGATAGGGCAATCAGAGACCCGATTAGATCATTTTATATTATTGTTAATATAAGAATTCAATATAATTTTATCACATTTGTTCAATTTATGTCGCACCTATTTCAGATAGCGTATTGGGCTTGGCGGCACCATAAAGCGCATGACATGACGAGTAAAATGCACTACTAACCTTCTATGAAAGGGCAATCAGAGACCCGATTAGATCATTTTATATTATTGTTAATATAAGAATTCAACGTAATTTTATCACATTTGTTCAATTTACGTCGGTCGTATTTCAGATAGCGTATTGGGCTAAGCGGCATCTCAAAGCGCATGAAATAGCGAGAAAATGCACTATTAAACTTCTAGGGTAGGACAAACAGAGACCCGATTAAATTATTTTATATTTTGGTTTATATAAGAATTCAGCGAAATTCTATCACATTTGTTCAATTTACGTCGCTCCTATTTCAGGTAGCGTACTGGGATAGGCGGCATCTTAAAGCGCGTGGAATGGCGAGTAAAATGCACTATTACACTTCTAGGGTAGGGCGAACGGAGACCCGATTAGATCATTTTCATTATGGTTAATATAAGAATTCAGCGAAATTCTATCACATTTGTTGAATTTCCGTGGCTCCTATTTCAGATAGCGTATTCGGCTAGGCGGCATCTAAAGGCGCGTGGAATGCCGAGTAAAATGCACTATTAACCTTCTACGATAGGGCAATCAGAGACTCGATTAGATCATTTTATATTTTGGTTAATATAAGAATTCAGCGAAATTCTATCACGTTTGTTCAATTTACGTCGCTCCTATTTCAGATAGCGTACTGGGCTAGGCGGCATCTTAGAGCGCGTGGAATGGCGAGTAAAATGCACTATTAAACTTCTAGGGTAGGGCGAACTGAGACCCGAATAGACCATTTTATATTATGGTTAATATAAGAATTCAGCGGTATTCTATCACATTTGTTCAATTTACGTCGCTCCTATTTCAGATAGCTTACTGTGCTAGGCGGCGTCTTAAAGCGCGTGGAATGGCGAGTAAAATGCACTATTAAACTTCTAGGCTAGGGCAATCAGAGACCCGATTACATCATTTTATATTTTGGTTAATTTAAGAATTCAGCAATATTCTATCACGTTTGTTCAATTTACGCCGCTCCTACTTCAGATAGCGTACTGGGCTAGGCGGCATCTCATAGCGCATGAAATGACGAGTGGATTGCACTATTAACCTTCTAGGTTAGAGCGAACAGAGACCCGATTAGATCATTTTACATTATGGTTAATATAAGAATTCAGCGAAATTCTATCACATTTGTTCAATTTGGTCGCTCCTATTTCAGATAGCGTATTGGGCTAAGCGGCATCTCAAAGCGCATGGAATGGCGAGTAACATGCACTATTATACTTCTAGGGTAAGGCAAACAAAGACCCGATTAGATCATTTTATATTACGGTTAATATAAGAATTCAGCGTAATTGTATCACATTTGCTTAAATTACGTCGCTCCTATTTCAAATAGCATACTAGGCTAGGCGGCATCTTAAATCGCATGGAATGGCGAGTAAAATGCACTATTAATCTTCAATGACAGGCCTATTAGAGACCCGATTAGATTATTTTATATTTTGGTTTATATAAGAATTCAGCGAAATTCTATCACATTTGTTCAATTTACGTCGCTCCTATTTCAGGTAGCGTACTGGGATAGGCGGCATCTTAAAGCGCGTGGAATGGCGAGTAAAATGCACTATTACACTTCTAGGTTAGGGCGAACGGAGACCCGATTAGATCATTTTCATTATGGTTAATATAAGAATTCAGCGAAATTCTATCACATTTGTTCAATTTCCGTGGCTCCTATTTCAGATAGCGTATTGGGCTAGGCGGCATCTAAAGGCGCGTGGAATGCCGAGTAAAATGCACTATTAACCTTCTACGATAGGGCAATCAGAGACCCGATTAGATCATTTTATATTATGGTTAATATAAGAATTCAGCGGTATTCTATCACATTTGTTCAATTTACGTCGCTCCTATTTCAGATAGCATATTGGGCTAGGCGGCATCTTAAAGCGCATGAAATGTCGAGTAGAATGCACTATTAAGCTTCTAGGTTAAGGCAATCAGAGACCCGATTAGATCATTTTATTTTATGGCTAATATAAGAATTCTGCGTGATTCGATCACATTTGTTCAATTTACGTCGCTCCTATTTCAGATAGCGTATTGTGCTAAGCGGCACCTTAAAGCGCATGAAATGTCGAGTAAAATGCACTACTAAACATCGAGGATAGGGCAATCAGAGACCCGATTAGGTCATCTTATATTATGATTAATATAAGAATTCAGCGTAATTCTATCACATTTGTTCAGTTTACGTCTCTCCTATTTCAGATGGCGTATTGGGGTAGGCTGCATCTTAAAGCGCATGGAATGGCGAGTAAAATGCACTATAAAACTTCTATGATAGGGCAATCAGATACCCGATTAGATCATTCTATATTATGGTTAATATAAGAATTCAGCGAAATTCTATCACATTTGTTCAATTTACGTCGCTCCTATTTCAGATAGCGTATTGGGCTAGGCGGCACCTTAAAGCGCATGATATGTCGAGTAAAATGCACTACTAAACTTCTCGGATAGGGCAATCAGAGACCCGATTTGGTCATCTTATATTATGGTTAATATAAGAATTCAGCGAAATTCTATCACATTTGTTCAATTTACGTCTCTCCTATTTCAGATGGCGTATTGGGGTAGGCTGCATCTTAAAGCGCATGGAATGGCGGGTAAAATGCACTATAAAACTTCTATGATAGGGCAATCAGAGACCCGATTAGATCATTCTATATTATGGTTAATATAAGAATTCAGCGAAATTCTATCACATTTGTTCAATTTACGTCGCTCCTATTTCAGATAGCGTATTGGGCTAGTCGGCACCTTAAAGCGCATGAAATGACGAGTAAAATGCACAATTTAACTTCTATCATATGGCAATCAGAGACCCGAATTGATCGTATTATATTATGGTTAATATAAGAATTCTGCGTGATTCTATCACATTTGTTCTGTTTACTTCGCCCCTATTTCAGACAGCGTATTGTGCTAGGCGGCACCTTAAAGCGCATGAAATGACGAGTAAAATGCACTATTAAACTTCTATGATAGGGCAATCAGAGACCCGAATAGATCGTATTATATTATGGTTAATATAAGAATTCTGCGTAATTCTATCACGTTCGTTCAATTTACGTAGCTCCAATTGCAGATAGCGTATTGGACTAGGCGGCATATTAAAGCGCATGAAATGTCGAGTAAAATGCACTACAAAACTCCACGGATAGGGCAATCAGAGACCCGATTAGGTGATTTTATATTATGGTTAATATAAGAATGCTGCGTAATTCTCTCAGACTTGTTCAATTTACGTCGCTCCTATTTCAGATAGCGTACTGGGATAGGCGACATCTTAAGGCGCATGAAATGACGAGTAAAATGCACTACTAAACTTCGAGGATAGGGCAATCAGAGATCCGATTAGGGCATCTTATATTATGATTAATATCAGAATTCAGCGTAATTCTATCACATTTGTTCAATTTACGTCGCTCCTATTTCAGATAGCGTATCGGGGTAGGCTGCATCTTAAAGCGCATGGAATGGCGAGAAAAATGCACTATAAATCTTCTATGATAGGGCAATCAGAGATCTGATTAGATCATTCTATATTATGGTTAATATAAGAATTCTGCGTAATTCTATCACGTTTGTTCAATTTACGTCGCTCCCATTTCAGATAGCGTATTGTGCTAAGCGGCATCTTAAAGCGCATGAAATGTCGAGTAAAATGCACTACTAAACTTCTAGGATAGGGCAATCAGAGATCCGATTAGGTCATCTTATGTTTTGATTAATATAAGGATGCAGCGTAATTCTATCACATTTCTTCAATTTACGTCGCTCCTATTTCAGATAGCGTATTGGGCTAAGCTGCATCTTAAAGCGCACGGAATGGCGAGTAAAATGCACTATTAAACTTCGAGGTTAAGGCAAACAGAGACCCTATTAGATCATTTTATATTACGGTTAATATAAGAATTCAGCTTAATTCTATCACATTTGTTCAATTTACGCCGCTCCTATTTCAGATAGCGTATTGGGCTAAGCGTCATCTCGACGCGCATGAAATGGCGAGTAAATTGCACTATTAAACTTCTAGGGTACGGCAAACAGAGACCCGATTAGATCATTTTATATTACGGTTAATTTAAGAATTCAGCGAAATTCTATCACATTTGATCAATTTACGTCGCTCCTATTTCAGATAGCGTATTGGGCTAAGCGGCATCTCAAAGCGCATGAAATGGCGAGTAAAATGCACTATTAAACTTCTAGGGTAAGGAAAACAGAGACCAGATTAGTTCATTTTATATTACGGTTAACATAAGAATTCAGCGTAATTCTATCACATTTGTTCAGTTGACGTCGCTCCTATTTCAGGTCGCCTATTGGGCTAAGCGGCATCCTAAAGCGTGTGGAATGTCGAGTGAAAGGCACTATTAAATTTCTAGGGTGGGGCGAACAGAGACCCGATTATATCATTTTACATTATGGTTAATATAAGAATTCAGCGAAATTCTATCACATTTGTTCAATTTACGACGCTCCTATTTCAGATAGCGTTTTGGGCTGAGCGGCATCTGAAAGCGCATGAAATGGCGAGTAAATGGCACTATTAAACTTCTAGGGTAGGGCAAACAGAGACCCGATTAGATCATTTTATATTTTGTTTAATATAAGAATTCAGCGACATTCTATCACATTTGTTCAATTTACGCCGCTCCTATTTCAGATAGCGTATTGGGCTAAGCGGCATCTCAAAGCGCATGAAATGGCGAGTAAATTGCACTATTAAACTTCTAGGGTAGGGCAAACATAGACCCGATTAGATCATTTTACGTTACGGTTAATATAAGAATTCAGCGTAATTTTATCACATTTGTTCAACTTACGTCGCTCCTATTTCAGATAGCGTATTCGGGAAAGCAGCATCTCAAAACGCATGAAATGGCGAGTAAAATGCACTATTAAACTTCTAGTGTAAGGCAAACAGAGACCCGATAAGATCATTTTATATTACCGTTAATTTAAGAATTCAGCGTAATTCTATCACATTTGTTCAATTTACGTCGCTCCTATTTCAGATAGCGTATTGGGCTAAGCGTCATCTCAAGGCACATGAAATGGCGAGTAAAATGCACTATTATACTTCTAGGGCAATGCGAACAGGGAGCCGATCAGATCATTTTACATTATGGTTAATATAAGAATTCAGCGAAATTCTATCACATTTGTTCAATTTACGTCGCTCCTATTTCAGATAGCGTACTGCGCTAGGCGGCGTCTTAAAGCGCGTGGAATGGCGAGTAAAATGCACTATTAACCTTCTAGGTTAGAGCGAACAGAGACCCGATTAGATCATTTTACATTATGGTTAATATAAGAATTCAGCGAAATTCTATCACATTTGTTCAATTTGCGTCGCTCCTATTTCAGATAGCGTATTGGGCTAAGCGGCATCTCAAAGCGCATGAAATGGCGAGTAACATGCACTATTATACTTCTAGGGTAAGGCAAACAAAGACCCGATTAGATCATTTTATATTACGGTTAATATAAGAATTCAGCGTAATTCTATCACATTTGCTTAAATTACGTCGCTCCTATTTCAAATAGCATACTAGGCTAGGCGGCATCTTAAATCGCGTGGAATGGCGAGTAAAATGCACTATTAATCTTCAATGATAGGCCTATTAGAGACCCGATTAGATTATTTTATATTTTGGTTTATATAAGAATTCAGCGAAATTCTATCACATTTGTTCAATTTACGTCTCTCCTATTTCAGATGGCGTATTGGGGTAGGCTGCATCTTAAAGCGCATGGAATGGCGAGTAAAATGCACTATAAAACTTCTATGATAGGGCAATCAGAGACCCGATTAGATCATTCTATATTATGGTTAATATAAGAATTCTGCGTATCTCTATCACATTTGTTCAATTTACGTCGATCCTATTTCAGATAGCGTATTGGGCAAAGCGGCATCTCATAGCGCATGAAATGGCGAGTAAAATGCACTATTAAACTTCGAGGGTAGGGCAACCAGAGACACGATTAGATCATTTTATATTATGGTTAATATAAGAATTCAGCGTAGTTCTATCACATTTGTTCACTTTACGTCGCTCCTATTTCAGATAGCGTATTGGGCTATGCGTCATCTCAAAGCACATGAACTGGCGAGTAAAATGCACTATTATTCTTCTAGGGTAGGGCAAACAGAGACCCGATTCGATCATTTTATATTGTGGTTAATTTAAGAATTCAGCGAAATTCTATCACATTTGTTCAATTTACGTCGCTCCTATTTCAGATAGCGTACTGGGCTAGGAGGCATCTTAAAGCTCGTGCAATGGGGAGTAAAATGCACTATTAAACTTCTATGATACGGCAATCAGAGAACCGATTAGATCATTTTATATTTTGGTTAATGTAAGAATTCACCGAAATTCTATCACATTTGTTCAATTTGCGTCGCTCTTATTTCATATAGCGTATAGGGCTAGGCGGTATCCAAAAGCGCGTGGAATGGCGAGTAAAATGCACTATTACACTTCTAGGGTAGGGCGAACAGAGACCCGATTAGATCATTTTCATTATGGTTAATATAAGAATTCAGCGAAATTCTATCACATTTGTTCAATTTTCGTCGCTCCTATTTCAGATAGCGTATAGGGCTAGGCGGTATCTAAAAGCGCGTGGAATGGCGAGTAAAATGCACTACTAACCTTCTATGATAGGGCAATGGGAGACCCGATTAGATCATTTTCTATTTTGGTTAATATAAGAATTCAGCGAAATTCTATCACGTTTGTTCAGATAACGTCTCTCGTATTTCAGATAGCGTACTGGGCTAGGCGGCATCTCAAAGCGCATGAAATGACGAGTAAAATGCACTGTTAAACTTCTGGGGTAGGGCAACCAGAGACCCGATTAGATCATTTTATGTTATGGTTAATTTAAGAATTCAGCGAAATTCTATCATATTTGTTCAATTTACGTCGCTCCCATTTCAGATAGCGTATTGGGCTAAGCTGCATCTTAAAGCGCATGAAATGGCGAGTAAAATGCACTATTAAACTTCGAGGTTAAGGCAAACAGAGACCCGATTAGATCATTTTGAATTGCGGTTAATATAAGAATTCAGCTTAATTCTATCACATTTGTTCAATTTACGCCGCTCCTATTTCAGATAGCGTATTGGGCTAAGCGGCATCTCAAAGCGCATGAAATCGTGAGTGAAATGCTCTATCAATCTTCTATAGTAGGGCGAACGGAGACCCGATTAGATCATCTTATATTATGATTAATATAAGAATTCAGTGTAATTCTATCACATTTGTTCATTTTACGACGCTCCTATTTCAGATAGCGTGTTGGACTAAACGGCACCTTAAAGCGCATGAAATGTCCAGAAAAATGCACTATTAAACTTCTAGGGTAGAGCAAACAGAGACCCGATTAGATAATTTTATATTATGGTTAATTTAAGAATTCAGCGAAATTCTATCGCATTTGTCCAATTTAAGTCGCTCCAATTTCAGATAGCGTATTGGACTAAACGGCACCTTAAGGCGCATGAAATGGCGAGTAAAATGCACTGCGAAGCTTGTATCATAGGGCAATCAGAGACCCGTTTAGATCATTTTATATTATTGTTAATATTAGAACTCAGCGAAATTCTATCACATTTGTTCAATTTACGTCGCTCCTATTTCAGATAGCGTATCGGGGTAGGCTGCATCTTAAAGCGCATGGAATGGCGAGAAAAATGCACTATAAATCTTCTATGATAGGGCAATCAGAGATCTGATTAGATCATTCTATATTATGGTTAATATAAGAATTCTGCGTAATTCTATCACGTTTGTTCAATTTACGTCGCTCCCATTTCAGATAGCGTATTGTGCTAAGCGGCATCTTAAAGCGCATGAAATGTCGAGTAAAATGCACTACTAAACTTCTAGGATAGGGCAATCAGAGATCCGATTAGGTCATCTTATGTTTTGATTAATATAAGGATGCAGCGTAATTCTATCACATTTCTTCAATTTACATCGCTCCTATTTCAGATAGCGTATTGGGCTAAGCTGCATCTTAAAGCGCATGGAATGGCGAGTAAAATGCACTATTAAACTTCGAGGTTAAGGCAAACAGAGACCCTATTAGATCATTTTATATTACGGTTAATATAAGAATTCAGCTTAATTCTATCACATTTGTTCAATTTACGCCGCTCCTATTTCAGATAGCGTATTGGGCTAAGCGTCATCTCGACGCGCATGAAATGGCGAGTAAATTGCACTATTAAACTTCTAGGGTACGGCAAACAGAGACCCGATTAGATCATTTTATATTACGGTTAATTTAAGAATTCAGCGAAATTCTATCACATTTGATCAATTTACGTCGCTCCTATTTCAGATAGCGTATTGGGCTAAGCGGCATCTCAAAGCGCATGAAATGGCGAGTAAAATGCACTATTAAACTTCTAGGGTAAGGAAAACAGAGACCAGATTAGTTCATTTTATATTACGGTTAACATAAGAATTCAGCGTAATTCTATCACATTTGTTCAGTTGACGTCGCTCCTATTTCAGGTCGCCTATTGGGCTAAGCGGCATCCTAAAGCGTGTGGAATGTCGAGTGAAAGGCACTATTAAATTTCTAGGGTGGGGCGAACAGAGACCCGATTATATCATTTTACATTATGGTTAATATAAGAATTCAGCGAAATTCTATCACATTTGTTCAATTTACGTCGCTCCTATTTCAGATAGCGTTTTGGGCTGAGCGGCATCTGAAAGCGCATGAAATGGCGAGTAAATGGCACTATTAAACTTCTAGGGTAGGGCAAACAGAGACCCGATTAGATCATTTTATATTTTGTTTAATATAAGAATTCAGCGACATTCTATCACATTTGTTCAATTTACGCCGCTCCTATTTCAGATAGCGTATTGGGCTAAGCGGCATCTCAAAGCGCATGAAATGGCGAGTAAATTGCACTATTAAACTTCTAGGGTAGGGCAAACATAGACCCGATTAGATCATTTTACGTTACGGTTAATATAAGAATTCAGCGTAATTTTATCACATTTGTTCAACTTACGTCGCTCCTATTTCAGATAGCGTATTCGGGAAAGCAGCATCTCAAAACGCATGAAATGGCGAGTAAAATGCACTATTAAACTTCTAGTGTAAGGCAAACAGAGACCCGATAAGATCATTTTATATTACCGTTAATTTAAGAATTCAGCGTAATTCTATCACATTTGTTCAATTTACGTCGCTCCTATTTCAGATAGCGTATTGGGATAAGCGGCATCTAAAAGCGCATGCAATGGCGAGTAAAATGCACCATCAAACTTCTAGGGTAGGGCGAACAGAGAGCCGATTAGATCATTTTACATTATGGTTAATATAAGAATTCAGCGAAATTCAATCACATTTGTTCAATTTACGTCGCTCCTATTTCACATAGCGTATTGGGATAAGCGGCATCTCAAAGCGCGTGCAATGGCGAGTAAAATGCACTATTAAACTTCTAGGGAAGGGCAACCACAGATCCGATTAGATCATATTATATTACGGTTAATATAAGAATTCAGCGTAGTTCTATCACATTTGTTCAATTTACGTCGCTCCTATTTCAGATGGCGTATTGGGCTAAGCGTCATCTCAAGGCACATGAAATGGCGAGTAAAATGCACTATTATACTTCTAGGGCAATGCGAACAGGGAGCCGATCAGATCATTTTACATTATGGTTAATATAAGAATTCAGCGAAATTCTATCACATTTGTTCAATTTACGTCGCTCCTATTTCAGATAGCGTACTGTGCTAGGCGGCGTCTTAAAGCGCGTGGAATGGCGAGTAAAATGCACTATTAACCTTCTAGGTTAGAGCGAACAGAGACCCGATTAGATCATTTTACATTATGGTTAATATAAGAATTCAGCGAAATTCTATCACATTTGTTCAATTTGCGTCGCTCCTATTTCAGATAGCGTATTGGGCTAAGCGGCATCTCAAAGCGCATGAAATGGCGAGTAACATGCACTATTATACTTCTAGGGTAAGGCAAACAAAGACCCGATTAGATCATTTTATATTACGGTTAATATAAGAATTCAGCGTAATTCTATCACATTTGCTTAAATTACGTCGCTCCTATTTCAAATAGCATACTAGGCTAGGCGGCATCTTAAATCGCGTGGAATGGCGAGTAAAATGCACTATTAATCTTCAATGACAGGCCTATTAGAGACCCGATTAGATTATTTTATATTTTGGTTTATATAAGAATTCAGCGAAATTCTATCACATTTGTTCAATTTACGTCTCTCCTATTTCAGATGGCGTATTGGGGTAGGCTGCATCTTAAAGCGCATGGAATGGCGAGTAAAATGCACTATAAAACTTCTATGATAGGGCAATCAGAGACCCGATTAGATCATTCTATATTATGGTTAATATAAGAATTCTGCGTATCTCTATCACATTTGTTCAATTTACGTCGATCCTATTTCAGATAGCGTATTGGGCAAAGCGGCATCTCATAGCGCATGAAATGGCGAGTAAAATGCACTATTAAACTTCGAGGGTAGGGCAACCAGAGACACGATTAGATCATTTTATATTATGGTTAATATAAGAATTCAGCGTAGTTCTATCACATTTGTTCACTTTACGTCGCTCCTATTTCAGATAGCGTATTGGGCTATGCGTCATCTCAAAGCACATGAACTGGCGAGTAAAATGCACTATTATTCTTCTAGGGTAGGGCAAACAGAGACCCGATTCGATCATTTTATATTGCGGTTAATTTAAGAATTCAGCGAAATTCTATCACATTTGTTCAATTTACGTCGCTCCTATTTCAGATAGCGTACTGGGCTAGGAGGCATCTTAAAGCTCGTGCAATGGGGAGTAAAATGCACTATTAAACTTCTATGATACGGCAATCAGAGAACCGATTAGATCATTTTATATTTTGGTTAATGTAAGAATTCACCGAAATTCTATCACATTTGTTCAATTTGCGTCGCTCTTATTTCATATAGCGTATAGGGCTAGGCGGTATCCAAAAGCGCGTGGAATGGCGAGTAAAATGCACTATTACACTTCTAGGGTAGGGCGAACAGAGACCCGATTAGATCATTTTCATTATGGTTAATATAAGAATTCAGCGAAATTCTATCACATTTGTTCAATTTTCGTCGCTCCTATTTCAGATAGCGTATAGGGCTAGGCGGTATCTAAAAGCGCGTGGAATGGCGAGTAAAATGCACTACTAACCTTCTATGATAGGGCAATGAGAGACCCGATTAGATCATTTTCTATTTTGGTTAATATAAGAATTCAGCGAAATTCTATCACGTTTGTTCAGATAACGTCTCTCGTATTTCAGATAGCGTACTGGGCTAGGCGGCATCTCAAAGCGCATGAAATGACGAGTAAAATGCACTATTAAACTTCTGGGGTAGGGCAACCAGAGACCCGATTAGATCATTTTATGTTATGGTTAATTTAAGAATTCAGCGAAATTCTATCATATTTGTTCAATTTACGTCGCTCCCATTTCAGATAGCGTATTGGGCTAAGCTGCATCTTAAAGCGCATGAAATGGCGAGTAAAATGCACTATTAAACTTCGAGGTTAAGGCAAACAGAGACCCGATTAGATCATTTTGAATTACGGTTAATATAAGAATTCAGCTTAATTCTATCACATTTGTTCAATTTACGCCGCTCCTATTTCAGATAGCGTATTGGGCTAAGCGGCATCTCAAAGCGCATGAAATCGTGAGTGAAATGCTCTATCAATCTTCTATAGTAGGGCGAACGGAGACCCGATTAGATCATCTTATATTATGATTAATATAAGAATTCAGTGTAATTCTATCACATTTGTTCATTTTACGACGCTCCTATTTCAGATAGCGTGTTGGACTAAACGGCACCTTAAAGCGCATGAAATGTCCAGAAAAATGCACTATTAAACTTCTAGGGCAGAGCAAACAGAGACCCGATTAGATAATTTTATATTATGGTTAATTTAAGAATTCAGCGAAATTCTATCGCATTTGTCCAATTTAAGTCGCTCCAATTTCAGATAGCGTATTGGACTAAACGGCACCTTAAGGCGCATGAAATGGCGAGTAAAATGCACTGCGAAGCTTGTATCATAGGGCAATCAGAGACCCGTTTAGATCATTTTATATTATTGTTAATATTAGAACTCAGCGAAATTCTATCACATTTGTTCAATTTACGTCGCTCCGATTTCAGATAGCGTATTGGGCTAAGCGGCATCTCACAGCGCATGAAATGACGAGTAAAATGCAATATTAAACTTCTAGGGTAGGGCGAACAGAGACCCGATTAGATCATTTTACATTATGGTTAATATAAGAATTCAGCGAAATTCTATCACATTTGTTCAATTTACGTCGATCCTATTTCAGATAGCGTATTGGGCAAAGCGGCATCTCATAGCGCATGAAATGGCGAGTAAAATGCACTATTAAACTTCTAGGGTAGGGCAAACAGAGACCCGATTAGATGATTTTATATTATGGTTAATTTAAGAATTCAGCGAAATTCTATCACATTCGTTCAATTTACGTGGCTCCTATTTCAGATAGCGTGTTGGGCTAAGCGGCATCTCAAAGCGCATGGAATGGCGAGTAAAATGCACTATCAAACTTCTAGGGTAAGGCAAACAGCGTACCGATTACATCATTTTATACTGCGGTTAATATAAGAATTCAGCGTAATTCTATCACATTTGTTCAATTTTCGTCGCTCCTATTTCAGATAGCGTACTGGGATAGGCGGCGTCTTAAAGCGCGTGGAATGGCGAGTAAAATGCACTATTAAACTTCTATGATAGGGCAATCAGAGACCCGATCAGATCATTTTATATTTTGTTTGATATAAGAATTCTGCGAAATACTATCACATTTGTTCAATTTACGTCGCTCCTATTTCAGATAGCGTATTGGGCTAAGCGGCATCTCAAAGCGCATGAAATAGCGAGTAAAATGCACTATTAAGCTTCTATGGTAGGGTAATCAGAGACCCGATTAGATCATTTTACATTATGGTTAATTTAAGAAGTCAGCGAAATTCTATCACATTTTTTCAATTTACGTCGCTCCTATTTCAGATAGCGTATTGGGCTAGTCGGCACCTTAAAGCGCATGAAATGACGAGTAAAATGCACTATTAAACATCCATGATAGGACAATCAGAGACCGGATTAGATCATTTTAAATTATGGTTAATATAAGAATTCTGCGTAATTCTATCACATTTGTTCAATTTCTGTCGCTCCTACTTCAGATAGCGTATTGGGCTAAGCGGCATCTTAAAGCGCCTGAAATGTCGAGTAAAATGAATTACTAACCTTCTTTGATAGGGAAATCAGAGATCCGATTAGGTTATTTTAAATTATGGTTAATATAAGAATTCAGCGAAATTCTATCACATTTGTTCAGTTTACGTCGCTCCTATTTCAGATAGCGTATTGGGCTAAGCGGCACCTTAAAGCGCATCAAATGACGAGCAAAGTGCACTACTTAACTTCTCGGATAGGGCAATCAGAGACCCGATTAGGTCATCTTATATTATGATTAATATTAGAATTCAGTGTAATTCTATCACATTTGTTCCATTTACTACGCTCCTATTTCAGATAGCGTATAGGACTAAACGGCACCTTAAAGCGCATGAAATGGCAAGTAAAATGCACTATGAATCTTCTGTGATGGGGCAATCAGAGACCCGTTTAGATAAATTTTATATTATTGTTAATATAAGAATTCAGCGTGATTTCATCATATTTGTTCAATTTACGTCGCCCCTATTTCAGATAGCGTATTGGGATAGGTGGCATCTTAAAGCGCATGAAATGCCGAGTAAAATGCATTATTAAACTTCTATGATAGGCCAATCAGAGACCCGAGTAGATCGTTTTATATTATGGTTAATATAAGAATTCTGCGTAATTCTATCAGGTTCGTTCAATTTACGTAGCTCCAATTTCAGATAGCGTATTGGGCTAGCGGGCACCTTAAAGCGCATGAAATGACGAGCAAGATGCACTACCACACTTCTCGGATAGGGCTAACAGAGACCCGATTAGATCATCTTATATTATGGTTAATATAAGAATTCAGCGAAATTTTATCACATTCGTTCAATTTATGTCGCTCCTATTTCAGATAGCGTATTGGGCTAGGCGGCACCTTAAATCGCATCAAATGACGAGTAAAATGCACTACTTAACTTCTCGGATAGGGCAATCAGAGACCCGATTAGGTCATCTTATATTATGATGGATATAAGAATTCGGCGTAACACTATCACATTTGTTCAATTTACATTGCTCCTATTTCAGATAGCATATTGGTCTAGGCGGCATCTTTAAGCACGTGGAATGACGAGTACAATGCACTACTAACCTTCTATGATGGGCCAATCAGGGACCCGGTTAGATCATTTTATATTATGGCTAATATAAGAATTCCGCGAAATTCTATTACATTTGTTCAATTTACGACGCTTCTATTTCAGATAGCGTATTGGGCTAAGCGGAATCTTAAAGCGCATGAAATGACGAGTAAAATGCACTGCTATCCTTCTATGATAGGGCAATCAGAGACCCGATTAGATCATTTTCTATTACTATTAATATAAGAATTCGGCGTAATTTTTTCACATTTGTTAAATTTACGCCGCCCCTGTATCAGATAGCGTATTGGGCTAGATGGCATCTTAAAGCGCATGAAATGTCGAGTAATGTGCACTATTACACTTCCATGATAGGGCAGTCGGAGACCCGATTAGACCATTTTATATTATGGTTATTAGAAGAATTCAGCGTAATTGAACCACATTTATTCAACTTACGTCGCTCCTATATCAGGTAGCGTATTGGACAACGCAGAATCTTAAAGCGCATGAAATGACGAGTAAAATGCACTATTAAACTTCTATGATAGGGCAATCGGAGACCCGATTAGATCATTTTATATTATGGTTAATATAAGAATTCTGCGTAACTCTGTCACATTTGTTCAATTTACGTAGCTCCAAGTTCAGATTGCGGATTGGGCTAGGCGGCATCTTAAAGCGCATGAAATGTCGAGTAAAATGCACTACTAAACTTCTAGGATAGGGCAATCAGAGACCCGATTAGGTCATCTTATACTGTGGTTAATATAAGAAATCAGCGAAATTTTATCACATTTGCTCAATTTACGTCGCCCCTATTTCAGATAGCGTATTGGGCACGGTGGCATCCTTAAAGCGCATGATGTGTCGAGTAAGATGCACTCTTAAACTTCTAGGGTAGGGCAAACAGAGACCCGATTAGATCATTTTATATTATGGTTTATTTAAGAATTCAGCGAAATTCTATCACATTTGTTCAATTTACGTGGCTCCTATTTCACAAGGCGTATTGTGCTAAGGGGCTCCTTAAAGCGCATGAAATGACGAGTAAAATGCAGAATTAAACTTCTATGATAGGCCAATCAGAGACGCGAATAGATCGTATTATATTATGGTTAATATAAGAATTTTGCGTAATTCTATCACGTTCGTTCAATTTACGTAGCTCCAATTTCAGATAGCGTATTGGGCTAGCGGGCACCTTAAAGCGCACGAAATGACGAGCAAGATGCACTACGAATCTTCTCGGATAGGGCTAACAGAGACCCGATTAGGTCATCTTATATTATGGTTGATATAAGAATTCAGCGAAATTTTATCACATTTGTTCAATTTACGTCGCCCCTATTTCAGATAGTGTATTGGGATAGGTGGCATCTCAAAGCGCATGAAATGTCGAGTACAATGCACTATTAAAATTCTAGGGTAGGGTAAACAGAGACCCGATTAGATCATTTTATGTTGTGGTTAATTTAAGAATTCAGCGAAATTCTATCACATATGTTCAATTTACATCGCTCCTATTTCAAATAGCGTATTGGGCTAGACGGCACCTTAATGCGCATGAAATGACGAGCAAGATGCACTACCAAACTTCTCGGATAGGGCTAACAGAGACCCGATTAGGTCATCTTATATTATGGTTGATATAAGAATTCAGCAAAATTCTATCACATATGTTCAATTTACATCGCTCCTACTTCAGATAGCGTATTGGGCTAGGCGGCACCTTAAAGCGCATGAAATGACGAGTAACATGCACTATTAAACTTCTATGATAGGGCAATCAGAGACCCGAATAGATCGTATTATATTATGGTTAATATAAGAATTCTGCGTAATTCTATCACACTTGTTCAATTTATGTCGCTCCTATTTCAGATAGCGTATTGGGCTAGGTGGCATCTTCAAGCGCATGAAATGACGAGGAAAATGCACTATTCAACTTCTATGATAGGGCAATCATAGACCCGATTAGATCATTTTATATTATGGTTAATTTAAGAATTCAGCGAAATTCTATCACATTTGTTCAATTTACGTCGCACCTATTTCAGATAGCGTATTGGGCTAGGCGGCATCTTAAAGCGCGTGGAATGACGAGTAAAATGCACTACTAACCTTCTATGATAGGGCAATCAAAGACCCGATTAGATCATTCTATATTATGGGTAATATAAGAATTCTGCGTAATTCTTTCACATTTGTTTAATTTGTGTCGCTCCTATTTCAGATAGCGTAGTGTGCTAGGCGGCACCTTAAAGCGCATGAAATGGCAAGTAACATGCACTATTAAACTTCTATGATAGGGCAATCAGAGACCCGAATAGATCGTAATATATTATGGTTAATATAAGAATTCTGCGTAATTCTATCACATTTGTTCAATTTATGTCGCTCCTATTTCAGATAGCGTATTGGGCTAGGCGGCTCCTTAAAGCGCACGAAGTGACGAGTAAAACGCACTCCTAAACTTCTCGGATACGGCAATCATTGACCCGATTAGGTCATCTTATTTTATGGTTAATATAAGAATTCAGCGAAATTTTATCACATTTGTTCAATTTACTTCGCCCCTATTTCAGAAAGCGTATTGGGCTAGGTGGCATCTTAAAGCGCATGACATTACGAGGAAAAGGCACTATTCAACTTCTATGATAGTGCAATCATAGACCCGATTAGATCATTTTATATTATGGTTAATTTAAGAATTCAGCGAAATTTTATCACATTTGTTCAATTTACGTCGCCCCGATTTCAGATTGCGTATTGGGCTAGGTAGCATCTTAAAGCGCATGAAATGTCGAGTAAAATGTACTATTAAACTTCTAGGGTGGGGCAATCAGAGAACCGATTTGACCATTTTATGATATTGTTCATATAAGAATTCAACGTAATTTTATCACATTTGTTCTATTTATATCGCTCCAATTTCAGATAGCGTATTGGGCTAAGCGGCATCTTAAAGCGCATGAAATGTAGAGTAAAATGCACTATTATACTTCTATGATAGGGCAATTAGAGACCCGATTAGATCATATTATATTATGGTTAATATAAGAATTCTGCGTAACTCTATCACATTTGTCCAATTTACGTCGCTCCTATTTCAGATAGCGTATTGGGCTAGGCGGCACCTTAAAGCGCATGAAATGACGAGTAAAATGCACTACTAAGCTTCTACGATTGGGCAAACAGAGTGCCGATTAGACCATCTTATATTATTGCTAATTTAAGAATTCAACGTAACTCTATCACATTTGTCCAATTTACGTAGCTCCAATTTCAGATAGCGTTTTGGGCTTGACGGCACCTTAAAGCGCATGAAATGGCGAGCAAAATGCACTATTAAACTTCTATGATAGGGCAATCAGAGACCCGATTAGATCATTTTATATTATGGTTAATATAAGAATTCAGTGAAATTCTATCACATTTGTTCAATTTACGACGCTCCTATTTGAGATAGGATATTGGGCTAAGCGGCATCATAAAGCGCATGAAATGACGAGAAAAAGGAACTATTCAGCTTCTATGATGGGGTAATCAGAGAACCGAGTAGATCATATTACATTATGGTTAATATAAGAATTCTGCGTAATTCTATCACGTTTGTTCAATTTACGTCGCTCCTGTTTCAGATAGCGGATTGGGCTAAGCGGCACCTTAAAGCGCATGAAATGCCGAGCAAAATGCACTGTTAAACTTCTATGATAGGGAAATCAGAGACCCGAATAGATCGTATTATATTATGGTTAATATAAGAATTCTGCGTAATTCTATGACATTTGTTCAATTCATGTCGCTCCTATTTCAGATAGCGTATTGGGCTAGGCGGCACCTTAAAGCGCATGAAATGGCGAGTAAAATGCACTACTAATCTTCTCTGATAGGGCAATCAGAGACCCGAATTGGTCATCTTGTACTATGGTTAATATAGGAATTCTGCGAAATTTTATCACATTTACTCAATTTACGTCGCCCCTATTTCAGATAGCGTATTGGGCACGGTGGCATCCTTAAAGCGCATGATGTGTCGAGTAAGATGCACTCTTAAACTTCTAGGGTAGGGCAAACAGAGACCCGATTAGATCATTTTATATTATGGTTAATTTAAGAATTCAGCGAAATTCTATCACATTTGTTCAATTTACGTGGCTCCTATTTCACAAGGCGTATTGTGCAAAGGGGCTACTTAAAGCGCATGAAATGACGAGTAAAATGCAGTATTAAACTTCTATGATAGGCCAATCAGAGACGCGAATAGATCGTATTATATTATGGTTAATATAAGAATTTTGCGTAATTCTATCACGTTCGTTCAATTTACGTAGCTCCAATTTCAGGTAGCGTATTGGGCTAGCGGGCACCTTAAAGCGCACGAAATGACGAGCAAGATGCACTACGAAACTTCTCGGATAGGGCTAACAGAGACCCGATTAGGTCATCTTATATTATGGTTGATATAAGAATTCAGCGAAATTTTATCACATTTGTTCAATTTACGTCGCCCCTATTTCAGATAGTGTATTGGGATAGGTGGCATCTCAAAGCGCATGAAATGTCAAGTAAAATGCACTATTAAAATTCTAGGGTAGGGTAAACAGAGACCCGATTAGATCATTTTATGTTGTGGTTAATTTAAGAATTCAGCGAAATTCTATCACATATGTTCAATTTACATCGCTCCTATTTCAGATAGCGTATTGGGCTAGACGGCACCTTAAAGCGCATGACATGACGAGCAAGATGCACTACCAAACTTCTCGGATAGGGCTAACAGAGACCCGATTAGGTCATCTTATATTATGGTTGATATAAGAATTCAGCAAAATTCTATCACATATGTTCAATTTACATGGCTCCTATGTCAGATAGCGTATTGGGCTAGGCGGCACCATAAAGCGCATGAAATGACGAGTAACATGCACTATTAAACTTCTATGATAGGGCAATCAGAGACCCGAATAGATCGTATTATATTATAGTTAATATAAGAATTCTGCGTAATTCTATCACACTTGTTCAATTTATGTCGCTCCTATTTCATACAGCGTAATGGGCTAGGTGGCATCTTAAAGCGCATGAAATGACGAGGAAAATTCACTATTCAACTTCTATGATAGGGCAATCATAGACCCGATTAGAACATTTTATATTATGGTTAATTTAAGAATTCAGCGAAATTTTATCACATTTGTTCAATTTACGTCGCCCCGATTTCAGATTGCGTATTGGGCTACGTGGCATCTTAAAGCGCATGAAATGTCGAGTAAAATGCACTATTAAACTTCTAGGGTAGGGCAAACAGAGACCCGATTAGATCATTTTATATTATGGTTAATTTAAGAATTCAGCGAAATTCTATCACATTTGTTCAATTTACGTGGCTCCTATTTCACAAGGCGTATTGTGCTAATGGGCTCCTTAAAGCGCATGAAATGACGAGTAAAATGCAGTGTTAAACTTCTATGATAGGCCAATCAGAGACGCGAATAGATCGTATTATATTATGGTTAATATCAGAATTTTGCGTAATTCAATCACGTTCGTTCAATTTACGTAGCTCCAATTTCAGATAGCGTATTGGGCTAGCGGGCACCTTAAAGCGCACGAAATGACGAGCAAGATGCATTACGAAACTTCTCGGATAGGGCTAACAGAGACCCGATTAGGTCATCTTATATTATGGTTGATATAAGAATTCAGCAAAATTCTATCACATATGTTCAATTTACATCGCTCCTATTTCAGATAGCGTATTGGGCTAGGCGGCACCTTAAAGCGCATGAAATGACGAGTAACATGCACTATTAAACTTCTATGATAGGGCAATCAAAGACCCGATTAGATCATTCTATATTATGGGTAATATAAGAATTCTGCGTAATTCTTTCACATTTGTTCAATTTGTGTCGCTCCTACTTCAGATAGCGTAGTGTGCTAGGCGGCACCTTAAAGCGCATGAAATGACAAGTAACATGCACTATTAAACTTCTATGATAGGGCAATCAGAGACCCGAATAGATCGTAATATATTATGGTTGATATAAGAATTCAGCGAAATTTTATCACATTTGTTCAATTTACGTCGCCCCTATTTCAGATAGTGTATTGGGATAGGTGGCATCTCAAAGCGCATGAAATGTCGAGTAACATGCACTATTAAAATTCTAGGGTAGGGTAAGCAGAGACCCGAATAGATCATTTTATGTTGTGGTTAATTTAAGAATTCAGCGAAATTCTATCACATATGTTCAATTTACATCGCTCCTATTTCAGATAGCGTATTGGGCTAGACGGCACCTTAAAGCGCATGAAATGACGAGCAAGATGCACTACCAAACTTCTCGGATAGGGCTAACAGAGACCCGATTAGGTCATCTTATATTATGGTTGATATAAGAATTCAGCAAAATTCTATCACATATGTTCAATTTACATCGCTCCTATTTCAGATAGCGTATTGGGCTAGGCGGCACCTTAAAGCGCATGAAATGACGAGTAACATGCACTATTAAACTTCTATGATAGGGCAATCAGAGACCCGAATAGATCGTATTATATTATGGTTAATATAAGAATTCTGCGTAATTCTATCACACTTGTTCAACTTATGTCGCTCCTATTTCAGATAGCGTATTGGGCTAGGTGGCATCTTAAAGCGCATGAAATGACGAGGAAAATGCACTATTCAACTTCTATGATAAGTCAATCATAGACCCGGTTAGATCATTTTATATTATGGTTAATTTAAGAATTCAGCGAAATTTTATCACATTTGTTCAATTTACGTCGCCCCGATTTCAGATTGCGTTTTGGGCTAGGTAGCATCTTAAAGCGCATGAAATGTCGAGTAAAATGCACTATTAAACTTCTAGGGTAGGGCAATCAGAGAACCGATTTGATCATTTTATGATATTGTTCATATAAGAATTCAACGTAATTTTATCACATTTGTTCTATTTATATCGCTCCAATTTCAGATAGCGTATTGGGCTAGGCGGCATCTTAAAGCGCATGAAATGTCGAGTAAAATGTACTACTAAACTTCTAGGATAGGGCAATCAGAGACCCGATTAGGTCATCTTATATTATGGTTAATATATGAATTCAGCGTAATTCTATCACGTTTGTTCAATTTACGTATCTCCAATTTCAGATAGTGGATTCGGATAGGCGGCACCTTCAAGCGCATGAAATGACGAGTAAAATGCACTACTAACCTTCTATGGTAGGGCTATCAGAGTCCCGATTAGACCATCTTATATTATTGCTAATTTAAGAATTCATCGTAACTCTATCACATTTGTCCAATTCACGTCGCTCCCACACCAGATATCGTATTGAGCTAGGCGGCATCTTAAAGCGCATGAAGTGTCGAATAAAATGCTCTACTAACGTTCTCGGATACGGCCATCAGAGACCCAATTAGATCATTTTATATTATGGTTAATATAAGAATTCAGCGAAATTCTATCACATTTGTTCAATTTACGTCGCTCCTATTACAGATAGCGTATTGGACTGGGTGGCATCTTAAAGCGCATGAAATGTCGAGTAAAATGCACTATTAAACTGCTAGGGTAGGGCAAACAGAGACCCGATTAGATCATTTCATATATTATGGTTAATTTAAGAATTCAGCGAAACTCTATCACACTTGTTCAATTTACGTAGCTCCAATTTCAGTTAGCGCATTGGGCTAGGCGGCACCCTAAAGCGCATGGAATGACGAGTAAAATGCACTATCAAACTTCTATGATAGGGAAATCAGAGACGCGATTAGATCGTTTTATATTATTGTTAATATAAGAATTCAGCGTAATTTTATCACATTTGTTCAATTTACGTCGCTCCAACTTCAGATAGCGTATCGGGATAAGCGGCTCCTGAAAGCGCATGAAATGGCGAGCAAAATGCACTATTAAACTTCTATGATAGGGCAATCAGAGACCCGATTAGATCATTTTATATTATGGTGTAGCAGCTACGGCACTGCTACCACATCCCTGCCGTGAAAGATCGAGATATTACCCTCGCTAACTTTCTTTTCTTTAAATGCTTACGGTCTATCTTTCTTTAAAAGTGTACGAACACAGGCGCGTCGTAGAGCGGCAACGGATGACGGTTGCCGATTGCGCGACGAGTTTTTTCTGTTGTTTTCTGACCGCGCGCCGCGGTCACCATACGAGAACACGAGGCAGAACCTCTTACGACTCACCACGTGTACGACCGTGCGACGCAGACAATACCTGTTCTTATTCTGTTATATTAATTGTAAATAAATTGAGCGTGTAACGCAAATCGGAGTTATCCATTACGCACACATTCACCTCAATTATTGGTGACCCCGACGTGATCGCGACGTGATCGTGAAGTGATTGTGATCGTGATCGTGATCGTGACAAGACAATTTTTTTTTCTCTTCTCTCCATCGACTGTATTTTTTTTAAAGACTTCCGTGAACTTTTCATACAACAGTGTAATTCGTGCAGAACTGCTAAAAGTGTAAGTGATCTCTCCGCTGAAGCAGCAATACAGCCATGAACGCGGATATCCCTGCCAACGCCTCCACGAGCAGAGCGTCGATAGAAAGAGTCGCCGTTCGTATACCGGATTTTTGTCCTAGCGATCCGGAAATGTGGTTCAGCATGGTGGAAAGGAGTTTCGAGGTATCCGGAGTGATCACCGACAGCACCAGGTTCGGGTATATCCTGAGTGCCCTGGATCCACGTTACGCCACAGAGGTTCGAGACATAATAATGAACCCGCCAGCGACCGGTCAGTATGAAAAACTAAAAACCGAGCTGATCCGACGTTTGAGCGTGTCTCAAGAGCAGAAGACGCGACGCCTCCTGGAGCATGAGGAAATCGGCGATCGGAAACCTTCGCAATTTTTGAGGCATCTGCGCAGCCTAGCCGGGACGCAAGTATCAGACGCCTTATTGCGAACCCTTTGGCTAGGGAGGTTACCGACGAGCACGCAGGTAATTTTAGCCACGCAGAAGGACACGGAACTGGACAAAGTGGCCGAGCTGGCGGACGCTATCACCGATACCAGGCCTCATCGCCATCAAATTGCCGAAGCGTCACCCCCGGCGCCGCAGGAAATCGACGCAGGTAGGTCCCTCGAGGCTTTATTGCAATTGAAAATGTCGCAGCTCGCTCTGTCGCTACGAGAAGAAATAGCGGCGCTTCGTCAAGAAATGACGAGCGATCGTACCTCGCGGAGAGATAGGGAGCCTCGATCCCGTTCACGTCCTCGGAGCCGTACCGGATCTCGATCGAGGAAGCGCACACATGGCAAGGATGGAATTTGCTGGTACCACTGGAGTTTCGGTACCGACGCAAGGGACTGCATTAAGCCGTGCACCTTCCAGGCGGGAAACATTCCGGGCTGTCGTTAACGACGGCTAGCGACCCCAGCCCGACTTTACGCCGTCTCTTCGTCATCGATCACGACACGAAGACGCAATTTTTGGTCGACACAGGCGCCGACCTCTGTGTCTTTCCACGAGCAATGATCCGAGGACGGCGCGAAAAATCATCCTACGAGCTTTCCGCAGCAAATTGCACCACCATCGCAACGTACGGGACTACGACTTTAACTCTCAATTTAGGGTTACGTCGGGTTTTCACATGGAGATTCGTAATCGCCGACGTCTCCAGGCCCATAATCGGGGTCGATTTCCTCGCTCACTTCGGACTAATAGTAGACGTTCGCAATCGCCGTCTCTTAGATCAAGTGACGTCTCTCTCGACACGAGGAATGCCTGCCCGCGAAGCCGTCCCGAGCATCAAAACAGTCTTCGGGGAATCCGCTTACCATTTTCTACTCCAGCGATTTCCCGAAATTACGAAACCGGAAGGAACACCTTCCGAACCAAAACACAGCACGATGCACCACATTCGTACTGCACCAGGTCCACCGGTTACCTGCAAACCACGGCGTCTTGCACCAGGTAGGCTACAGGCAGCCAAAAAGGAATTTGAAACCATGTCGCGATTCGGAACAACCCGACCGTCGGAGAGTAGCTGGTCGTCACCTTTGCACATGGTACCCAAAAAAGGAAGTGACGAATGGAGACCATGTGGCGATTATTGTGCTCTCAACGCCAGGACCTTGCCGGACCGATATCCCGTCAGGCATATTGAAGATTTTGCACAAACTTTGCGGGGTAAGAAAATTTTTTCTACCATTGATCTCGTTCGAGCTTACAACCAAATCCCCGTTGCACCCGAAGATATTCCGAAGACAGCTATTACCACTCCTTTCGGATTATTCGAATTTCCGTTCATGTCGTTTGGGTTACGCAACGCGGCTCAAACCTTTCAGCGCTTTATCGATGAAGCGTTGCGAGGTTTGAACTTTTGTTTCGCATACATTGACGACATACTGGTGGCTTCAACATCCGAAGAGGAACACCTTCAACACCTCAAGATAGTTTTTGAACGGCTAAAACAATACGGTATAGTGATAAATACTGCAAAATGTGTCTTCGGAAGGACGGAGTTAAAATTTTTAGGCTACCTGGTGTCGGAATCAGGCACCCGACCATCCACCGAAAAGGTTGAGGCCATTTTAAAGTATCCACGGCCGACCACAGCGAAACAATTACGGCAGTTTTTAGGTATGGTAAATTTTTATAGACGTTTCATACCTAAAGCCGCACAGGTACATGCACCTCTGAACGACATGCTGGCGGACAATATAAAAGGCAGCGCACCTGTAAATTGGACACCAGACGCCACCGCAGCATTTGAAGACTCTAAAAAGGTGTTAGTAGAGGCTACTCTACTAACACACCCTGAAATCGACGCACCATTGCCCATCATATGCGACGCCTCGAATTCTGCTGTTGGCGCCGCGCTTCAACAACGCATAGGTGATAATTGGGAACCACTGGGTTTCTTTTAAAAAAAACTCAGCTCAACGGAACAGAAATACGCTACATACGACAGAGAATTACTCGCTATCTACCTCGCAGTCAAATATTTCCGTCATATGATCGAGGGAAGAACTTTCACTATCTTCACAGACCACAAACCAATCATTTACGCTTTCCAACAGAAACCAGAAAAATTCACCCCAAGACAATTTCGATATCTCAGCTTCATTAGTGAATTCTCAACGGACATCCGCCACGTAGCAGGTCGAGATAACGTTGTCGCCGATGCGTTGTCAAGAGTGGACGAAATCGAAGAGACTTTGGATTTTGAAAGGCTGGCCAAATCGCAAGAAGAAGATGAGGAATTACTGACGTACTTACAAGGCAACACCGGTTTGAATTTAAAACGCATATCCATTCCGGGAAGTACACAACAAATTTACTGCGACATATCTACAGACACCGTTCGCCCTTTCCTCACAAAATCGTTTCGTCAAACTGCATTCAACGCACTACACAAAATATCGCATCCAGGAATCAACGCCACTGTCAAACTGATCACGCAAAGGTACGTTTGGCCATCGATCAAAACAGACTGCAGAAGATGGGCCCGGAACTGTATCCAATGTCAACGCTCCAAGATCACCAGGCACGTATCAGCACCCCTCGGTTCTTTTTCGCGACCATCGGCGAGGTTCGAACATGTTCATTTGGACATTGTCATCCTACCTGTCTCCGAAGGATACAGATATTGCCTTACCTGCGTGGATCGCTTTACGCGCTGGCCTGAGGCAATACCTCTCCGCGACCAGGAAGCAGCCACAGTAGCTCGAGCCTTTTATGAGGGGTGGATTGTTCGGTTTGGAACGCCACTAAGGATCACCACGGACCAAGGTAGACAATTTGAGTCCAATCTTTTTAAACAATTAAGCTTGTTAACAGGTAGCAGACATCTAAGAACTACGGCATATCACCCGGCGGCTAATGGGATGGTGGAAAGGTTCCACCGTCAGTTAAAGGCAGCCATACGTTGCCATGAAAATCAACGTTGGACAGAGATTCTTCCCACCACGTTGCTGGGTATTCGTTCAGCCTGGAGGGAAGATTTAAAAGCAACGACAGCAGAGTTGGTGTACGGCGAACCATTGCGACTTCCTGGAGAATTCCTGTCTCCGCGTCCAGGTGAAGCTGACACTGACGCAACTTCATTTGTAAAAGAACTGCGACAACATTTCCAGGACCTGAGCCCAGCCGCAGGTTCTCACCATGGGTCACGGCGGACCTTCGTGTACAAAGACCTTGCCAGTTCCGAGCATGTTTTCGTACGACACGACGCATCGAAAGGCATTCTACAACAACCTTATGATGGACCATATCGTGTCATTAGCCGCGGACATAAAACCTTTCTAATAGACCGTCAAGGAAAACATGTCACAATTTCAATCGAGAGGTTAAAACCCGCGTATATTGTAAGTGATCATTTAACACATAAAAATTGTAATAATTCCGACACAGAACCAAATGTATCTCGCGATATTGTAACACCACAATTTACCACCCGCGCAGGTAGGCGAGTACGATTTCTCGACAGATTTCAAGCTGGATTTTCGTGATTAGGTAAATCACTGGCAGGGGGGTGATGTAGCAGCTACGGCACTGCTACCACATCCCTGCCGTGAAAGATCGTGATATTACCCTCGCTAACTTTCTTTTCTTTAAATGCTTACGGTCTATCTTTCTTTAAAAGTGTACGAACACAGGCGCGTCGTAGACCGGCAACGGACGACGGTTGCCGATTGCGCGACGAGTTTTTTCTGTTGTTTTCTGACCGCGCGCCGCGGTCACCATACGAGAACACGAGGCAGAACCTCTTACGACTCACCACGTGTACGACCGTGCGACGCAGACAATACCTGTTCTTATTCTGTTATATTAATTGTAAATAAATTGAGCGTGTAACGCAAATCGGAGTTATCCATTACGCACACATTCACCTCAATGGTTAGTATAAGAATTCAGTGAAATTCTATCACATTTGTTCAATTTACGACGCTCCTATTTCAGATAGCATATTTGGCTAAGCGGCATCATAAAGCGCATGAAATGACGAGAAAAAGGAACGGTTCAGCTTCTATGATAGGGTAATCAGAGACCCGATTAGATCATTTTATATGATGGTTAATTTAAGAATTAAGCGAAACTTTATCACACTTGTTCAATTTACGTAGCTCCAATTTCAGTTAGCGTATTGGGCTAGGCGGCCCCTTAAAGCGCATGGAATGACGAGTACAATGCACTATCAAACTTCTATGATAGGGAAATCAGAGACCCGATTAGATCATTTTATATTATGGGTAATATAATAATTCTGCGTAATTCGATCACATTTGTTCAATTTACGTCGCTCGTATTTCAGATAGCGTACTGTGCTAAGCGGCATCTTAGAGCGCATGAAATGTCGACTAAAATGCACTACTAAACTTCTAGGATAGGGCAATCAGAGACCCGATTAGGTCATCTTATATTATGATTAATATAAGAATGCAGCGTAATTCTATCGCGGTTGTTCAATTAACGTCGCTCCTATTTCAGATAGCGTAATGGGATATGCGGCATCTTAAAGCGCATGGACTGACGAGTAAAATGTACTATTAGAATTCTATGATAGGGCAATCAGAGACCAGATTAGATCATTCTATATTATGGTTAATATGGGAATTCTGCGTAATTCTCTCACATTTGTTCAATTTACGTCGCTCCTATTTCAGATAGCGTATTGGGCTAAGCGGCATCTTAGAGCGAATGAAATGACGAGTAAAATGCGCTATTAACCTTCTCGGATAGGGCAATCAGAAACCCGATTAGGTCACCTTATATTATGATTAATATAAGAATTCAGCGTAATTCTATCTCACATGTTCAATTTACGTAGCTCCAATTTCAGATAGCGTATTGGGCTTGACGGCACCTTAAAGCGCATGAAATGGCGAGCAAAATGCACTGTTAAACTTCTATGATAGGGCAATCAGAGACCCGATTAGATCATTTTATATTATGGTTAATACAAGAATTCTGCGTAGTTCTATCACATTTGTTCAATTTACGATGCCCCTATTTCAGATAGCGTATTGGGCTAAGCAGCAACTTAAAGCGCATGAAATGGCGAGTAAAATGCACTATTAAACTTCGATGACAGGGCAATCAGAGACCCGAATAGATCGTATTATCTTATGGTTAATATAAGAATTCTGCGTAATTCTATCACATTTGTTGAATTTATGTCGCTCCTACTTCAGGTAGCGTATTGGGCTAAGCGGCATCTTAAAGCGCATGAAATGTCGACTAAAATGCACTACTAAACTTCTAGGATAGGGCAATCAGAGACCCGATAAGGTCATCTTATGTTTTGATTAATATAAGAATTCTGCGTAATTCTATCACCTTTGTTCAATTTACGTAGCTCCAATTTCAGATAGCGTATTGGGCTAGTCGGCATCTTAAAGCGCATGAAATGTCGGGTAAAATGCACTATTAAACTTCTTGGGTAGGGCAAACATGGACCCGATTAGATCATTTTATATTATGGTTAATTTAAGAATTCAGCGAAACTCTATCACACTTGTTCAATTTACGTAGCTCCAATTTCAGTTAGCGTATTGGGCTATGCGGCACCTTAAAGCGCATGGAATGACGAGTAAAACGCACTATCAATCTTCTATGATAGGGAAATCAGAGACGCGATTAGATCATTTTATATTATTGTTAATATAAGAATTCAGCGTAATTTTATCACATTTGTTCAATTCACGTCGCTCCAACTTCAGATAGCGTATCGGGATAAGCGGCACCTAAAAGCGCATGAAATGGCGAGCAAAATGCACTATTAAACTTCTATGATAGGGCAATCAGAGACCCGATTAGATCATTTTAAGTTATGGTTAATATAAGAATTCTGCGTAGTTCTATCACATTTGTTCAATTTACGTCGCTCCTATTTCAGATAGCGCCTTGGGATATGCGGCACCGTAAATCGCATGAAATGACGAGTAAAATGCACTATCAAGCTTCTATGATAGGGCAATCAGAGAACCGAATAGATCATATTATATTATGGTTAATATAAGAATGCTGCGTAATTCTATCACATTTGTTTAATTAACGTCGCTCATACTACAGATAGCGTATTGGGCTAAGTGGCATCTTAAAGCGCTTGAAATGTCGAGTAAAATGCACTATTAATCTTCTAGGGTAGGCCAAAGAGAGAGCCGATTAGATCGTTTTATATTACGGTTAATATAAGAATTCTGCGGAATTCTATCCCATTTGTTCAATTTAAGTAGCTGCTATTTCAGATAGTATATTGGTCTAGGCGGCATCTTAAAGCGCGTGGAATGACGAGTAACATGCACTGCTAACCTTCTATGATAGGGCAATGAGAGAACCGATTAGACCATTTTATATTATGGTTAATATAAGAATTCAGCATAATTGTATCACATTTGTTCAATTTACGTCGCTCCTATTTCAGATAGCGTATTGGGCTTGGCGGCACCTTAAAGCGCATGAAATGTCGAGTAAAATGCACTATTAAACTTCTAGGGTAAGGCAAACAGAGACCCGATAACATCATTTTATATTATGGTTAATTTAACAATTCAGCGTAATTCTATCACATTTGTTCAGCTTACGTCGCTCCTATTTCAGATACCGTATTGGGCTAGGCGGCACCTTAAAGCGCATGAAATGAGGAGTAAAATGCCCTATTAAACTTCTATGATAGGGCAATCAGAGACCCGAATAGATCATATTATATTATGGTTAATATAAGAATTCTGCGTAATTCTATCACATTTGTTCAATTTACGTAGCTCCTATTTCGGATAGTATATTGGTTTAGGCGGCATCTTAAAGCGCATGGAATGACGAGTAAAGTGCACTACTAACCTTCTATGATAGGGCAATCAGAGACCCGATTAGATCATTTTATATTATGGTTAATATAAGAATTCAGCATAATTGTATCACATTTGTTCAATTTACGTCGCTCCTACTTCAGATAGCGTATTGGGCTTGGCGGCACCTTAAAGCGCATGAAATGTCGAGTAAAATGCACTATCAAGCTTCTATGATAGGGAAATCAAAGCCCCGAATAGATCATATTATATTATGGTTAATATAAGAATGCTGCGTAATTCTATCACATTTGTTTAATTAACGTCGCTCCTACTTCAGATAGCGTATTGGGCTAAGCGGCATCTTAAAGCGCATGAAATGTCGAGTAAAATGCACTATTATACTTCTATGATAGGGCAATTAGAGACCCGATTAGATCATTTTATATTACGGTTAATATAAGAATTCTGCTTAATTCTATCACATTTATCCAATTTACTTCGCTCCTATTTCAGATAGGGTATTGGGCTAGGCGGAAGATTAAAGCGCATGAAATGACCAGTAAAATGCACAATTAAACTTCTATGATAGGGCATTCAGAGACCCGAATAGATCATATTATATTATGGTTAATATAAGAATTCTGCGTAACTCTATCACATTTGTCCGATTTACGTCGCTCCTATTTCAGATAGCGTATTGGGCTAGGCGGCACCTTAAAGCGCATTAAATGACGAGTAAAATGCACTACTGAACTACTAGGATAGGGCAATCAGAGACCCGATTAGATCATTTTATATTATTGTTAATATAAGAATTCAGCGTAATTCTATCACATTTGTTCAATTTTCGTCGCTACTATTTCAGATAGCGTATTGGGATAGGCGGCATCTTAAAGCGCATGGAATGACGAGTCAAATGCCCTATTAAACTTCTATGATAGGGCGATCAGAGACCCGATTAGATCATTCTATATTATGGTTAATATAAGAATTCTGCGTAATTCTATCACATTTGTTCAAATTATGTCGCTCCTATTTTACATAGCGTATTGGGCTGGGCGGCACCTTAAAGCGCATGGGATGACGAGTAAAGTGCACTATTAAACTTCTATGATAGGGCAATCAGAGACCCGAATATATCATATTATATTATTGTTAATATAAGAATTCTGCGTAATTCTATCACGTTTGTTCAATTTACGTAGCTCCAATTTCAGATAGCGTATTGGCCTATGCGACATGTTATGGCACATGAAATGTCAAGCAAAATGCACTACCAAACTTCTCGGATAGGGCAATCAGAGACCCGATTTGGTCATCTTATATTATGATTAATATAAGGACTCAGCGTAATTCTATCACATTTGTTCAATTTTCGTCGCTACTATTTCAGATAGCGTATTGGGATAGGCGGCATCTTAAAGCGCATGGAATGACGAGTCAAATG
Organism: Macropis europaea; assembly: GCA_916610135.2. NCBI lineage: Eukaryota > Metazoa > Arthropoda > Insecta > Hymenoptera > Melittidae > Macropis > Macropis europaea. Next base: position 1,700,609 of record CAKAJE020001202.1, on the reverse strand, counting down.
CACTATTAAACTTCTATGATACGGCAATCAGAGACCCGATTAGATCATTTTATATTATGGTTAATATAAGAATTCAGCGAAATTCTATCACATTTGTTCAATTTACGTCGCTCCTATTTCAGATAGCGTATTGGGCTAAGCGGCATCTTAAAGCGCATGAAATGCCGAGTAAAATGCACTACTGAACTTCTAGGATAGGGCAATCAGAGACCCGATTAGATCATTTTATATTATTGTTAATATAAGAATTCAGCGTAATATTGTCACATTTTTTCAATTTACGTCGCCCCTATTTCAGATAGCGTACTGGGCTATTTAGCATCTTAAAGCGCATGGAATGACCAGTAAAATTCACTATTAAGCTTCTATGATAGGGCAATCAGAGACCCGTATAGATCATTTTATATTATGGTTAATATAAGAATGCTGCGTAATTCTATCACATTTGTTCAATTTACGTCGCTCCTATTTCAGATAGCGTATTGGGCTAGGCAGCATCTTAAAGCACGTGGAATGACGAGTAAAATGCACTTCACTAACCTTCTATGATAGTGCAATCAGAGACCCCATTAAATCATTTTATATTATAGTTAATATAAGAATTCTGCGTAATTCTATCACATTTGTTCAACTTACGTAGCTCCAATTTCAGATAGCGCATTGGGCTAGGCGGCACCTTAAAGCGCATGGCATGACGAGTAAACTGCACTACAAACCTTCTATTATAGGGCATTCAGAGACCCGATTAGATGATTTTATATTATGGTTAGTTTAAGAATTGAGCGAAACTCTATCACACTTGTTCAACTTACGTAGCTCCAATTTCAGATAGCTTATTAAACTAAGCGGCATCTTAAAGCGCATGAGATGTCGAGTAAAATGCACTACAACACTTCGAGGATAGGGCAATCAGAGACCCGATTAGATCATCTTATATTATGGTTATTATAAGAATTCGTCGTAACTCTATCACATTTGTCCAATTTACGTAGCTCCAATTTCAGATAGTGTATTGATATAGGCGACCCCTTAAAGCGCATGTAATGACGAGTAAAATGCAGTATTAAACTTCTATGATAGGGCAATCAGAGACCCGAATAGATTATATTATATTATGGTTAATATAAGTATTCTGCGTAATTCTATCACATTCGTTCAATTTACGTCGCTCCAACTTAAGATAGCGTATCGGGATAAGCGGCACCTTAAAGCGCATGAAATGCCGAGCAAAATGCACTATTAAACTTCTATGATACAGCAATCAGAGACCCGAATAGATCATATTATATTATGGCTAATATAAGAATTCTGCGTAATTCTATCACGTTTGTTCAATTTATGTCGCTCCCACTTCAGATACCGTATTGGGCTAGGTGGCATCTTAAAGCGCATGAAATGTCGAGTAAAATGCACTACTAACCTTCTATGATAGGGCAATCAGAGACACGATTAGATCATTTTATATTATGTTTAATATAAGAATTCAGCGAAATTCTATCACATTTGCTCAATTTACGTCGCTCCTATTTCAGATAGCGTATTGAGCTAGGTTGCATCATAAAGCGCATGAAATGTCGAGTAAAATGCACTATTAAAATTCTAGGGTAGACCAACAGCGAGCCGATTAGATCATTTTATATTATGGTTAATTTAAGAATTCTGCGTAATTCGATCACATTTGTTCAATTTACGTCGCTCCTATTTCAGATAGCGTATTGTGCTAAGCGGCACCTTAAAGCGCATGAAATGTCGAGTAAAATGCACTATTAAACTTCTATGATAGGGCAATCAGAGACCCGATTAGATTATTTTATATAATGGTTAATTTAAGATTTCAGCGATACTGTATCACACTTGTTCAATTTACGTAGCTCCAATTTCAGATAGCGTATTGGGCTAGGCGGCATCTTAAAGCGCTTGAAATGTCGAGTAAAATGCACTATTAAGCTTCTAGGTTAAGGCAATCAGAGACCCGATTAGATCATTTTATATTATGGCTAATATAAGAATTCTGCGTAATTCGATCACATTTGTTCAATTTACGTCGCTCCTATTTCAGATAGCGTATTGTGCTACGCGGCACCTTAAAGCGCATGAAATGTCGAGTAAAACGCACTACTAAACTTCGAGGCTAGGGCAATCAGAGACCCGATTAGGTCATCTTATATTATGATTAATATAAGAATTCAGCGTAATTCTATCACATTTGTTCAATTTACGTCGCTCCTATTTCAGATAGCGTACTGGGATAGGCGGCATCTTAAAGCGCATGGAATGACGAGTCAAATGCACTATTAAACTTCTATGATACGGCAATCAGAGACCCGATTAGATCATTCTATATTATGGTTAATATAAGAATTCTGCGTAATTCAATCACATTTGTTCAATTTACGTCGCTCCTATTTCAGATAGCGTATTGGGCTAAGCGGCATCTTAAAGCGCATGAAATGCCGAGTAAAATACACTACTGAACTTCTAGGATAGGGCAATCAGAGACCCGATTAGATCATTTTATATTATTGTTAATATAAGAATTCAGCGTAATATTGTCACATTTTTTCAATTTACGTCGCCCCTATTTCAGATAGCGTACTGGGCTATTTAGCATCTTAAAGCGCATGGAATGACCAGTAAAATTCACTATTAAGCTTCTATGATAGGGCAATCAGAGACCCGTATAGATCATTTTATATTATGGTTAATATAAGAATGCTGCGTAATTCTATCACATTTGTTCAATTTACGTCGCTCCTATTTCAGATAGCGTATTGGGCTAGGCAGCATCTTAAAGCACGTGGAATGACGAGTAAAATGCACTTCACTAACCTTCTATGATAGTGCAATCAGAGACCCCATTAGATCATTTTATATTATGGTTAATATAAGAATTCTGCGTAATTCCATCACATTTGTTCAACTTACGTAGCTCCAATTTCAGATAGCGCATTGGGCTAGGCGGCACCTTAAAGCGCATGGCATGACGAGTAAACTGCACTACAAACCTTCTATTATAGGGCATTCAGAGACCCGATTAGATGATTTTATATTATGGTTAGTTTAAGAATTGAGCGAAACTCTATCACACTTGTTCAACTTACGTAGCTCCAATTTCAGATAGCTTATTAAACTAAGCGGCATCTTAAAGCGCATGAGATGTCGAGTAAAATGCACTACAACACTTCGAGGATAGGGCAATCAGAGACCCGATTAGATCATCTTATATTATGGTTATTATAAGAATTCGTCGTAACTCTATCACATTTGTCCAATTTACGTAGCTCCAATTTCAGATAGTGTATTGATATAGGCGACCCCTTAAAGCGCATGTAATGACGAGTAAAATGCAGTATTAAACTTCTATGATAGGGCAATCAGAGACCCGAATAGATTATATTATATTATGGTTAATATAAGAATTCTGCGTAATTCTATCACATTCGTTCAATTTACGTCGCTCCAACTTAAGATAGCGTATCGGGATAAGCGGCACCTTAAAGCGCATGAAATGCCGAGCAAAATGCACTATTAAACTTCTATGATACAGCAATCAGAGACCCGAATAGATCATATTATATTATGGCTAATATAAGAATTCTGCGTAATTCTATCACGTTTGTTCAATTTATGTCGCTCCCACTTCAGATACTGTATTGGGCTAGGTGGCATCTTAAAGCGCATGAAATGTCGAGTAAAATGCACTACTAACCTTCTATGATAGGGCAATCAGAGACCCGATTAGATCATTTTATATTATGTTTAATATAAGAATTCAGCGAAATTCTATCACATTTGCTCAATTTACGTCGCTCCTATTTCAGATAGCGTATTGGGCTAGGTTGCATCATAAAGCGCATGAAATGTCGAGTAAAATGCACTATTAAAATTCTAGGGTGGACCAACAGCGAGCCGATTAGATCATTTTATATTATGGTTAATTTAAGAATTCTGCGTAATTCGATCACATTTGTTCAATTTACGTCGCTCCTATTTCAGATAGCGTATTGTGCTAAGCGGCACCTTAAAGCGCATGAAATTGTCGAGTAAAATGCACTATTAAACTTCTACGATAGGGCAATCAGAGACCCGATTAGATTATTTTATATAATGGTTAATTTAAGATTTCAGCGATACTGTATCACACTTGTTCAAATTACGTAGCTCCAATTTCAGATAGCGTATTGGGCTAGGCGGCATCTTAAAGCGCTTGAAATGTCGAGTAAAATGCACTATTAAGCTTCTAGGTTAAGGCAATCAGAGACCCGATTAGATCATTTTATATTATGGCTAATATAAGAATTCTGCGTAACTCTATCACATTTATTCAATTTACGCTGCTCCAATTTCAGATAGCGTATTGGGCTAAGCGGCATCTTAAAGCGCATGGAATGTCGTGTAAAATGCACTATTAAACTTATATGATAGCTCAATCAGAGTCCCGATTAGATCATTTTATATTATGGTTAATATAAGAATTCAGCGGGATTCTATCACATTTGTTCAATTTACGTCGCTCCTATTTCAGATAGCGTATTGGGCTAAGCGGCACCCTAAAGCGCATGAAATGACGAGTAAAATGCACTACTAAACTTCTTTGATAGGGCAATCAGAGAACCGATTAGATCATTTTACGTTATGGTTAATATAAGAATTCTGCGTAACTCTATCACATTTATTCAATTTACGCAGCTCCAATTTCAGATAGCGTATTGTGCTAGGCGGCACCTTAAAGCGCATGAAATGACGAGTAAAATGCACTACTAAGTTTCTAGGATAGGACTATCAGAGGCCCGATTAGGTCATCTTATATTATGATTAATATAAGAATTTAGCGTAATTCTATCACATTTGTTCAATTTACGTCGTCCCTATTTCAGATAGCGTATTGGGGTAAGCGGCACCTTAAAGGGCATGAAATGACGAGTAAAATGCACTATTAAACTTCTATGATAGGGCAATCAGTGACCCGAATAGATCGTATTATATTATGGTTAATATAAGAATTCTGCGTAATTCTATCACGTTTGTTCAATTTACGTAGCATCAATTTCAGATAGCGTATTGGGCTAGGCGGCATCTTAAAGCGCATGAAATGTTGAGTAAAATGCACTACTAAACTTCTTGGATAGGGCAATCAGAGACCCGATTAGATCATTTTATATTTTGGTTAATATAAGAATTCTGCGAAATTCTATCACATTTGTTCAATTTACGTAGTTCCTATTTCAGGTAGCGTATTGGGCTAAGCGGCACCTTACGGCGCATGAAATGACGAGTGAAGTGCACTATTAAACTTCTATGATAGGGCAATCAGAGACCCGATCAGGTCATCTTGTATTATGATTAATATAAGGATGCTTCGTAATTCTATCACATTTGTTCAATTTACGTCGCTCCTATTTCAGATAGCGTATTGGGCTAAGCAGAATCTTAAAGGGCGTGAGATGCCGATTGAAATGCACCACTAAACTTCAGTGATACGGTAATCAGAGACCCCATTATATCATTTTATATTATGGTTAATATAAGAATTCAGCGAAATTCTTTCACATTTGTTCAATTTACGTCGCTTCTATTTCAGATAGCGTATTGGGCGAAGTGGCACCTTGAAGCGCATGAAATGACGAGTCAAATGCACTACTAAACTTCTATGATAGGGCAATCAGAGCCCCGTTTAGATCATTTATATTATTGTTAATATAAGAATGCAGCGTAATTTGATCACTTTTGTTGAATTTACGTCGCCCCTATTTCAGATAGCGTATTGGGCTAGGTGGCATCTTAAAGCGCATGAAATGTCGAGTAAAATGCACTATTAAACTTCTAGGGTAGGGCAAACAGACACCCGCTTATTTCATTTTATATTATGGTTAATTTAAGAATTCAGCGAAATTCTATCACATTTGTTCAATTTACGTGGCTCCAGTTTCAGATAGCGTATTGGGCTAAGCGGCATCTCAAAGCGCATGAAATTGCGAGAAAAATGCACTATTAAACTTTTAGGGTAAAGCAAACAGAGACCCGATTAGATCATTTTATATTACTGTTAATATAAGGATGCAGCGTAATTCTATCACATTTGTTCAATTTACGTCGCTCCTATTTCAGATAGTGTACTGGGCTAGGCGGCATCTCAAAGCGCATGAAATGGCGAGTAAAATGCACTACTAAACTTCTATGATTGGGTAATCAGAGACCCGTTTAGATCATTTTATATTATTGTTAATATAAGAATTATGCGTAATTTTATCACATTTGTCCAATTTACGTAGCCCCTATTTCAGATAGGGTACTGGGCTATGTAGCATCTTAAAGCGCATGAAATTTCGAGTAAAATGCACTATTAAACTTCTAGGGTAGGGCAAACAGAGACCCGATTAGATCATCTTATATTATGGTTAATTTAAGGATTCTGCGTAATTCTATCACATTAGTTCAATTTACGGCGCTCCTATTTCAGATAGTATATTAGGCTAGGCGGCATCTTAAAGCGCGTGGAATGTGGAGTAAATGCACTACTAACCTTCTATGACAGGGCAATCAGTCACCCGAATAGATCATATTATATTATGGTTAATATAAGAATTCTGCGTAATTCTACCACGTTGGTTCAATTTACGTCGCCCCTATTTCAAATACCGTATTGGGCTAGGTTGCATCTTAAAGCGCATGAAATGTCGAGTAAATTGCACTATTAAAATTCTAGGGTAGGGCAAACAGAGACCCGTTTAGATAATTTTATATTATGGTTAATTTAAGAATTCATCGAAGCTCTATCACACTTGTTCAATTTGCGTAACTCCAATTTCGTATAGCGTATTGGGCTAGGCGGCACCTTCAAGCGCATGAAATGACGAGTAAAATGCACTGTTCAACTTCTATGATACGGCAACCAGAGACCCGATTAGATCATTTTAAATTATTGTAAATACAACAATTCTGCGTAATTCTATCACATTTGTTCAATTTACGTCGCTCCTATTTCAGATTGCGTAATGGGCGAGGCGGTATCTTAAAGCGGGTGGAATGACGAGTAAAATGCACTACTAACCTTCTATGATAGGGCAGTCACAGACCCGATTAGATCATTTTATATTATTGTTAATATAAGAATCCAACGTAATTTTATCACATTTGTTCAATTTTCGTCGCTCCTATTTCAGATAGCGTATTGGGCTAAGCGGCATCTTAAAGCGCATGAAAGGTCGAGTAAAATGCACTACTAATCTTCTAGGATTGGGCAATCAGAGACCCGATTAGATCATATTATATTATGATTAATATAAGAATTCAGTGTAATTTTATCACATTTGTTCAGTTTACGTCGCCCGTATTTCAGATAGCGTATTGAGCTAAGCGGCATCTTAAAGCGCATGAAATTTCGAGTAAAATGCACTACTAAACTTCCAGGATAGGGCAATCAGAGACCCGATTAGATCATCTTATATTATGGTTAATATAAGAATTTAGCGTAATTCTATCACATTTGTTCAATTTACGTCGCTCCTATTACAGATGGCGTATTGGTCTAAGCGGCATCTTAAAGCGCATGAAATGTCGAGTAAAATGCGCTACTAAACTTCTAGGATAGGGCAATCAGAGACCCGATTAGATCATCTTATATTATGATTCACATAAGAATTCAGTGTCATTCTATCACATTTGTTCAATTTACGTCGCTCCTATTTCAGATAGCGTATTGGGCTAGCCGGCATCTTAATGTGCGTGGAATGACAAGTAAAATACACTACTAATCGTCTATGATAGGGCAATCGCAGACCCGATTAGATCATTTTATATTATGGTTAATATAAGAATTCAGCGAAATTTTATCACGTTTGTTCAATTTACGTCGCCCCTATTTCTGATAGCGTATTGGGTTAGGTGGCGTCTTAAAGCGCATGACATGTCGAGTAAAATGGACTGTTAAACTTCTAGGATAGGGCAAACAGAGACCCGATTAGATCATTTCAGATTATGGTTAATTTAAGAATTCAGCGAAATTCTATCACAGTTGTTCAATTCACGTCGCTCCTATTTCAGATAGCGCATTGGACTGAGCGGCACCTTAAAGCGCATGAAATGATGAGTAAAATGCACTATTAAACTTCTATGATAGGGCAATCAGTGACCCGAATAGATCGTATTATATTATGGTTAATATAATAATTCTGCGTAATTCTATCACGTTTGTTCAATTTATGTCGCTCCTATTTCAGATAGCGTATTGGGCTAGATGGCATCTTAAAGTGCGTGGAATGACGAGTAAAATGCACTACTAAACTTCTAGGATAGGGCAATCGGAGACCCGATTAGATCATTTTATATTATTCTTAATATAAGAATTCGGCGTCATTTTATCACAGTTGTTCAATTTACGTCGTCCCTATTTCAGATAGCGTATTGGGGTAAGCGGCACCTTAAAGGGCATGAAATGACGAGTAAAATGCACTATTAAACTTCTATGATAGGGCAATCAGTGACCCGAATAGATCGTATTATATTATGGTTAATATAAGAATTCTGCGTAATTCTATCACGTTTGTTCAATTTACGTAGCACCAATTTCAGATAGCGTATTCGGCTAGGCGGCATCTTAAAGCGCATGAAATGTTGAGTAAAATGCACTACTAAACTTCTTGGATAGGGCAATCAGAGACCCGATTAGATCATTTTATATTTTGGTTAATATAAGAATTCTGCGAAATTCTATCACATTTGTTCAATTTACGTAGTTCCTATTTCAGGTAGCGTATTGGGCTAAGCGGCACCTTACGGCGCATGAAATGACGAGTGAAGTGCACTATTAAACTTCTATGATAGGGCAATCAGAGACCCGATCAGGTCATCTTGTATTATGATTAATATAAGGATGCTTCGTAATTCTATCACATTTGTTCAATTTACGTCGCTCCTATTTCAGATAGCGTATTGGGCTAAGCAGAATCTTAAAGGGCATGAGATGCCGATTGAAATGCACCACTAAACTTCAGTGATACGGTAATCAGAGACCCCATTATATCATTTTATATTATGGTTAATATAAGAATTCAGCGAAATTCTTTCACATTTGTTCAATTTACGTCGCTTCTATTTCAGATAGCGTATTGGGCGAAGTGGCACCTTGAAGCGCATGAAATGACGAGTCAAATGCACTACTAAACTTCTATGATAGGGCAATCAGAGCCCCGTTTAGATCATTTATATTATTGTTAATATAAGAATGCAGCGTAATTTGATCACTTTTGTTGAATTTACGTCGCCCCTATTTCACATAGCGTATTGGGCTAGGTGGCATCTTAAAGCGCATGAAATGCCGAGTAAAATGCACTATTAAACTTCTAGGGTAGGGCAAACAGACACCCGCTTATTTCATTTTATATTATGGTTAATTTAAGAATTCAGCGAAATTCTATCACATTTGTTCAATTTACGTGGCTCCAGTTTCAGATAGCGTATTGGGCTAAGCGGCATCTCAAAGCGCATGAAATTGCGAGAAAAATGCACTATTAAACTTTTAGGGTAAAGCAAACAGAGACCCGATTAGATCATTTTATATTACTGTTAATATAAGGATGCAGCGTAATTCTATCACATTTGTTCAATTTACGTCGCTCCTATTTCAGATAGTGTACTGGGCTAGGCGGCATCTCAAAGCGCATGAAATGGCGAGTAAAATGCACTGTTAATCTTCTATGGTTGGGCAAACAGAGACCCGCTTAGATCATTATATATTTTGTTTAATATAAGAATTCAGCGAAATTCTATCACATTTGTTCAATTTACGTCGCTCCTATTTCAGATAGCGTATTGGACTACGCGGCATCTCAAAGCGCATGAAATGTCGAGTGAAATGCACTATTAATCTTCTATGGTTGGGCAAACAGAGACCCGCTTAGATCATTTTATATTTTGTTTAATATAAGAATTCAGCGAAACTCTCACATTTGTTCAATTTACGTCGCTCCTATTTCAGATAGCGTATTGGACTACGCGGCATCTCAAAGCGCATGAAATGTCGAGTGAAATGCACTATTAATCTTCTATGGTTGGGCAAACAGAGACCCGCTTAGATCATTTTATATTTTGTTTAATATAAGAATTCAGCGAAACTCTCACATTTGTTCAATTTACGTCGCTCCTATTTCAGATAGCGTATTGGGCTACGCGGCATCTCAAAGCGCATGAAATGACGAGTGAAATGCACTATTAAACTTCTAGGGTAGGGCGAACAGAGACACGATTAGATCATTTTACATTATGGTTAATATAAGAATTCAGCATAATTCTATCACATTTGTTCAATTTACGTCGCTCCTATGCCAGATAGCGTATTGGGCTAAGCAGCATCTCAAAACGCATGAAATGACGAGTAAAATGCACTACTAAACTTCTATGATTGGGTAATCATAGACCCGTTTAGATCATTTTATATTATTGTTAATATAAGAATTATGCGTAATTTTATCACATTTGTCCAATTTACGTAGCCCCTATTTCAGATAGCGTACTGGACTATGTAGCATCTTAAAGCGCATGAAATTTCGAGAAAAATGCACTATTAAACTTCTAGGGTAGGGCAAACAGAGACCCGATTAGATCATCTTATATTATGGTTAATTTAAGGATTCTGCGTAATTCTATCACATTAGTTCAATTTACGACGCTCCTATTTCAGATAGTATATTAGGCTAGGCGGCATCTTAAAGCGCGTGGAATGTGGAGTAAAATGCACTACTAACCTTCTATGGCAGGGCAATCAGTCACCCGAATAGATCATATTATATTATGGTTAATATAAGAATTCTGCGTAATTCTACCACGTTGGTTCAATTTACGTCGCCCCTATTTCAAATACCGTATTGGGCTAGGTTGCATCTTAAAGCGCATGAAATGTCGAGTAAATTGCACTATTAAAATTCTAGGGTAGGGCAAACAGAGACCCGTTTAGATCATTTTATATTATGGTTAATTTAAGAATTCATCGATGCTCTATCACACTTGTTCAATTTACGTAACTCCAATTTCGTATAGCGTATTGGGCTAGGCGGCACCTTCAAGCGCATGAAATGACGAGTAAAATGCACTGTTCAACTTCTATGATACGGCAACCAGAGACCCGATTAGATCATTTTAAATTATTGTAAATACAACAATTCTGCGTAATTCTATCACATTTGTTCAATTTACGTCGCTCCTATTTCAGATTGCGTAATGGGCGAGGCGGTATCTTAAAGCGGGTGGAATGACGAGTAAAATGCACTACTAACCTTCTATGATAGGGCAGTCACAGACCCGATTAGATCATTTTATATTATTGTTAATATAAGAATCCAACGTAATTTTATCACATTTGTTCAATTTTCGTCGCTCCTATTTCAGATAGCGTATTGGGCTAAGCGGCATCTTAAAGCGCATGAAAGGTCGAGTAAAATGCACTACTAATCTTCTAGGATTGGGCAATCAGAGACCCGATTAGATCATATTATATTATGATTAATATAAGAATTCAGTGTAATTTTATCACATTTGTTCAATTTACGTCGCCCGTATTTCAGATAGCGTATTGAGCTAAGCGACATCTTAAAGCGCATGAACTTTCGAGTAAAATGCACTACTAAACTTCCAGGATAGGGCAATCAGAGACCCGATTAGATCATCTTATATTATGGTTAATTTAAGAATTCAGCGAATCTCTATCACCCTTGTTCAATTTACGTAGCTCGAATTTCAGATAGCGTATTGGGCTAGGCGGCACCTAAAAGCGCATGAAATGACGAGTAAAATACACTGTTCAACTTCTATGATAGGGCAATCAGAGACCCGATTAGATCATTTTAAATTATGGTTAATATAAGAATTCAGCGAAATTCTATCACATTTGTTCAATATACGTCGCACCTATTTCAGATAGCGTATTGGGCTAAGCGGCACCTTAAAGCGCATGAAATAGCGAGTAAAATGCACTACTAACCTTCTATGATAGGGCAATCAGAGACCCGATTAGACCATTCTATATTATGGTTAATACAAGAATTCTGCGTAATTCGATCACATTTGTTCAATTTACGTCGCTCATATTTCAGATAGCGTACTTGGCTAAGCGTCACCTTAAAGCGCATGAAATGACGAGTAAAATACCACTATTTAACTTCTATGATAGGGCAATCAGAGACTCGACTATATCATTTTATATTATTGTTAATCTAAGAATTCTGCGTAATTCTATCACATTTGTTCAATTTACGTCGCTCCTATTTCAGATAGCGTATTGTGCTAAGCGGCATCTGAAAGCGCATGAAATGACGAGTGGAATGCACTATTCAGCTTCTAGGTTAGGGCGAACAGAGACCCGATTAGATCATTTTACATTATGGTTAATATAAGAATTCAGCGAAATTCTATCACATTTTTTCAATTTACGTCGCCCCTATTTCAGATAGCGTATTGGGCTAAGAAGCATCTCAAAGCGCATGAAATTGCGAGTAAAACGCACTATTTAACTTCTAGGGTAAGGCGAACAGAGACCCGATTAGATCGTTTTATATTATGGTTTATATAAGAATTCAGCGAAATTCTATCACATTTGTTCAATTTACGTTGCTCCTATTTCAGATAGCGTACTGGGCTAGGGTGCATCTTAAAGCGCGTGGAATGGCGAGCAAAATGCACTATTAACCTTGTATGATAGGGCAATCTGAGAACCGATTAGCTCATTTTATATTTTGGTTAATATAAGAATTCAGCGAAATTCTATCACATTTGTTCAATTTACGTCGCTCCTATTTCAGATAGCGTATTGGGCTAAGCGGCATCTAAAAGCGCATGAAATGGCGAGTAAAATGCACTATTAAACTTCTAGGTTAGGGCGAACAGTGGCCCGATTAGATCATTTTATATTACGGTTAATATAAGAATTCTTCGAAATTCTATCACATTTGTTCAATTTACGTCGCTCCTAATTCAGATAGTGTATTGGGCAACGCGGCATCTCAAAGCGCATGAAATGTCGAGTAAAATGCACTATTAAACTTCTACGGTAGGGCAAACAGTGACCCGATTAGGTCATTTTATATTATTGTTAATTTAAGGATTCAGCGAAATTCTATCACATTTGTTCAATTTCCGTCGCTCCTATTTCAGATAGCGTATTGGGCTAAGCGGCATCTCAAAGCGCATGAAATGGCGAGTAAAACGCACTATTAAACTTCTAGGGCAGGGCAAACGGAGACCCGATTAGATCATTTTATATTATGGTTAATTTAAGAATTCAGCGAAATTGTATCACATTTGTTCAATTTACGTCGCTCCTAATTCAGATAGCGTATTGGGCTTAGCGGCATCTCAAAGCACATGAAATGGCGAGTAAGATGCACTATTAAACTTCTATGATAGGGCAATCAGAGACACGATTAGATCATTTTATATTTTGTTTAAAATAAGAATTCAGCGAAATTCTATCACATTTGTTCAATTTACGTCGCTCCTATTTCAGATAGCGTATTGGGCAAAGCGGCATCTCAAAGTGCATGAAATGGCAAGTAAAATGCACTATTAAACTTCTAGAGTAGGGCAAACAGAGACCCGATTAGATCATTTTATATTTTGGTTAATATAAGAATTCAGCGAAATCCTATGACATTTGTTCAATTTGCGTCGCTCCTATTTCAGATAGCGTATTGGGCTAGGCGGCACCTTAAAGCGCATGAAATGACGAGTACAATGCACTATTAAACTTCTCGGATAGGGCAATCAGAGACCCGATTAGGTCATCTTATACTCTGGTTAATATAAGAATTCAGCGAAATTCTATCACATTTGTTCAATTTACGTCGCTCCTATTTCAGAAAGCGTATTGGGCTAAGCGGCACCTTAAAGCGCATGAAATGACCAGTAAAATGCACTATTAAACTTCTATGATAGGGTAATCAGAGACCCGATTAGATCATATTATATTATGATTAATATAAGAATTCTGCGTAATTCTACCACGTTTGTTCAATTTACGTAGCTCCAATTTCAGATAGCGTATTGGGTTAGGCGGCATCTTAAAGCGCATGAAATGTCGAGTAAAATGCACTACTAAACTTCTCGGATAGGGCATTCAGAGACCCGATTAGGTCATCTTACACTATGGTTAATATAAGAATTCTGCGTAATTCTATCACATTTGTTCAATTTACGTAGCTCCAATTTCAGATAGCGTATTGGGCTAAGCGGCACCTTAATGCGCATGAAATGACCAGTAAAATGCCCTATTAAACTTCTATGATAGGGCAATCAGGGACCCGAATATATCATATTATATTATGGTTAATATAAGAATTCAGCGAAATTTTATCGCGTTTGCTCAATTTAGGTCGCCCCCATTTCAGATAGCGTATTGGGCTAGGTGGCATCTTATAGCGCATGAAATGTCGAGTAAAATGCACTATTAAACTCCTAGGGTAGGGTAAACAGAGACCCGATTAGATCATTTTATATTATGGTTAATTTAAGAATTCAGAGAAATTCTGTCACATTTGTTCAATTTACGTCGCTCTTATTTCAGATAGCGTATTGGGCCAAGCGGCACCTTAAAGCGCATGAAATGACGAGTAACATGCACTATTAAACTTCTATGATACGGCAATCGGAGACCCGAACAGATCGTATTATATTATGGTTAATATAATAATTCTGCGTAATTCTATCACGTTTGTTCAATTTATGTCGCTCCTATTTCAGATAGCGTATGGGGCTAGGCGGCCCTTTAAAGCGCATGAAATGACGAGTAAAATGCAGTATTAAACTTCTACGATAGGCCAATCAGTGACAAGAATAGATCTTATTATATTAGGGTTAATACAAGAATTCTGCGTAATTCTATCACGTTTGTTCAATTTACGTATCTCCAACTTCAGACAGCGCATTGGACTAGACGGCATCTTAAAGCGCATGAAATGTCGAGTAAAATGCACTACTATACTTCTCGGATAGGGCAATCAGGGACCCGATGGGGTCATCTTATATTATGGTTAATATAAGAATTCAGCGAAATTCTATCACATTTGTTCAATTTACGTCGACCCTATTTCAGATAGCGTATTGGGCTAGGTGGCATCTTAAAGCGCATGACATGTCGAGTAAAATGCACTCTTAAACTTCTATGATAGGGCAATCAGAGACCCGAATAGATCGTATTATATTATGGATAATATAAGAATTCTGCGTAATTCTATCACATTTGTTCAATTTACGTCGCTCCCATTTCAGATAGCGTATTGGGCTATGCGGCATCTTAAAGCGCGTGGAATGATGAGTAAAATGCACTACTAACCTTCTATGATAGGGCAATCAGAGACCCAAATAGATCATATTATATTATGGTTAATATAATAAATCTGCGTAAGTCTATCTCGTTTGTTCAATTTCCGTCGCTCCTACTTCAGATAGCGTATTGGGCTAAGCGGCATCTTAAAGCGCATGAAATGTCGAGTAAAATGCACTGATAAACTTCTATGATAGGGCAATCAGAGACACGATTAGATCATTCTATATTATGAGTAATATAAGAATTCTGCGTAATTCTATCACATTAGTTCAATTTATGTCGCTCCTATTTCAGATAGCGTATTGGGCTAGGCGGCACCTTAAAGCGCATGAAATGACGAGTAGAATGCACTATTAAAGTTCTATGAAAGGGCAATCAGAGACCCGAATAGATCATATTATATTATGGTTAACTTACGTATTCTGCGTAATTCTATCACGTTTGTTCAATTTACGTAGCTCCAATTTCAGATAGCGTATTGGTCTGCGCGGCATCTTAAAGCGCATGAAATGTCGAGTAAAATGCACTTCTAAACTTCTCGGATAGGGCAATCAGAGACCCGATTAAATCATTTTAAATTATGGTTAATATAAGAATTCTGCGTAATTCTATCACATTTGTTCAATATACGTCGCTCCTATTTCAGATAGCGTATTGGGCGAGGCGGCTCCTTAAAGCGCGTGGAATGACGAGTAAAATGCACTATAAAACCTCTATGATAGGGCAATCAGAGACCCGATTAGATCATTTTACATTATTGTTAATATAAGAATTCAGCGTAATTTTATCACATTTGTTCAATTTACGTCGCCCCTATTTCAGATAGCGTATTGGGCTATGTGGCATCTTAAAGCGCATGAAATGTCGAGTAAAACGCACTATTATACTTCTAGGGTAGGGCAAACAGAGACCCGATTAGATCGTTTTATATTATGGTTAATATAAGAATTCTGCGCAATTCTATCATATTTGTTCAATTTACGTCGCTCCTACTTCAAATAGCGTATTGGGCTAAGCGGCATCTTAAAGCGAATGAAATGTCGAGTAAAATGTACTATTAAACATCTAGGGTAGGGCAATCAGAGACCCAATTAGATCATTTTATATTATGGTTAATATAAGAATTCTGCGTAATTATATCACATTTGGTCAATTTACGTAGCTCCAATTTCATATAGCGTATTGGGACAGGAGGCACCCTAAAGCGCATGAAATGTCGAGTAAAATGCAATATTAAACTTCTTTGATAGGGCAATCTGAGGCCCGATTGGATCCTATTATATTATTTTTAATATAAGCATGCAGCGTAATTTTATCACATTTGTTCAATTTACGTCGCTCCTATTTCAGATACAGTACTGGGCTAGGCGGCATCTTAAAGCGCGTAGAATGGCGAGTAAAATGCCCTACTCATCTTCTATGATAGGGCAATCAGAGACCCGATTAGATCATTCTATATTTTGGTTAATATAAGAATTCAGCGAAATTCTATCACATTTGTGCAATTTACGTCGCTCCTATTTCAGATAGCGTATTGGGCTAAGTGGTATCTCAAAGTGCATGAAATGGCGACTAAAATGCACTGTTATACTTCTAGGGTAGGGCACACAGAGACCCGATTAGATCATTTTATATTTTGTTTAATATAAGCATTCAGCGAAATTCTATCACATTTGTTCAATTTACGTGGCTCCTATTTTATATAGTGTACTGGGCTTGGCGGCATATCAAAGCGCATGAAATTGCGAGAAAAATGAACTATTAAACTTTTAGGGTAAGGCAAACAGAAACCCGATTAGATCATTTTATATTACTGTTAATATAAGAATGCAGCGTAATTCTATCACATTTGTTCAATTTACGTCGCTCCTATTTCAGATAGTGTACTGGGCTTGGCGGCATCTCAAAGCGCATGAAATGGCGAGTAAAATGCACTATTAATCTTCTATGGTTGGGCAAACAGAGACCCGCTTGGATCATTTTATATTTTGTTTAATATAAGAATTCAGCGACATTCTATCACATTTGTTCAATTTACGTCGCTCCTATTTCAGATAGCGTATTGGACTACGCGGCATCTCAAAGCGCATGAAATGACGAGTGAAATGCACTATTAAACTTCTAGGGTAGGGCGAACAGAGACACGATTAGATCATTTTACATTATGGTTAATATAAGAATTCAGCATAATTCTATCACATTTGTTCAATTTACGTCGCTCCTATGTCAGATAGCGTATTGGGCTAAGCAGCATCTCAAAACGCATGAAATGACGAGTAAAATGCACTACTAAACTTCTATGATTGGGTAATCAGAGACCCGTTTAGATCATTTTATATTATTGTTAATATAAGAATTATGCGTAATTTTATCACATTTGTCCAATTTACGTAGCCCCTATTTCAGATAGCGTACTGGGCTATGTAGCGTCTTAAAGCGCATGAAATTTCGAGTAAAATGCACTATTAAACTTCTAGGGTAGGGCAAACAGAGACCCGATTAGATCATTTTATATTATGGTTAATATAAGGATTCTGCGTAATTCTATCACATTAGTTCAATATACGACGCTCCTATTTCAGATAGTATATTAGGCTAGGCGGCATCTTAAAGCGCGTGGAATGTGGAGTAAAATGCACTACTAACCTTCTATGACAGGGCAATCAGTCACCCGAATAGATCATATTATATTATGGTTAATATAAGAATTCTGCGTAATTCTACCACGTTGGTTCAATTTACGTCGCCCCTATTTCAGATACCGTATTGGGCTAGGTTGCATCTTAAAGCGCATGAAATGTCGACTAAATTGCACTATTAAAATTCTAGGGTAGTGCAAACAGAGACCCGTTTAGATCATTTTATATTATGGTTAATTTAAGAGTTCATCGAAGCTCTATCACACTTGTTCAATTTACGTAACTCCAATTTCGTATAGCGTATTGGGCTAGGCGGCACCTTCAAGCGCATGAAATGACGAGTAAAATGCACTGTTCAACTTCTATGATACGGCAACCAGAGACCCGATTAGATCATTTTAAATTATTGTAAATACAACAATTTTGCGTAATTCTATCACATTTGTTCAATTTACGTCGCTCCTATTTCAGATTGCGTAATGGGCGAGGCGGTATCTTAAAGCGCATGAAAGGTCGAGTAAAATGCACTACTAATCTTCTAGGATTGGGCTATCAGAGACCCGATTAGATCATTTTACATTATGGTTAATATAAGAATTCAGTGTAATTTTATCACATTTGTTCAATTTACGTCGCCCGTATTTCAGATAGCGTATTGAGCTAAGCGGCATCTTAAAGCGCATGAAATTTCGAGTAAAATGCACTACTAAACTTCCAGGATAGGGCAATCAGAGACCCGATTAGATCATCTTATATTATGGTTAATTTAAGAATTCAGCGAATCTCTATCACCCTTGTTCAATTTACGTAGCTCCAATTTCAGATAGCGTATTGGGCTAGGCGGCACCTAAAAGCGCATGAAATGACGAGTAAAATACACTGTTCAACTTCTATGATAGGGCAATCAGAGACCCGATTAGATCATTTTATATTACGGTTAATTTAAGAATTCAGCGAAATTCTGTCGCATTTGTTCAATTTACGTCACTCCTATTTCAGATAGCGTCTTGGGCTAAGCGGCATCTCAAAGCGCATGAAATGGCGAGTAAAGTGCACTGTCAAACTTCTGGGGTAAGGAAAACAGAGACCCGATTAGATCATTTTATATTACGGTTAATATAAGAATTCAGCGTAATTCTATGACATTTGTTCAATTTACGTCGCTCCTATTTCAGATAGCGTATTGGGCTAAGCGGCATCTCAAAGCGCATGAAATGACGAGTAAAATGCACTATTAAACTCCTATGATAGGGCAATCAGAGAACCGAATATGCCGTATTATATTATGGTTAATATAAGAATTCTGCGTAATTCTATCACGTTGGTGCAATTTACGTAGCTCCAATTTCAGAAAGCGTATTGGGCTAGGCGGCATCTTAAAGCGCATGAAATGTGGAGTAAAATGCACTACTAAACTTCTCGGATAGGGCAATCAGAGACCCGGTTATGTCATCTTATCTTATGGTTAATATAAGAATTCAGCGAAATTTTATCACATTTGTTCAATTTACGTCGCCCCTATTTCAGACAGCGTATTGGGCTAGGTGTCATCTGAAAGCGCATGATATGTCGCGTAAAATTCACTACTAAACATCTAGGCTAGGGCAATCAGAGACCCGATTAGATCATTTTATATTATGATTAATATAAGAATTCAGTGTAATTCTGTCACATTTGTTCAATTTACGTCAGTCCTGTTTCAGACAGCGTACTGGGCTAAGCGGCATCTTAAAGCGCGTGGAATGACGAGTAAAATGAAATACTAACTTTCTATGGTAGGGCAATCAGAGACCCGATTATATAATTTTATATTATTGTTAATATAAGAATTCAGCGTAATTTTATCACATTTGTTCAATTTACGTCGCCCCTATTTCAGATAGCGTACTGGGCTAGGTGGCGTCTTAAAGCGCATTAAATGTCGAGTAAAATGCACTATCAAACTTCTATGATAGGGCAATCAGAGACCCGAATAGATCGTATTATATTATGGTTAATATAAGAATTCTGCGTAACTCTATCACGTTTGTTCAATTTACGTAGCACCAATTTCAAATAGCGTATTGGGCTTGGCGGCATCTTAAAGCGCATGAAATGTCGAGAAAAATGCACTACTAAACTTCTCGGATAGGGCAATCAGAGACCCGGTTATGTCATCTTATCTTACGGTTAATATAAGAATTCTGCGTAATTCTATCACATTTCTTCAATTTACGTCGCTCCTATTTCAGATAGCGTATTGGTCTAAGAAGCATCTCAAAGCGCATGAAATGGCGAGTAAAATGCACTATCAAACTTCTAGGGTAAGGCAAACAGAGACCCGATTAGATCATTTTATATTACGGTTAATATAAGAATTCAGCGTAATTCTATCACATTTGTTCAATATACGTCGCTCCTATTTCAGATAGCCTGCTGGGCTAGGCGGCATCCTAAACCGCGTGGAATGGCGAGTAAAATGCACTATTAACCTTCTATGATAGGGCAATCAGAGACCCGAATAGATCGTATTATATTATGGTTTATATTAGAATTCTGCGTAATTCTATCACATTTGTTCAATTTTTGGCGCTGCTATTTCAGATAGCGTACTGGGCTAGGCGGCATCTTAAAGCGCGTGGAATGGCGAGTAAAATGCACTACTAACCTTCAATGATAGGGCAATCAAAGACCTGATTAGATCATTCTATATTATGGTTAATATAAGGATTCTGCGTAATTCTATCACATGTGTTCAATTTACGTCGCACCTATTTCAGATAGCCTATTGGGCTAAGCGGCATCTCAAAGCGCATGAAATGGCGACTAAAATGCACTGTTATACTTCTAGGGTAGGGCACACAGAGACCCGATTAGATCATTTTATATTATGGTTCATTTAAGAATTCAGTGAAATTCTGTCGCATTTGTTCAATTTACGTCGCTCCTATTTCAGATAGCGTCTTGGACTAAGCGGCATCTCAAAGCGCATGAAATGGCGAGTAAAATGCACTGTCAAACTTCTGGGGTAAGGCAAACAGAGACCCGATTAGATCATTGTATATTACGGTTAATATAAGTATTCAGCGTAATTCTATCACATTTGTTCAATTTACGTCGCTCCTATTTCAGATAGTGTATTGGGCTAAAAAGCATCTCAAAGCGCATGAAATGGCGAGTAAAATGCACTATCAATCTTCTAGGGTAAGACAAACAGAGACCCGATTAGATCATTTTATATTACGGTTAATATAAGAATTCAGCGTAATTCAATCAGATTTGTTCAATTTACGTCGCTCCTATTTCGGATAGCCTATTGGGCTAAGCGGCATCTCAAAGCGCACGGAATGGCGAGTAAAATGCACTATTAAACTTCTAGGTTTGGGTAAACAGAGACCCGATTATATCATTTTGTATTATGGTTAATATAAGAATTCAGCGTAATTCTATCACATTTGTTCAATTTACGTCGCTCCTATTTCAGATAGCGTACTGGGCTAGGCGGTAACTTAAAGCGCGTGGAATGGCGAATAACATGTACTCTTAAACTTCCAGGGTAGGGCGAACAGAGACCCGATTAGATCATTTTATATTATTGTTAATATAAGACTTCTGCGTAATTCTATCACGGTTGTTCAATTTACGTAGCTCCAATTTCAGATAGCGTATTGGGCTATGCGGCACCTTAAGGCGCATGAAATGTCGAGCAAAAGGCACTACTAAACTTCTCGGATAGGGCAATCAGAGATCAGATTAGGTCATCCTATATTATGATTAATATAAGAATTTAGCGTAATTCTATCACATTTGTTCAATTTACATCGCTCCTATTTCAGATAGCGTATTGGGCTAAGCGGCACCATAAAGCGCATGAAATGACGTGTCAAATGCACTGTTAAACTTCTATGACAGGGAAATCGGAGACACGATTAGATCATTTTATATTATTGTGAACATAAGAAGCCGGCGTAATTTTATCACATTTGCCAATTTAAGTCGCCCCTATTTCAGGTAGCGTATTGGGCTAGGTTGCATCATAAAGCGCATGAAACGTCGAGTAAAATGCACTATTGAACTTCTATGATAGGGCAATCAGAGACCCGATTAGATCATTTTATATTATGGTTAATTTATAAATTCAGCGAAACTCTATCACACTTGTTCAATTTACGTAGCTCCAATTTCAGATAGCATATTGGGCTAGGCGGCACCATAAAGCGCATGAAATGACGAGTAAAATGCACTATTAAACTTCAATGATAGGGCAATCAGAGACCCGATTAGATCATTTTATATTATTGTTAATATAAGAATTCAACGTAATTTTATCACATTTGTTCAATTTACGTCGTTCCTATTTCAGATAGCGTATTGGGCTAAGCGGCATCTTAAAGCGCATGAAATGTCGAGTCAAGTGCACTACTAAACTTCTAGGATAGGGCAGTCAGAGGCCCGATTAGATCATCTTATATTATGATTAATATAAGAATTCAGTGTAATTCTATCCCGTTCGTTCAATTTACGTCGCTCCAATTTCAGGTGGCGTATTGCGCTTAGCGGCATATTAAAGCGCACGAAATGTCGAGTAAAATGCACTACTAACCTTCTATGACTGGGAAATCAGAGACCCGATTAGATCATTTTATATTATGGTTAATATAAGAATTCTGCGTAACTCTGTCACATCTGTTCAATTTACGTAGCTCCAATTTCAGATAGCGGATTGGGCTAGACGGCACCTTAAAGCGCATGAAATGACGAGTAAAATGCACTACTACGCTTCTTTGATAGTGCAATCAGACACCCGATTAGATCATTTTATATTATGGTTAAGATAAGTATGCAGCGTAATTCTATCACATATGTTCAATTTCAGATAGCGTATTTGGCGAGGAGGCATCTTAAAGCGCATGAAATGTCGAGCAAAATACACTACAACACTTCTCGGATAGGGCAATCAGAGACCCGATTAGATCATTTTATATTATGGTTAATTTAAGAATTCAGCGAAACTCTATCACACTTGTTCAGTTTACGTCGCCCCTATTTTAGATAGCATATTGACGTAGGCGGCACCTTAGAGCGCGTGGAATAACGACTAAAACGCACTACTAACATTCTATGATAGGGCAATCAGAAACCCGAATATATCATATTATATTATTGTTAATATAAGAATTCTGCGAAATTCTATCACGTCAGTTCAATTTACGTAGCTCCAATTTCAGATAGCGTATTGGGCTATGCGGCATCTTAAAGCGCATGAAATGTCGAGCAAAATGCACTACTAAACTTTTGGATAGGGCAATCAGAGACCCGATCAGGTCATCTTATATTAAGATTAATATAAGAATGCAGCGTAATTCTGTCACATTTGTTCAATTTACGTCTCTCCTATTTCAGATAGCGTATTGGGGTAGACGGCACCTTAAAGCGCATGAAGTGACGAGTAAAATGCACTATTAAACTTCTATGATAGGGCAATCAGAGACCCGAAGAGATCGTATTATATTATGGTTAATATAAGAATTCTGCGTAATTCTATCACATTTGTTCAATTTACGTCGCTCCTATTTCAGATAGCGTATTGGGCTAAGCAGCACCTTAAAGCGCATGAAATGACGAGTAAAATGCACTATTAAACTTCTATGATAGGGCAATCAGGGACCCGATTAGATCATTTTATATTATTGTTAATATAAGAATGCATCGTAATTTTATCATATTTGTTCAAATTACGGCGCCCCTATTTGAGATAGCGTATTGGGCTAGGTGGCATCTTAAAGCGCGTGCAATGACGAGTAAAATGCACTATTGAACTTCTATGATAGGGCAATCAGTGACCCGAATAGATCGTATTATATTATGGTTAATATAACAATTCTGCGTATCTCTATCACGTTTGTTCTATTCACATAGCGCCAATTTCAGATAGCGTATTGGACTAGGCGGCATCTTAAAGCGCATGAAATGTCGAATAAAATGCACTATTAAACTTCTATGATAGGGCAAACAGAGTCCCGATTAGATCATTTTATATTATTGTTAATTTAAGAATTCAGCGAAATTCTATCACATTTGCTCAATTTACGACGCTCCTATTTCAGGTAGCGGGTTGGGCCAAGCGGCTCCTTAAAGCGCATGAAATGTCGAGTAAAATGCACTACTAAGATTCTAGGATAAGGCAATCAGAGAACCGATTAGATCATTTTATATTATGGCTAATATAAGAATTCTGCGTAATTCTATCACATTTGTTCAATTTACGTCGCTCCTATTTCAGATAGCGTATTGGGCTAGGCGGCACCTTAAAGCGCGTGAAATGGCGAGTAAAATGTCCTATTAAACTTCTGTGATAGGGCAATCAGAGACCCGTTTAGATCATTTTATATTATTGTTAATATAAGAATTCTGCGTAATTCTATCACATTTGTTCAATTTATGTCGCTCCTATTTCAGATAGCGTATTGGGCTAGGCGGCATCTTAAAGCGCATGAAATGGCTAGTAAAATGCACTATTAAACTTCTGTGATAGGGCAATCAGAGACCCGATTATATCATTTTGTATTATGGTTAATATAAGAATTCAGCGTAACTTTTTCAACCTTTGTTCAATTTACGTCGCCCCTATTTCAGATAGCGTATTGGGCTAGGCGGCACCTTAAAGCGCATGAAATGTCGAGTAAAATGCACTATTAAGCTTCTATGACAGGGCAATCGGAGACCCGATTAGATCATTTTATATTATTGTTAATATAAGAATTCAACGTAATTTTATCACATTTCTCCATTTTACGTCTCCCCTATTTCAGATAGCTTATTGGGCTAGGTGGCATCTTAAAGCGCATGAAATGTCGAGTAAAATGCACCACTAAACTTCTTTGATAGGGCAAACAGAGACCCGATTAGATCATTTTATATTATGGTTAATTTAAGAATTCAGCGATACTCTATCACACTTGTTCCATTTACGTAGCTCCAATTTCAGATAGCGTATTGGTCTAGGCGGCACCTTAAAGCGCATGAAATGTCGAGTAAAATGCACTATTAAACTACTAGGGTAGGGCAAACAGAGACCCGATTAGATCATTTTATATTATGGTTAACTTAAGAATGCAGCGTAATCCTATCACATTTGTTCAATTTACGTCGCTCCTATTACAGATAGCGTATTGGGCTAGGCGGCATCTTCAAGTACGTGGAATGACGAGTAAAATGCACTACTAACCTTCTATGATAGGGCAATCAAAGACCCGATTAGATCATTTTATATTATGGTTAATATAAGAATTAGCGTAATTCTATCACATTTGTTCAATTTACGTCGTTCCTATTTCAGATAGCGTATTGGGCTAGGCGGCACCTTAAAGCGCATGAAATGACGAGTTAAATGCACTATTAAACTTCTAGGTTAGGGCAAACAGAGACCCTATTAGATCATTTTATATTATGGTTAATATAAGAATTAGCGTAATTCTATCACATATGTTCAATTTACGTCGCTCCTATTTCAGATAGCGTATTATGCTAAGCGGCACCTTAACGCGCATGAAATGTCGAGTAAAATGTACTATTAAACATCTAGGGTAGGGCAAACAGAGAGCGCGATTAGATCATCTTACATTATTGTTTTTTAAGCAATCATCGTAACTCTATCACATTTGTCCAATCCACGTTGCTCCTACACCAGATAGCGTATTGAGCTAAGCGGTATCTTAAAGCGCATGAAATGTCGAATGAAATGCACTACTAACCATCTCGGATACGGCCATCAGAGACCCAATTAGATCATTTTATATTATGGTTAATATAAGAATTCAGCGAAATTCTGTCACATACGTTCAATTTACGTCGCTCCTATTTCAGATAGCGTATTGGTCTAAGCGGCACCTTAAAGCGCATGAAATGACGAGTAAAATGCACGATTCAACTTCTATGATTGGGCAATCAGGGACCCGATTAGATCATTTTATATTATGGTTAATATAAGAATTCAGCGTTATTCTATCACATTTGTTCAATTTACGTCGCTCCTATTACAGATAGCATATTGTGCTAGGCGGCATCTTAAAGCTCATGAAATGTCGAGTAAAATGCACTTCTAACATTCCATGATAGGGCAATCAGAGACCCAAATAGATCATATTATATTATGGTTAATATAAGAATTCTGCGTAATTCTATCACGTTTGTTCAATTTATGTCGCTCCTGCTTCAGAGAACGTATTCGGCTAAGCGGCATCTTAAAGAGCGTGGAAATACGAGTAAAATGCACTACTAACCTTCTATGATAGGGCAATCAGAGACCCGATTAGATCATTTTATAGTATGGTTAGTATAAGAATTCAGCGAAATTTTATCACATTTGTTCAATTTACGTCGCCCCTATTTCAGATAGCGTATTGGGCTAGGTGGCATCTTAAAGCGCATGAAATGTCGAGTAAAATGCACTATTAAACATCTATGATAGGGCAATCAGAGCCCCGAATACATCGTATTAAATTATGATTAATATAAGAATTCTGCGTAATTCTATCACATTTGTTCAATTTATGTCGCTCCTATTTCAGATAGCGTATTCGGCTAGGCGGCACGTTAAAGCGCATGAAATGACGAGTAAAATGCACTATTAAACTTCTATGATAGGGCAATCAGAGACCCCAATGGATCGTATTATATTATGGTTAATATAAGAATTCTGCGTAATTCTATCACATTTGTTCAATTTACGTCGCCCCTATTTCAGAGAGCGTATTGGGCTAGGTGGCATCTTAAAGCGCATGAAATGTCGAGTAAAATGCACTATTAAACTTCTATGATAGGTCAATCAGAGACCCGATTAGATCATTTTAAATTATGGTTAATATAAGAATTCTGCGTAATTCTATCACATTTGTTCAATTGATGTCGCTCCTATTTCAGATAGCGTATTGGTCTAGGCGGCACCTTAAAAAGCATGAAATGACGAGTAAAATGCCGTATTTAACTTCTATGGTAGGCCAATCAGAGACCTGAATAGATCGTATTATATTATGGTTAATATAAGAATTCTGCGTAATTCTATCACGTTTGTTCAATTTACGTAGCTGCAATTTCAGATAGCGCATTGGGCTAGGCGGCACATTAAAGTGCATGAATTGACGAGTAAAATGCAGTATTGTACGTCTATGATAAGCCAATCAGAGACCCGATTAGATCATTTTATATTATGGTTAATATAAGAATTCTGCGTAACTCTATCACACTTGTTCAATTTACGTAGCTCCAATTTCAGATAGCATATCGGGATAAGCGGCACCTTAAAGCGCATGAAATAACGAGTAAAACGCAGTATTAAACTTCTATGATAGGGCAATCAGAGACTCGATTAGATCATTTTATATTATTGTTAATATAAGAATTCAGCGTAATTTTATCACATTTGTTCAATTTACGTCGCCCCTATTTCAGATAGCGTATTGGGCTAAGCGGCACCTTAAAGCGCATGAAATGACGAGTAAAATGCAGTATTAAATTTCTATGATAGGGCAATCAGAGACCCGAATAGATCGTATTATATTATGGTTAATATAAGAATTCTGCGTAATTCTATCACGTTTGTTCAATTTACGTAGCTCCAATTTCAGATAGCGTATTGGGGTAAGCGGCATCTTAAAGCCCATTCAATGTCGAGTAAAATGCACTACTAACCTTCTAGGATAGGGCAATCAGAGACCCGATTAGGTCATCTTATATTATGGTTAATATAAGAATTCAGCGTAATTCCACCACATTTGTTCAATTTACGTCGCTCCAACTTCAGGTAGCGTATCGGGATAAGCGGCGCCTTAAAGCGCATGAAATGCCGAGCAAAATGCACTATTAAACTACTATGAGAGAGCAATCAGAGACCCGATTAGATCATTTTATATTATGGTTAATATAAGAATTCAGCGAAATTTTATCACATTTGTTCAATTTACGTCGGCCCTATTTCAGATAGCGTATTGGGCTAAGCGGCACCTTAAAGCGCATGAAATGACGAGTAAAATGCGCCACTAACCTTCTATGATAAGGCAATCAGAGACCCGATTTGATCATCTTATATTATGGTTAATATAAGAATTCTGCGTGATTCTATCACGTTTGTTCAATTTACGTAGCTCCAATTTCTGATAGCGTATTGGGCTAGGCGGCATCTTAAAGCGCATTCAATGTCGAGTCAAATGCACTACTAACCTTCTAGGATAGGACAATCAGAGACCCGATTAGGTCATCTTATATTATGTTTAATATAAGAATTCAGCGTAATTCTATCACATTTGTTCAATTTACGTCGCTCCTATTTCAGATAGCGTACTGGGATAGGCGGTATCTTAAAACGCATGGAATGACGAGTAAAATGCACTATTAAACTTCTATGATTGGGCAATCAGAGACCCGATTAGATCATTTTATATTATGGTTAATATAAGAATGCAGCGTAATTCTATCACATTTGTTCAATTTATGTCTGCTCCTATTTCAGATAGCGTATTGGACTAGGCGGCATCTTATAGCGCATGAAATGTCGAGTAAAATGCGCTACCAAACTTCTCGGATAGGGCTAACAGAGACCCGATTAGGTCATCTTATATTATGGTTAATATAAGAATTCAGCGAAGTTTTATCACATTTGTTCAATTTACGTCGCGCCTATTTCAGATAGCGTATTGGGCTAGGTGGCATCTTAAAGCGCAAAAAGTGACGAGTAAAATGCACTGTTAAACTTCTATGATAGGGCAATCAGAGACTCGATTAGATCATTTTATATTATTGTTAATATAAGAATTCAACGTAATTGTATCACATTTGCTCAATTTACGTCGCCCCTATTTGAGATAGCGTATTGGGCTAGGTGGCATCTTAAAACGCATGAAATGTCGAGTAAAATGCACTATTAAACATCTATGATAGGGCAATCAGCGCCCCGAATACATCGTATTATATTATGGTTAATATAAGAATTCTGCGTAATTCTATCACATTTGTTCAATTTATGTCGCTCCTATTTGAGATAGCGTATTGGGCTAGGTGGCATCTTAAAACGCATGAAATGTCGAGTAAAATGCACTGTTAAACTTTTAGGGTTGGGTAAACACAGACCCGATTATATCATTTCAAATTATGGTTAATATAAGAATTCTGCGTAATTCTATCACATTTGTTCAATTTATGTCGCCCCTATTTTAGATAGCGTATTGGGCTAGGGGGCACCTTAAAGCGCACGAAATGACGAGTAAAATGCAATATTAAACGTCTATGATAGGGCAACCAGAGACCCGTATAGATCATATTATATTATGGTTAATATAAGAATTCAGCGAAATTCTATCACATTTGTTCAATTTACGTCGCTCCTATTTCAGATAGCGTATTGCTCTAGGCGGCACCATAAGGCGCATGAAATGGCGAGTAAAATGCACTACTAAACTTCTAGGATAGGGCAACCAGAATCCCGATTAGATCATCTTATATTATTGTTAATTTAAGAATTCATCGTAACTCCATCACATTTTGTCCAATTCACGTCACTCCTACACCAGATATCGTATTGAGCTAGGCGGCATCTTAAAGCGCATGGAATGGCGAGTAAAATGCACTACTAACGCTCTCAGATACGGCCATCAGGGACCGAATTAGATGATTTTATATTATGGTTAATATAAGAATTCAGCGTGATTCTATCACATCCGTTCAATTTACGTCGCTCCTATTTCAGATAGCGTACTGCACTAAAGGGCACCTTAAAGCGCATGAAATGGCGAGTAAAATGCACTTCTGAACTTCTAGGATAGGGCAATCAGAGACCCGATTAGGTCATCTTATATTATGATTAATATAAGAATTCAGCGTAATTCCATCACATTTGTCAATTTACGTCGCTCCTATTTCAGATAGCGTATTGGGCTAGGCGGCACCTTAAAGCGCATGGAATGGCGAGTAAAATGCACTACTAACGCTCTCAGATACGGCCATCAGGGACCGAATTAGATGATTTTATATTATGGTTAATATAAGAATTCAGCGTGATTCTATCACATCCGTTCAATTTACGTCGCTCCTATTTCAGATAGCGTACTGCACTAAAGGGCACCTTAAAGCGCATGAAATGGCGAGTAAAATGCACTTCTGAACTTCTAGGATAGGGCAATCAGAGACCCGATTAGGTCATCTTATATTATGATTAATATAAGAATTCAGCGTAATTCCATCACATTTGTCAATTTACGTCGCTCCTATTTCAGATAGCGTATTGGGCTAGGCGGCACCTTAAACCGGATGAAATGGCGAGTTAAATGCAGTGTTAAACTTCTGTGATAGGACAATCAGAGACCCGAATAGATCGTATTATATTATGGTTAATATAAGAATTCTGCGTAATTCTATCACGTTTGTTCAATTTACGTAGCTCCAATTTCAGATAGCGTATTGGGCTAGGCGGCATCTTAAAGCGCATGCAATGACGAGTAAGATGCACTACCAAACTTCTCGGATAGGGCTAACATAGACCCGATTAGGTCATCTTATATTGTGGTTAATATAAGAATCCAGCGAAATTTCATCACATTTGTGCAATTTACGTCGCCCCTACTTCAGATAGCGTATTGGGCTAGGTGGCATCTTAAAGCGCATGAAATGTCGAGTAAAATGCATTATTAAACATCTAGGGTAGGGCTAACAGAGACCCGATTAGATCATTTTATATTATTGTTAATATAAGAATTCAACGTAGTTTTATCACATTTGTTCAATTTATATCGCTCCTATTTTAGATAGCGTTTTGGGCTTGGCGGCACCTTAAAGCGCACGAAATAACGAGTAAAATGCACTATTAAACTTCTATGACAGGGCAATCCGAGAACCGAATAGATCGTATTATATTATGGTTAATATAAGAATACTGCTTAATTCTATCACGTTTGTTCAATTTACGTAGCTCCAATTTCAGATAGCGTATTGGGCTAGGCGGCACCTTAAAGCGCATGAAATGTCGAGTAAAGTGCACTAATAAACTTGTCGGATAGGGCAATCAGAGACCCGATTAGGTCATCTTATATTATGGTTAATATAAGAATTCAGCGAAATTGTATCACATTTCTTCAATTTACGTCGCCCCGATTTCAGATAGCGTATTGGGCTAGGCGGCACCTTAGAGCGCATGAAATGTCGAGTAAAATGCACTATTAAACTTCTATGATAGGGCAATCAGTGACCCGAATAGATCATATTATATTATGGTTAATATAAGAATTCTGTGTAATTCTATCGCATTTGTTCTATTTACGACGCTCCTATTTCAGATAACGTATTGGGCTAAACGGCTCCTTAAAGCCCATAAAATTACGCGTAAAATGCACTATTAAACTCCTACGATAGGGCAATCAGAGAACCCATTAGATCATTTTATATTATGATTAATGTAAGGATGCAGCGTAATTCTATAACATTTGTTCAATTTGCTTTTCTCCTATTACAGATATCGTATTGGACTAGGCGGCATCTTATAGCGCGTGGAATGACGAGTGAAATGCACTACTAACCTTCTATGATAGGGTAATCAGAGACACGATTAGATCATTTTGTATTATGGTTAATATAAGAATTCGGCGTAATTTTATCGCATTTGTTCAATTTACGTCACCCCTATTTCAGATAGCGTATTTTGCTAGGCGGCATCTTAAAGCGCATGAAATGTCGAGTAAAATGCACTATTGAACTTCTAGGGTAGGGCAAACAGAGACCCGATTAGATCATTTTATATTATGGTTAATTTAAGAATTCAGCGAAATTCTATCACACTTGTTCAATTTACGTAGCTCCAATTTCAGATAGCGTATTGGGCTAGGCGGCACCTTAAAGCGCATGAAACAACGAGTAAAATGCACTGTTAAACTTCCATGAGAGGGCAATCAGAGACCCGATTAGATCATCTTATATTATGATTCATATAAGGGTGCAGCGTAATTCTATCACATTTGTTCAATTTACGTCGCTCCTATTTCAGATAGCGTATTGGGCTAGGCGGCATCTTAAAGCGCGCGGAATGATGAGTAAAATGCACTGTTAAACTTCCATGATAGGGCAATCACAGACCCGATTAGATCATCTTATATTATGATTAATGTAAGGATGCAGCGCAATTTTATCGCATTTGTTCAATTTACGTCACCCCTACTTCAGATAGCGTATTGGGCTATGTGGCATCTTGAAGCGCATGAAATGTCGAGTAAAATGCACTTTTAAACTTCTATGATAGGGCAATCAGAGACCCGATTAGATCGTATTATATTATGGTTAATATAAGAATTCTGCGTAATTCTATCACACTTGTTCAATTTACGTAGCTCCAATAACAGATAGCGTATTGGGCTAGGCGGCACGTTAAAGCGCATGAAATGACGGGTAGAATGCACTACTAACCTTCTATGATAGGGAAATCAGAGACCCGATTAGATCATTTTATATTATGGTTAATATAAGAATTATGCGAAGCTCCATCACATTTGTTCAATTTACGTCGCTTGTATTTCAAATAGCGAATTGGCCTAAGCGGCACCGTAAAGCGCATGAAATGACGAGTAGAATGCACTACTAACCTTCTATGATAGGGAAATCAGAGACCCGATTAGATCATTTTATATTATGGTTAATATAAGAATTATGCGAAGCTCCATCACATTTCTTCAATTTACATATCTCCAAGGTGACGTAGCGGATTGGGCTAGATGGCACCTTAAAGCGCATGAAATGTCGAGTAAAATGCACTACTAAACTTTTTTGATAGGGCAATCAGAGACCCGAATAGATCATTTTATATTATTGTTAATATAAGAATTTAGCGTAATTTTATCACATTTGTTCAATTGAGGTCGCTCCTATTTCAGATAGCGTATTGGGCTAGGCGGCACCTTAAAGCGCATGAAATGGCGAGTAAAATTCACTACTAAACTTCTTTGATAGGGCAATCAGGGACCCGATTAGATCATTTTATATCACGGTTAATATAAGAATTCCGCGAAATGCGTTCACATTTGTTCAATTTACGTCGCTCCTATTTCAGATTGCGTATTGTGCTAAGCGTCATCTCAAAGCGCATGAAATGACGAGTAAAATGCACTATTAAACTCCTATGATAGGGCGATCAGGGACCCGATTAGGGCATTTTATATTATTGTTAATATAAGAATTCAGCGAAATTCTATCACATTTGTTCAATTTACGTCGCTCCTATTTCAGATAGCGTGTTGGGCTAAACGGCATCTCAAAGCGCATGAAATGGCGAGTAAAATGCACTATTAAACTTCTAGGGTAATGCAGAGAGAGACCCGATTAGATCATTTTATATTACGGTTAATATAAGAATTCAGCGTAATTCTATCACATTTGTTCAATTTACGTCGCTGCTATTTCAGATAGCCTATTGGGCTAAGCGGTATCTCAAAGCGCATGAAATGGCGAGTAAAATGCTCTGATAATCTTCTAGGGTAAGGCAAACAGAGACCCGATTAGATCATTTTATATTATGGTTAATATAGGAATTCAGCGTAATTCTATCACATTTGTTCAATTTACGTCGATCCTATTTCAGATAGCGTATTTGGAATAGGCGGCATCTTAAAGCGCATACAATGACGAGTATAATGCACTATTGAACTTCTATGGTAGGGCAATCAGAGACCCGATTAGATCATTTTATTACTGTTAATATAAGAATTCAGCGAAATTCTATCACATTTGTTCAGTTTACGTCGCTCCTATTTCAGATAGCCTATTGGGCTAAGCGGCACCTTAAAGCGCATGAAATGACGAATAAAATGCACTATTAATCTTCTATGATAGGGCAATCAGAGAACCCATTAGATCATTTTATATTATGATTAATGTAAGGATGCAGCGTAATTCTATAACATTTGTTCAATTTGCTTTTCTCCTATTACAGATATCGTATTGGACTAGGCGGCATCTTATAGCGCGTGGAATGACGAGTGAAATGCACTACTAACCTTCTATGATAGGGTAATCAGAGACACGATTAGATCATTTTGTATTATGGTTAATATAAGAATTCGGCGTAATTTTATCGCATTTGTTCAATTTACGTCACCCCTATTTCAGATAGCGTATTTTGCTAGGCGGCATCTTAAAGCGCATGAAATGTCGAGTAAAATGCACTATTGAACTTCTAGGGTAGGGCAAACAGAGACCCGATTAGATCATTTTATATTATGGTTAATTTAAGAATTCAGCGAAATTCTATCACACTTGTTCAATTTACGTAGCTCCAATTTCAGATAGCGTATTGGGCTAGGCGGCACCTTAAAGCGCATGAAACAACGAGTAAAATGCACTGTTAAACTTCCATGAGAGGGCAATCAGAGACCCGATTAGATCATCTTATATTATGATTCATATAAGGGTGCAGCGTAATTCTATCACATTTGTTCAATTTACGTCGCTCCTATTTCAGATAGCGTATTGGGCTACGCGGCATCTTAAAGCGCGCGGAATGATGAGTAAAATGCACTGTTAAACTTCCATGATA
Organism: Macropis europaea; assembly: GCA_916610135.2. Taxonomy (NCBI): domain Eukaryota; kingdom Metazoa; phylum Arthropoda; class Insecta; order Hymenoptera; family Melittidae; genus Macropis; species Macropis europaea. The sequence continues at coordinate 1,666,114 of CAKAJE020001202.1, read as the reverse complement.
GGGCAATCACAGACCCGATTAGATCATCTTATATTATGATTAATGTAAGGATGCAGCGCAATTTTATCGCATTTGTTCAATTTACGTCACCCCTACTTCAGATAGCGTATTGGGCTATGTGGCATCTTGAAGCGCATGAAATGTCGAGTAAAATGCACTTTTAAACTTCTATGATAGGGCAATCAGAGACCCGATTAGATCGTATTATATTATGGTTAATATAAGAATTCTGCGTAATTCTATCACACTTGTTCAATTTACGTAGCTCCAATAACAGATAGCGTATTGGGCTAGGCGGCACGTTAAAGCGCATGAAATGACGGGTAAAATGCACTATTAAATTTCTATGATAGGGCAATCAGAGACCCGAATAGATCATATTATATTATGGTTAATATAAGAATTCAACGTAATTTTATCACATTTATTCAAGTTATGTCGCTCCTATTTCAGATAGCGTATTGGGCTATGTGGCATCCTAAAGCGCATCAAATGTCGAGCAAAATGCGCTATTAAACTTCTAGGGTAGAGCAAACAGAGACCTGATTAGATCATTTTATATTATGGTTCATTTAAGAATTCAGCGAAATTCTACCACATTTGTTCAATTTACGTCGCTCCTATTTCAGATAGCGTATTGGGCTAGGCGGCATCTTCAAGCGCATGAAATGGCGAGTAAAATGCACTACTAAACTTCTCGGGTAGAGCAATCAGACACCCGACTAGGTCATCTTATATTATGATTAATATAAGAATTCAGCGTAATTCTATCACATTTGTTCAATTTATGTAGCTCCTATTTCAGATAGCGTATTGGGATAAGCGGAACCTTAAAGCGCATGAAATGACGAGTAAAATGCACTATTAAACTTCTATGATAGGGCAATCAGAGACCCGAATAGATGGTATTATATTATGGTTAATATAAGAATTCTGCGTAATTCTATCACATTTGTTCAATTTGCGTCGCTCCTAGTTCTGATAGCGTATTGGGCTAGGCGGCATCTCAAAGCGCATTAAACGGCGAGTAAAATGCACTATTAAACTTCTATGATAGGGCAATCAGAGACCCGATTATATAACCTTATATTATGATTAATAAAAGAATGGAGCGTAATTCCATCACATTTGTTTAATTTACGTCTCTCCTATTTCAGATAGCGTATTGGTCTAAGCGGCATCTTAAAGCGCATGAAATGTCGAGTAAATTGCACTACTAAACTTCTAGCGTAGGGCAAACAGAGACCCGATTAGGTCATTTTATATTATGGTTAATATAAGAATTATGCGTAATTCTATCATATTTGTTCAATTTACGTCGCTCCTATTTCAGATAGCGGATTGGGCTAGGCGGGACCTTAAAGCGCATGAAATGACGAGTAAAATGCACTGCTAAACTTCAAGGATAGGGCAATCAGAGTCCCGATTAGATCATCTTATATTATTGCTAATTTAAGAATTCATCGTAACTCTATCACATTTGTCCAATTCACGTCGCTCGTACACCAGATATCGTATTGAGCTAGGCGGCATCTTAAAGCGCATGAAATGGCGAATAACATGCACTACTAACCTTCTCGGATACGGCCATCAGAGACCCAATTAGGGCATTTTAAATTATGGTTAATATAAGAATTCAGCGAAATTCTATGACATTTGTTCAATTTACGTAGCTCGAATTTCAGATAGCGTTTTGGGCTAAGCGGCATATTAAAGCGCATGAAATGTCGAGTAAAATGCACTACTAAACTTCTAGGATAGGGCAAACAGAGACCCGATTAGATCATTTAATATTATGGTTAATATAAGAATTCAGCGAAATTCTATCACATTTGTTCAATTTACATCGCTTGTATTTCAAATAGCGAATTGGCCTAAGCGGCACCGTAAAGCGCATGAAATGACGAGTAGAATGCACTACTAACCTTCTATGATAGGGAAATCAGAGACCCGATTAGATCATTTTATATTATGGTTAATATAAGAATTATGCGAAGCTCCATCACATTTCTTCAATTTACATATCTCCAAGGTGACGTAGCGGATTGGGCTAGATGGCACCTTAAAGCGCATGAAATGTCGAGTAAAATGCACTACTAAACTTTTTTGATAGGGCAATCAGAGACCCGAATAGATCATTTTATATTATTGTTAATATAAGAATTTAGCGTAATTTTATCACATTTGTTCAATTGAGGTCGCTCCTATTTCAGATAGCGTATTGGGCTAGGCGGCACCTTAAAGCGCATGAAATGGCGAGTAAAATTAACTACTAAACTTCTTTGATAGGGCAATCAGGGACCCGATTAGATCATTTTATATCACGGTTAATATAAGAATTCCGCGAAATGCGTTCACATTTGTTCAATTTACGTCGCTCCTATTTCAGATTGCGTATTGTGCTAAGCGTCATCTCAAAGCGCATGAAATGACGAGTAAAATGCACTATTAAACTCCTATGATAGGGCGATCAGGGACCCGATTAGGGCATTTTATATTATTGTTAATATAAGAATTCAGCGAAATTCTATCACATTTGTTCAATTTACGTCGCTCCTATTTCAGATAGCGTGTTGGGCTAAACGGCATCTCAAAGCGCATGAAATGGCGAGTAAAATGCACTATTAAACTTCTAGGGTAATGCAGAGAGAGACCCGATTAGATCATTTTATATTACGGTTAATATAAGAATTCAGCGTAATTCTATCACATTTGTTCAATTTACGTCGCTGCTATTTCAGATAGCCTATTGGGCAAAGCGGTATCTCAAAGCGCATGAAATGGCGAGTAAAATGCTCTGATAATCTTCTAGGGTAAGGCAAACAGAGACCCGATTAGATCATTTTATATTATGGTTAATATAGGAATTCAGCGTAATTCTATCACATTTGTTCAATTTACGTCGATCCTATTTCAGATAGCGTATTTGGAATAGGCGGCATCTTAAAGCGCATACAATGACGAGTATAATGCACTATTGAACTTCTATGGTAGGGCTATCAGAGACCCGAATAGATCGTATTATATTATGGTTAATATAAGAATTCTGCGTAATTCTATCACGTGTGTTCAATTTACGTAGCTCCAATTTCAGATAGCGAATTGGGCTAGGTGGCATCTTCAAGCGCATGAAATGCCGAGTAAAATGCACTACTAAACTTCTCGGATAGGACAATCGGAGACCCGATTAGATCATCTTATACTATGGTTAATATAAGAATTCTGCGTAATTCTATCACGTTTGTTCAATTTACGTAGCTCCAATTTCAGATAGCGTATTGGGATAGGCGGCACCTTAAAGCGCATGAAATGACGAGTACAATGCACTATTAAACTTCTATGATAGGGCAATCAGAGACCCGATTAGATCATTTTATTACTGTTAATATAAGAATTCAGCGAAATTCTATCACATTTGTTCAGTTTACGTCGCTCCTATTTCAGATAGCCTATTGGGCTAAGCGGCACCTTAAAGCGCATGAAATGACGAATAAAATGCACTATTAATCTTCTATGATAGGGCAATCAGAGACCCGTTTAGATCATTTCATATTATTGTTAATATAAGAATACAGCGTAATTTTATCACATTTGTTTAATTTACGGGGCCCCTATTTCAGATAGCGTATTGGATTAGGTGGCATCTTAAAGCGCATGAAATGTCGAGTAAAATGCACTTTTAAACTTCTTGGGTAGGGCAAACAGAGACCCGATTAGATCATTTTATAATATGGTTAGTTTAAGAATTCAGCGAAACTCTATCACACTTGTTCAATTTACGTAGCTCCAATTTCAGATAGTGTACTGGGCTATGCGGCACATTAAAGCGCATGGAATGATGACCAAAATGCACTATTAAACTGCTATGATAGGGGAATCAGAGACCCGATTAGATCATTTTATATTATGGTTAATATAAGAATTCTGCGTAATTCTATCACATTTGTTCAATTCACGTATCTCCAATTTCAGATAGCGGATTGGGCTAGGCGGCGCCTTAAAGCGCATGAAATGACGAGTAAAATGCACTATTAAACTTCTATGATAGGGCAATCTGAGACCCGATTAGAACATTTTATATTATTGTTAATATGAGAATTCAGCGTAATTTTATCACATTTGGTCAATTTACGTCGCTCCTATTTCAGATAGCGTATTGGGCAAGGCGGCACCTTAAAGCGCATGGAATGGCGAGTAAAATACACTATAAAACTTCTATGATAGGGCAATCAGAGACCCGATTAGATCATTCTATATTATGGTTAATATAAGAATTCTGCGTAACTCTATCACATTTGTTCAATTTGTGTCGCTCCTATTTCAGATAGCGTAGTGGGCTAAGCGGCACCTTAAAGCGCATGAAATGACGAGTAAAGGGCACTATTAAACTTCTGTTATAGGGCAATCAGAGACCCGAATAGATCGTATTATATTATGGTTAATATAAGAATTCTGCGTAATTCTATCACGTGTGTTCAATTTACGTAGCTCCAATTTCAGATAGCGAATTGGGCTAGGTGGCATCTTCAAGCGCATGAAATGCCGAGTAAAATGCACTACTAAACTTCTCGGATAGGACAATCGGAGACCCGATTAGGTCATCTTATACTATGGTTAATATAAGAATTCAGCGAAGTTTTATCACATTTGCTCAATTTACGTCGCCCCTATTTCAGATAGCGTATTCATCTCGGTGGCACCTTAAAGAGCATGAAATGTCGAATAAAATGCACTATTAAACTTCTATGGTAGGTCAAACAGAGAACCGATTAGATCATTTTATATTATGGATAATTTAACAATTCAGTGAAACTCTATCACACTTGTTCAATTTACGTAGCTCCAATTTCAGATAGCGTATTGGTCCATGCGGCAACATAAAGCGCATGAAATGACGAGTATAAGGCACTATTCAACTTCTATGATAGGGCAATCAGAGACCCGATTATATCATTTTATATTATTGTTAATATAAGAATGCAGCGTAATTTTATCACATTTGTTCAATTTACGTCGCCTCTATTTCAGATAGCGTTTTGGGCTAGATGGCATCATAAAGCGCATGAAATCTCGAGTAAAATGCACTACAAAACTTCTAGGATAGGGCAATCAGAGACCCGATTAGGTCATCTTATATTATGATTAATATAAGAATTCAGCCTAATTCTATCACATTTTTTCAATATACGTCGCTCCTATTTCAGATAGCGGATTGGGCTGGACGTCACCTTAAAGCGCATGAAATGACGAGTAAAATGCACTATTAAACATCTATGATAGGCAATCAGAGACCCGATTAGGTCAACTTATATTATGATTAATATAAGAATTCAGCCTAATTCTATCACACTTGTTCAATTTACGTCGCTCCTATTTCAGATAGCGGATTGGGCTAGACGGCACCTTGAATCGCATGAAATGAAGAGTAAAATGCACTATTAAACTTCTACGATAGGGCAATCAAAGACCCGATTAGATCATTTTAAATTATGGTTAATATAAGAATTCTGCATAATTCTATCACATTTGTTCAATTTACGTCGCCCCTATTTCAGATAGCGTATTGGGCTAAGCGGCACCTTAAACGGCATGAAATGACGAGTAAAATGCACTATTAAACTTCTATGATAGGGCAATCGGAGACACGATTATATCATTTTATATTATTGTTAATTTAAGAATGCGGCGTAATTTTATCACATTTGTTCAATCTACGTCGCCCCTATTTCAGATAGCGTATTGGGCTAGGCTGCATCTTAAAGCGGGTGGAATGACGAGTAAAATGCACTGTTAAACTTCTATGATAGGGCAATCCGAGACCCGATTAGATCATTTTATATTATTGTTAATATAAGAATTCATCGTAATTGAACCACAGTTACTCAGTTTACGTCGCTCCTATTTCAGATAGCGTATTAGGTTAAGCTGAATCTTAAAGGGCATGAAATGTCGATTGAAATGCGCTACTCAGCTTCTATGATAGGGTAATCAGAGACCCCATTAGGTCATTCTATATTATGGTTAATATAAGAATTTAGCGTAATTCTGTCACATTTGATCAATTTACGTCGCTCCTACTTCAGATAGCGTATTGGGCTAAGCGGCATTTTAAAGCGCATGAAATGTCAAGTAAAATGCACTACTAAGCTTCTAGGATAGGGCAATCAGAGACCCGATTAGATCATCTTATATTATGGTTAATATAAGAATTCTGCGTAATTCTATCACGTTTGTTCAATTTACGTAGCTCGAATTTCAGATAGCGTATTGGGATAGGCGGCACCTTAAAGCGCATGAAATGACGAGTACAATGCACTATTAAACTTCTATGATAGGGCAATCAGAGACCCGATTAGATCATTTTATTACTGTTAATATAAGAATTCAGCGAAATTCTATCACATTTGTTCAGTTTACGTCGCTCCTATTTCAGATAGCCTATTGGGCTAAGCGGCACCTTAAAGCGCATGAAATGACGAATAAAATGCACTATTAATCTTCTACGATAGGGCAATCAGAGACCCGTTTAGATCATTTCATATTATTGTTAATATAAGAATACAGCGTAATTTTATCACATTTGTTTAATTTACGGGGCCCCTATTTCAGATAGCGTATTGGATTAGGTGGCATCTTAAAGCGCATGAAATGTCGAGTAAAATGCACTTTTAAACTTCTTGGGTAGGGCAAACAGAGACCCGATTAGATCATTTTATAATATGGTTAGTTTAAGAATTCAGCGAAACTCTATCACACTTGTTCAATTTACGTAGCTCCAATTTCAGATAGTGTACTGGGCTATGCGGCACATTAAAGCGCATGGAATGATGACCAAAATGCACTATTACACTTCTATGATAGGGGAATCAGAGACCCGATTAGATCATTTTATATTATGGTTAATATAAGAATTCTGCGTAATTCTATCACATTTGTTCAATTCACGTATCTCCACTTTCAGATAGCGGATTGGGCTAGGCGGCGCCTTAAAGCGCATCAAATGACGAATAAAATGCACTATTAAACTTCTATGATAGGGCAATCAGAGACCCGATTAGAACATTTTATATTATTGTTAATATGAGAATTCAGGGTAATTTTATCACATTTGGTCAATTTACGACGCTCCTATCTCAGATAGCGTATTGGGCGACGGGGCATCTTAAAGCGCATGTAATGTCTAGTAAAATGCACCACTAAACTTCTCGGATGGGGCAATCAGAGACCCGATTAGGTCATCGTATATTATTATTAATATAAGAATTCAGCGTAATTCTATCACATACGTTCAATTTACGTCGCTCCTATTTCAGATAGAGTATTGGCCTAGGCGGCATCTTTAAGCGCGTGTAATGACGAGTAAAATGCACTACTAACCTTCAATGGTAGGGCAATCAGAGACCCGATTAGATCATTTCATATTATGGTTAATATAAGGATTCAGCGATATTCTATCACATTTGTTGAATTTACGTCGCTCCTATTTCAGATAGCGTATTGCGCTAAGCGGCACCTTAAAGCGCATGAAATGACGAGTAAAATGCACTATTAAACTTCTATGATAGGGCAATCAGAGACCCGATTATATCCTTTTATATTATGGTTAATTTAAGAATTCAGCGTAATTCCTTCACATTTGTTCAATTTACGTATCTCCAATTTCAGATAGCGGGTTGGGCTAGGCGGCATCTTAAAGAGCGTGGAATGACGAGTAAAATGCACTACTAACCTTCTATGATAGGGCAATCAGAGACCCGAATAGATCATATTATATTATGGTTAACATAAGAATTCTGCGTAATTCTATCACATTTGTACAATTTACGTCGCTCCTATATAACATAGCGTATTCGGGTAGGCGGCATCTTAAAGCGCATGGAATGACGAGTAAAATACAGTATTAGACTTCTATGATAGGGAAATCAGAGATCCGAATAGATCATATTATATTATGGTTAATATAAGAATTCTGCGTAATTCTATCACATTTGTTCAATTTACGACGCTCCTATTTCAGACAGTATATTGGGCGAGGCGGCATCTTAAAGCGCGTGGAATGACGAGTAAGATGCCCTACTAACCTTCTATGATAGGGCAATCAGAGACCCGATTAGATCATTTTATAATATGGTTAATTTAAGAATTCAGCGAAACTCTATCACACTTGTTCAATTTACGTAGCACCAATTTCGGATAGTGTACTGGGCTATGCGGCACCTTAAAGCGCATGGAATGATGACCAAAATGCACTATTAAACTGCTATGATAGGGGAATCAGAGACCCGATTAGATCATTTTATATTATGGTTAATATAAGAATTCTGCGTAATTCTATCACATTTGTTCAATTCACGTATCTCCAATTTCAGATAGCGGATTGGGCTAGGCGGCGCCTTAAAGCGCATGAAATGACGAGTAAAATGCACTATTAAACTTCTATGATAGGGCAATCAGAGACCCGATTAGAACATTTTATATTATTGTTAATATGAGAATTCAGCGTAATTTTATCACATTTGGTCAATTTACGACGCTCCTATCTCAGATAGCGTATTGGGCGAGGGGGCATCTTAAAGCGCATGTAATGTCTAGTAAAATGAACCACTAAACTTCTCGGATGGGGCAATCAGAGACCCGATTATGTCATCGTATATTATTATTAATATAAGAATTCAGCGTAATTCTATCACATACGTTCAATTTACGTAGCTCCAATTTCAGATTGCGTATTGGGCTAAACGGCTCCTTAAAGAGCATGAAATGGCGAGTAAAATGCACTATTAATGTTCTATGATACGGCAATCGGAGACCCGATTAGATCATTTTATATTATGGTTAATATAAGAATTCTGTGTAATTCTATCACATTTGTTCAATTTACGTCGCTCCTACTTCAGACAACGCATTGGGCTAGGTGGCATCTTAAAGCGCATGAAATGTCGAGTAAAATGCACTATTAAACTTCTAGGGTAGGGCAAACAGAGACCCGATGAGATCATGTTGTATTATGGTTAATTTAAGAATTCAGCGAAACTCTATCACGCTTGTTCAATTTACGTAGCTCCAATTTCAGATTGCGTATTGGGCTAGGCGACACCTTAAAGCGCATGACATGACGAGTAAAATGCACTATTAAATTACTATGATAGGGCAATCAGAGACCCGATTAGATCATCTTATATTATAATTAATATAAGGATGCAGCGTAATTCTATCCCATTTGTTCAATTTACGTCGCTCCTATTTAAGATAGCGTATTTTGCTAGGCGGCATCTTAAAGCGCGTGGAATGCCGAGTAAAATTCACTACTAACCTTCTATGATAGGGCAATCAGAGACCCGATTAGATTATTTTATATTATTGTTAATATAAGACTTCAGCATAATTTTAACACATTTGTTCAATTTACGTCGCTCCTATTTCAGATAGCGCATTGGGCTAGGCGGCATCTTAAAGCGCGTGGAATGACGAGTAAAATGCACTATTAAACTTCTATGATAGGGCAATCAGAGACCCGATTAGATCATTTTATATTATTGTTAATATAAGAATTCTGCGTAATTCTATCACATTTGTTCAATTTACGTCGCTCCTATTTCAGATAGCGTATTGGGCTTGGCGGCACCTTAAAGGGCATGAAATGACGAGTAAAATGCACTATTAAACTTCTAGGGTAGGTAAACATAGACCCGATTAGATCATTTTATCTTATGGTTTATTTAAGAATTCAGAGAAATTCTATCACATTCGTTCAATTTACGTCGCTCCTATTTCAGATAGCGTATTGGGATAAGCGGCACCTTAAAGCGCATGACATGACGAGTAAAATGCACTATTAAACTTCTATGATAGGGCAATCAGAGACCCGAATAGATCGTTTTATATTATGGTTTATATAAGAATTCTGCGTAATTCTATCACATTTGTTCAATTTATGTCGCTCCTACGTCAGATAGCGTATTGGGCTAGGCCGCAACTAAAGGCGCATGAAATGTCGAGTAAAATGCACTATTAAACTTATATGATAGGGCAATCACAGACCCGATTAGATCATTTTATATTATTGTTAATATAAGAATTCAATATAATTTCATCACATTTGTTCAATTTATGTCGCTCCTATTTCAGATAGCGTATTGGGCTTGGCGGCACCATAAAGCGCATGAAATGACGAGTAAAATGCACTACTAACCTTCTATGAAAGGGCAATCAGAGACCCGATTAGATCATTTTATATTATTGTTAATATAAGAATTCAACGTAATTTTATCACATTTGTTCAATTTACGTCGGTCGTATTTCAGATAGCGTATTGTGCTAATCGGCATCTTGAAGCGCACGAAATGTCGAGTAAAATGCACTACTAAACTTCTAGGATAGGGCAATCAGAGACCCGATTAGATTGTTTTATATTATTGTTAATATAAGAATTCAACGAAATTTTATCACATTTGTTCAATTTACGTCGCCCCTATTTCAGGTAGCGTATTGGGCTAGGTGGCATCTTAAAGCTCATGAAATGTCGAGTAAAATGCACTATTAAACTTCTAGGGTAGGGCAAACTGAGGCGCGATTAGAACATTTTATATTATGGTTAATTTAAGAATTCAGCGAAACTCTATCACACTTGTTCAATTTACGTAGCTCCAATTTCGGATAGCGTATTGGGATAGGCGGCACCTTGAAGCGCATGAAATGAAGAGTAAAATGCACTATTAAACTTCTATGATAGGGCAATCAGAGACCCGATTAGATCATTTTATATTATGGTTAATATAAGATTTCTGCGTAATTCTATCACATTTGTTCAATTTATGTCGCTCCTATTTCAGATAGCGTATTGGGCTAGGCGGCACCTTAAAGCGCATGAAATGGCGTGTAAAATGCACTATTAAACTTCTATGATAGGGCCATCAGAGACCCGATTAGATCATTTTAAGTTATGATTAATATAAAAATTCGGCGTAATTTTATCACACTTGTTCAACTTACGACGCTCCTATTTCAGATAGCGTATTGGGCTTGGCTGCATCTTAAAGCGCAGGAAATGTCGAGTAAAATGCACCACTAAACTTCTAGGATGGGACAATCAGAGACCCAATTAGATCAACTTATATTATGGTTAATTTAAGAATTCAGCGAAACTCTATCACATTTGTTCAATTTACGTAGCTCCAATTTCAGATTGCGTATTGGTCTAGGCGGTACCTTAAAGCGTATGAAATGACAAGTAAAATGCACTGTTACACTTCTAGGGTAGGGCAAACAGAGACCCGATTAGATCATTTTATATTATGGTTAATATAAGAATTCTGCGTAATTCTATCACATTTGTTCAATTTACGACGCTCCTATTTCAGATAGTTTATTGGGCTAGGTGGCATCTTAAAGCGCGTGGAATGGCGAGTAAAATGCACTACTAACCTTCTATGTTAGAGCAATCAGAGACCCGAATAGATCATATTATATTATGATTGATATATGAATTCTGCGTAATTCTATCACGTTTGTTCAATTTACGTAGCACCGATTTCAGATAGCGTACTGGACTAGCCAGCGCCTTAAAGCGCAAGGAGTGGCGAGTAAAATGCACTACTAACCTTCTCGGATGCGGCCATCACAGATCAGATTAGATCATTTTGTATTATGGGTAATATAAGAATTCTTAGCGTATTGGGCTAAGCGGCATCTGAAACCGCATAACATGTCGAGTAAAATGCACTATTAAACTTCTATGATAGGGCAATCAGAGACCCGGTTAGATCATTTTATATTATGGTTAATATAAGAATTCCGCGTAATTCTATCACATTTGCTCAATTCACGTAGCTCCTATTTCAGATAGTGTATTGGTCTAAGCGGCATCTTAAAGCGCATGAAATGTCGAGTAAAATGCTCTACAAAACTACTAGGATAGGGCGATTAGAGACCCGATTATATAATCTTATATTATGATTAATATAAGAATGCAGCGTAATTCCATCACATTTGTTCAATTTACGTCGCCCCTATTTCAGATAGTGTATTGGGCTAGGTTGCATCATAAAGCGCATCAAATGCCGAGTAAAATGCACTATTAATCTTCTATGTTAGGGCAATCAGAGACCCGATTAGATCATTTTATATTATTGTTAATATAAGAATTCTGCGTAATTCTATCACATTTGTTCAATTTACGTCGCTCCTATTTCAGATAGCGTATTGGGCTGGGCGGCACCGTAAAGGGCATGAAATGACGAGTAAAATGCACTATTAAACTTCTAGGGTAGGGCAAACAGAGACCCGATTAGATCATTTTATATTATGATTAATTTAAGAATTCAGCGAAATTCTATCACATTTGTTCAACTTATGTCGCTCCTATTTCAGAGAGCGTATTGGGCTTGGCGGCACCTTAAAGCGCATGACATGACGAGTAAAGTGCACTATTAAACTTCTATGATAGGGCAATCAGAGACCCGAATAGATCGTATTATATTATGGTTTATATAAGAATTCAGCGTAATTCTATCACATTTGTTCAATTTATGTCGCTCCTACTTCAGATAGCGTATTGGGCTAAGCGGCATCTTAAAGCGCATGAAATGTCGAGTAAAATGCGCTATTAAACTTCTATGATAGGGCAATCAGAGACCCGAATAGATCGCATTATATTATGGTTAATATCAGAATTCAGCGTAATTCTATCACATTTGTTCCATTTCCGACGCTCCTATTTTAGATAGCGTGTTGGGCTAAACGGCACATTGAAGCGCATGAAATGGCGAGTAAAATGCACTATTAAACTTCTATGATAGGGCAATCAGGGACCCGATTAGGTCATCTTATATTATGATTAATATAATAATGCAGCGTAATTCTATCACATTTGTTCAATTTACGTCGCTCCTATTTCAGATAGCGTATTGGGCTAGGTAGCATCTTAAATCGCATGAAATGTCGAGTAAAATGCACGATTAAACTTCTATGATAGGGCAATCAGAGACCCGAATAGATCGTATTATATTATGGCTAATATAAGAATTCTGTGTAATTCTATCACGTTTGTTCAATGTACGTAGCTCCAATTTCAGATAGCGTATTGGGCTAGGCGGCATCTTAAAGAGCATGAAATGTCGAGTAAAATGCACTATTAAACTTCTATGATAGGGCAATCAGAGACCCGAATAGATCGTATTATATTATGGTTTAAATAAGAATTCTGCGTAATTCTATCACATTTGATCAATTTTTGTCGCTCCTATTTCAGATAGCGTATTGGGCTAGGCGGCACCTGAAAGCGCATGGAATATCGAGTAAAATGCACTACTAAACCTCTAGGATAGGGCAATCAGAATCCCGATTAGATCATCTTATATTATTGTTAATTTAACTATTCATCGTAACTCTATCACATTTGTCCAATTCATGTCGCTCCTACACCCGATATCGTATTGTGATAGGCGGCATTTTAAAGCGCATGAAATGGCGAGTAAAATGCACTACTCAACTTCTCGGATAGGGCATTCAGAGACCCGATTCGGTCATCTTATATTATGGTTAATGTAAGAATTCAGCGAAATTGTATCACATTTGTTCAATTTACGTCGCTCCTATTTCAGATAGCGTATTGGACTACGCGGCCCCTTAAAGAGCATAAAATGACGAGTAAAATGCACTATTAAACTTCTATGATAGGGCAATCAGAGACCCGATTAGATCATTTTATATTTTTGTTATTATAAGAATTCAGCGTAATTCTATCACATTTGTTCAATTTACGACGCTCCTATTTCAGATAGTATATTGGGCTAGGCGGCATCTTAAAGCGCATGGAATGACGAGTAAATTGCTCTGCTAACCTCCTATGATAGAGCAATCAGAGACCCGAATAGATCATATTATATTATGGTTAATATAAGAATTCTGCGTAATTCTATTACATTTGTTGAATTTACGTCGCTCCTATTTCAGATAGCGTATTGGGCTAAGCGGCATCTCAAAGCGCATGAAATAGCGAGAATATGCACTATTAAACTTCTAGGGTAGGACAAACAGAGACCCGATTAGATCCTTTTATATTTTGGTTAATTTAAGAATTCAGCAAGATTCTATCACATTTGTTCAATTTACGTCGCTCCTATTTCAGATAGCGTATTGGGCTATATGGCATATTAAAGCGCATGAAATGTCGAGTAAAATGCACTATTAAACTTCTATGATAGGGCAATCAGAGACCCGCATAGATCGTATTATATTATGGTTTATATAAGAATTCTGCATAACTCTATCACGTCTGTTCAATTTACGTAGCTCCAATTTCAGATAGCGTATTGGACTAGGCGGCATATTAAAGCGCATGAAATGTCGAGTAAAATGCACTACTAAACTCCACCGGTAGGGCAATCAGAGCCCCGATTAGGTCATCTTATATTATGGTTAATATAAGGATTCAGAGAAATTTTGTCACATTTGTTCTATTTACGTCGCCCCTATTTCAAGTAGCGTATTGGTCTAGGTGGCATCTTAATGCGAATGAAATGTCGAGCAAAATGCACTATTAAACTTCTAGGGTAGGGCAAACAGAGACCCGATTAGATCATTTTATATTATGATTAATTTAAGAATTCAGCGAAATTCTATCACATTTGTTCAACTTATGTCGCTCCTATTTCAGAGAGCGTATTGGGCTTGGCGGCACCTTAAAGCGCATGAAATGACGAGTACAATGCACTATTAAACTTCCATGATAGGGCAATCAGAGACCCGAATATATCGTATTATATTATGGTTAATATAAGAATTCTGCGTAATTCTATCACATTTGTTCAATTTATGTCGCTCCTATTTCAGATAGCATATTGGGTTAGGTAGCATCTTCAAGCGCATGAAATGTCGAGTAAAATGCACGATTAACCTTCTATGATAGGGCAATCAGAGACCCGAATAGATCTTATTATATTATGGCTAATATAAGAATTCTGTGTAATTCTATCACGTTTGTTCAATTTACGTAGCTCCAATTGCAGATAGCGTATTGGACTAGGCGGCATATTAAAGCGCATGAAATGGCGAGTAAAATGGACTATTAAACTTCTAGGGAAGGGCAACCACAGATCCGATTAGATCATTTTATATTATGGTTAATATAAGAATTCAGCTTAATTCTATCACATTTGTTCAATTTACGCCGCTCCTATTTCAGATAGCGTATTGGGCTAAGCGGCATCTCAACGCGCATAAAATGGCGAATAAATTGCACTATTCAACTTCTAGGGTAGGGCAAACATAGACCCGATTAGATCATTTTACGTTACGGTTAATATAAGAATTCTGCGTAATTTTATCACATTTGTTCAATTTACGTCGCTCCTATTTCAGATAGCGTATTGGTCTAAGCAGCATCTCAAAACGCATGAAATGGCGAGTAAAATGCACTATTAAACTTCTAGTGTAAGGCAAACAGAGACCCGATAAGATCATTTTATATTACGGTTAATTTAAGAATTCAGGGAAATTCTATCACGTTTGTTTAATTTACGTCGCTCCTATTTCAGATAGCGTATTGGGCTAAGCGGCATCTCAAAGCGCATGAAATTGTGAGTAAAACGCACTGCCAAACATCTAGGGTAGGGCGAACAGAGACCCGATTAGATCATTTTACATTATGGTTAATATAACAATTCAGCGAAATTCTATCACGTTTGTTCAATTTACGTCGCTCCTATTTCAGACAGCGTATTGGGCTAAGCAGCATCTTAAAGCGCATGAAATGGCGAGTAAAATGCACTATTAAACTTCGAGGTTAAGGCAAACAGAGACCCTATTAGATCATTTTCTATTACGGTTAATAGAAGAATTCAGCTTAATTCTATCACATTTGTTCAATTTACGCCGCTCCTATTTCAGATAGCGTATTGGGCTAAGCGGCATCTCAACGCGCATGAAATGGCGAGTAAATTGCACTATTAAACTTCTAGGGTACGGCAAACAGAGACCCGATTAGATCATTTTATATTACGGTTAATTTAAGAATTCAGCGAAATTCTATCACATTTGATCAATTTACGTCGCTCCTATTTCAGATAGCGTATTGGGATAAGTGGCATCTCAAAGCGCATGAAATGGCGAGTAAACTGCACCATCAAACTTCTAGGGTAGGGCGAACAGAGAGCCGATTAGATCATTTTACATTATGGTTAATAAAAGAATTCAGCGAAATTCAATCACATTTGTTCAATTTACGTCGCTCCTATTTCAGATAGCGTATTGGGATAAGCGGCATCTCACAGCGCATGAAATGGCGAGTAAAATGCACTATCGAACTTCTAGGGTAGGGCAAACAGAGACCCGATGGGATCATTTTATATTACGGTTAATATAAGAATGCAGCGTAATTCTATTATATTTGTTCAATTTACGTCGCTCCTATTTCAGATAGCGTACTGGGCCAAGCGGCGTCTCAAAGCGCATGCAATGGCGAGTAAAATGCACTATTAAGCTTCGAGGGTAAGGCAACCAGAGTACCGATTAGATCATTTTATACTACGGTTAATATAAGAATTCAGCGAAATTCTATCACATTTGTTCAATTTACGCCGCTCCTATTTCAGATAGCGTATTGGGCTAAGCGGCATCTCAAAGCGCATGAAATGGCGAGTAAATTGCACTATTAAACTTCTAGGGTGGGGCGAACAGAGACCCGATTATATCATGTTACATTATGGTTAATTTAATAATTCTGCGAAATTCTATCACATTTGTTCAATTTACGTCGCTCCTATTTCAGATAGCGTATTGGGCTAAGCGGCATCTCAAAGCGCATGAAATGACGAGTGAAGTGCACTATTAAACTTGTAGGGTAGGGCGAACAGAGACCCGATTAGATCATTTTACGTTATGGTTAATATAAGAATTCAGCGAAACTCTATCACATTTGTTCAATTTACGTCGCTCCTATTTCAGATAAAGTATTGGGCTATGCGGCATCTCAAAGCGCATGAAATGGCGAGTAAAATGCACTATCAAACTTCTAAGGTAAAGCAAACAGAGACCAGATTAGATCATTTTATATTACGGTTAACATAAGGATTCAGCGTAACACTATCACATTTGTTCAATTGACGTCGCTCCTATTTCAGATAGCCTACTGTGCTAGGCGGCATCCTAAAGCGCGTGGAATGTCGAGTGAAATGCACTGTCAAACTTCTAGGGTGGGGCGAACAGAGACCCGATTATATCATTTTACATTACGGTTAATATAAGAATTCAGCGTAATTTTATCACATTTGTTCAATTTACGTCGCTCCTATTTCAGATAGCGTATTGGGCTAAGCAGCATCTCAAAACGCATGAAATGGCGAGTAAAATGCACTATTAAAATTCTAGGGTAAGGCAAACAGAGACACGATAAGATCATTTTATATTACGGTTAATATAAGAATTCAGCGTAATTCTATCACATTTGTTCAATTTACGTCGCTCCTATTTGAGATATCGTACTGGGCTAGACGGCATCTTAAAGCGCGTGCAATGGCGAGTAAAATGCACTATTAAACTTCTAGGGTACGGCAAACAGAGACCCGATTAGATAATTTTAAATTACGGTTATATAAGGATTCAGCGTAATTCTATCACATTTGTTCAATTGACGTCGCTCCTATTTCAGATAGCCTACTGGGCTAGGCGGCATCCTAAAGCGCGTGGAATGTCGAGTGAAATGCACTGTTAAACTTCTAGGGTAGTGCGAACAGAGACCCGATTAGATCATTTTACATTATGGTTAATATAAGAATTCAGCGAAATTCTATCACATTTGTTCAATTTAAGTCGCTCCTATTTCAGTTAGCGTATTGGGCTAAGCGGCATCTCAAAGCGCATGAAATGGTGAGTAAAATGCACTATCGAACTTCTAGGGTAGGGCAAACAGAGACCCGATGGGATCATTTTATATTACGGTTAATATAAGAATGCAGCGTAATTCTATCATATTTGTTCAATTTACGTCGCTCCCATTTCAGATAGCGTATTGGGCTAAGCGGCATCTCAAAGCACATGAAATGGCGAGTAAAATGCACTATTAAACTTCGAGGGTAAGGCAAACAGAGACCCGATTAGATCATTTTATATTACGTTTAATTTAAGAATTTAGCGAAATTCTATCACATTTGATCAATTTACGTCGCTCCTATTTCAGATAGCGTATTGGGCTAAGGGGCATCTCAAAGCGCATGAAATGGCAAGTAAAATGCACTATTAAACTTCTAGGGTAAGGCAAACAGAGACCAGATTAGATCATTTTATATTACGGTTAACATAAGAATTCAGCGTAATTCTATCACATTTGTTCAATTTACGTCGCTCCTATTTCAGATAGCGTTTTGCGCTAAGCAGCATCTGAAAGCGCATGAAATGGCGAGTAAATTGCTGTATTAAACATCTAGGGTGGGGCAAACAGAGACCCTATTAGATCATTTTATATTACGTTTATATAAGAATTCAGCTTAATTCTATCACATTTGTTCAATTTACGCCGCTCCTATTTCAGATAGCGTATTGGGCTAAGCGGCATCTCGACGCGCATGAAATGGCGAGTAAATTGCACTGTTAAAGTTCTAGGGTACGGCAAACATAGACCCGATTAGATCATTTTACGTTACGGTTAATATAAGAATTCAGCGTAATTTTATCACATTTGTTCAACTTACGTCGCTCCTATTTCAGATAGCGTATTCGGCTAAGCAGCATCTCAAAGCGCATGAAATTGTGAGTAAAACGCACTGCCAAACATCTAGGGTAGGGCGAACAGAGACCCGATTAGATCATTTTACATTATGGTTAATATAAGAATTCAGCGAAATTCTATCACGTTTGTTCAATTTTCGTCGCTCCTATTTCAGATAGCGTATTGGGCTAAGCTGCATCTTAAAGCGCATGAAATGGCGAGTAAAATGCACTATTAAACTTCTAGGTTAAGGCAAACAGAGACCCTATTAGATCATTTTCTATTACGGTTAATATAAGAATTCAGCGAAATTCTATCACATTTGTTCAATTTTCGCCGCTCCTATTTCAGATAGCGTATTGGGCTAAGCGGCATCTCAAAGCGCATGAAATGGCGAGTAAATTGCACTATTAAACTTCTAGGGTAGGGCAAACAGAGACCCGATTAGATCATTTTACGTTACGGTTAATATAAGAATTCAGCGTAATTTTATCACATTTGTTCAATTTACGTCGCTCCTATTTCAGATAGCGTATTGGGCTAAGCAGCATCTCGAAATGCATGAAATGGCGAGTAAAATGCACTATTAAACTTCTAGTGTAAGGCAAACAGAGACCCGATTAGATCATTTTATACTGCGGTTAATATGAGAATGCAGCGTAATTCTATCACATTTGTTCAATTTACGTCGCTCCTATTTCAGATAGCGTACTGGGCCAAGCGGCATCTCAAAGCGCATGCAATGGCGAGTAAAATGCACTATAAAGCTTCGAGGGTAAGGCAACCAGAGTACCGATTAGATCATTTTATACTACGGTTAATATAAGAATTCAGCGAAATTCTATCACATTTGTTCAATTTACGCCGCTCCTATTTCAGATAGCGTATTGGGCTAAGCGGCATCTCAAAGCGCATGAAATGGCGAGTAAATTGCACTATTAAACTTCTAGGGTGGGGCGAACAGAGACCCGATTATATCATGTTACATTATGGTTAATTTAATAATTCTGCGAAATTCTATCACATTTGTTAAATTTACGTCGCTCCTATTTCAGATAGCGTATTGGGCTAAGCGGCATCTCAAAGCGCATGAAATGACGAGTGAAGTGCACTATTAAACTTGTAGGGTAGGGCGAACAGAGACCCGATTAGATCATTTTACGTTATGGTTAATATAAGAATTCAGCGAAACTCTATCACATTTGTTCAATTTACGTCGCTCCTATTTCAGATAAAGTATTGGGCTATGCGGCATCTCAAAGCGCATGAAATGGCGAGTAAAATGCACTATCAAACTTCTAAGGTAAAGCAAACAGAGACCAGATTAGATCATTTTATATTACGGTTAACATAAGGATTCAGCGTAACTCTATCACATTTGTTCAATTGACGTCGCTCCTATTTCAGATAGCCTACTGTGCTAGGCGGCATCCTAAAGCGCGTGGAATGTCGAGTGAAATGCACTGTCAAACTTCTAGGGTGGGGCGAACAGAGACCCGATTATATCATTTTACATTACGGTTAATATAAGAATTCAGCGTAATTTTATCACATTTGTTCAATTTACGTCGCTCCTATTTCAGATAGCGTATTGGGCTAAGCAGCATCTCAAAACGCATGAAATGGCGAGTAAAATGCACTATTAAAATTCTAGGGTAAGGCAAACAGAGACACGATAAGATCATTTTATATTACGGTTAATATAAGAATTCAGCGTAATTCTATCACATTTGTTCAATTTACGTCGCTCCTATTTGAGATATCGTACTGGGCTAGACGGCATCTTAAAGCGCGTGCAATGGCGAGTAAAATGCACTATTAAACTTCTAGGGTACGGCAAACAGAGACCCGATTAGATAATTTTAAATTACGGTTATATAAGGATTCAGCGTAATTCTATCACATTTGTTCAATTGACGTCGCTCCTATTTCAGATAGCCTACTGGGCTAGGCGGCATCCTAAAGCGCGTGGAATGTCGAGTGAAATGCACTGTTAAACTTCTAGGGTAGGCCAAACAGAGACACGATTAGATCATTTTATATTTTGGTTAATTTAAGGATTCAGCAAAATTCTATCACATTTGTGCAATTTTCGTCGCTCCTATTTCAGATAGCGTACTGGGCTAGGCGGCATCTTAAAGCGCTTGGAATGGCCAGTAAAATGCGCTATTAAGCATCCAGGGTAGGGCGAACAGAGACCCGATTAAATCATTTTACATTATGGTTAATATAAGAATCAGCGAAATTCTGTCACATTCGATCAGTTTACGTCGCTCCTATTTCAGATAGCCTATTGGGCTAAGCGGCATCTCAAAGTGCATGATATGGCGAGTAAAATGTACTATTAAACTTCTAGGGTAAGGCAAACAGAGACCCGATTAGATCATTTTATATTACGGTTAATATAAGAATGCAGCGTAATTCTATCACATTTGTTCAATTTACGACGCTCCTATTTCAGATAGCGTATTGGGTTAAGCGGCATCACAAAGCGCATGAAATGGCGAGTAAAAGGCACTATCAAACTTCTAGGGTAGGGCGAGCAGAGAGCCGATTAGATCATTTTATATTATGGGTAATTTAAGAATTCAGCGAAATTCTATCACATTTGTTCAATTTACGTCGCTCCTATTTCAGATAGCGTATTGGGCTAAGCGGCATCTCAAACCGCATGAAATGACGAGTGAAATGCACTATTAAACTTCTAGGGTAGTGCGAACAGAGACCCGATTAGATCATTTTACATTGTGGTTAATATAAGAATTCAGCGAAATTCTATCACGTTTGTTCAATTTAATTCGCTCCCATTTCAGATAGCGTATTGGGCTAACCGGCATCTCAAAGCGCATGAACTGGCGAGTAAAATGCACTATTAAACTTCTAGGGTAGGGCCAACAGAGACCCGATTAGATCATTTTATATTATGGTTAATCTAAGAATTCAGCGAAATTCTATCACATTTGATCTATTTACGTCGCTCCTATTTCAGATAGCGTATTGGGCTAAGCGGCATCTCAAAGCGCATGAAATGGCGAGCAAAATGCACCATTACACTTCTATGGTAAGGCAAACAGAGACCCGATTAGATCATTTTATATTACGGTTAATATAAGAATTCAGCGTAATTCTGTCACATTTGTTCAGGTTACGTCGCTCCTATTTCAGATAGCGTATTGGGCTAAGCGGCATCTCAAAGCGCATGAAATGGCGAGTAAAATGCACGATCAAACTACTAGGTTAGGGCGAACAGAGAGCCGAATAGATCATTTTACATTATGGTTAATATAAGAATTCAGCGAAATTCTATCACATTTGTTCAATTTACGTCGGTCCTATTTCAGATAGCGTATTGGGCTAAGCGGCATCTCAAACCGCATGAAATGGCGAGTAAAATGCACTATTAAACATCTAGGGTAAGGCAAACAGAGACCCGATTATATCATTTTATATTACGGTTAATATAAGAATTCAGGGTAATTGTATCACATTTGTTCAATTTACGTCGCTCCTATTTCAGATAGCGTATTGGGCTAAGCGGCATCTCAGAGCGCATGAAATGGCGAGTAGAATGCACTATTAAACTTCTAGGGTAGCGCGAACAGAGACCCGATTAGATAATTTTATATTTTGGTTAATATAAGAATTCAGTGAAATTCTATGCTATTTGTTCAATTTACGTCGCTCCTATTTCAGATAGCGTATTGGGCTATGCGGCATCTCAAAGCGCATGAAGTGACGAGTAAAATGCACGATGAAACTTCTAGGGTAGGGCAAACAGAGACCCGATTAGATCATTTTATATTATGGTTAATATAAGAATTCAGCAAAATTCTATCACATTTGTTCAATTTATATCGCTCCTGTTTCAGATAGCGTATTGGGCTAAGCGGCATCTCAAAGCGCATGAAATGGCGAGTGAAATGCACTATTGAACTTCTAGGGTACGGCGAACAGTGACCCGATTAGATCATTTTACATTATGGTTAATATAAGAATTCAGCGAAATTCTATCACATTCGTTCAATTTACGTCGCTCCTATTTCAGATAGCGTACTGTGCCAGGCGGCATCTTAAAGCGCGTGGAATGGCGAGTAAAATGAACTATTAAACTTCTATGATAGGGCAATCAGAGACCCGATTAGATCATTTTATATTTTGGTTAATATAAGAATTCAGCGAAATTCTATCACATTTGTTCAATTTGAGTCGCTCCTATTACAGATAGCGTATTGGCCTAAGCGGCATCTCAAAGCGCATGAAATGGCGACTAAAATGCACTATTAAACTTCTAGGGTAGCGCGAACAGAGACCCGATTAGATAATTTGATATTTTGGTTAATATAAGAATTCAGTCAAATTCTATCCCATTTGTTCAATTTACGTCGCTCCTATTTCAGGTAGCGTATTGGGCTAAGCGGCATCTCAAAGCGCATGAAGTGACGAGTAAAATGCACTGTTAAACTTCTGGGGTAGGGCAACAGAGACCCGATTAGATCACTTTATATTATGGTTAATTTAAGAATTCAGCGAAATTCTATCACATTTGTTCAATTTACGTCGCTCCTATTTCAGATAGCGTATTGGGCGAAGCAGCATCTCATAACGCATGAAATGGCGAGTAAAATGCACTATTAAACTTCTAGGGTAGCGCGAACAGAGACCCGATTAGATAATTTTATATTTTGGTTAATATAAAAATTCAGCCAAATTCTATCACATTTGTTCAATTTACGTCGCTCCTATTTCAGATAGCGTATTGGGCTAAGCGGCATCTCAAAGCGCATGAAATGGCGAGTAAAATGCACTATTAAACTTCTAGGGTAGGGCGAACAGAGACCCGATTAGATCATTTTATATTATGGTTAATATAAGAATTCAGCGAAATTCTATCACATTTGTTCAATTTACGTCGCTCCTATTTCAGATAGCGTATTGGGCTAAGCGGCATCTCAAAGGGCATGAAATGACGAGTGAAATGCACTATTAAACTTCTAGGGTACGGCGAACAGTGACCCGATTAGATTATTTTACATTATGGATAATATAAGAATTCAGCGAAATTCTATCACATTCGTTCAATTTACGTCGCTCCTATTTCAGGTAGCGTACTGTGCCAGGCGGCATCTTAAAGCGCGTGGAATGGCGAGTCAAATGAACTATTAAACTTCTATGATAGGGCAATCAGAGACCCGATTAGATCATTTTATATTATGTTTAATATAAGAATTCAGCGAAATTCTATCACATTTGTTCAATTTGAGTCGCTCCTATTACAGATAGCGTATTGGCCTAAGCGGCATCTCAAAGCGCATGAAATGGCGAGTAAAATGCACTATTAAACTTCTAGGGTAGGGCGAACAGAGACACGATTAGATCATTTTATATTACGGTTAATATTAGAATTCAGCGAAATTCTACCACATTTGTTCAATTTACGTCGCTCCTATTTCAGATAGAGTGTTGGTCTGAGCGGCATCTCAAAGCGCATGAAATGGCGAGTAAAATGCACTATTATACACCTAGGGTAGGGCAAACAGAGACCCGATTAGATCATTTTATATTATGGTTAATTTAAGAATTCAGCGAAATTCAATCACATTTGTTCAATTTACGTCGGTCCTATTTCAGATAGCGTTTTGGGATAAGCGCCATCTCAAAGCGCATGCAATGGCGAGTAAAATGCACTATTAAACTTCTAGGGTAAGGCAAACAGGGACCCGATTATATCATTTTATATTACGGTTAATATAAGAATTCAGGGTAGTTGTATCACATTTGTTCAATTTACGTCGCTCCTATTTCAGATAGCGTATTGGGCTAAGCTGCATCTCAAAGCGCATGAAATGGCGAGTAAAATGCACGATCAAACTTCTAGGGTAGGGAGAACAGAGAACCGAATAGATCATTTTACATTATGGTTAATATAAGAATTCAGCGAAATTCTATCACATTTCTTCAATTTACGTCGCTCATATTTCAGTTAGCGTATTGGGATAAGCGGCATCTCAAAGCGCATGAAATGACGAGTGAAATGTACTATTAAACTTCTAGAGTAGGGCGAACAGAGACCCGATTAGATCATTTTACGTTATGGTTAATATAAGAATTCAGCGAAATTCTATCACATTTGTTCAATTTACGTCGCTCCTATTTCAGATAGTCTCCTGGGCTAGGCGGCATCGTAAAGCGCGTGGAATGACGAGTGAAATGCACTGTTAAACTTCTAGGGTAGGGCGAACAGAGACCAGATTAGATCATTTTATATTTTGGTTAATATAAGAATTCAGGGAAATTCTATCACATTTGTTCAATATAAGTCGCTCCTATTTCAGATAGCGTATTGGGCTAAGCGGCATCTCAAAGCGCATGAAGTGACGAGTAAAATGCACTATTAAACTTCTAGGGTAGTGCGAACAGAGACCCGATTAGATCATTTTACATTGTGGTTAATATAAGAATTCAGGGAAATTCTATCACATTTGTTCAATTTACGTCGCTCCTATTTCAGATAGCGTACTTGGCTAGACGGCATCTTAAAGCGCGTGCAATGGCGAGTAAAATGCACTGTTAAACTTCTAGGGTAGTGCGAACAGAGACCCGATTAGATCATTTTACATTATGGTTAATAAAAGAATTCAGCGAAATTCTATCACATTTGTTCAATTTGAGTCGCTCCTATTTCAGATAGCGTATTGGGCTAAGCGGCATCTCAAAGCGGATGGAATGGCGAGTACAATGCACTATTAAACTTCTAGGGTAGGGCGAACAGAGAGCCGATTAGATCATTTTACATTATGGTTAATATAAGAATTCAGCGAAATTCTATCACACTTGTGCAATTTACGTCGCTCCTATTTCATATAGCGTATTGGGCTAAGCGGCATCTCGAAGTGCATGAAATGGCGAGTAAAGTGCAGTATTAAACTTCTAGGGTAGGGCAAACAGAGACCCGATTAGATCACTTTATATTATGGTTAATTTAACAATTCAGCGAAATTCTATCACATTTGTGCAATTTACGTCGCTCCTATTTCAGATAGCGTATTGGGCTAAGCGGCATCTCAAAGTGCATGAAATGGCGAGTAAAGTGCACTATTAAACTTCAAGGGGAGGGCAAACAGAGACCCGATTAGATCATTTTATATTGCGGTTAATAAGAGAATTCAGCGTAATTCTATCACATTTGTTCAATTTACGTCGCTCCTATTTCAGATAGCGTATTGGGCGAGGCGGCATCTTAAAGCGCATGAAATGACGAGTAAAATGCACTATTAAACTTCTCGGATAGGGCAATCAGAGACCCGACTAGGTCATCTGATACTATGGTTAACATAAGAATTCTGCGTAATTCTATCACATTTGTTCAATTTACGTTGCCCCTATTTCAGATAGCGTACTGGGCTAGGTGGCATCTTGAAGCGCATGAAATGTCGAGTAAAATGCACTTTTAAACTTCTATGATAGGGCAATCAGAGACCCGATTATATCGTATTATATTATGGTTAATATAAGAATTCTGCGTAATTCTATCACACTTGTTCAGTTTACGTAGCTCCAATAACAGATAGCGTATTGGCTAGGTGGCATCTTAAAGTGCATGAAATGTCGAGTAAAATACACTATTAAAATTCTATGATAGGGCAATCAGAGACCCGATTAGATCATTTTATAATATTGTTAATATAAGAATTCAACGTAATCTTATCACATTTGTTCAATTTACGTCGCACCTATTTCGGATAGCGTATTGGGCCAAGCGGCACCTTAAAGCGCATGAAAGGACGAGTAACATTCACTATTAAACTTCTATGATAGGGCAATCGGAGACTCGATTAGATCATTTAATATTATTGTTAATATAAGAATTCAACGTAATTTTATCACATTTGTTCAATTTATACCGCTCCTATTTCAGGTAGCGTATTGGGCTAGGCAGCACCTTAAAGCGCATGAAATGACGAGTAAAATGCACTATTAAACTTCTATGATAGGGCAATCAAAGACCCGATTAGATCATTCTATATTATGGTTAAAGTAAGAATTCTGCGTAATTCTATCACATTTGTTCAATTTACGTTGCCCCTATTTCAGATAGCGTATTGGCTAGGTGGCATCTTACAGTGCATGAAATGTCGAGTAAAATAAACTATTAAAATTCTATGATAGGGCAATCAGAGACCCGATTAGATCATTTTATAATATTGTTAATATAAGAGTCCAATGTAATTTTATCACATTTGTTCAATTTATATCGCTCCTATTACAGATAGCGTATTGGGCTAGGCAGCACCTTCAAGCGCATGAAACGACGATTAATATGCACTATTAAACTTCTATGATAGGGCTATCAGAGATCCGAATAGATCGTATTATATTATGGTTAATATAAGAATTCTGCGTAATTCTATAACGTTTGTTCAATTTACGTAGCTCCAATTTCAGATAGCGTATTGGGCTAGGCGGCATCTTAAAGCGCATGAAATGTCGAGTAAAATGCACTATTAAACTTCTAGGGTAGGGCAAACAGAGACCCGATTAGATCATTTTATATTATGGTTAATATAAGGATTCTGCGTAATTCTATCACGTTTGTTCAATTTACGTCGCTCCTATTTCAGATGGCGTATTCGGCTCAGCGGCATCTTAAAGCGCATGAAATGACGACTAAAATGCACTATTAAACTTCTATGATAGGGCAACCAGAAACACGATTAGATCATTTTGTATTATTGTTAGTATAAGAATTCAACGTAATTTTATCACATTTGTTCTATTTATGTCGCTCCTATTTCAGATAGCGTATTGGCTAGGCGGCACATTAAAGCGCATGAAATGACGAGTAAAATGCACTATTGAACTTCTATGATAGGGCAATCAGAGACCCGAATATATCGTATTATATTATGGTTAATATAAGAATTCTGCGTAATTCTATCACGTTTGTTCAATATACGTAGGCCCAATTTCAGATAGCGTATTGGACTATGCGGCATCTTAGAGCGCATGAAATGCCGAGTAAAATGTACTACTAAACTTCTCGGATAGGACAATCAGAGACCCGATTAGGTCATCTTATATTATGGTTAATATAAGAATTCAGCGAAATTCTATCACATTTGTTCAATTTACGTCGCTCCTATTTCAGATAGCGCATTGGGCTAGGCAGCATCTTAAAGCGCATGACATGGCGAGTAAAATGCACTATTAAACTTCTAGTGTAGGGCAAACAGAGACCCGATTAGATCATTTTATATAATGGTTAATTTAAGAATTCAGCGAAATTCTATCACATTTGTTCAATTTACGTCGCTCCTATTTCAGATAGCGTATTGGGCTAGACACCACCTTCAAGCGCATGAAATGACGAGTAAAATGCATTGTTAAACATCTATGATAGGACAATCAGAGACCCGAATAGATCGTATTATATTATGGTTAATATAAGAATTCTGCGTAATTCTATCACGTTTGTTCGATTTACGTAGATCCAATTTCAGATAGCGTACTGGGTAAGGCTGCATCTTAAAGCGCATGAAATGTCGAGTAAAATGCACTACTAATCTTCTCGGATAGGGCAATCAGAGACCCGATTATGTCATCTTATATTATGGTTAATATAAGAATTCAGCGAACTTTTATCACATTTGTTCAATTTACGTCGCCCCTTTTTCAGATAGCGTATTGGGCTAGGTTGCATCTTAAAGCGCATGAAATGACAAATAAAATGCACTATTTAACCTCAATGATAGGGCAATCAGAGACCAGATTAGATCCTTTTATATTATTGTTAATATAAGAATTCAGCGTAATTTTATCACATTTGTTCAATTTACGTCGCCCCTATTTCAGATAGCGTATTTGGCTAGGCGGCATCTTAAAGCGCGTGAAATGACGAGTAAAATGCACTACTAACCTTCTATGATAGGGCAATCAAAGACCCATTTAGATCTTTTTAAATTACGGTTAATATACGAATTCTGCGTAATTCTATCACATTTGTTCAATTTACGTCGCTCCTATTTCAGATAGCGTATTGGGCCAAGCGGCACCTTAAAGCGCATGAAATGACGAGTAACATGCACTATTAAACTTCTATGATAGGGCAATCAGAGACCCGAATAGATCGTATTATATTACGGTTATTATAAGAATTCTGCGTAATTCTATCACGTTCGTTCAATTTACGTAGCTCCAATTTCAGATAGCGTATTGGGCCAGGCGGCATCTTAAAGCGCATGCAATGACGAGTAAGATGCACTATCAAACTTCTCGGATAGGGCTAACATAGACCCGATTAGGTCATCTTAGATTATGGTTAATATAAGAATCCAGTGAAATTTCATCACATTTGTTCAATTTACGTCGCCCCTATTTCAGATAGCGTATTGGGCTAGGTGGCATCTTAAAGCGCATGAAATGTCGAGTAAAATGCACTATTAAACTTCTAGGGTAGGGCGAGCAGAGATCCGATTAGATCATTTTATATTATGGTTAATTTAAGAATTCAGCGAAACTCTATCACACTTGTTCAATTTACGTAGCTCCAATGTCAGATTGCGTATTGGGCTAGGCGGCACCTTAAAGCGCCTGGAATGGCGAGTAAAATGCAGTACGATACTTCTCGGATTGGGCAATCAGAGACCCGATTAGGTCATCTTATATTATGATTAATATATGGATGCAGCGTAATTCTATCACACTTGTTCAATTTACGTCGCTCCTAGTTCAGATAGCGTATTGGGCTAGGTTGCATCATAAAGCGCATGAAATGCCGAGTAAAATGCACTATTAATATTCTAGGGTAGGGTAAACAGAGAGCCGATTAGATCATTTTATATTATGGTTAATTTAAGAGTTCAGCGAAACTCTATCACACTTGTTCAATTTACGTAGCTCCAATTTGAGGTAGCGTATTGGGCGAAGCGACACCTTAAGGCGCATTTAATGTCGAGTAAAATGCACTACAAAACTTCTCGGATAGGGCAATTAGAGACCCGATTATATAATCTTATATTATGATTAATATAAGAATGCAGCGTAATTCCATCACATTAGTTCAATTTACGTCTCTCCTATTACAGATAGCGTATTAGGCTATGCGGTATCACAAAGCGCATGAAATGACGAGTAAAATGCACTATTAAACTTCCGGGGTAGCGCAAACAGAGACCCGAATAGAACATTTTATATTATTGTTAATATAAGAATACAGCGTAATTTTATCACAATTGTTCAATTTACGTCGCTCCTATTTCAGATAGCGTATTGGGCTAGGCTGCATCTTAAAGCGCATGAAATGTCGAGTAAAATGCACTATTAATCTTCTAGGGTAGGGTAAATGGAGACCAGATTAGATCATTTTATATTATGTTTAATATAAGAATTCTGCGTAATTCTATCACATTTGTTCAATTTGTGACGCTCCTATTTCAGATAGTATCTTCGGCTAGGCGGCATCTTAAAGCGCGTGGAATGACGAGTAAAATGCCCTACTAACCTTCTATGATAGGGCAATCAGAGACGCGATTAGATCATTTTATATTATTGTTAATATAAGAATTCAGCATAATTTTATTACATTTGTTCAACTTACGTCGCTCCTATTTCAGACAGCGTATTGGGCTAGGTGGCATCTTAAAGCGCATGAAATGTCGAGTAAAATGCACTATTAAACTTCTAGAGTCGGGCAAACAGAGACCCGATTAGAGCATTTTATATTATGGTTAATTTAAGAATTCAGCGAAATTCTATCACATTTGTTCAATTTACGTCGCTCCTATTTCAGATAGCGTAATGTGCTAAGCGGCACATTAAAGAGCATGAAATGACGAACAAAATGCACTATTAAACTTCTATGATAGGGCAATCAGAGACCCGTATAGATCGTATTATATTATGGTTAATATAAGAATTCAGCGTAATTTTATCACGTTTTCTCAATTTACGTCGCCCCTATTTCAGATAGCGTACTGGGCTAGACGGCACCTTAAAGAGCATGAAATGGCGAGTGAAATGCACTATTAAACTTCTATGATAGGGCAATCAGAGACCCGAATAGATCGTATTTTGTTATGGTTTATATAAGAGTTCTGCGTAATTCTATCACATTTGTTCAACTTACGTCGCTCCTATTTCAGATACCGTATTGGCCTAAGCGGCACCTTGAAGCGCATGAAATGACGAGTAGAATGCACTATTAAACTTCTATGATAGGGCAATCAGAGACCCGAATAGATCGGATTATATTATGGTTAATATAAGAATTCAGCAAAATTCTATCACATTTGTTCGATTTACGTCGCTAGTATTTCAGATAGCGTATTGGGCTGGGCGCCTACATAAAGCACATGATATGGTGAGTAAAATGCACTATTAAACTACTATGATAGGGCAATCAGAGACCCGAATACATCGTATTATATTATGGTTAATACAAGAATTCTGCGTAATTCTATCACGTCTGTTCAATTTACGTAGCTCCAATTTCAGATAGCGTTTTGGACTAGGTGGCACCTTAAAGCGCATGAAATGTCGAGTAAAATGAACTATTAAACTTCTAGAGTCGGGCAAACAGAGACCCGATTAGAGCATTTTATATTATGGTTAATTTAAGAATTCAGCGAAATTCTATCACATTTGTTCAATTTACGTCGCTCCTATTTCAGATAGTGTATTGGGCTAAGCGGCACATTAAAGAGCATGAAATGACGAGTAACATGCACTATTAAACTTCCATGATAGGGCAATCAGAGACCCAAATAGATCGTATTATATTATGGTTAATATAAGAATTCTGCGTACTTCTATCACATTTGTTCAATTTATGTCGCTCCTATTTCAGATAGCGTATTGGGCTAGCCGGCACCTTAAAGCGCATGAAGTGACGAGCAAAATGCACTATTAAACTTCTATGATAGGGCAATCAGAGACCCGAATAGATCGTATTATATTATGGTTAATATAAGAATTCAGCGTAATTTTATCACGTTTGCTCAATTTACGTCGCCCCTATCTGAGATAGCGTACTGGGCTAGACGGCACCTTAAAGCGCATGAAATGACGAGTGAAATGCAGTATTAAACTTCTATGATAGGACAATCAGAGACCCGAATAGATCATATTATGTTATGGTTAATATAAGAATTCAGCAAAATTCTATCACATTTGTTCAACTTACGTCGCTCCTATTTCAGATACCGTATTGGCCTAAGCGGCACCTTGAAGCGCATGAAATGACGAGTAGAATGCACTATTAAACTTCTATGGTAGGGCAATCAGAGACCCGAATAGTTCGTATTTTGTTATGGTTTATATAAGAATTCTGCGTAATTCTATCTCATTTGTTCAATTTATGTCGCTCCTATTTCAGATAGTATATTGGGCTAGGCGGCACCTTAAAGCGCATGAAATGACGAGTAAAATGCACTATTAAACTTCTATGATAGGGCAATCAGAGACCCGAATAGATCGTATTATATTATGGTTAATATAAGAATTCAGCGTAATTTTATCACGTTTGCTCAATTTACGTCGCCCCTATTTGAGATAGCGTACTGGGCTAGACGGCACCTTAAAGCGCATGAAATGACGAGTGAAATGCACTATTAAACTTCTATGATAGGGCAGTCAGAGACCCGAATAGATCATATTATATTATGGTTAATATAAGAATTAAGCAAAATTCTATCACATTTGTTCAATTTACGTCGGTCCTATTTCAGATAGCGTACTGGGCTAGGCGGCACCTTAAAGCGCATGAAATGACAAGTGAAATGCACTATTAAACTTCTATGATAGGGCAATCAGAGACCCGAATACATCGGATTATATTATGGTTAATATAAGTATTCTGCGTAATTCTGCCACATTTGTTCAATTTACGTCGCCCCTATTTCAGATAGCGTACTGGGCTAGGCGGCACCTTAAAGCGCATGAAATGACAAGTGAAACGCACTATTAAACGTCTATGATAGGGCAATCAGAGACCCGAATACATCGTATTATATTATGGTTAATATAAGAATTCTGCGTAATTCTATCACGTCTGTTCAATTTACGTAGCTCCAATTTCAGAAAGCGTGTTGGACAAGGTGGCACCTTAAAGCGCATGAAATGTCGAGTAAAATGTACTATTAAACTTCTAGGGTAGGGCAAACAGAGACCCGATTAGTGCATTTTATATTATGGTTAATTTAAGAATTCAGCGAAATTCTATCACATTTGTTCAATTTACGTCACTCCTATTTCAGATAGCGTATTGGGCTAAGCGGCACATTAAAGAGCATGAAATGACAAATAAAATGCACTATTAAACTTCTATGATAGGGCAATCAGGGATACGATTAGGTCATTTTAAATTATGGTTAATATAATAATTCTGCGTAATTCTATCACATTTGTTCAATTTATGTCGCTCCTATTTCAGATAGCGTATTGGGCTAGGCGGCACCTTAATGCGCATGAAATGTCGAGTAAAATGTACTATTAAACTTCTAGAGTCGGGCAAACAGGGACCCGATTAGAGCATTTTATATTATGGTTAATTTAAGAATTCAGCGAAATTCTATCACATTTGTTCAATTTACGTCGCCCCTATTTCAGATAGCGTACTGGGCTAGGTTTCATCTTAAAGCGCATGAAATGTCGAGTAAAATGCACTATTATACTTCTAGGGTAGGGTAAACAGAGACCCGATTAGATCATTTTATATTATGGTTAATTTAAGAATTCTGCGTAATTCTATCACATTTGTTCAACTTACGTCGCTCCTATTTCAGATAGCGTATTGGCCTAAGCGGCACCTTAAAGCGCATGAAATGACGAGTAAAATGCACTATTAAACTTCTATGATAGGGCAATCAGAGACCCGAATAGATCGTATTATATTATGGTTAATATAAGAATTCTGCGTAATTCTATCACATTTGTTCAATTTATGTCGCTCCGATTTCAGAAAGCGTATTGGGCTAGGCGGCACCTTAAAGCGCATGAAATGACGAGTAAAATGCACTATTAAACTTCAATGATAGGGCAATCAGAGACCCGTTTTGATCATTTTATATTATTGTTAATATAAGAATTCAGCGTAATTTGATCACATTTGTTGAATTTACGTCGCCCCTATTTCAGATAGCGTATTGGGCTAGATGGCATCTTAAAGCGCATGAAATGTCGAGTAAAATGCACTTTTAAACTTCTTGGGTAGGGCAAACTCAGACCCGAATATATCATTTTATTAAATGGTTAATTTAAGAATTCAGCGTAACTCTATCACACTTGTACAATTTACGTAGCTCCAATTTCAGATAGCGTATTGGGCTCGGCGGCACCTTAAAGGGCATGAAATGATGACTAAAATGCACTATTAAACTTCTCTGATAGGGGAATCAGAGACCCGATTAGATCATTTTAAATTATGTTTAATATAAGAATTCTGCGTAATTCTATCACATTTGTTCAATTTACGTCGCTCCTATTTCAGATAGCGTATTGGACTAGGCGGCACCTCAAAGCACTTGAATTGACGAGTGAAATGCACTATTAAACTTCTATGATAGTGCAATCAGAGACCCGGATAGATCGTATTATATTATGTTTAATATAAGAATTCAGCGTAATTTTATCACGTATTCTCAATTTACGTCGCCCCTATTTGAGATAGCGTATTGGGCCAAGCGGCACCTTAAAGCGCATGAAGTGACGAGTAAAATGCACTATTAAACTTCTGTGATAGGGCAATCAGAGACCCGATTAGATCATTTTGTATTATTGTTAATATAAGAATTCAGCGTAATTTTATCACATTAATTCAACTTACGCAGCTCCTATTTCAGATAGCGTATTGGGCTAGGCGGCACCTTAAAGCGCATGAAATGACGAATAGAATGCACTATTAAGCTTCTATGATAGGGCAATCAGAGACCCGATTAGATCATTTTGTATTATTGTTAATATAAGAATTCAGCGTAATTTTATCACATTTGTTCAATTCACGTCGCCTCTATTTGAGATAGCGTATTGGGCTAAGCGGCACCTTCAAGCCCATGAAATGACGAGTGAAATGCACTACTAAACTTCTTTGATCGGGCAATCAGAGAACCGATTAGATCATTTTATGTTATGGTTAATATAAGAATTCTGCGTAACTCTATCACATTTATTCAATTTACGCAGCTCCAATTTCAGATAGCGTATTGTGCTAGGCGGCGCCTTAAAGCGCATGACATGACGAGTGAAATGCACTACTAAACTTCTTTGATAGGGCAATCAGAGAACCGATTAGATCAATTTATGTTATGGTTAATATAAGAATTCTGCGTAACTCTATCACATTTATTCAATTTACGCAGCTCCAATTTCAGATAGCGTATTGTGCTAGGCGGCGCCTTAAAGCGCATGAAATGACGAGTAAAATGCACTATTAAACTTCTCTGATAGGGCAATCAGAAACCAGAATAGATCGTATTATATTATGGTTAATATAAGAATTCTGCGTAATTCTATCACATTTGTTCAATTTATGACGCTCCTATTTCAGATAGTGTATTGGGCTAGGCGGCATCTTAAAGCGCATGAAGTGTCGAGTAAAATGCACTATTAAACTTCTATGATGGCGCAATCAGAGTCCCGAATAGATCATTTTAAATTATGTTTAATATAAGAATTCAGCGTAATTCTATCACATTTGTTCAATTTACGTCGCTCCTATTTCAGAT
The DNA here is from genome assembly GCA_916610135.2 of Macropis europaea. Taxonomy (NCBI): domain Eukaryota; kingdom Metazoa; phylum Arthropoda; class Insecta; order Hymenoptera; family Melittidae; genus Macropis; species Macropis europaea. Next base: position 1,630,696 of record CAKAJE020001202.1, on the reverse strand, counting down.
AGTGTATTGGCCTAAGCGGCACCTTAAAGCGCATGAAATGACGAGTAAAATGCACTATTAAACTTCTATGATAGGGCAATCAGAGACCCGAATACATCGTATTATATTATGGTTAATATAAGGATTCTGCGTAATTCTATCACGTTTGTTCAATTTACGTAGCTCCAATTTCAGATAGCGTATTGGTCTAGCTGGCGTCTTAAACCGCATGAAATGGCGACTAAAATGCACTATTAAACTTCTATGATAGGGCAATCAGAGACCCGAATAGATCGTATTATATTATGGTTAATATAAGAATTCTGCGTAATACTATCACGTTTGTTCAATATACGTAGCTCCAATTTCAGATAGCGCATTGTTCTAGGCGGCATCTTAAAGCGCATGAAATGTCGAGTAAAATGCACTACTGAACTTCTGTGATAGGGCAATCAGAGACCCGATTAGATCATCTTAAATTATGGTTAATATAAGAATTCTTGCGCAATTATATCACATTTGTTCAATTTACGTCGCTCCTATTTCAGATAGCGTATTGGGCTAAGCGGCATCTTAAAGCGCATGAAATGACGTGTAAAATGCACTATTAAACTTCTATGATAGCGCAATCAGAGTCCCGAATAGATCATTTTAAAATATGTTTAATATAAGAATTCTTGCGTAATTCTATCACATTTATTCAATTTACGTCGATCCTATGTCAGATAGCGTATTGGGCGAGGCGGCATCTTAAAGCGCATGAAGTGTCGAGTAAAATGCACTATTAAACTTCTATGATGGCGCAATCAGTGTCCCGAATAGATCATCTTAAATTATGTTTAATATAAGAATTCAGCGTAATTCTATCACATTTGTTCAATTTACGTCGCTCCTATTTCATATAGCGTATTGGCCTAAGCGGCACCTTAAAGCGCATGAAATGACGAGTAAAATGCACTATTAAACTTCTATGATAGTGCAATCAGAGACCCGAATACATCGTATTATATTATGGTTAATATAAGGATTCTGCGTAATTCTATCACGTTTGTTCAATTTACGTAGCTCCAATTTCAGATAGCGTATTGGTCTAGCTGGCGTCTTAAACCAAATGAAATGACGACTAAACTGCACTATTAAACTTCTCTGATAGGGCAATCAGAGACCCGAATAGATCGTATTATATTATGGTTAATATAAGAATTCTGCGTAATACTATCACGTTTGTTCAATATACGTAGCTCCAATTTCAGATAGCGCATTGTTCTAGGCGGCATCTTAAAGCGCATGAAATGTCGAGTAAAATGCACTACTGAACTTCTGTGATAGGGCAATCAGAGACCCGATTAGATCATCTTAAATTATGGTTAATATAAGAATTCTTGCGCAATTCTATCACATTTGTTCAATTTACGTCGCTCCTATTTCAGATAGCGTATTGGGCTAAGCGGCATCTTAAAGCGCATGAAATGACGTGTAAAATGCACTATTAAACTTCTATGATAGCGCAATCAGAGTCTCGAATAGATCATTTTAAATTATGTTTAATATAAGAATTCTTGCGTAATTCTATCACATTTATTCAATTTACGTCGCTCCTATGTCAGATAGCGTATTGGGCGAGGCGGCATCTTAAAGCGCATGAACTTACGAGTAAAATGCACTATTAAACTTCTATGATAGGGCAATCGGAGACCCGATTAGATCATTTTAAATTATGGTTAAGATAAGTATGCAGCGTAATTCTATCACATATGTTCAATTTCCGACGCTCCTATTTCAGATATCGTATTGGGCTAGGTGGCATCTTAAAGCGCATGAAATGTCGAGTAAAATGCACTACTAAACTTCCCGGGTACGGCAATCAGACACACGATTAGGTCATTTTATATTATAATTAATATAACAATTCAGAATAATTCTATCACATTTGTTCAACTTACGTCGCTCTTATATCATATAGCGTTTTGAGCTAGGCGGCATCTTAAAGCGCATGAAATGGCGAGTAAAATGATCTCTTAAGCTTCTCGGATTCGGCCATCAGAGACCCAATTAAATCAATTTGTATTACTGTTAATATAAGAATTCAACGTAATTCTATCACATTTGTTCAATTTACGTCGCTCCTATTTCAGATAGCGTATTGGGCTAGGCGGCACCTTAAAGCGCATGAAATGACGAGTAAAATGCACTATTAAACTTGTATGATAGGGCAATCAGAGACCCGATTAGATCATCTTATATTATGATTAATATAAGAATTCAGTGTAATTCTATCACATTTGTTCAATTTAGGTCGCTCCTATTTCAGATAGCGTATTGGGCTAAGCGGCATCTTAAAGCGCATGAAATCTCGAGTAAAATGCACTATTAAACTTCTACGGTCGGGCAATCAGAGACCCGATTAGATCATTTTATATTATGGTTAATATAAGAATTCAGCGTATTTGAACCACATTTACTCAATTTACGTCGCTCCTATTTCAGATAACGTATTGGGCTAAGCTGAATCTTAAAGCGCATGAAATGACGAGTGAAATGCACTATTAAACTTATATGATAGGGCGATCAGAGACCAGATTAGATCATTTTATGTTATTGTTAATATAAGAATTCAGCGTAATTTCATCACATTTGTTGAATTTTCGTCGCCCCTATTTCAGATAGCGTATTGGGATAGGCGTCATCTTAAAGCGCATGAAATGTCGAGTAAAATGCACTACTAAACTACTAGGGTACGGCAAACAGAGACCCGATCAGATCACTTTATATTATGGTTATTTTAAGAATTCAGCGAAACTCTATCACACTCGTTCAGTTTACGTAGCTCCAATTTCAGATAGTACATTGGGCTAAGCGGCACCTTAAAGCGCATGGAATGACGTGTACAATGCACTATTAAACTTCCATGATAGGGCAATCAGAGACCCGATTAGATCATTTTAAATTATGGTTATTATAAGAATTCTGCGTAATTCTATCAAATTTGTTCAATTTTCGTCGCTTTTATTTGAGATAGCGTATTGGGCGAGGCGGCATCTTAAAGCGCATGAAATGTCGAGTAAAACGCACTATTAAACTTCTAGGGTAGGGCAAACAGAGACCCGATTAGATCATTTTATATAATATAAAATGATCTAATCTGGTCTCTGTTTGCCCTACCCTAGAAGTTTAATAGTGCATTTCACTCGCCATTTCATGCGCTTTGAGATGCGGCTTAGCCCAATACGCTATCTGAAATAGGAGCAACGTAAATTGAACAAATGTGATAGAATTTCGCTGAATTCTTATATTAACCTTAATGTAAAATGATGTAATCGGGTCTCTCTTCGCCCTACCCTAGAAGCTTAATAGTGCATTTTGCTCGCCATTCCACGCGCTTTAAGATGCCGCCTAGCCTAATACGCCATCTGAAATAGGTGCGACGTAAATTGAACAAATGTGAAAGAATTTCGCTGAATTCTTATATTAACCAAAATATAAAATGATCTAATTGACTCTCTGTTTGCCCAACCGTTGAAGTTTAATAGTGCATTTTACTCGACATTCCACGCGCTTTAAGATGCCGGCTAGCACAGTACGCTATCTGAAATAGGAGCGACGTAAGTTGAACAAATGTGATAGAATTTCGCTGGATTCTTAAATTAACCATAATATAAAATGATCTAATCGGGCCTGTGTTTGCCCTACCCTAGAAGTTTAATAGTGCATTTTACTCGCCATTTCATGCGCTTTGAGATGCCGCTTAGCCCAATACGCTATCTGAAATATGAGCGACGTAAATTGAACAAATGTGATAGAATTTCGCTGATTCTTATATTAACCAAAATATAAAATGTTCTAATCGGGTCTCTTATTGCCCTATTATAGAAGTTTAATAGTGCATTTTACTCGCCATTCCAAGCGCTTTAAGATGCCAACCAGCCCAGTACGCTATCTGAAATAGGAGCGACGTAAATTGAACAAATGTGATAGAATTTTGCTGAATTCTTAAATTAACCATAATATAAAATGATCTAATCGGGTCTCCGTTTGCCCTACCCTAGAAGTTTAACAGTGCATTTTACTCGACATTTCACGCGCTTTAAGATGCTGCCTAGCCCAGTAGGCTATCTGAAATAGGAGCGACGTAAATTGAACAAATGTGATAGAATTACGCTGCATTCTTATATTAACCGTAATATGAAATGATCTAATCGGGTCTCTCTTTGCCTTACCCTAGAAGTTTAATAGTGCATTTCACTCGCCATTTCATGCGCTTTGAGATGCCGCTTAGCCCATTACGCTATCTGAAATAGGAGCGACGTAAATTGAACAAATGTGATAGAATTTTGCTGAATTCTTATATGAACCTTAATGTAAAATGATCTATTCGGGTCTCTGTTCACCCTACCCTAGAAGTTTAATAGTGCATTTCACTCGTCATTTCATGCGCTTTGAGACGCCGGTTAGCCCAATACGCAATCTGAAATAGGAGCGACGTAAATTGAACAAATGTGATAGAATTTCGCTGAATTCTTATATTAACCAAAATATAAAATGATCTAATCGGGTCTCTGATTGCCCTATCATAGAAGTTTAATAGTGCATTTTACTCGCCATTTCATGCGCTTTGAGATGCCGCTTAGCCCAATACGCTATCTGAAATATGAGCGACGTAAATTCAACAAATGTGATAGAACTACGCTGAATTCTTATATTAACCGTAACGTAAAATGGTATAATCGGGTCTCTGTTTGTCTTACCCCAGAAGTTTAATACGGCGTTTTACTCTTCATTTCATGCGCTTTGAGGTGCCGCTTAGCCCATTACGCTATCTGAAATAGGAGCGACGTAAATTGAACGAATGTGATGGAATTTCGCTGAATTCTTAAATTAACCATAATATGAAATGATCCAATCGGGTCTCTCTTTGCCTTACCCTAGAAGTTTAGTAGTGCATTTCTCCCGTCATTTCATGCGCTTTGAGATGCCGCTTAGCCCAATAAGCTATCTGAAATAGGAGCGACGTAAATTGAACAAATATGATAGAATTTTGTTGAATTTTTATATTAACCAAAATATAAAATGATGTAATCGGGTCTCTGATTGCCCTATCATAGAAGTTTAATAGTGCATTTTACTCGCCATTTCACGACCTTTAAGATGCCGTCTAGCCCAGTACGCTATCTGAAATAGGAGCGACGTAAATTTAACAAATGTGATGGAATTTCCCTGAATTATTATATTAACCAAAATATAAAATGATCTAATCGGGACTCTGATTGCCCTTTCATAGAAGTTTAGTAGTGCATTTTACTCAGCTTCCACGCGGTTTAAGATGCCGCCTAGCCCAGTACGCTAACTGAAATAGGACTGACGTAAGTTGAAGAAGTGAGATAGAATTTTGCTGAATTCTTAAATTAATCATAATATAAAATGATGTAATCGGGTCTCTGTTTGTCCTACCCTAGAAGTTTAATAGTGCATTTCACTCGTCATTTCATGCGCTATGAGATGCCGTTTAGCCCAATATTTTATCTGAAATAGGAGCGACGTAAATTGAACAAATGTGATAGAATTTCGCTGAATTCTTATATTAACCAAAATATAAAATGATCTAACCGGGTCTCTGATTGCCCTATCATAGAAGTTTAATAGTGCATTGTACTCGCCATTCCATGCGCTATGAGATGCCGTTTAGCCCAATATTTTATCTGAAATAGGAGCGACGTAAATTGAACAAATGTGATAGAATTTCGCTGAATTCTTATATTAACCAAAATATAAAATGATCTAATCGGGTCTCTGATTGCCCTTTCATAGAAGTTTAGTAGTGCATTTTACTCACCTTCCACGCGGTTTAAGATGCCGCCTAGCCCAGTACGCTATCTGAAATAGGAGCGACGTAAATTGAAGAAATGAGATAGAATTTTGCTGAATTCTTAAATTAACCATAATATAAAATGATCTGACCGGCTCTCTGATTGCCCTATCATAGTAGTTTGACAGTGCATTTTACTCGCCATTCCACGCGCTTTAAGATGCCGCTTAGCCCAATACGCTATCTGAAATAGGTGCGACGTAAATTGAACAAATGTGATAGAATTTCCCTGAATTCTTATATTAACCTTAATGTAAAATGATCTATTCGGGTCTCTGTACGCCCTACCCTAGAAGTTTTATAGTGCATTTCACTCGTCATTTCATGCGCTTTGAGATGCCGTTTAGCCCAATATTTTATCTGAAATAGGAGCGACATAAATTGAACAAATGAGATAGAATTACGCTGAATTCTTATATTAACCGTAACATAAAATGATCTAATCGGGTCTCTGTTTACCTTATCCTCGAAGTTGAACAGTGCATTTTACTCGCCATTTCATGCGCTTTGAGATGCCGCAGAGCCCAATACGCTATCTGAAATAGGAGCGACGTAAATTGAACAAATGTGATAGAATTTTGCTGAATTCTTAAAGTAAACATAATATAAAGTGATCTAATCGGGTCTCTGTTTGTCTTATGCTAGAAGTTTAATAGTGCATTTTACTCGCCATTTCATGCGCTTTGAGATGCCGCATAGCCCAATGCGCTATCTGAAATAGGAGCGACGTAAATTGAACAAATGTGATAGAATTTTGCTGAATTCTTAAAGTAAACATAATATAAAGTGATCTAATCGGGTCTCTGTTTGCCCTACCCTAGAAGTTTAATAGTGCGTTTTACTCGCCATTTCATGCGCTTTGAGTTGCCGCTTAGCCCAATACGCTATCTGAAATAGGAGCGACGTAAATTTAACAAATGTGATAGAATTTCCCTGAATTATTATATTAACCTTAATGTAAAATGATCTATTCGGGTCTCTGTACGCCCTACCCTAGAAGTTTCATAGTGAATTTTACTCGGCATTTCATGCACTTTGAGATGCCGCATAGCCCAGTACGCTATCTGAAATAGGAGCGACGTAAGTTGAACAAATGTGACAGAATTACGCTGCATTCTTATATTAACCGTAATATAAAATCATCTAATCGGGTCTCTGTTTGTCCTACCCTAGAAGTTTAATAGTGCATTTTACTCGCCATTTCATGCGCTTTGAGATGCCGCCTATCCCAGTACGCTATCTGAAATAGGAGCGACGTAAGTTGAACAATAGTGATAGAATTTTGCTGAACTCTTAAATTAACCATAATATAAAATGATCTAATCGGGTCTCTGTTGGCCCTACCCTAGAAGTTTAGTAGTGCGTTTTACTCGCCATTTCATGTGCTTTGAGTTGCCGCTTAGCCCAATACGCTATCTGAAATAGGAGCGACGTAAATTTAACAAATGTGATAGAATTTCCCTGAATTCTTATATTAACCTTAATGTAAAATGATCTATTCGGGTCTCTGTACGCCCTACCCTAGAAGCTTAATACTGCATTTCTCTCGTCATTTCATGCGCTTTGAGATGCCGTTTAGCCCAATATTTTATCTGAAATAGGAGCGACGTAAAGTGAACAAATGTGATAGAATTTCGCTGAATTCTTATATTAACCAAAATATAAAATGATCTAATCGGGTCTCTGATTGCCCTTTCATAGAAGTTTAGTAGTGCATTTTACACACCTTCCACGCGGTTTAAGATGCCGCCTAGCCCAGTACGCTAACTGAAATAGGAACGACGTAAGTTGAAGAAATGTGATAGAATTTCGCTGAATTCTTATATTAACCAAAACATAAAATGATCTAATCTGGTCTCTGTTTGCCCTACCCTAGAAGTTTAATAGTGCATTTTACTCGCCATTTCATGCGCTTTGACATGCCAACCAGCCCAGTACGCTATCTGAAATAGGAGCGACGTAAATAGAACAAATGTGATAGAATTTCCTGAATTCTTATATGAACCTTAATGTAAAATGATCTATTCGGGTCTCTGTTCACCCCACCCTAGAAGTTTAATAGTGCATTTCACTCGTCATTTCATGCGCTTTGAGATGCCGCTTAGCCCAATATTTTATCTGAAATAGGAGCGACGTAAATTGAACAAATGTGATAGAATTTCGCTGAATTCTTATATTAACCAAAATATAAAATGATCTAATCGGGTCTATGATTGCCCTATCATAGAAGGTTAATAGTGCATTTTACTCGCCATTCCACGCGCTTTAAGATGCCGCCTAGCCCAGTACGCTATCTGAAATAGGAGCGACGTAAGTTGAACAAATGTGATAGAATTTCGCTGGATTCTTAAATTAACCATAATATAAAATGATATAATCGGGCCTGTGTTTGCCCTACCCTAGAAATTTAATAGTGCATTTTACTCGCCATTTCATGCGCTTTGAGATGCCGCTTAGCCCAATACGCTGTCTGAAATATGAGCGACGTAAATGGAACAAATGTGATAGAATTTCCCTGAAATCTTATATTAACCTTAACGTAAAGTAATCAAATCGGGACCGTGTTCGCCCTACCCTAGAAGTTTAATAGTGCATTTCACTCGTCATTTCATACGGTTTGAGATGCCGCTTAGCCCGATACGCTATCTGAAATAGGAGCGACGTAAATTGAACAAATGTGATAGAATTTTGCTGAAATCTTAAATTAACCGTAATATAAAATGATCTAATCTGGTCTCTGTTTGCCCTACCCTAGAAGTTTAATAGTGCATTTTACTCGCCATTCCAAGCGCTTTAAGATGCCGCCTAGCCCAGTACGCTATCTGAAAAAGGAGCGACGTAAATTGAACAAATGTGATAGAATTTTGCTGAATTTTTAAATTAACCATAATAGAAAATGATCTAATCGGGTCTCTCTTCGCCCTACCCTAGAAGTTTAATAGTGCATTTTACTCGCCATTCCACGCGCTTTAAGATGCCGCCTAGCACAATACGCCATCTGAAATAGGAGCGACGTAAATTGAACAAATGTGATAGAATTTCGCTGAATTCTTATATTAACCAAAACATAAAATGATCTAATCTGGTCTCTGTTTGCCCTACCCTAGAAGTTTAATAGTGCATTTTACTCGCCATTTCATGCGCTTTGAGATGCCAACCAGCCCAGTACGCTATCTGAAATAGGAGCGACGTAAATTGAACAAATGTGATAGAATTTTGCTGAATTCTTAAATTAACCATAATATAAAATGATCTAATCGGGTCTCCGTTTGCCCTACCCTAGAAGTTTAATAGTGCATTTTACTCGACATTTCACGCGCTTTAAGATGCCGCCTAGCCCGGTAGGCTATCTGAAATAGGAGCGACGTAAATTGAACAAATGTGATAGAATTACGCTGCATTCTTATATTAACCGTAATATAAAATGATCTAATCGGGTCTCTCTTTGCCTTACCCTAGAAGTTTAATAGTGCATTTCACTCGCCATTTCATGCGCTTTGAGATGCCGCTTAGCCCATTACGCTATCAGAAATAGGAGCGACGTAAATTGAACAAATGTGATAGAATTTTGCTGAATTCTTATATGAACCTTAATGTAAAATTACCTATTCGGGTCTCTGTTCACCCTACCCTAGAAGTTTAATAGTGCATTTCACTCGTCATTTCATGCGCTTTGAGATGCCGGTTAGCCCAATACGCAATCTGAAATAGGAGCGACGTAAATTGAACAAATGTGATAGAATTTCGGTGAATTCTTATATTAACCAAAATATAAAATGATCTAATCGGGTCTCTGATTGCCCTATCATAGAAGTTTAATAGTGCATTTTACTCGCCACTTCATGCGCTTTGAGATGCCGTTTAGCCCAATATTTTATCTGAAATAGGAGCGACGTAAATTGAACAAATGTGATAGAATTTCGCTGAATTCTTAAAGTAAACATAATATAAAGTGATCTAATCGGGTCTCTGTTTGCCGTACCCTAGAAGTTTAATAGTGCGTTTTACTCGCCATTTCATGCGCTTTGAGTTACCGCTTAGCCCAATACGCTATCTGAAATAGGAGCGACGTAAATTGAACAAATGTGATAGAATTTTGCTGAATTCTTAAAGTAAACATAATATAAAGTGATCTAATCGGGTCTCTGTTTGCCGTACCCTAGAAGTTTAATAGTGCATTTTACTCGCCATTTCATGCGCTTTGAGATGCCGCTTAGCCCAATACGCTATCTGAAATAGGAGCGACGAAAATTGAACAAATGTGATAGAATTTTGCTGAATTCTTAAAGTAAACATAATATAAAGTGATCTGATCGGGTCTCTGTTTGCCGTACCCTAGAAGTTTAATAGTGCATTTTACTCGCCATTTCATGCGCTTTGAGATGCCTCTTAGCCCAATACGCTATCAGAAATAGGAGCGACGTAAATTGAACAAATGTGATAGAATTTTGCTGAATTCTTAAAGTAAACATAATATAAAGTGATCTAATCGGGTCTCTGTTTGTCCTACCCTAGAAGTTTAATAGTGCATTTTTACTCGCCATTTCATGCGCTTTGAGATGCCGCCTAGCCCAGTACGCTATCTGAAATAGGAGCGACGTAAGTTGAACAAATGTGATAGAATTTTGCTGAATTCTTAAATTAACCATAATATAAAATGATCTAATCGGGTCTCTGTTTGCCCTACCCTAGAAGTTTAATAGTGCGTTTTACTCGCCATTTCATGTGCTTTGAGTTGCCGCTTAGCCCAATACGCTATCTGAAATAGGAGCGACGTAAATTTAACAAATGCGATAGAATTTCCCTGAATTCTTATATTAACCTTAGTGGAAAATGATCTATTCGGGTCTCTGTACGCCCTACCCTAGAAGTTTAATACTGCATTTCTCTCGTCATTTCATGCGCTTTGAGATGCCGTTTAGCCCAATATTTTATCTGAAATAGGAGCGACGTAAATTGAACAAATGTGATAGAATTTCGCTGAATTCTTATATTAACCAAAATATAAAATGATCTAATCGGGTCTCTGATTGCCCTTTCATAGAAGTTTAGTAGTGCATTTTACTCACCTTCTACGCGGTTTAAGATGCCGCCTAGCCCAGTACGCTATCTGAAATAGGAGCGACGTAAATTGAAGAAATGAGATAGAATTTTGCTGAATTCTTAAATTAACCGTAATATAAAATGATCTAATCTGGTCTCTGTTTGCCCTACCCTAGAAGTTTAATAGTGCATTTTACTCATCATTCCAAGCGCTTTAAGATGCCGCCTAGCCCAGTACGCTATCTGAAATAGGAGCGACGTAAATTGAACAAATGTGATAGAATTTTGCTGAATTTTTAAATTAACCATAATAGAAAATGATCTAATCGGGTCTCTCTTCGCCCTACCCTAGAAGTTTAATAGTGCATTTTACTCGCCATTTCATGCGCTTTGAGATGCCAACCAGCCCAGTACGCTATCTGAAATAGGAGCGACGTAAATTGAACAAATGTGATAGAATTTTGCTGAATTCTTAAATTAACCATAATATAAAATGATCTAATCGGGTCTCCGTTTGCCCTACCCTAGAAGTTTAATAGTGCATTTTACTCGACATTTCACGCGCTTTAAGATGCCGCCTAGCCCGGTGGGCTATCTGAAATAGGAGCGACGTAAATTGAACAAATGTGATAGAATTACGCTGCATTCTTATATTAACCGTAATATAAAATGATCTAATCGGGTCTCTCTTTGCCTTACCCTAGAAGTTTAATAGTGCATTTCACTCGCCATTTCATGCGCTTTGAGATGCCGCTTAGCCCATTACGCTATCTGAAATAGGAGCGACGTAAATTGAACAAATGTGATAGAATTTTGCTGAATTCTTATATGAACCTTAATGAAAAATTACCTATTCGGGTCTCTGTTCACCCTACCCTAGAAGTTTAATAGTGCATTTCACTCGTCATTTCATGCGCTTTGAGATGCCGGTTAGCCCAATACGCAATCTGAAATAGGAGCGACGTAAATTGAACAAATGTGATAGAATTTCGGTGAATTCTTATATTAACCAAAATATAAAATGATCTAATCGGGTCTCTGATTGCCCTATCATAGAAGTTTAATAGTGCATTTTACTCGCCACTTCATGCGCTTTGAGATACCGCTTAGCCCAATACGCTATGTGAAATAGGAGCGACGTCAATTGAACAAATGTGATAGAATTTCGCAGAATTCTTATATTAACCAAAATATAAAATGATCTAATCGGGTCTCTTATTGCCCTATTATAGAAGTTTAATAGTGCATTTTACTCTCCATTCCAGGCGCTTTAAGATGCGAACCAGCCCAGTACGCTATCTGAAATAGGAGCGACGTAAATTGAATAAATGTGATAGAATTTTGCTGAATTCTTAAATTAACCATAATATAAAATGATCTAATCGGGTCTCCGTTTGCCCTACCCTAGAAGTTTAAAAGTGCATTTTACACGACATTTCACGCGCTTTAAGATGCCGCCTAGCCCAGTAGGCTATCTGAAATAGGAGCGACGTAAATTGAACAAATGTGATAGAATTACGCTGCATTCTTATATTAACCGTAATATAAAATGATCTAATCGGGTCTCCCTTTGCCTACCCTAGAAGTTTAGTAGTGCATTTTACTCGCCATTCCACGCGCTTTAAGATGCCGCTTAGCCCAATACGCTATCTGAAATAGGTGCGACGTAAATTGAACAATGTGATAGAATTTCCCTGAATTCTTATATTAACCTTAATGTAAAATGATCTATTCGGGTCTCTGTACGCCCTACCCTAGAAGTTTTATAGTGCATTTCACTCGTCATTTCATGCGCTTTGAGATGCCGTTTAGCCCAATATTTTATCTGAAATAGGAGCGACATAAATTGAACAAATGAGATAGAATTACGCTGAATTCTTATATTAACCGTAATATAAAATGATCTAATCGGGTCTCTGTTTACCTTATCCTCGAAGTTGAACAGTGCATTTTACTCGCCATTTTATGCGCTTTGAGATGCCGCATAGCCCAATACGCTATCTGAAATAGGAGCGACGTAAATTGAACAAATGTGATAGAATTTTGCTGAATTCTTAAAGTAAACATAATATAAAGTGATCTAATCGGGTCTCTGTTTGCCGTATCCTAGAAGTTTAATAGTGCATTTTACTCGCCATTTCATGCGCTTTGAGATGCCTCTTAGCGCAATACGCTATCTGAAATAGGAGCCACGTAAATTGAACAAATGTGATAGAATTTTGCTGAATTCTTAAAGTAAACATAATATAAAGTGATCTAATCGGGTCTCTGTTTGTCCTACCCTAGAAGTTTAACAGTGCATTTTACTCGCCATTTCATGCGCTTTGAGATGCCGCCTAGCCCAGTACGCTATCTGAAATAGGAGCGACGTAAGTTGAACAAATGTGATAGAATTTTGCTGAATTCTTAAATTAACCATAATATAAAATGATCTAATCGGGTCTCTGTTTGCCCTACCCTAGAAGTTTAATAGTGCGTTTTACTCGCCATTTCATGTGCTTTGAGTTGCCGCTTAGCCCAATACGCTATCTGAAATAGGAGCGACGTAAATTTAACAAATGTGATAGAATTTCCCTGAATTCTTATATTAACCTTAATGGAAAATGATCTATTCGGGTCTCTGTACGCCCTACCCTAGAAGTTTAATACTGCATTTCTCTCGTCATTTCATGCGCTTTGAGATGCCGTTTAGCCCAATATTTTATCTGAAATAGGAGCGACGTAAATTGAACAAATGTGATAGAATTTCGCTGAATTCTTATATTAACCAAAATATAAAATGATCTAATCGGGTCTCTGATTGCCCTTTCATAGAAGTTTAGTAGTGCATTTTACTCACCTTCCACGCGGTTTAAGATGCCGCCTAGCCCAGTACGCTATCTGAAATAGGAGCGACGTAAATTGAAGAAATGAGATAGAATTTTGCTGAATTCTTAAATTAACCATAATATAAAATGATCTGACCGGCTCTCTGATTGCCCTATCATAGTAGTTTGACAGTGCATTTTACTCGCCATTCAACGCGCTTTAAGTTGCCGCTTAGCCCAATACGCTATCTGAAATAGGTGCGACGTAAATTGAACAAATGTGATAGAATTTCCCTGAATTCTTATATTAACCTTAATGTAAAATGATCTATTCGGGTCTCTGTACGCCCTACCCTAGAAGTTTTATAGTGCATTTCACTCGTCATTTCATGCGCTTTGAGATGCCGTTTAGCCCAATATTTTATCTGAAATAGGAGCGACGTAAATTGAACAAATGTGATAGAATTTCGCTGAATTCTTATTTTAACCAAAATATAAAATGATCTAATCGGGTCTCTGATTGCCCTTTCATAGAAGTTTAGTAGTGCATTTTACTCGCCATTCCACGCGCTTTAAGATGCCGCTTAGCCCAATACGCTATCTGAAATAGGTGCGACGTAAATTGAACAAATGTGATAGAATTTCCCTGAATTCTTATATTAACCCTTAATGTAAAATGATCTATTCGGGTCTCTGTACGCCCTACCCTAGAAGTTTTATAGTGCATTTCACTCGTCATTTCATGCGCTTTGAGATGCCGTTTAGCCCAATATTTTATCTGAAATAGGAGCGACATAAATTGAACAAATGAGATAGAATTACGCTGAATTCTTATATTAACCGTAATATAAAATGATCTAATCGGGTCTCTGTTTACCTTATCCTCGAAGTTGAACAGTGCATTTTACTCGCCATTTCATGCGCTTTGAGATGCCGCATAGCCCAATACGCTATCTGAAATAGGAGCGACGTAAATTGAACAAATGTGATAGAATTTTGCTGAATTCTTAAAGTAAACATAATATAAAGTGATCTAATCGGGTCTCTGTTTGCCTTATGCTAGAAGTTTAATAGTGCATTTTTACTCGCCATTTCATGCGCTTTGAGATGCCGCATAGCCCAATGCGCTATCTGAAATAGGAGCGACGTAAATTGAACAAATGTGATAGAATTTTGCTGAATTCTTAAAGTAAACATAATATAAAGTGATCTATCGGGTCTCTGTTTGCCCTACCCTAGAAGTTTAATAGTGCGTTTTACTCGCCATTTCATGCGCTTTGAGTTGCCGCTTAGCCCAATACGCTATCTGAAATAGGAGCGACGTAAATTTAACAAATGTGATAGAATTTCCCTGAATTATTATATTAACCTTAATGTAAAATGATCTATTCGGGTCTCTGTACGCCCTACCCTAGAAGTTTCATAGTGAATTTTACTCGTCATTTCATGCACTTTGAGATGCCGCATAGCCCAGTACGCTATCTGAAATAGGAGCGACGTAAGTTGAACAAATGTGACAGAATTACGCTGCATTCTTATATTAACCGTAATATAAAATGATCTAATCGGGTCCCTGTTGGCCCCTACCCTAGAAGTTTAATAGTGCGTTTTACTCGCCATTTCATGCGCTTTGAGTTGCCGCTTAGCCCAATACGCTATCTGAAATAGGAGCGACGTAAATTTAACAAATGTGATAGAATTTCCCTGAATTCTTATATTAACCTTAACGTAAAATGATCTATTCGGGTCTCTGTACGCCCTACCCTAGAAGCTTAATACTGCATTTCTCTCGTCATTTCATGCGCTTTGAGATGCCGTTTAGCCCAATATTTTATCTGAAATAGGAGCGACGTAAATTGAACAAATGTGATAGAATTTCGCTGAATTCTTAAAGTAAACATAATATAAAGTGATCTAATCGGGTCTCTGTTTGCCGTACCCTAGAAGTTTAATAGTGCGTTTTACTCGCCATTTCATGCGCTTTGAGTTGCCGCTTAGCCCAATACGCTATCTGAAATAGGAGCGACGTAAATTGAACAAATGTGATAGAATTTTGCTGAATTCTTAAAGTAAACATAATATAAAGTGATCTAATCGGGTCTCTGTTTGCCGTACCCTAGAAGTTTAATAGTGCATTTTACTCGCCATTTCATGCGCTTTGAGATGCCGCTTAGCCCAATACGCTATCTGAAATAGGAGCGACGTAAATTGAACAAATGTGATAGAATTTTGCTGAATTCTTAAAGTAAACATAATATAAAGTGATCTGATCGGGTCTCTGTTTGCCGTACCCTAGAAGTTTAATAGTGCATTTTACTCGCCATTTCATGCGCTTTGAGATGCCTCTTAGCCCAATACGCTATCTGAAATAGGAGCGACGTAAATTGAACAAATGTGATAGAATTTTGCTGAATTCTTAAAGTAAACATAATATAAAGTGATCTAATCGGGTCTCTGTTTGTCCTACCCTAGAAGTTTAACAGTGCATTTTACTCGCCATTTCATGCGCTTTGAGATGCCGCCTAGCCCAGTACGCTATCTGAAATAGGAGCGACGTAAGTTGAACAAATGTGATAGAATTTTGCTGAATTCTTAAATTAACCATAATATAAAATGATCTAATCGGGTCTCTGTTTGCCCTACCCTAGAAGTTTAATAGTGCGTTTTACTCGCCATTTCATGTGCTTTGAGTTGCCGCTTAGCCCAATACGCTATCTGAAATAGGAGCGACGTAAATTTAACAAATGTGATAGAATTTCCCTGAATTCTTATATTAACCTTAATGGAAAATGATCTATTCGGGTCTCTGTACGCCCTACCCTAGAAGTTTAATACTGCATTTCTCTCGTCATTTCATGCGCTTTGAGATGCCGTTTAGCCCAATATTTTATCTGAAATAGGAGCGACGTAAATTGAACAAATGTGATAGAATTTCGCTGAATTCTTATATTAACCAAAATATAAAATGATCTAATCGGGTCTCTGATTGCCCTTTCATAGAAGTTTAGTAGTGCATTTTACTCACCTTCCACGCGGTTTAAGATGCCGCCTAGCCCAGTACGCTATCTGAAATAGGAGCGACGTAAATTGAAGAAATGAGATAGAATTTTGCTGAATTCTTAAATTAACCATAATATAAAATGATCTGACCGGCTCTCTGATTGCCCTATCATAGTAGTTTGACAGTGCATTTTACTCGCCATTCAACGCGCTTTAAGTTGCCGCTTAGCCCAATACGCTATCTGAAATAGGTGCGACGTAAATTGAACAAATGTGATAGAATTTCCCTGAATTCTTATATTAACCTTAATGTAAAATGATCTATTCGGGTCTCTGTACGCCCTACCCTAGAAGTTTTATAGTGCATTTCACTCGTCATTTCATGCGCTTTGAGATGCCGTTTAGCCCAATATTTTATCTGAAATAGGAGCGACGTAAATTGAACAAATGTGATAGAATTTCGCTGAATTCTTATTTTAACCAAAATATAAAATGATCTAATCGGGTCTCTGATTGCCCTTTCATAGAAGTTTAGTAGTGCATTTTACTCGCCATTCCACGCGCTTTAAGATGCCGCTTAGCCCAATACGCTATCTGAAATAGGTGCGACGTAAATTGAACAAATGTGATAGAATTTCCCTGAATTCTTATATTAACCTTAATGTAAAATGATCTATTCGGGTCTCTGTACGCCCTACCCTAGAAGTTTTATAGTGCATTTCACTCGTCATTTCATGCGCTTTGAGATGCCGTTTAGCCCAATATTTTATCTGAAATAGGAGCGACATAAATTGAACAAATGAGATAGAATTACGCTGAATTCTTATATTAACCGTAATATAAAATGATCTAATCGGGTCTCTGTTTACCTTATCCTCGAAGTTGAACAGTGCATTTTACTCGCCATTTCATGCGCTTTGAGATGCCGCATAGCCCAATACGCTATCTGAAATAGGAGCGACGTAAATTGAACAAATGTGATAGAATTTTGCTGAATTCTTAAAGTAAACATAATATAAAGTGATCTAATCGGGTCTCTGTTTGCCTTATGCTAGAAGTTTAATAGTGCATTTCACTCGTCATTTCATGCGCTTTGAGATGCCGTTTAGCCCAATGCGCTATCTGAAATAGGAGCGACGTAAATTGAACAAATGTGATAGAATTTTGCTGAATTCTTAAAGTAAACATAATATAAAGTGATCTAATCGGGTCTCTGTTTGCCCTACCCTAGAAGTTTAATAGTGCGTTTTACTCGCCATTTCATGCGCTTTGAGTTGCCGCTTAGCCCAATACGCTATCTGAAATAGGAGCGACGTAAATTTAACAAATGTGATAGAATTTCCCTGAATTATTATATTAACCTTAATGTAAAATGATCTATTCGGGTCTCTGTACGCCCTACCCTAGAAGTTTCATAGTGAATTTTACTCGTCATTTCATGCACTTTGAGATGCCGCATAGCCCAGTACGCTATCTGAAATAGGAGCGACGTAAGTTGAACAAATGTGACAGAATTACGCTGCATTCTTATATTAACCGTAATATAAAATGATCTAATCGGGTCTCTGTTGGCCCTACCCTAGAAGTTTAATAGTGCGTTTTACTCGCCATTTCATGCGCTTTGAGTTGCCGCTTAGCCCAATACGCTATCTGAAATAGGAGCGACGTAAATTTAACAAATGTGATAGAATTTCCCTGAATTCTTATATTAACCTTAACGTAAAATGATCTATTCGGGTCTCTGTACGCCCTACCCTAGAAGCTTAATACTGCATTTCTCTCGTCATTTCATGCGCTTTGAGATGCCGTTTAGCCCAATATTTTATCTGAAATAGGAGCGACGTAAATTGAACAAATGTGATAGAATTTCGCTGAATTCTTATATTAACCAAAATATAAAATGATCTAATCGGGTCTCTGATTGCCCTTTCATAGAAGTTTAGTAGTGCATTTTACTCACCTTCCACGCGGTTTAAGATGCCGCCTAGCCCAGTACGCTAACTGAAATAGGAACGACGTAAGTTGAAGAAATGAGATAGAATTACGCTGAATTCTTATATGAACCTTAATGTAAAATGATCTATTCGGGTCTCTGTTCACCCTACCCTAGAAGTGTAATAGTGCATTTCACTCGTCATATCATGCGCTTTGAGATGCCGGTTAGCCCAATACGCAATCTGAAATAGGAGCGACGTAAATTGAACAAATGTGATAGAATTTCGCTGAATTCTTATATTAACCAAAATATAAAATGATCTAATCGGGTCTATGATTGCCCTATCATAGAAGGTTAATAGTGCATTTTACTCGCCATTCCACGCGCTTTAAGATGCCGCCTAGCCCAGTACGCTATCTGAAATAGGAGCGACGTAAGTTGAACAAATGTGATAGAATTTCGCTGGATTCTTAAATTAACCATAATATAAAATGATATAATCGGGCCTGTGTTTGCCCTACCCTAGAAATTTAATAGTGCATTTTACTCGCCATTTCATGCGCTTTGAGATGCCGCTTAGCCCAATACGCTGTCTGAAATATGAGCGACGTAAATGGAACAAATGTGATAGAATTTCCCTGAAATCTTATATTAACCTTAACGTAAAGTAACCAATCGGGACCGTGTTCGCCCTACCCTAGAAGTTTAATAGTGCATTTCACTCGTCATTTCATGCGGTTTGAGATGCCGCTTAGCCCGATACGCTATCTGAAATAGGAGCGACGTAAATTGAACAAATGTGATAGAATTTTGCTGAATTTTTAAATTAACCATAATATAAAGTGATCTAATCGGGTCTCTGTTTGCCCTACCCTAGAAGTTTAATAGTGCGTTTTACTCGCCATTTCATGCGCTTTGAGTTGCCGCTTAGCCCAATACGCTATCTGAAATAGGAGCGACGTAAATTTAACAAATGTGATAGAATTTCCCTGAATTATTATATTAACCTTAATGTAAAATGATCTATTCGGGTCTCTGTACGCCCTACCCTAGAAGTTTCATAGTGAATTTTACTCGTCATTTCATGCACTTTGAGATGCCGCATAGCCCAGTACGCTATCTGAAATAGGAGCGACGTAAGTTGAACAAATGTGACAGAATTACGCTGCATTCTTATATTAACCGTAATATAAAATGATCTAATCGGGTCTCTGTTGGCCCTACCCTAGAAGTTTAATAGTGCGTTTTACTCGCCATTTCATGCGCTTTGAGTTGCCGCTTAGCCCAATACGCTATCTGAAATAGGAGCGACGTAAATTTAACAAATGTGATAGAATTTCCCTGAATTCTTATATTAACCTTAACGTAAAATGATCTATTCGGGTCTCTGTACGCCCTACCCTAGAAGCTTAATACTGCATTTCTCTCGTCATTTCATGCGCTTTGAGATGCCGTTTAGCCCAATATTTTATCTGAAATAGGAGCGACGTAAATTGAACAAATGTGATAGAATTTCGCTGAATTCTTATATTAACCAAAATATAAAATGATCTAATCGGGTCTCTGATTGCCCTTTCATAGAAGTTTAGTAGTGCATTTTACTCACCTTCCACGCGGTTTAAGATGCCGCCTAGCCCAGTACGCTAACTGAAATAGGAACGACGTAAGTTGAAGAAATGAGATAGAATTACGCTGAATTCTTATATGAACCTTAATGTAAAATGATCTATTCGGGTCTCTGTTCACCCTACCCTAGAAGTGTAATAGTGCATTTCACTCGTCATATCATGCGCTTTGAGATGCCGGTTAGCCCAATACGCAATCTGAAATAGGAGCGACGTAAATTGAACAAATGTGATAGAATTTCGCTGAATTCTTATATTAACCAAAATATAAAATGATCTAATCGGGTCTATGATTGCCCTATCATAGAAGGTTAATAGTGCATTTTACTCGCCATTCCACGCGCTTTAAGATGCCGCCTAGCCCAGTACGCTATCTGAAATAGGAGCGACGTAAGTTGAACAAATGTGATAGAATTTCGCTGGATTCTTAAATTAACCATAATATAAAATGATATAATCGGGCCTGTGTTTGCCCTACCCTAGAAATTTAATAGTGCATTTTACTCGCCATTTCATGCGCTTTGAGATGCCGCTAAGCCCAATACGCTGTCTGAAATATGAGCGACGTAAATGGAACAAATGTGATAGAATTTCCCTGAAATCTTATATTAACCTTAACGTAAAGTAACCAATCGGGACCGTGTTCGCCCTACCCTAGAAGTTTAATAGTGCATTTCACTCGTCATTTCATGCGGTTTGAGATGCCGCTTAGCCCGATACGCTATCTGAAATAGGAGCGACGTAAATTGAACAAATGTGATAGAATTTTGCTGAAATCTTAAATTAACCGTAATATAAAATGATCTAATCTGGTCTCTGTTTGCCCTACCCTAGAAGTTTAATAGTGCATTTTACTCGCCATTCCAAGCGCTTTAAGATGCCGCCTAGCCCAGTACGCTATCTGAAAAAGGAGCGACGTAAATTGAACAAATGTGATAGAATTTTGCTGAATTCTTAAATTAACCATAATAGAAAATGATCTAATCGGGTCTCTCTTCGCCCTACCCTAGAAGTTTAATAGTGCATTTTACTCGCCATTCCACGCGCTTTAAGATGCCGCCTAGCACAATACGCCATCTGAAATAGGAGCGACGTAAATTGAACAAATGTGATAGAATTTCGCTGAATTCTTATATTAACCAAAACATAAAATGATCTAGTCTGGTCTCTGTTTGCCCTACCCTAGAAGTTTAATAGTGCATTTTACTCGCCATTTCATGCGCTTTGAGATGCCAACCAGCCCAGTACGCTATCTGAAATAGGAGCGACGTAAATTGAACAAATGTGATAGAATTTTGCTGAATTCTTAAATTAACCATAATATAAAATGATCTAATCGGGTCTCCGTTTGCCCTACCCTAGAAGTTTAATAGTGCATTTTACTCGACATTTCACGCGCTTTAAGATGCCGCCTAGCCCGGTAGGCTATCTGAAATAGGAGCGACGTAAATTGAACAAATGTGATAGAATTACGCTGCATTCTTATATTAACCGTAATATAAAATGATCTAATCGGGTCTCTCTTTGCCTTACCCTAGAAGTTTAATAGTGCATTTCACTCGCCATTTCATGCGCTTTGAGATGCCGCTTAGCCCATTACGCTATCTGAAATAGGAGCGACGTAAATTGAACAAATGTGATAGAATTTTGCTGAATTCTTATATGAACCTTAATGTAAAATTACCTATTCGGGTCTCTGTTCACCCTACCCTAGAAGTTTAATAGTGCATTTCACTCGTCATTTCATGCGCTTTGAGATGCCGGTTAGCCCAATACGCAATCTGAAATAGGAGCGACGTAAATTGAACAAATGTGATAGAATTTCGGTGAATTCTTATATTAACCAAAATATAAAATGATCTAATCGGGTCTCTGATTGCCCTATCATAGAAGTTTAATAGTGCATTTTACTCGCCACTTCATGCGCTTTGAGATGCCGTTTAGCCCAATATTTTATCTGAAATAGGAGCGACGTCAATTGAACAAATGTGATAGAATTTCGCAGAATTCTTATATTAACCAAAATATAAAATGATCTAATCGGGTCTCTTATTGCCCTATTATAGAAGTTTAATAGTGCATTTTACTCTCCATTCCAGGCGCTTTAAGATGCGAACCAGCCCAGTACGCTATCTGAAATAGGAGCGACGTAAATTGAATAAATGTGATAGAATTTTGCTGAATTCTTAAATTAACCATAATATAAAATGATCTAATCGGGTCTCCGTTTGCCCTACCCTAGAAGTTTAAAAGTGCATTTTACACGACATTTCACGCGCTTTAAGATGCGAACCAGCCCAATACGCTATCTGAAATAGGAGCGACGTACATTGAACAAATGTGATAGAATTTTGCTGAATTCTGAAAGCAAACATAATATAAAGTGATCTAATCGGGTCTCTGTTTGCCCTACCCTAGAAGTTTAATAGTGCGTTTTACTCGCCATTTCATGCGCTTTGAGTTGCCGCTTAGCCCAATACGCTATCTGAAATAGGAGCGACGTAAATTGAACAAATGTGATAGAATTTTGCTGAATTCTTAAAGTAAACATAATATAAAGTTATCTAATCGGGTCTCTGTTTGCCGTACCCTAGAAGTTTAATAGTGCATTTTACTCGCCATTTCATGCGCTTTGAGATGCCTCTTAGCCCAATACGCTATCTGAAATAGGAGCGACGTAAATTGAACAAATGTGATAGAATTTTGCTGAATTCTTAAAGTAAACATAATATAAAGTGATCTAATCGGGTCTCTGTTTGTCCTACCCTAGAAGTTTAATAGTGCGTTTTACTCGCCATTTCATGTGCTTTGAGTTGCCGCTTAGCCCAATACGCTATCTGAAATAGGAGCGACGTAAATTTAACAAATGTGATAGAATTTCCCTGAATTCTTATATTAACCTTAATGGAAAATGATCTATTCGGGTCTCTGTACGCCCTACCCTAGAAGTTTAATACTGCATTTCTCTCGTCATTTCATGCGCTTTGAGATGCCGTTTAGCCCAATATTTTATCTGAAATAGGAGCGACGTAAATTGAACAAATGTGATAGAATTTCGCTGAATTCTTATATTAACCAAAATATAAAATGATCTAATCGGGTCTCTGAATGCCCTTTCATAGAAGTTTAGTAGTGCATTTTACTCACCTTCCACGCGGTTTAAGATGCCGCCTAGCCCAGTACGCTATCTGAAATAGGAGCGACGTAAATTGAAGAAATGAGATAGAATTTTGCTGAATTCTTAAATTAACCATAATATAAAATGATCTGACCGGCTCTCTGATTGCCCTATCATAGTAGTTTGACAGTGCATTTTACTCGCCATTCCACGCGCTTTAAGATGCCGCTTAGCCCAATACGCTATCTGAAATAGGTGCGACGTAAATTGAACAAATGTGATAGAATTTCCCTGAATTCTTATATTAACCTTAATGTAAAATGATCTATTCGGGTCTCTGTACGCCCCACCCTAGAAGTTTAATACTGCATTTCTCTCGTCATTTCATGCGCTTTGAGATGCCGTTTAGCCCAATATTTTATCTGAAATAGGAGCGACGTAAATTGAACAAATGTGATAGAATTACGCTGAATTCTTATATTAACCGTAATATAAAATGATCTAATCGGGTCTCTGTTTACCTTATCCTCGAAGTTGAACAGTGCATTTTACTCGCCATTTCATGCGCTTTGAGATGCCGCATAGCCCAATACGCTATCTGAAATAGGAGCGACGTAAATTGAACAAATGTGATAGAATTTTGCTGAATTCTTAAAGTAAACATAATATAAAGTGATCTAATCGGGTCTCTGTTTGCCTTATGCTAGAAGTTTAATAGTGCATTTTACTCGCCATTTCATGCGCTTTGAGATGCCGCATAGCCCAATGCGCTATCTGAAATAGGAGCGACGTAAATTGAACAAATGTGATAGAATTTTGCTGAATTCTTAAAGTAAACATAATATAAAGTGATCTAATCGGGTCTCTGTTTGCCCTACCCTAGAAGTTTAATAGTGCGTTTTACTCGCCATTTCATGCGCTTTGAGTTGCCGCTTAGCCCAATACGCTATCTGAAATAGGAGCGACGTAAATTTAACAAATGTGATAGAATTTCCCTGAATTATTATATTAACCTTAATGTAAAATGATCTATTCGGGTCTCTGTACGCCCTACCCTAGAAGTTTCATAGTGAATTTTACTCGTCATTTCATGCACTTTGAGATGCCGCATAGCCCAGTACGCTATCTGAAATAGGAGCGACGTAAGTTGAACAAATGTGACAGAATTACGCTGCATTCTTATATTAACCGTAATATAAAATCATCTAATCGGGTCTCTGTTTGTCCTACCCTAGAAGTTTATAGTGCATTTTACTCGCCATTTCATGCGCTTTGAGATGCCGCCTATCCCAGTACGCTATCTGAAATAGGAGCGACGTAAGTTGAACAATAGTGAAAGAATTTTGCTGAACTCTTAAATTAACCATAATATAAAATGATCTAATCGGGTCTCTGTTGGCCCTACCCTAGAAGTTTAATAGTGCGTTTTACTCGCCATTTCATGCGCTTTGAGTTGCCGCTTAGCCCAATACGCTATCTGAAATAGGAGCGACGTAAATTTAACAAATGTGATAGAATTTCCCTGAATTCTTATATTAACCTTAACGTAAAATGATCTATTCGGGTCTCTGTACGCCCTACCCTAGAAGCTTAATACTGCATTTCTCTCGTCATTTCATGCGCTTTGAGATGCCGTTTAGCCCAATATTTTATCTGAAATAGGAGCGACGTAAATTGAACAAATGTGATAGAATTTCGCTGAATTCTTATATTAACCAAAATATAAAATGATCTAATCGGGTCTCTGATTGCCCTTTCATAGAAGTTTAGTAGTGCATTTTACTCACCTTCCACGCGGTTTAAGATGCCGCCTAGCCCAGTACGCTAACTGAAATAGGAACGACGTAAGTTGAAGAAATGAGATAGTATTACGCTGAATTCTTATATGAACCTTAATGTAAAATGATCTATTCCGGTCTCTGTTCACCCTACCCTAGAAGTGTAATAGTGCATTTCACTCGTCATATCATGCGCTTTGAGATGCCGGTTAGCCCAATACGCAATCTGAAATAGGAGCGACGTAAATTGAACAAATGTGATAGAATTTCGCTGAATTCTTATATTAACCAAAATATAAAATGATCTAATCGGGTCTATGATTGCCCTATCATAGAAGGTTAATAGTGCATTTTACTCGCCATTCCACGCGCTTTAAGATGCCGCTTAGCCCAATACGCTATCTGAAATAGGTGCGACGTAAATTGAACAAATGTGATAGAATTTCCCTGAATTCTTATATTAACCTTAATGTAAAATGATCTATTCGGGTCTCTGTACGCCCTACCCTAGAAGTTTAATACTGCATTTCTCTCGTCATTTCATGCGCTTTGAGATGCCGTTTAGCCCAATATTTTATCTGAAATAGGAGCGACGTAAATTGAACAAATGTGATAGAATTTCGCTGAATTCTTATTTTAACCAAAATATAAAATGATCTAATCGGGTCTCTGATTGCCCTTTCATAGAAGTTTAGTAGTGCATTTTACTCACCATTCCACGCGCTTTAAGATGCCGCTTAGCCCAATACGCTATCTGAAATAGGTGCGACGTAAATTGAACAAATGTGATAGAATTTCCCTGAATTCTTATATTAACCTTAATGTAAAATGATCTATTCGGGTCTCTGTACGCCCTACCCTAGAAGTTTTATAGTGCATTTCACTCGTCATTTCATGCGCTTTGAGATGCCGTTTAGCCCAATATTTTATCTGAAATAGGAGCGACATAAATTGAACAAATGAGATAGAATTACGCTGAATTCTTATATTAACCGTAATATAAAATGATCTAATCGGGTCTCTGTTTACCTTATCCTCGAAGTTGAACAGTGCATTTTACTCGCCATTTCATGCGCTTTGAGATGCCGCATAGCCCAATACGCTATCTGAAATAGGAGCGACGTAAATTGAACAAATGTGATAGAATTTTGCTGAATTCTTAAAGTAAACATAATATAAAGTGATCTAATCGGGTCTCTGTTTGCCTTATGCTAGAAGTTTAATAGTGCATTTTACTCGCCATTTCATGCGCTTTGAGATGCCGCATAGCCCAATGCGCTATCTGAAATAGGAGCGACGTAAATTGAACAAATGTGATAGAATTTTGCTGAATTCTTAAAGTAAACATAATATAAAGTGATCTAATCGGGTCTCTGTTTGCCCTACCCTAGAAGTTTAATAGTGCGTTTTACTCGCCATTTCATGCGCTTTGAGTTGCCGCTTAGCCCAATACGCTATCTGAAATAGGAGCGACGTAAATTTAACAAATGTGATAGAATTTCCCTGAATTATTATATTAACCTTAATGTAAAATGATCTATTCGGGTCTCTGTACGCCCTACCCTAGAAGTTTCATAGTGAATTTTACTCGTCATTTCATGCACTTTGAGATGCCGCATAGCCCAGTACGCTATCTGAAATAGGAGCGACGTAAGTTGAACAAATGTGACAGAATTACGCTGCATTCTTATATTAACCGTAATATAAAATCATCTAATCGGGTCTCTGTTTGTCCTACCCTAGAAGTTTATAGTGCATTTTACTCGCCATTTCATGCGCTTTGAGATGCCGCCTATCCCAGTACGCTATCTGAAATAGGAGCGACGTAAGTTGAACAATAGTGAAAGAATTTTGCTGAACTCTTCAATTAACCATAATATAAAATGATCTAATCGGGTCTCTGTTGGCCCTACCCTAGAAGTTTAATAGTGCGTTTTACTCGCCATTTCATGCGCTTTGAGTTGCCGCTTAGCCCAATACGCTATCTGAAATAGGAGCGACGTAAATTGAACAAATGTGATAGAATTTCCCTGAATTCTTATATTAACCTTAACGTAAAATGATCTATTCGGGTCTCTGTACGCCCTACCCTAGAAGCTTAATACTGCATTTCTCTCGTCATTTCATGCGCTTTGAGATGCCGTTTAGCCCAATATTTTATCTGAAATAGGAGCGACGTAAATTGAACAAATGTGATAGAATTTCGCTGAATTCTTATATTAACCAAAATATAAAATGATCTAATCGGGTCTCTGATTGCCCTTTCATAGAAGTTTAGTAGTGCATTTTACTCACCTTCCACGCGGTTTAAGATGCCGCCTAGCCCAGTACGCTAACTGAAATAGGAACGACGTAAGTTGAAGAAATGAGATAGTATTACGCTGAATTCTTATATGAACCTTAATGTAAAATGATCTATTCCAGTCTCTGTTCACCCTACCCTAGAAGTGTAATAGTGCATTTCACTCGTCATATCATGCGCTTTGAGATGCCGGTTAGCCCAATACGCAATCTGAAATAGGAGCGACGTAAATTGAACAAATGTGATAGAATTTCGCTGAATTCTTATATTAACCAAAATATAAAATGATCTAATCGGGTCTATGATTGCCCTATCATAGAAGGTTAATAGTGCATTTTACTCGCCATTCCACGCGCTTTAAGATGCCGCCTAGCCCAGTACGCTATCTGAAATAGGAGCGACGTAAGTTGAACAAATGTGATAGAATTTCGCTGGATTCTTAAATTAACCATAATATAAAATGATATAATCGGGCCTGTGTTTGCCCTACCCTAGAAATTTAATAGTGCATTTTACTCGCCATTTCATGCGCTTTGAGATGCCGCTAAGCCCAATACGCTGTCTGAAATATGAGCGACGTAAATGGAACAAATGTGATAGAATTTCCCTGAAATCTTATATTAACCTTAACGTAAAGTAATCAAATCGGGACCGTGTTCGCCCTACCCTAGAAGTTTAATAGTGCATTTCACTCGTCATTTCATGCGGTTTGAGATGCCGCTTAGCCCGATACGCTATCTGAAATAGGAGCGACGTAAATTGAACAAATGTGATAGAATTTTGCTGAATTCTTAAAGTAAACATAATATAAAGTGATCTAATCGGGTCTCTGTTTGCCCTACCCTAGAAGTTTAATAGTGCGTTTTACTCGCCATTTCATGCGCTTTGAGTTGCCGCTTAGCCCAATACGCTATCTGAAATAGGAGCGACGTAAATTTAACAAATGTGATAGAATTTCCCTGAATTATTATATTAACCTTAATGTAAAATGATCTATTCGGGTCTCTGTACGCCCTACCCTAGAAGTTTCATAGTGCATTTTACTCGTCATTTCATGCACTTTGAGATGCCGCATAGCCCAGTACGCTATCTGAAATAGGAGCGACGTAAGTTGAACAAATGTGACAGAATTACGCTGCATTCTTATATTAACCGTAATATAAAATGATCTAATCGGGTCTCTGTTGGCCCTACCCTAGAAGTTTAATAGTGCGTTTTACTCGCCATTTCATGCGCTTTGAGTTGCCGCTTAGCCCAATACGCTATCTGAAATAGGAGCGACGTAAATTTAACAAATGTGATAGAATTTCCCTGAATTCTTATATTAACCTTAACGTAAAATGATCTATTCGGGTCTCTGTACGCCCTACCCTAGAAGCTTAATACTGCATTTCTCTCGTCATTTCATGCGCTTTGAGATGCCGTTTAGCCCAATATTTTATCTGAAATAGGAGCGACGTAAATTGAACAAATGTGATAGAATTTCGCTGAATTCTTATATTAACCAAAATATAAAATGATCTAATCGGGTCTCTGATTGCCCTTTCATAGAAGTTTAGTAGTGCATTTTACTCACCTTCCACGCGGTTTAAGATGCCGCCTAGCCCAGTACGCTAACTGAAATAGGAACGACGTAAGTTGAAGAAATGAGATAGAATTACGCTGAATTCTTATATGAACCTTAATGTAAAATGATCTATTCGGGTCTCTGTTCACCCTACCCTAGAAGTGTAATAGTGCATTTCACTCGTCATATCATGCGCTTTGAGATGCCGGTTAGCCCAATACGCAATCTGAAATAGGAGCGACGTAAATTGAACAAATGTGATAGAATTTCGCTGAATTCTTATATTAACCAAAATATAAAATGATCTAATCGGGTCTATGATTGCCCTATCATAGAAGGTTAATAGTGCATTTTACTCGCCATTCCACGCGCTTTAAGATGCCGCCTAGCCCAGTACGCTATCTGAAATAGGAGCGACGTAAGTTGAACAAATGTGATAGAATTTCGCTGGATTCTTAAATTAACCATAATATAAAATGATATAATCGGGCCTGTGTTTGCCCTACCCTAGAAATTTAATAGTGCATTTTACTCGCCATTTCATGCGCTTTGAGATGCCGCTTAGCCCAATACGCTGTCTGAAATATGAGCGACGTAAATGGAACAAATGTGATAGAATTTCCCTGAAATCTTATATTAACCTTAACGTAAAGTAATCAAATCGGGACCGTGTTCGCCCTACCCTAGAAGTTTAATAGTGCATTTCACTCGTCATTTCATGCGGTTTGAGATGCCGCTTAGCCCGATACGCTATCTGAAATAGGAGCGACGTAAATTGAACAAATGTGATAGAATTTTGCTGAAATCTTAAATTAACCGTAATATAAAATGATCTAATCGGGTCTCTGTTTGCCCTACCCTAGAAGTTTAATAGTGCATTTTACTCGCCATTCCAAGCGCTTTAAGATGCCGCCTAGCCCAGTACGCTATCTGAAATAGGAGCGACGTAAATTGAACAAATGTGATAGAATTTTGCTGAATTCTTAAATTAACCATAATAGAAAATGATCTAATCGGGTCTCTCTTCGCCCTACCCTAGAAGTTTAATAGTGCATTTTACTCGCCATTCCACGCGCTTTAAGATGCCGCCTAGCACAATACGCCATCTGAAATAGGAGCGACGTAAATTGAACAAATGTGATAGAATTTCGCTGAATTCTTATATTAACCAAAACATAAAATGATCTAGTCTGGTCTCTGTTTGCCCTACCCTAGAAGTTTAATAGTGCATTTTACTCGCCATTTCATGCGCTTTGAGATGCCAACCAGCCCAGTACGCTATCTGAAATAGGAGCGACGTAAATTGAACAAATGTGATAGAATTTTGCTGAATTCTTAAATTAACCATAATATAAAATGATCTAATCGGGTCTCCGTTTGCCCTACCCTAGAAGTTTAATAGTGCATTTTACTCGACATTTCACGCGCTTTAAGATGCCGCCTAGCCCGGTAGGCTATCTGAAATAGGAGCGACGTAAATTGAACAAATGTGATAGAATTACGCTGCATTCTTATATTAACCGTAATATAAAATGATCTAATCGGGTCTCTCTTTGCCTTACCCTAGAAGTTTAATAGTGCATTTCACTCGCCATTTCATGCGCTTTGAGATGCCGCTTAGCCCATTACGCTATCTGAAATAGGAGCGACGTAAATTGAACAAATGTGATAGAATTTTGCTGAATTCTTATATGAACCTTAATGTAAAATTACCTATTCGGGTCTCTGTTCACCCTACCCTAGAAGTTTAATAGTGCATTTCACTCGTCATTTCATGCGCTTTGAGATGCCGGTTAGCCCAATACGCAATCTGAAATAGGAGCGACGTAAATTGAACAAATGTGATAGAATTTCGGTGAATTCTTATATTAACCAAAATATAAAATGATCTAATCGGGTCTCTGATTGCCCTATCATAGAAGTTTAATAGTGCATTTTACTCGCCACTTCATGCGCTTTGAGATGCCGTTTAGCCCAATATTTTATCTGAAATAGGAGCGACGTCAATTGAACAAATGTGATAGAATTTCGCAGAATTCTTATATTAACCAAAATATAAAATGATCTAATCGGGTCTCTTATTGCCCTATTATAGAAGTTTAATAGTGCATTTTACTCTCCATTCCAGGCGCTTTAAGATGCGAACCAGCCCAGTACGCTATCTGAAATAGGAGCGACGTAAATTGAATAAATGTGATAGAATTTTGCTGAATTCTTAAATTAACCATAATATAAAATGATCTAATCGGGTCTCCGTTTGCCCTACCCTAGAAGTTTAAAAGTGCATTTTACACGACATTTCACGCGCTTTAAGATGCGAACCAGCCCAATACGCTATCTGAAATAGGAGCGACGTAAATTGAACAAATGTGATAGAATTTTGCTGAATTCTGAAAGTAAACATAATATAAAGTGATCTAATCGGGTCTCTGTTTGCCCTACCCTAGAAGTTTAATAGTGCGTTTTACTCGCCATTTCATGCGCTTTGAGTTGCCGCTTAGCCCAATACGCTATCTGAAATAGGAGCGACGTAAATTGAACAAATGTGATAGAATTTTGCTGAATTCTTAAAGTAAACATAATATAAAGTTATCTAATCGGGTCTCTGTTTGCCGTACCCTAGAAGTTTAATAGTGCATTTTACTCGCCATTTCATGCGCTTTGAGATGCCTCTTAGCCCAATACGCTATCTGAAATAGGAGCGACGTAAATTGAACAAATGTGATAGAATTTTGCTGAATTCTTAAAGTAAACATAATATAAAGTGATCTAATCGGGTCTCTGTTTGTCCTACCCTAGAAGTTTAATAGTGCGTTTTACTCGCCATTTCATGTGCTTTGAGTTGCCGCTTAGCCCAATACGCTATCTGAAATAGGAGCGACGTAAATTTAACAAATGTGATAGAATTTCCCTGAATTCTTATATTAACCTTAATGGAAAATGATCTATTCGGGTCTCTGTACGCCCTACCCTAGAAGTTTAATACTGCATTTCTCTCGTCATTTCATGCGCTTTGAGATGCCGTTTAGCCCAATATTTTATCTGAAATAGGAGCGACGTAAATTGAACAAATGTGATAGAATTTCGCTGAATTCTTATATTAACCAAAATATAAAATGATCTAATCGGGTCTCTGAATGCCCTTTCATAGAAGTTTAGTAGTGCATTTTACTCACCTTCCACGCGGTTTAAGATGCCGCCTAGCCCAGTACGCTATCTGAAATAGGAGCGACGTAAATTGAAGAAATGAGATAGAATTTTGCTGAATTCTTAAATTAACCATAATATAAAATGATCTGACCGGCTCTCTGATTGCCCTATCATAGTAGTTTGACAGTGCATTTTACTCGCCATTCCACGCGCTTTAAGATGCCGCTTAGCCCAATACGCTATCTGAAATAGGTGCGACGTAAATTGAACAAATGTGATAGAATTTCCCTGAATTCTTATATTAACCTTAATGTAAAATGATCTATTCGGGTCTCTGTACGCCCCACCCTAGAAGTTTAATACTGCATTTCTCTCGTCATTTCATGCGCTTTGAGATGCCGTTTAGCCCAATATTTTATCTGAAATAGGAGCGACGTAAATTGAACAAATGTGATAGAATTACGCTGAATTCTTATATTAACCGTAATATAAAATGATCTAATCGGGTCTCTGTTTACCTTATCCTCGAAGTTGAACAGTGCATTTTACTCGCCATTTCATGCGCTTTGAGATGCCGCATAGCCCAATACGCTATCTGAAATAGGAGCGACGTAAATTGAACAAATGTGATAGAATTTTGCTGAATTCTTAAAGTAAACATAATATAAAGTGATCTAATCGGGTCTCTGTTTGCCTTATGCTAGAAGTTTAATAGTGCATTTTACTCGCCATTTCATGCGCTTTGAGATGCCGCATAGCCCAATGCGCTATCTGAAATAGGAGCGACGTAAATTGAACAAATGTGATAGAATTTTGCTGAATTCTTAAAGTAAACATAATATAAAGTGATCTAATCGGGTCTCTGTTTGCCCTACCCTAGAAGTTTAATAGTGCGTTTTACTCGCCATTTCATGCGCTTTGAGTTGCCGCTTAGCCCAATACGCTATCTGAAATAGGAGCGACGTAAATTTAACAAATGTGATAGAATTTCCCTGAATTATTATATTAACCTTAATGTAAAATGATCTATTCGGGTCTCTGTACGCCCTACCCTAGAAGTTTCATAGTGAATTTTACTCGTCATTTCATGCACTTTGAGATGCCGCATAGCCCAGTACGCTATCTGAAATAGGAGCGACGTAAGTTGAACAAATGTGACAGAATTACGCTGCATTCTTATATTAACCGTAATATAAAATCATCTAATCGGGTCTCTGTTTGTCCTACCCTAGAAGTTTATAGTGCATTTTACTCGCCATTTCATGCGCTTTGAGATGCCGCCTATCCCAGTACGCTATCTGAAATAGGAGCGACGTAAGTTGAACAATAGTGATAGAATTTTGCTGAACTCTTAAATTAACCATAATATAAAATGATCTAATCGGGTCTCTGTTGGCCCTACCCTAGAAGTTTAATAGTGCGTTTTACTCGCCATTTCATGCGCTTTGAGTTGCCGCTTAGCCCAATACGCTATCTGAAATAGGAGCGACGTAAATTTAACAAATGTGATAGAATTTCCCTGAATTCTTATATTAACCTTAACGTAAAATGATCTATTCGGGTCTCTGTACGCCCTACCCTAGAAGCTTAATACTGCATTTCTCTCGTCATTTCATGCGCTTTGAGATGCCGTTTAGCCCAATATTTTATCTGAAATAGGAGCGACGTAAATTGAACAAATGTGATAGAATTTCGCTGAATTCTTATATTAACCAAAATATAAAATGATCTAATCGGGTCTCTGATTGCCCTTTCATAGAAGTTTAGTAGTGCATTTTACTCACCTTCCACGCGGTTTTAGATGCCGCCTAGCCCAGTACGCTAACTGAAATAGGAGCGACGTAAATTGAAGAAATGAGATAGTATTACGCGAATTCTTATATGAACCTTAATGTAAAATTGATCTATTCCGGTCTCTG
Organism: Macropis europaea; assembly: GCA_916610135.2. Taxonomy (NCBI): domain Eukaryota; kingdom Metazoa; phylum Arthropoda; class Insecta; order Hymenoptera; family Melittidae; genus Macropis; species Macropis europaea. The sequence goes on along the minus strand of CAKAJE020001202.1, from coordinate 1,596,609 downwards.
TTCACCCTACCCTAGAAGTGTAATAGTGCATTTCACTCGTCATATCAATGCCGCTTTGAGATGCCGGTTAGCCCAATACGCAATCTGAAATAGGAGCGACGTAAATTGAACAAATGTGATAGAATTTCGCTGAATTCTTATATTAACCAAAATATAAAATGATCTAATCGGGTCTATGATTTGCCTATCATAGAAGGTTAATAGTGCATTTTACTCGCCATTCCACGCGCTTTAAGATGCGCTTAGCCCAATACGCTATCTGAAATAGGTGCGACGTAATTGAACAATTGTGATAGAATTTCCCTGAATTCTTATATTAACCTTAATGTAAAATGATCTATTCGGGTCTCTGTACGCCCTACCCTAGAAGTTTTATACTGCTATTTCTCTCGTCCTTTCATGCGCTTTGAGATGCCGTTTTAGCCCAATATTTTATCTGAAATAGGAGCGACGTAAATTGAACAAATGTGATAGAATTTCGCTGAATTCTTATATTAACCAAAATATAAAATGATCTAATCGGGTCTCTGATTTGCCCTTTCATAGAAGTTTAGTAGTGCATTTTACTCACCATTCCACGCGCTTTAAGATGCCGCTTAGCCCAATACGCTATCTGAAAATAGGTGCGACGTATATTGAACAAATGTGATAGAATTTCCCTGAATTCTTATATTAACCTTAATGTAAAATGATCTATTCGGGTCTCTGTACGCCCTACCCTAGAAGTTTTATAGTGCATTTCACTCGTCATTTCATGCGCTTGAGATGCCGTTTAGCCCAATATTTTATCTGAAATAGGAGCGACATAAATTGAACAAATGAGATAGAATTACGCTGAATTCTTATATTAACCGTAATATAAATGATCTAATCGGGTCTCTGTTTACCTTATCCTCGAAGTTGAACAGTGCATTTTACTCGCCATTTCATGCGCTTTGAGATGCCGCATAGCCCAATACGCTATCTGAAATAGGAGCGACGTAAATTGAACAAATGTGATAGAATTTTGCTGAATTCTTAAAGTAAACATAATATAAAGTGATCTAATCGGGTCTCTGTTTGCCTTATGCTAGAAGTTTAATAGTGCATTTTACTCGCCATTTCATGCGCTTTGAGATGCCGCATAGCCCAATGCGCTATCTGAAATAGGAGCGACGTAAATTGAACAAATGTGATAGAATTTTGCTGAATTCTTAAAGTAAACATAATATAAGTGATCTAATCGGGTCTCTGTTTGCCCTACCCTAGAAGTTTAATAGTGCGTTTTACTCGCCATTTCATGCGCTTTGAGTTGCCGCTTAGCCCAATACGCTATCTGAAATAGGAGCGACGTAATTT